>CM046446.1:61893538-63093538 GCA_025506515.1 Flaveria trinervia | reverse complement strand
GGTCCAAACACATCCACGTGAAGTAACATCAATGGAGTATTGTTTGTGTTCACCAGCTTGGATTTGTGAGAAGATTTATGTTGTTTTCTTTGGAGGCACACTGAACAGTGATCAAAAAAGTGAGATTGCTTTTGCAGAAGACGAATGACATGGTTTTCTTTGACCAATCTGTTCATGTTTTTATAGTTTGTGTGACCCAAACGTCTGTGCCAAAGCTTGGACTCCTCAAATGATGCTTTTGACAAAAGACCTGTTTCTTCTATTGGTGTTGAAGAATTCAGGTTTATGACATAGGTGTTATTCTTCGTCGGAGTCTTTAGGACAACCCATTCTTGAGACATCTGTAATCCTGGTTTCAAAATGTTGCAATGACTGTCGGTAAAATTAGTTGAATATTTCTTATCACACATCTAAGACACGCTTAGAAGATTGAAGTTTAGTTGTTCATAATAGTTCACTCTATCAAAGCTCAGCATCCTATTTGTCAAAGATCCTTCACAAGCCACAGTAGTTCCTTGGATTTACTTGGAGTCATAAAGGAGGGAACGATCTCCAGTCCTGTGTCGGGAACATCCACTGTCCACGTATCGTAGGCTATTAGACCTATATGGAAGACCCTGCAAGCACAAAAGAACTAATTACAATATGGAACCCAAGCCATTATGGTCTTGGATTTCCCGTTCTTATCCATTATGGTGACCTCTTGATACTTTCCTCTAAATTGTGATCTATTTAGAGGTGACCTTGGAGATTGCTTATGATATTTTGCTCGAGTCATCTCATCAACCTCATCTGAAGAGTCAGAGGAGTAGTGTAATCTTTGATCTTTATTCTTTTGAAGAAATTTAACCGTTTATGATTATAAAAAATCATTTTAGGTTTTGGAAGGTCAAACTTTTGCTTAATAATGTGATGGTAGTTTCTTTGACTCTTCCATCTTTCTTTTGTGTTACTCCTATCATTGTGTGATCTACATGTCCTAGATTAATTTGTGTGCAAATGACTCCTGACATGGGGTTTACCTGATGTTGTTAAGATGGGTTTATTCTGAGCAATTCTCTCTCCATTTTGATTGAAATAACAATCAGATGTATTGTGATTATTCATATCACAGACTGAACAACATTTGTTAAAATAGTAGTTTTTGGTGGAGTGGTTGTTCATGTCACAGATAGAGCAATATTGATTGTAGAAGCACTCTTTTGTTTTGTGATTGAACATATCACATATGTCAAAATCCATTTGTTTGTTCTTTGAGGATGATTTTGATTTGGGGGACTCAGCTGATTTTCCTATTTGCAGCCGAGTCACTTTCTTTTGGTTAGGGGAGAAATCAAAACCAACCGCTTTTATAGCTTGCTTCACAACACTACTTTTGTTAGATTTTCTAGGCTATTTTTTTTTCTTCAACCCTTTCTTTACCTCTTTCTCAAATTGGTCAATGTGTGCCTTGTTGCATATGTCAAATCCAACTCCTTGTCTTAATTTTGAAGATTGATGGTCTGACAGAGTTTTAAACGTTGAACCCAGTAATCTCTTTTGTTTCATTAGTAGTGAAACCTTATCTGATTTGCTTGATTTGTTTGGAGATATAATCTCATAATCAGAACTGCTTTCAGCAGTGGGTTTCACTAATTTCATTAATTTCTGTTAGTTAAAGAAGAAGGCTGGTGCAACCAAAACCAAATCACTTAGACAAACTTTGGTGCTTCTTACAAAGGCTTCCAAAGCCAAGTGTGGAACATCCGAAGATAAAGTATTCACATCCGAAGATGAAGTGTCAAACAAAGAAATCAGAAGACTACTTCCGAAGTATGAAGAAAGAAGCTCTCAAGCCTCAGAAGAAGCAGCCTCTTCCGAAGTAGAAGTGGCTTCGAAAGTACTTGCACTTCCAAAGCAATTTAGCCTTCGGAAGACACTGCTATGAACCTGTGGAATTAAGTATGGCGTCTGACACTCCGCTAAAGACCCCTGATATTGCATGGTGTTTTCTCAAAGAGCTATGTAGTTCACCATACTTTATTCCACTGTTCACCTTTTTATGTTAGTACAGGTTACCAACTTTAGCTGGTGACAAAAGGTAAGTCAGGGACATGTCCTGACTACCATATCTCAGATAAAGTCTTATCTGAGATACCTTAAACTATAGCTTTGTAGTATTTGCTTTAGTTAGAGGATTCCAGTTCGTATCAATGTATATCCGGCTGTAGGTAGTATTATATACAGTCTCTCATTGTAACTCATAAGAACATGCATGTAAGAGTCTTGTAATATTTGAGTTGAGAAGCAATATATGCAAGTACCTTGAAAATTACTTCTTGTGTTTTGTTATTACTTATCATATTGTTATCAACTCTTAAAGATTCTGCTTTCATCGAAAGTGTTGTTTAAGTGAGTTTGAGAGAAAACCAAGTGTCTAGTGACAAAAACCAATCCTGCAATTAGTATCAAAGCTTTTTAGGCTCTTGAATTGTGTGATCTAACCATCCAAATCCACCTGTTTTTCACTCCTCCTTACAAATCTCACAAATATGGCCCTTAACAAATCCAAAGTAGAGATGGGAACCATGACCAAAGCTCTTATCATTACTCCTAAAAACTTTAGGTCTTGGAGCAGAAGAGTGGAAGGATTCATTAGATACCAAGACAGCAAAATATGGAACTCCATTGTCAACGACCCATATAAACCAAAGGTAGCATTACCTGGTGGAAACAGTGCCATGATAGAAAAAGCTATTGAAGATTATTCTAACGAATACAGAAAGAAAATGGACATCGACAACAATGCTATGACTATTCTCATGACTGCAATACCCAACTCCATCATAGTGGGGTTTGAGTATTGTAAGTCTGCTAAAGAATTGTTTGATGCACTTGCTCAGATGTATTCAAACTCCAACGAATCCATGAAGGACTCACTGAAGCAGTAGTTTGAGAACTTTACTTGTATTGCTAGATAGACCCTCAGGCAGCAATATTTCAAGTACATGGATCATATTTCTTCACTTTAGTCTGTGAAGATCACTCTTGAAATCACAGATCTCACAAGAAGATTCATGAGTGCTCTTCCAAATGAGTGGACATTCTACTGTGTCTCTATCAAGAAGACAGAGAACTTGAACACTCTTACCATGATTGAACTCTACGGCATCCTTCATGGATACTGGTTGGAGATGGAGAGTAAGAAGGGCCACCAAACAAGCAGACCTCTGAGTCTTCCTGCTAGCAACGCCTTAATGGTTGCTCATGGCTAAGTACCCCCACAACCTCAGCAATACTGACATACCACCAACAGCCATCCTACTCTTCTGGACCTTACATAACTTTCCCTGAGACTCCAAAGTCTCAATGTCTCAATAGGCTCAACGCAACTCCTTTCAGGATAGCTGTGACTTTGTCTCAGGAAGTGGGCACTCTGGTGATTTTTAATATTGTTTTGAAGATCTAGAGTGTTTTAGTACAGACAATGTAGAGTATGTCGACATGGTCCAACAGATGGCTCTTTTAACCTATTGAGCGAAGAATTTTTTCAAGAGAACTAGAAGACAGTTCCCTCAAAACCCAACTACCAACAACTTTGGGTTTAACAAGACCAAGGCCAGATGTTACAACTGTAACCAACTTGGTCACTTTGCAAGGGAATGCAAGGCTCCCAAGACCAATCCGGGAACTCCACATGCCTCCACACATCCCTCAACCTCAAACCCCACTGGAAAGTTAACTGAAACAATTGCAATGGCTCAAGAAGTTGACTGGACCTTCATGGTACAGGATGTGACTCCTACTCAAGCTGTCATAGCCGGAACAGATGATAACCAGTATATGAACATCTCTGTACTCCTGCTTGTATAGCTAAGGTTAAATTATATCTGGATTACAATATGGAAATTATATATGATATTGAGTCTTTATATATCTTAAAATCTAATTTTAAAAGGGCTGAATCTGACTATCAAAAGAAAATTGAGGACTTAGAGAAAACTGTGTCCCTATTAAAACATGAACATACCAACTACAAGACTCAAATAAGGATCTGATATCCAAATTGTCTGACACTCAAGCCCAGCTTGTCACTACTGAGCCTCAAGCTAGGAAGCATGCTATTTTTGAGCAGAACTTCCAAGCTATTCTTGCATCATCCTCCCACTCCAAACATTGTTATCAGAACAAAAGAGGGTTGGGAACCAATGAAATTGCTCCACCACATTCTTATGAGTCAATAACCTAGATGCGGTACTGAAGAGCAAGAGGTTCCAACTGCTAACCCTTCTTTACTAGAGTTGAAGGATGAAGCAACAATAGTGGCCACCATAGGGAAGAAACATGTAATGTACCCACCTCTCCCGGTGAAGATCAAACCCTAACCACCAAAGATAGAAGAAGTAGAGCTAAAGCTACTAGAAGAACTGCCAAGAAAGTGGTTGAGTCTAAGGTGAAGATTGACCCAAAACAGAAAGGTGTCCTTATCTCAGCTGGATTCCAGGTGATAGGTACTTCTGATTTAGGAAAGGATTGTAATATCAGCACTCCTGTCCTACCAAAAGATCAGAAGTTGAAGGGAATGGTTTCTGAGCAAGAGAGAAAGACTAAGAAACAACAACCTACAAGCTCCCAAAAGACTAACATTACATGCATCATGTGTGGTCTGCAAAACCACATGGCTAAAGATTGTTACTACAATCCTGCTTGCACACATTATGCAAATAATGTTAGAAAAGTAGTCTGTGAAGGTTTCTTGTTTGGACCTTATTAGATGGTCCAACTGATGAAAAAGGGAAGGCTACTTTCTGAAGCCAGGTTATCTTTGGAAGAAAGTCCTTCTTCCGAAGGGAAAATGGCTTCGGACACAAAAGCTACTAAAGTTTGGAAGAACAAGAAAATTCCGTTGAAACCATCCCAGAAGAAGACTGCCTCGGAAGAAAAGGTGGTGAAGGTTCCTTCCGAAAAGAAAGAAGCTTCGGAAGAAAGCCAAGCTGCAAAAGCTTAGACAAGCTCATCCCCTATGATCAACCAAAGGATGGATTGGAAGATTAAGGAAGATGCTGCAACCCAACCTCTTCTTCAAAGACATCCATTGAACCCCCATGTTTATCTTTTGGTTTAATTATTTCACTATCATTGGAAGAACCCAAGACCAACAAGGCTTGGGTTTCTAATTAGAACTCACAATCTAATCTTATGTGCAAGGACATCCATATAACAAGAACAACAATGTCTGGATTGTAGACAGTGGATGCTCCCGGCCCATGATAGGGAACAGATCTCTCCTTCAACAGTTTCAACACTATGATGGAGGTCTTGTCCAATTTGGAGGTGAGGCTGAAGGATATATTTCTAGCAGAGGGAGTATATCCAATGGTATGTTAAAAGTTGACAAAGTTAATTTTATCAAATAGCTTGAACACATTTGTTAAGTGTTTCTCAGTTCTGTGATCAAACGCACCAGATGCTTTTCATAGAGCATGAGTGCATTATCCTCAAACCAGGGATGACAATTCCTCCGGAATTGGTGCTTCTTAGATCTCGTAGGAAAGGGGATATGTACAAGGTAAAGTTGGATATGAACAATGTTTCCCCAATGGGTGAAGTATCATGCTTTCTTTCCAAAGCTGATACTGATGAGTCAACACTTTGGCATAAACATATGTGTTATGTAATTTAAGACAATGAATAAATTGGCTAAAAATAACTTGGTACATGGTTTGTCTAAAGAGGAATTTTTCGCAAAGACAACTGTGTTGCATGCCTGAAAGGGAAGCAACACAAGACCTCTCATAAATCCAAAAGTGTTAACTCCATCACTACTCCATTACACTTATTGCACTTGGATATTTTTGGTCCCACAAGTATAATGAGCATTGGAAGGAAATCATACTGCCTTGTGATAGTTGATGATTTTACAAGATTTACATGGGTATTCTTTTTAAGAACTAAAGACGAAACTAGTGAAACATTAAAATGTTTTATTCGTAATATATAAAATCAAATTGATCACAAGGTTAAGATTATTAGTAGTGATCAAGGGACTGAGTTAAGAACTTGTTTCTTGACTCATTGTGTAACTCAAAAGGGATTGCCAGATAATATAGTCCTCCCAAAACTCCACAACAAAATGGTGTTGCTGAGAGGAGGAACAAGACACTTATTGAGGCAGCTCGAACTATGTTAGCTGGTTCCAAACTACCTCTAACATTCTGGGCAGAGGCAGTCAGCACTGCATGATATGTGCAGAACAAAGTTCTTGTAGTTAAGCCACATGGAAAAACCCCTTATGAGCTATGGAATAAGAGGCCACCGTTCATTGGTTTTCTGAGGTCCTTTGGCAGAAGGTGTACCATACATAACACAAAGGACAATTTAGCAAAATTTGCTTAGAAGTCTCATGATGCTATCTTTGTTGGATACTCTTCTAGCTCTAAAGCTTATAGCGTATACAACATTAAGAATCACCAATTTGAGGAGTCATTCAATATAGTTATTAATAAGCACACTCCTTGTGTTAGGGGAAATGGCCCTGATCATATCTTTCATTTAGAATTGTTTCCAAACTATTCTAAACCTTCTTATGAGAATGTTTAAGTTGGGACATGTGCTTAAAATGATGCTGATGTTGCTGCTAATGATCAACTATTTGATCTACCTAGACCTCTCCCAAGTTCTCCAAAACATGCAACAAATCAAGCTTCCACTATTCACAGATCAGACAGATATCCATATCAAGGAATAGTGAAGCTTCAACTAGTGAAACACCTATTGAACCTCAAAAGTCATCAGGCAATCCTACACAACACCTAGTTGATCGATGTAGCATCTTGAAGGAACAAGCAACTGTTGATGCTACTCTACAGCCAACCATTGATGATGTTTCTCATTCATTCAATCAATCCTCATTGAATGACTTTGAAACAATAGCTCGACAAAGTGTTCTTGTTCCTGAGCAGAATTTGTCCATCCTGGATCTATCTCTACAACTAGAAGTGATTCCTCATCTTAGGATTCATAACACTCATCCAAGTAAAACATCATTTGGGATGTCTTTATAGGTGTGAGAACAAAAGGGCAGACTCATCATGGGAATGTCTGCTTGTACTCATGCTTCTTATTCCAGATGGAAGATGCTTTGAAGGATAGTAGCTGGGTTGAATCGATGCAAGAGGAGCTGCTTCAATTCAAAAGACAGAAGGTTTGGTACCTATGTCTGCTACCATCTGGTCAACTACAAATATGTACTAAATGGGTTTTCAAGAAGAAAAGCGAGACAAAGGCTTGATCATCAAGAACAAGGAAAGACTCGTAGTTCAGGATACACTCAAGAGGAAGGACTTGATTATACTGATGTCTTTGCACCTGTTGCAAGACATGAGACAGTTAGGATCTTCCTTGCTTATGCTGCCTCTAAGAACTTTACTGTCTACAAGCTTGATGTCAAGTGTGCCTTTCTATACGTGGATATAGATAAGGAGGTTTATGTGTGCCACCTCCAAGATTAGAAGACCCACAACATCCTCACTATGTGTGCAAATTGGATAAAGCTCTATATGGGCGGCACCAAGCACCAAGGCTGTGGTATGAGACATTGTCTCAGTTTCTCCTTATGAATGGATACACTAGAGGAACCATTGACAAGACTTTATTCATAAGGAAGTCTGGTAAAGACATTTTGCTTGTTCAAGTCTATGTTGATGACATCATATTTGGCTCCTCAAATGACCAAATGTGCAAGGACTTTGAAAGCATTATGAAGAAGAAGTTTGAGATGAGTTCCATGGGAAAAATGGATTTTTTCCTTGGAATTCAGGTGAAGCAACTGAAGGAAGGATTTTTCATTATTCAATCTAAGTATGTTAATGACATGTTAGAAAGATTTGAGATGAAAGATTGCAAGCCAGCCAAGACACCCATACCCAGAAACCATAATCTCTATCCTGACCTTGAGGGGGAGGATACTGATCAACATCAGTATACGGCGATTATTGGTTCTCTAATGTATCTTATAGTTAGTACACCCGATATCATGTTTGCTACTTGCATCTGTGCAAGATATCACACTTCTCCAAAGGTGTCTCACCTAGCTGCTACTAAGAGAAACCTCAGATACCTCAAAGGAACACCTAAACTAGGTCTCTGGTATCCTAGAAACAATGATTTTAATCTCTATATATCCTCTGATAGTGACTATGGTGGCCGCAACATTGACAAGAAATCAATATTAGGAGGATGTCAATTTCTTGGTGGAAGGATCATCTGATGGCACTAGAAGAAACAATCCTGTGTCTCCATATCAACTGCTGAAGCTTAATAAATTGCAGCTGCTAGCTGCTATGCTCAGTTACTGTGGATTCAAAACCAGTTGTTAGACTATGGATTCAACTTTATGAGGACTCCTATCCATATTGACAACAATAGTGCTATCTCCATTACTGAAACTCTGGTGAAGCACTCTAAGACAAAGCATATTGACATCAGGTACTATTTCATTAGAGATATTTGTTAAGTCGGCTGATCGGTAAACATCCAAGCATGTTCTTGACGGAAGGATAAACAACAGCACAAACCAAAAGTCAAACAATAACACGAACTATAATTGAATGGTTTCATTGATAAAACCTAACGATTACAAGTTCGTTACAACATAAGAATCAAGACTCTTGGCAAGGGGAAGATCGAGCATGATCTCCCCTCTCATCCGGCGGCCCTAGGCTCCGGGCAGACTTCCTCCCAATCCATCACCATTCTACACATTAAAACTGGTATATATAGGCCTCGGCCCATATTAGATGCGACTGGGCCCATTCGTGCGATTGGACCATGCGTATGGTTCAATCGTATGACTGGACCATGCGTATGGTTCAATCGTACGACTGGACCATTCTTATGGTTCAGTCTTACGAATGTCCCAATCGTATCTCTCAGTCGCACGGCTGGTCCATTAGCATGACTCAGTCGTACGACTTAGTCTCATTCGCATATGCTCCTGCGAATGACCCAGTTTCATGTGTTTACTACTTATCAGGTGTATAACATTAAGCCTAGACTATTCGACAAGCGACGGACACACTATATATGACTATATATGCTCCAACAATATTCATGAGAAAAATCTCATTAACCTAGTCAAAGTTGATTCAAATGAACAATATGCTGATTTGTTCACCAAATCTTTTGACGAACAAAGATTTAAGTATCTTATAACAGCTATTGAGATGATAAACATTGATTAACTTACCTTTATTGAAAACCTTTTAATATGTAATGTCTTATGTCAATAAAATTTAAGCCCTGTTACAAAAGATCTTTTAGAAATTTTATATGTATAAATTTCATCCGAAGAGAAATTAACCCTCAGAAGTTATCTTCGTATCTTCCGAAGCAAAATTTCTCCAAGGATAATTATCTTCTAGGAAGAGTTTTTAATCTCGGAAGAAGCAATTGATTTCATATCAGATATACTTCTGAAGCTTACAAAATCACTCCCTTCGGAAAGCAAATTGTACTCTCGGAAGTAACTTTTACCTTCGGAAGTAGGAATCGCCTTCGAAGGACAAACTACCTTTGGAAATGTTTTAAATCCGGAAGAGATATTTTACTGTGTAACGGAAATATCTTGGGCCCCACACTGTAAAAAGCAAAGATTTTGTCAATGATGTCAGATTATTTAATTGAATTAAACCTTACCGCCCGTGTCACTTCATCCACTAAACCGTCATTTCACCTTATCCTAAGACTTTACCGCCATTCCACCCTCTTTTAAATAATCCTGACTGTTCACTCTCGTCTTTTTACCATAACTATTACAGCCCTAAAAGTTTCCTTGCTTCCAAATTCACCCAAAGTCAAACTGCTTTATCTTCACTTTTACAATGGCCCTAAATCCTCAACACAACCAAGTCGCACTTCTTGATTCTTCAAGAGATACGGATATCTCTGCAATCATCTCCTTCCTCACCCAATCATCCTATTACACAGCCTTGACTGTTAATCCCACTGTTTATCTCAACCACATGACTGAATTTTGGGGAAACAGCATGGTCGAAACTCCAAATGGGGTTCGTGTACTACGATCTCGGATTTGTGGCCAAGAGTTGGTCATCTCTCAACAAGTCATGAGGGAGCATCTAGAGCTTCATGATGAAGGTTCCCCTACTGAGTTCCCCAAGGCAGTTTTAGACAGCACATGCATCCTCGTTGGATATGGTGGAGATGTGAGCAGGTCGACTGTCTACAAATACAACTTCTCCTACAACTTGAAGTTCCTCCTACACATTGTTCTTCACTGCTTTTCAAACAAATCTTGGGGATGGGATCAAATCCCATATGAACTAGGGTGCCTAGTTCATGGATTGGTGCGAGGCTTGTGCTTTAACTACTTAATATTTGTGTTGCTCAATCTCATTGGAAATCTTTAGAGGGAAACATTCTTTATGTATCCCAGATTTCTTCAGCACATCATTAATTGTAACTTGGACCAGAGTCGGCTTGTCTGTGCAGCTCTGTCTATCCTTTACATGAGGCCAACCATCTTGAAGACATTGAAAAGGGTATCCACCAACTTCACTAGCAGGTACCCTTCTTTACCTACTAGTATGATTGAGCACATCGCTCCTGGTGACATCCCTGTTCACCCCACAGGTGATGAACCCACACCTGCAACTACAACCACAATGCCAACACTACCTTCTCCACCTATGACCATTACCTACACAAGACGCCCCAAACGAACCCTTGTTCAATCTACTCTTATTGAACAAGCTCTACTATTCACCCCTAAAAAGGCTAGAGTGGAACATTAGGCTCCCACTCAGTCTGAGGTCTCACCTTCCTTCACCATTCACCTCAATATGGGTCCTGAGTCTCCTCAGTCTCAAAATCATGAGCCCATACCCAATCTGAAAGCCCTCAGAGTGAGTCTTTACACACCTCTGAGCAGCAAATAAAGATAACCCCACCAGAGGCTCAATGCTTGTAGGCATTGACCAAGGTCCCGGGTCAGTAGGTTTAACCTCCTTATCTTTCACTGACCTTCTCTTTAAAACCGATGAAGAGATAACATATCTCTATGGCAATGATGTTGATCTACAACACCCTCTCCAAGAAAACAGAGCCTACACAGACCTCTTATCTCTAGCCCCCATCAGAAAACCATTATTGAGGTGAGTCCACTGATATGGAGGGGACTCATGCAGATTTAGCTGCCACTACAGAAGGTGCCTCAATGGACTTTATGGATAGTGTTAACATCTCTGAGACTAAATCAGCGACAACCATGCCTTTTGATGACTCTACAAGAGACATCACTAAGCAAGGGAAACCAAGGTGCCAAGAAACCACATCTGGTGGTGAGGTTGAACATACTAGGTATGTTACCTCATCTCCCTGTGATTCTTCAAAAGAAGATAAAGGAAGCATGAAACTCTTTATTACAAACCTACTATCTAAAGTCTCAATCCTTGAATCCAAGGTTAGGACTTTAGAAGAAAGGTCTGCCACTCAGAAACTTGACATTGACAATCTCAAGGCCCAACTAGCTCAGAAACAGATTGAGAGATCTGTTAGGCATGTACCTGTTCAGGTCTCCTTGATCTCTTCCTCCAGCTCATCTACCTCTCAAGATGATGCTACCAAAAAGGGGGAGAGTGTTCAGAGACAAACATATGAGGACCCACAGAGCCAATCTTCCACCTCTAAATATTTGGCTCCTATCTCAACTTCTTCTGAGCCATCTCAAGTCACTCTAACAATTGATGCAAGGATGCTCAGAGAACTTTACAACTTCTTTTGATCAACCAAGTCTTGATGCTGCGATGATTTACTTTGGAGCTGAAGAGCTTTAGAGGCTTATTGGACCTTCTACCATTGTGGAAGATGTTGGTCAACCTAAGGTCCACATGGAATCTAAGATTCAATTCGAAGGGGAAATGGGGACTGATGACCCAGCAACTAAAACAGTTGGGACAAAATATGCATTCCCTCTTACTTCTGAAGCCGAAGTTAAAGCCTCGGAAGAACAAAATGAATCTTCCGAAGGTGAAATGGAAGCTACCGAAGGAGTGTTCAAAATGTCTGAGGAACTGATCATCATAGATGCATCTGAGGTGATCAGTGAGGAATTTCTGGATCAACCTTCTATCCAGACACCATCTCTACCTCTCACACAATCAGTATCCACTGTCCAAGAGCCACCAAAGTCAAGTTCCTCAAAAGAAACCAAAGGAAAACGGAAGATGACTGCGGAAGAGCTTCAGGAAGAGGAGAAGATTGAAAAACTGAAAAGAAAAGGGAGACCTTCAACTGGGAAGTTGTTGGCTGCTAGTACAAATGCAGCTGGAGCCAACAAGGAGGCGGTCGATAGCAAAAAAGAGAGAAGAGATAATTGACCAGCTCATTCAGCTTGGAGCTGCCGACGAAGAAACACTCCGACTACCATTAGACGAGTTGGTGAACTGGAAAAGGCAACCAGCTGTAGCAGGAAGAAGCAACGTTGGCCTCAGAAGAAGTGAAGAAAAAGGAACAAAAGGAAGCTGACATCCGGCTAAGGAGGACGAGGATAGATTTCCTAACTTGCAGAGGCTTCTCTCTTTAACAACTTTCTCCACACAATGATGAAACGATTATTTGGCTCGTCAACAAAGAGTAGGATCAAATGGACAAAGAAAGAAAGAGAGCTTATAAGAGAAAAGTTGAAGGAGAAGATGAAGAAAGAGGAAGAAGCAAGGGCATCTGCAACGAGGAAGATAGGTGACAAAGCCTGGATGAAAGACAAGATAGGTGACAAAGCCTGGATGAAAGACAAGATAGGTGACAAAGCCTGGATGAAAGACTATCTCCAGACTCACGCCTTCTTTGGAAGGCAGGTGGGTCCCATGTCTGAAATGACACTCTAACGAATTGTCAGTGAGATCAAAGCTCACATTCGTTCGGGGAAAATAAGTGAGATGTACACAAGGGTACACGGGATAACCTTCACACCAACCACTCTACCCCAATTTGAACCAATTCCCATCCCTTCACCATCAAAACTGACCTTACACTCCTCAACCCACACCTTTACCTTCATCTACTTCTTCACCTCAACCACCAAAATTTCCCATCTTTCAACCCAAAACTCTAACCCAAACCACCTCACCACATTCTACCCCACAACCTTCTCAAGCATCCCCTCACCCTTCTAAACATCTCTCTCTGGAAGAGTTTAAAAGCATCAAGAATAGGCTCATCAATTGCACAACCCTGAGCGATATCTCCTATGACGAAGACTCCATCAAGCTAACGTATGTGGATGGATCTTCATGTTCCCTCATAAGTGATCATTTCTTGATCTACCTAGAGGAACACTGGACCAGGCGGTAGTACTTCTGGGAATCAACTCAGAATCATTGAATGATGAAGAGAAGAAACTAAAAAGGAAGCTACTGACTCTACTGGATACAAAGAAAGAGGACAAAACTCCTAGTCCGTCTCTTTTGCCTAGAAAGAATATACTCCGGTCGAGGTTCGATGAAGCTACTCACAACTTTGTTGTGGAAAGAGAGAATGGTGATGTTAATAGACTGAATGCCACCTCTCTGCTACACTCCATCAAATTTGATATTGCTGAGATATGAGAGAAACCATTCTCTAACACCTCCACTCTGAAAATGCTGCTCACAACAAGAATCATCTCAACATTCTTCATCTGGCTGAGTTAACAAAAAAAGCCAAGATTAAGGAAGAGTTAAGATTGAGAATAAAGGAAGACAAGGATAGATCTCTCACTAAGGGCAGAGCCTTTCTACAGATGGTGGAAGGTCCTGAATTGGAACCTATAGTTTGATGGAAATATGATTATAGCTCCCATCAACTAAATCTTTTCAGAGGGCCACAACAAAGGGACATATCATTCAGGAAGACAGACTGGAGATCCTGTCAACCAAAAATTTGTACAAACTTCTCAGCACCATATTAGGGAAGAACAAAGAGATTGATAAGTATTTACTCTCCTTGGTGCTAAAAGTTTTGAGGAGCAGAAACAAGTGAGGTTTTGGTAGTATCAGCCTATGGGTAGTTTGTTGGATCAAGAAGAATGCTAGTGTAACCAAAACCAACCACTTAGACAAATTTAGTGTAGCTTACAATGGCTTCCGAAGTTTTTGGTGGAGTTGTAGTTCATGTCAGAGGTAGAGCAATATTGATTGTAAAAGCACTCTTCTATTTTGTGATTGAACATATCACATGTCACAATACATTTGTTTTTTCCTTGAAGATGATTTTGATTTGCGGGAGTCAGCTGATTTTCCTATTTGTAGCCGAGTCACTTTCTTTTGCTTATTGGAGGAATCAAAATCCGTCACTTTTATAGCTTGCTTCACAACATACTTTTGTTAGAATTTCTAGGTTGCTTTTGTTTCTTCAAACGTTTCTTTACCTCTTTCTCAAATTGGTCAACGTGTGCCTGGTGGCATATGTCAAATCCAACTCCCTGTCTTAATATTGAAGATTGATGGTCTGACAGAGTTTTATACGTTGAAACCAGTAATCTCTTTTTTCTCCTTTGTAGTGAAACCATGTATGATTTCCTTAATTTGTTTGGAGATATAATCTCATAATCAGAACTACTTTCAGCAGTGGGATTCACTGATTTCATTAATTTCTTTATACCTTTTAAAACAGAAGGTATGATTTTCACATATGGAACAATTGCCTTGATGGGGCTTGTGGGTTTGTCATCCCCTTATGTGAAAACTCTTTGATTTTAATTTGGTGTCCGAATATGATTTTATCCTCATTTATTTCAATGTAAACAATTGGTTGTTTTTGAATATTTGTGATCTATTTTACTATTGTTTTTGGTTCAATAGTGTTACGTTCAATTTTCTCATAGAGTGTAACAGAGTCAGGCATGACAGTGTAGTTGTCATTATATGGTGGAGGACAAGAGTTATACCCGATCCCATACATGTCTTTGGGATCTTTTTTAAAATCAAGCATCTCTTGTAGCTTGACTAAAGACAGTTGAAACTTTCTCGAGTTTCACTTCAGTAAGTGTATGTTCAGCTTTACATTGAGCCAACTTTTCAGTTAGTTGCTTATTCTCAGCTGCAAGAGTGTACTTTTCACCATGTAATTTTCCAATGTCAGAGGTGATAGATTTTATTTTGATTTTAAAGCATTTTATTTCTCTCTTGAGAATCTCTGACATAACCTTCTTCGCTTTTATTTTATATGTAAGTTTATGGTTATGCTCTCTATAACCTTGCAGTTCAGTAATGCATTTTTCACTGCACACGTTAGATTTTACCTGAGGCGGCATGGGTGATGGACCATCGTTGATGTGAGCCGTGAATGAATGATTTTGAAATTGAACTTTACTTCGTCTGCATAAAGGCTCCTGTCACATACTCCATCTTGCTTAATCACAAGCACTTTTGTAGATGACTGTCTGCTTCCATGAGCTTGGTTTGTTAGTTGAGGTTGATTTTGATAGATTGGTGTTGTTGTGGATGATGATACTACTTCTCATGATTATTGGAGTGAAAGCTTGAGTTTGGATGTGAGGATGACTAGCTTTGAGAATTCCATTGAAATTTGTTTCTTTGGGTGGCATTGTATTCTCTTGAGAAGTGACCAGTCATGCCACAGTTGAAGTACTTCACTTTGGATTTGTCATATCCAAGCTTTGTATTTTTATTAAGGCTGAGCTTTCTGCCTTTTCTAAAGAACTTATTTTTCTCGTAGCAATCATGGCCATTTGCCAATACAGATCTATTTCTTCTACAACATCAGGATCCATTTCTTCTAAGTCTTCCAAGATCAAATGTGCTGATGTTAGTCTTCCTCCAAATAGGCTTCAAAGCTTGCAACAAAGGCATTGTAAGTGGTCTTTTGTTCTTCAGATCTTGTGTCAACAGGAGTGATTATAGGAGTTGCAGTGAACCCTGATGCTTGGGATGATGTTGATGAATGATTAATTGGTGGAGTTGCAATGAACCCGGTGCTATTCAGTTCATCTCTTGAAGAGATGAAATCATCCTCCTCAGTAATGAAGGCATTTTCCACATAATGAGATTCTCATGGAAACTTGTATGCCTTAATCACTTTGGGTCCTCCCAAGTTTCTCCTTCTTTCATCTAGCTCTAGTGCTTCTATCTTGGCTATCATTATATCCAGAGTTGTACTCTCAAGATCAAGAGGGTTTTTTAACATGGTAACATTTTGTTTCCAGGTCTCTGGAAGTCTGTGCAACATTTTCTTGTTTAACTCCTTGACATTGTAAGTGACTCCCATGATTTCCAAGTCATGAGTGAGCATCCCATACTACTTTAGAAGTACCATACTCTTCCAGTATTCTCAGCACATCCATCTTGAGTGCATGAGTGAGGATGGAGTAAGCTTTGAGATTAATCTTTATTTTCTTGTAATTTTCATCATTAAGAGTCATATCTTCAATGGGTATTCTTGCTGTCTTGTAGATGGCAACTTGATCTAGAGATAGAATGATAGGGATGTGTGGCCCCTTGCATATTGAGTTCCGAAAGTCAGGATCTGCACGTGTAATGTAATTTCTGAATCTAATTTTTGACTGATTAAACTTAGATTTATGTTTAAGAATGGAAGGTTTTGGTGTATGACCAAGTTCTAAAAATGTATGATAATCCATGTTAACAGGTAGTTTTAACTTGTTTATGTATAGACTAGATGAGTTTGAGGTTCAATTAGTCCAACTGGTCCAAATCGTCCAAAACAGGTTTTAGAATCATATATGTTACATTTCTGAGTTTCTTGTTGTTAATGTTTACTGCTTCGAGAATGAAGAATGTTGAAGTGTTCTTGAAAGAAGATCTTGAATAGTAACTGTTGATGAGTATTATCTGCTTATTTACTAAATAGAGGTGATAGAACACTCTATTAGCCACTCGATCACCAAATCAATCAGGTTCTATTCGGATCTTAGGTAGATCTGAAAAAGAACTGAGTGCCAAGGCTCTGATACCAATTGACCGGTTGGTGAGAATTAGAATCTCACTTAGGATCGAATATGGTGATCAAGTGAGAGGTTAAATGGCGGAAACAAACAATCAATAAACATTTAATACAAAAATAAACTCATAAATGATTTGTATATATTGATGAAGGTGATTGATTACAATAAGTTCTAGGGTTTTAGCAAGAACAATAATAATACACCTGGAGAATGTGTAATACAAAATATTCTGATTCTCTATGTTCTTTCACCTCACGTAGGAGGATTTCTATTTTATTTATAGGTAGACAAGTTGCCTTTTTTTACAAAATGACTAAACTACCCCTAACCTATACATTAGAACTAGTCTAATTCTTCATTAGAATTTCTTCTTGTTCATCTGAATTTGCAAATGCGGATGAGTTGGACCTGATATGCATTTCTTCACTTGGTCTTCCGCATTAGTATGTTGGTCACTCGCATTGTGTAACACGGAGGAACAAATACTCTTGTGCATTCTTGTCTGGTCATCCGCATTGGCAAATACGGATGAACGAAATCTTGTCCGCATCTCTTCTTCTAGTCTTCTGCATTTGTTAATGTTGAAGAACATACACTTGTCAGCAATTGTTCTTTGCCTTCCGTATTAGCAAATGTGATAAGCAATACTTGTTCTTCTACTGCAGGGTCTTCATCCGCATATACACTTGGACTTATGGGAATTCCAGCACAACAACCATCAACTCACCAATTTAATTGGCATGTATGATCCTTTCAGGGTACAACATCTTTACAGAGAAATCTCCCTCATAGCTCATCTACTCAAAATAATGGTTAACAGAATCTTTGGGGAAGAACACCTCACCTTCTTCATCATCCAGCTGAAGATGAGTGTTGATGTCTGAAGTGATGAAGATTATTCTCCCTAGTACTGTGGCAGACAGTGCCTTCTCCCTATTGATAAGACCTCTCTGTAGGTCTTCCAGAATACAAGCAGATGATCCTTATGCAGTGTTGGATCAATGTTTAGGGAGGTGAAGTAGTTGGATAGAGTCAATAAGCAGCAAATCTCTGAGAAATGTTGATTTTTCTCAAATTGTAACAAAGCAACCTGGCTGTGTTGCCTGTGTAACTGCATGGAGATGTTTGGTTCGTTTATGCGGTTAAGGTTGGCCATTTTGGGGAAGCTTAAGGTTGAAGAAAGATGAGCGAAGGTAATTTCAGAGTGAAATTTGGGTTTTAGGTTTGGAGGAAAGAAGTATATGATAGAAAGAGGGGGAACCGTTGAGTTTATATCCCAAAACGATTTAAGACAAAGTTAATGAAAGATGATAAACTTTGAAATCCGGATGTCGGTCCCACCTCTGAAAAAGTAGTTTGCTTTGGCTAAAAAAGTAGTTTTCTTGGATGTCAAAATGCTTCCAAAGGTAAATTATGTTCGACAGGTTTTAATGAGAAAGCTTCTGAAGCTAAAATTACTTCGGAAGATTTTCTTAAGAGTTGTGAAAAATGTGCTTTGGAAGAAAAACTAAAACTTGAATGCTTTGTTCAAAGGAATAGAGCTTCCGAGAGTTAATTTTGCTTTAGAAGAAGATAGTCGTTGAAAACATATAAGTGTGTGAGACAAGTATTAAGCTTCAAAATATATTTCATAAATTTATTCTGAAGGTAATTTCTTAGACACTTATTTGTTTTAAAGGCATGATTTTCTGTCAAGATAAAAACATATCTTCAGAAGGATCAAAATTTTTAAAAGTCAAAGGAAAGACCTCAAAAGATTTTCATCCAAAGAAAACAATAGCTTATGAAACTGATGTACTAGAAAACTAGGACACACAGATTTTAAGAACTAATAAGAATATGTTTTAAGAAAAACCTACTCAAAATTTATCATCCCAATAGCTAATATAATATATTTAAATCTTTGTTCATCAAAAGCCTTTGTAAACAGATCACAATATTGTTCATTGTTGTGGACTTTGACTAGTTTAATTCATCCCTTTTCAAAGTTATATCTAATTAAATGATACCTGATGTTAATGTGTTTGGTCCTTGAGTGCTGCATAGGATTCTCTGTGGTAGAGATAGCACTATTGTGGTTTATGTGAATGGGAGGCTTCTTAAAGTTTAATCCATAGTCAAGCATATGATTCTGAATCCATAGAACTTGAGCATAGCAGCTTGCAACAACAATGTATTAAGCTTTAGCAGTTGATGCAGAGGCATAGGATTGTTTCTTACATTGCCATGAAACAAACCTTCCACCATGAAACTGACATCCCCCAGATGTGGACTTGCAGTCATGTTGCAACCATAGTCGCTATCTGCATAAGCATACAGATTGAAGTCAGAACTCTTAGGATACCACAAACCAAGTGTTGAAGCACCTTAAGGTATCTTAGAATCCTTTTCACAGTGATGAGGTGAGACATCTTAGGGTTTGGATATCTTGCACAAATTCATGTAGCAAACATGATATCAGGTCTGTCAGCTGTAAGATACATAAGAGACCCAATCATAGCCTTGTAAAGGTGTTCATCCACACACTCCCCCTCAAGATCAGGTCCAAGGGAATTGTTTCTTGCTATAGGTGCCTTAGCAATCTTAGAATGAGTCATGTTAATCTCTTAAGTATGTCTTCACATACTTTGACTGACTAATGAAGATGCCATCTTCAACTTGCTTCACTTGAATTCCTAGAAAGAAATTGAGTTCCCCCATGGCACTCATTTCAAATCTATCCTTCATCAGCTTCTCAAAGTCTTTGTAGAGCCTTGGATTAGTTGAACCAAAGATGATGTCATCTACATATACTTTACCAAGAATTATGTCATTTCCCTGTCCTTTGATGAAGAGAGTTCCATCTATAGTACCCCGCCTGTATCCGTGTTTGAAGATATAATGAGACAGAGTCTCATACCCGTTCCTAGGTGCCTGATGCAACCCATAAAGAGCTTTGTCAAGCTTGCAGACATAATTAGGATGACAAGGATCTACAAAACCATGTGGTTGTTTGACATACACCTCTTCATCAATCACTCCATAAAGAAAAGCACACTTCACGTCAAGTTGATAGACCTTGAAGTTCTTGGATGCAGAAAATGCCAAGAATATCCTAACAGCTTCCAGTCTTGCTACAGGAGCAAAGACATTAGTGTAGTCAATCCCTTCTTCTTGTGTGTATCCTTGAACAACTTGTCTAGATTTATTTTTGATGACAATGCCTCTATCATCCTTCTTGTTCCTAAACACTGATTTGGTTCCAATAGTAGTCTTCCCATGAGGAAGAAGACAAAGGTTCCAAACTTTTTGTCTTTTGAATTAAAGCAACTCCTATTGCATAGCTTTAACCCAACTTCCATCCTTCAGAGCCTCATCAATTTTCTTTGGCTCTATCTGCATAAGAAACAAGAGTGAAGACAAACATTTGCTTCATGGGTTTGTCATCTTGTTCTTACCCCTGTGTCAACATCTCCAATGATGTTTATGGTGGAGTGAGATTTTCTAGATCATATGTTCAGTGATTACAGCAAGTTGCTATAAGGCCCTGTTCCTAGACACTTTCAGCTAGTAAATCATTGCACATAAAACATATAATTTCATTAACTTCATAAAAAAATTAGCAAAAACATTTAAACACCCATTTCATTGCATTACAAAAGTTTTTGCAAAATAATACATTGTTATCAAATTACAAACTACATGTTGCATTAAAACACCAAAGCATTTTAAAAATAGATGCCATCCAAAACGAGCCAAGTAGCCACCCCGTGCCATCCCCAACAACCATTACCTGCCACCTCGAAAATTCATGAAAAGTTAGCATTGCTGAGTGAGTTCTAGTTTTATAATAAAACATACTTTACATTCATTAAAACCATTCTTCACTTTCTTTCAAATCATACTCTATAGTTGTATATGATCACACATCGTACGTACACATAGATAATAACATTATTATCTTCCTTTACTATTCATCACATACGTTCTATAATCCTTCCCTTCTTTAGCACATTCTTTATCACTGTCTGCATCAGTGTCATCAGCTATGCCCCAAACAAATGGGACACTGGGCCAAAGTTCATACTAACTTCCACACTTCACATAGCCTGGCACCAGCATTGGGGTAAGCACAAAGATCACAACTATATACTACATCCCTAATATTATGCATAACTCTGGTACTGGGCCGATGATCCTAAATGACTTCCACACTGCACATAGCCTTGCACCAGTAGCGAGGCGAGTAATCACTATAAAGCACTCTATACTACACCCCTAACATTATGCATAACTCGGGTACTAGGCCGAAGATCATAAATGACTTCCACACCACACATAGCCTGGCACCAGCACCAAGGGAGTAATCACTATAAACCATGTACCACACCGTTGGTCAGTCACAAAGACTGGAACCCCTGCATGTATCTGCAAGATCGTTTAAGGGCTTGAACACAATTACAACACAACAACACAATGAGAAGATTAACTAAACTTTAATCAAACAGTGAACTAGGTAACCAAAGGTGATACAAAGAACACAAGTAAAGCAAGAGACAGAACAAGAGAGTATAGTTTTCAAGGGAGCAGTATATTGCTTTCTCAAGTTCTTTTACAAGTGTTACAAAGCATAAAGAAAGATACAAGAACTTGGAATACTTATACTACAACCTACAGCCGGGTATACTTTGAAAGCCAGCTGGATACAATTGACTAGACACTAACAAAATCAATTGTAGGATCAGAAGGCATATCTGCCTTTTGACCTTGTGACTATGACATGCCATAGCTCACATCCTTATACATTATAAAAAGGATAAAGTACATAAAGTGGAAAGTTTCAGACTCAAGACCTCAATGTACAGTTACCAAAAGCATGGACCTTTTCACCAACTCTTGTAAGTTGGTGACTTATCAGAGACGCAGCGGAAAAGGTGCTTTATGGAATAGTACATCAGATAAAGCATGTGTACTAAAAGTCTTCGGAAGAAATCTGTCTTCATAGAGTGAAGCTTCGGAAGACTTTGTCTATTGAAGCTTCGGAAGACTTCATGTTTGGCTTCGGAAGATATTGGTCTTGGCTTCGGAAGATATTACACTTAGAGTATTTTCTAATGCTTTGTGTAATTCTTTCGGAGCATTCTTCACTTCAGTACTTAGTGCATGTTGCTGAAACACTTAGGCAGTTTTGGGTTGCATCAGACTTCAGGAATCCTTACAAACTCCCCCTAGGCTGATGCTACCAAAACACTTAGAAGATCTTTAAATGTTTGTAGTCTTCAGTACAATCAAGACCATTCCTTTCTTCATTTGATGGTCAGGATCATCAAGACTCTCATAGTATCTTCTCATTTCAAAGAGATCATGCAGAGGTAAGTTGATTATGTCTTGCCATGAGTAGACATTTTCAACACCTTGATCTCTGATAACATTCCATCTTTCTGGATTGGTAGAGTAAGTCCAGGATAAGATGGGTGTCTCAGTTGCTAGAGGAGCCACTTGCATAGGAGTTGATTGGGCTGCCTCATCATGCACTTCCTCAGGTTGATCTGATTCAGCCTGGGGTGTAGAGGTAGATGTCATTCGCTTCTTCTTTATCTTTGGTTTAGAAGCCATTTTCTTCTTCCTCTTTGATGTCTTTAACTGAGAACACTGGTCTGCAGCACCATGTTGATCATCAGTGTCTTTCTCAGTTGGGTGTTCCTCCCTCACAGGTTCAGAAGGAGAGGGAGTTTGACCCTGCTAGGATCAGAAGATGAAGCCTGCTGAGGCTCAGCTGGAGGTGCTGGTTGAGGTGTCTCTGGTTGTTCAAACTTGACCTCCTCTTCAGGTGGGACTTGACTTGGAAGAGAGTGCAAGTCAATGAGTTCTCCACTTTTAATCTTCTGCTTGATCACCCTAATATGTTCATCCATAGTGGATAGAGACATGGGGCCAAGTCTCCTTCCGGAGAATCCATACAGCTTCAAGAAGCTCACCATTCTTTGTCTGTCAGCAGACTTCTTTGCATTCTTTTGAATGATGACTCTTGACTTTCCAGCTTCTACCCTTAGCATCCTTTTGGTTGTTTTTCTTTCTTTGACTTGCTCAAGTTCAAGTTGCTTTAAGTATTCAAACTCAATGAAGTCATAGGACAGGGAAGAAGTACATTTTCCTGATAGAAGCCTGTGGCACTCAGGTAGTTTATCATTTTGATTCTATCTTCTTCTTTATCTACCTGAGGTTCTTATGGAGCCACATCTTCCTGTGCAGGATTTTCTTGAACTGGAGAGAGAGTGGGAGTATGCTTGTGAAATCTTTTGTGTCTCCTCTCCTCTTTGAATTGGAGAAGTAACCTTGCATCCTCTTTCTCCTTTATCTCTCTTGACACTTCCATGTCAGCCAGTTCATTCAACTCTTCTAAGGGGAGGGAGATGATTTCATCAACATCATAGTTCCTGGTGTGTAAATAAGTAATCCTGACTGCCCTTTGTTCATCATTTTGAGTATTTGGTCTGGGGGCAGCCCTGATTGCAGCTTGCATGAATTTAGATGACCGAGAAGAACTTTCTCCCCTTAGCCTCCTTTTCCTCTCTCTCTCTTCCTCCTCAATTTCCTCAGGAGTCATTATCCTTTTCCCTTTGTCACCAACAGACCTTTGTGACTCAAGGTGGATTGAGGCTTGGCCTTCATTGCTTGGTGTAGCTTCCATGCTCTGGCCAGAGAGAGGCTGAGAAACACCTTCACCAGCAGGTGTCTCAGATGGAGTTTGGATCTCTGCAGCAGTTGTTGATGGTGAGACAAGGGTCTCAGGTTCTACCACTGGGCCTTCAGCCAAGGTTTCCCCTATGAAACTAATCTTAGGGTCCACCTCAACATCCAGTTGACCGATGACATTGCCTGATTGCCTAAGTCTCCTTCTTAGAGAGAACTCTGCAAGGATCCTGTCTTGGATTCTTTGAGCCAGCCTGTCAGCTTGTCTTGATTTGCTTGGATTGACAAGTGGCATGTTGACTAAATCCAGTCCTTCATAGAAGCTCAGGCTTTGGAACTGAAAAATTTCTTGTGGCCTTGAACTCTGTGAAGTATGAGGGCTTTTCTGTCATCATCATACCTCTATCTGATGATGTAGTTGCCAGTTCCTTGTGGTGGAGATGAAACAGCCCTTGGTATACCTTCCTCAAAGAGACTCCTGATGAGAGAGTCTATAGAGTCCACATTAATGTGAACTTGAGGAAGTTGCTGAGAATGCACAACAGCAAGTGAGGATGGTGAGTCCTCTATGTCCATTCTTTCTGAAGAACTCCCAGGTTCTGTGGTTGTGATAACATTCTCCCCCTTTTGGTAGCATCACCCACTTGCATAGGTGAGCTGGAGGATAAATCAATCACTTCCACAGGTTCTTGTGTTCCTGGTTGAGCTCTCCTTAAAGGTCTCCCAGCTAGTTTTTCCTGCAGATATGAAATCTGGAGTTGCTGATCATTGACCCTGTTTTGCAGGGTAGTCACCTGAGATTCCAAGTGACTAACCTTAGAGACTAGATAGGTGCATGTTTGTGACAATTTTTGTACCTTTAGTCTCAAATTCCCCTCATCTTCATCAGAAGAATCACTGGGGGATGAGAGGATTGGACCAAGTCCTCTCTCTCACCACCAGCTTGAGTTTCTTGGCTGCTGGTTTTCCTCTGCTCACTGGCAACCTCAATTAAGATGCCAATGGGCTGAGTTGCCATGGTTGAGGTCTTAATGATGTAATTACTTTCAAAAGTGAGAGCCTCTTCCATATGGACATCCTGAACAGGTTCAGATGTGTCCACCTCAGTAATAGGTGACTGATGAGGGATAGACTGAGGAGAGTCAGAGGTACTCATCTCTCTTTGAGTAGGGGAGGAGAAGAGAGACTCATGGTACTCACTGAGTCCTAAGTCTTCATCAGTGTAAAAGGATAGGTTGGGAATTGGTGGTTTAGATCCAAAGGCTAGGGATGGTAGCTGTCCCCTGAAGGTTGTTCACTTCAGTGTTGGGACTCAGAGTGAAAGCTTACGGTTGTTGGGCTAATGAGCTCATCAGGTTGAGCTTGAGGAACCTCAGCCCTGATAGGTAAAGTAATGGGAGTGGTTTGCTCCTCAGGAGAAGTGGGAGCTCTGGAGTCCACTTCTTCCTGTAAGGTTGAGTATTTGGGGGCCTGCACAGACTCAATAGTCTGAGCAGGGGTTCGTTGGGATTTTCTTTTGTAGGTGATGAATATTTGAGGTTGTGAAGAGGGTAGGAGAGCAGTAGGTGTGGGTTCAACACTAGCTTGGACTGCTATGTTGTCAGCTTGAGCAATGAGCTCTAACATTTTTGGGACTAGGGTTGTTTCTACCCCTGAGAAGCCTACAGTTGGCTTCTTCATAATTTTAAAGATGCCGGGCTTCATCTGTCCCAGTTTAAGAATATTGCCTGTTTGAACCATCCCATGAACTATAAAGGAGAGATCCTCAGGAATCTGGTCCCATCCACCATGCTTGTTTGATAAGCTGTGGATAACCACATGAAGCAGGTATTTCCACTGGGATGAGACCTTCCCTTTCCTGAAGGTCTTTACAGAGAAATCTCCTTCATAGCCCATCTGCTTGAAGGAATGATTAACCGCTTCCTTTGGGAAGAACACTTCACCTGCTTCATCATCCAGCTGAAGATGTCGGTTGATGATGGCCGGAGTGATGAAAATTGTTCTCCCCTGCACTGTGGCAGACAGTGCCTTCTCCCCATCCATAATGACCTCTTGGCAGGTCTTCCAGAATTCAAGCAAATGATCCTCATATAGAGGAGGATCAATGGTTAGGGAGGTGAAGTAGTGAGGCAAAGACAAGAAACGGCAAACCTCTGAGAAATGAGGATCTTTGTCAGAGCATAACAGAGCAACCTGATTGTGTTGTCTGTGTAGCTGCATGGCAAAGTTAGGATCATTTCTGTGAGTAAGGTCAGCCATTGTGAGGTAGCTCAGAGATGAAGAGAAAAAAAATGGGAAGGAAATTTCAGAGAGAAAGCTTTGGGTTTTAGGTATGGAGGAAAAGCAGATGATAGAAGAGGGGGGAAACCGTTGGGTTATATGAGAGAGAAGGATTTCAGATAAAGTTTAATGAATGAGGATAAACTTTGAAATTCGTATGTCGGTCCCACCTCTGAAAAAGTAGTTTACCTTTTTGCTCAAAAAGTAGTTTTTTTGGAATTCGAAAAGCTTCCGAAAGTAATTTGTCTTCGGAAGTTTGATTGAAAAAGCTTCCGAAGCTAAAGTGGCTTCGGAAGAATTTTCCTGAGAGTCTTTAAGATTTATGCTTCGGAAGAGAAATAAACTTTTGGATGCTTTGTATAAGAATGAACAAAGCTTCCGAAAGTAATTTTTGCTTCGGAAGGAAAAAGTCCTTAAAAATGAATAAGTGTCTAAGTTAAGAATTTTAAGCTTCGGAAGATAAATTTTGACTTCTTCCGAAGGTAAAATCTCTTAGACAGTCATTTATTTTGAAGACATATTTTTCTTCCGAAGGTAAAACGTTATCTTCTGAAGTATCAAAAATTTTTCAAGAATCTAAGGAAAGTCTTCAAAAAGAGTTTTACATTCAAAGAAAACATGAGCTTATGAAAGTGATGAACTAGACAACTTAGGACACACATATTTTTAAGAAGAAATAATTAGAATTAGTTTTAAGAAAAAGTCTACTCAAAGTTAATCATCCCAATAGCTGATATCAGATACTTAAATCTCTGTTCATCAAAAGCTTTTGTGAACAGATCAGCATATTGTTCATCTGTGTGAACTTTGACTAGTTTAATTAACCCCTTTTCATAGTTATCTCTTATTAAATGATACCTGATGTTGATGTGTTTGGTCCTTGAGTGCTGCACAGGGTTCTCAGTGATAGAGATAGCACTGTTGTTGTCTATGTGGATAGGAGTCTCTTTGAAGTTAAATCCGTAGTCTAGCATCTGATTTTGAATCCAAAGCACTTGAGCACAGCAGCTTGCAGCAGCAATGTATTCAGCCTCAGCAGTTGATGCAGACACACAGGTTTGTTTCTTGCATTGCCATGAGACAACCCTTCCACCAAGGAATTGACATCCCCCAGATGTAGACTTTGCAGTCATGTCGCAGCCACCATAATCATTGTCTGTATAGGCATACAGATTGAAATTAGAATTCTTTGGATACCATAAACCAAGTGTTGAAGCACCTTTGAGGCATCTTAAAATCCTTTTCACAGTGATTAAGTGAGACATCTTAGGATTGGCTTGATATCTTGCACAAATACATGTAGCAAACATGATATCAGGCCTGCTAGCTGTAAGATACATAAGAGACCCAATCATAGCCCTGTATAAGTGCTCATCTACACACTCCCCCTCAAGATCTGGACCAAGGAGTGGTTTCTGGCTATGGGTGTCTTAGCAGTCTTACAATCAGTCATGTTGAACCTCTTGAGTATATCTTGAACATACTTTGACTGACTTATGAAAATGCCATCTTCAACCTGCTTCACTTGAATTCCCAGAAAGAAATTAAGTTCTCCATTAAACTCATTTCAAATCTATCTTTCATCAGCTTTTCAAAGTCTTTGCAGAGCCTTGAATTGGTTGAGCCAAAGATGATGTCATCCACATATACTTGAACTAGCAGAATGTCGTTTCCTTGTCCTTTGATGAAGAGAGTTCCATCTATAGTACCTCTCTTGTAACCATGTTTACAGAGATACTCAGACAGTGTCTCATACCACTTCCTGGGTACCTGATGCAGCCCATAGAGAGCTTTGTCAAGCTTGCAGACATAATCAGGATGATCAGGATCTACAAAACCAGGTGGTTGTTTGACATAAACCTCCTCATGAATCACTCCATATAGAAAGCACACTTTACATCAAGTTGGTAGACCTTGAAGTTCTTGGATGCAGCAAATGCCAGGAATATCCTAACAGCTTCTAGTCTAGCTATAGGAGCAAAGACATCAGTGTAGTCAATCCCTTCTTCTTGTGTGTATCCTTGAACAACTAGTCTTGCCTTGTTCTTGATGATAATTCCTCTATCATCCTTTTTATTCCTAAAAACCCATTTGGTTCCAATGGTAGTCTTCCCATGAGGAAGAGGACAAAGGTTCAAACTTTCTGCCTTTGAATTGAAGAAGTTCTTGCTGCATAGCTTCAACCCAACTTCCATCCTTTAGAGCCTCCTCAACTTTCTTTGGCTCTAACTGGGATAGAAAACAAGAGTGAAGACAAACATTTGCTTCATGGTTTGCCCTCTTGTCTTTACCCCGGAGATAACATCTCCAATGATGTTTGTGGTAGGATGAGACTTGTGGATCCTTAGCTGAGGGATCACAGCAAGTTGCTGAGATAGATCCAAATTTGAGAAATTTAGATCTGGTCTTGAAGATTGATCCTCCACATTATCACACCTATCAAGATTAACTTGATCCAATGAGTGTGTGACATCATTGATGTTGTCATCTATGGTATGGTTATTAGCATCAAGAAATCTTGATCACTATCACCATCACCATTGTTGTCTTCTGCAATTGAGATGTCTTTATCTGGTTGAGAAGCCTCTGAGCTGGAATTTGAAGGCATGCCAGATGTATCAGCTGGATTTGTCATTGTTGTGTTGATAGAAACCTCATTTGCTGAAGTAGTTTCAACTGGAGCTGAAGGTGTGTGAGTTGAAGGTCTTCCTAGCTCAAATCTTGGATCAGAATCACCTGTATTTAAATTTTCTGCAGATCCTGAAACATGCTCACAAGATTTGTTAAAACAGTTGGTAACTAAATCAAGATCAAATAGCCAATCCGGACCAGAACCAGCCACACTGGGTGTGTGCTCATTGAAGTCACATTGGCTGACTCCTCAATAATTCTAGTTCTGAGATTGTATACTCTATAAGCTTTAGCTTGGGAAGAGTATCCAATGAAGTGTCCATCGTCTGATTTCTCAGCAAACTTGGCAACTTGATCTTTGGTATTCAAGATGGTGCAGGGACATCCGAATGACCTGAGAAAACCAATGAAAGGTTTCCTCTTGTGCCAAAGTTCATAAGGAGTCTTACCATGTGTCTTAACTACTAAAACTCTATTTTGCACATAGCAAGCAGTATTAACTGCCTCTGCCCAGAAGGTGATAGGCAGTTTAGAGTCAGACAACATAGTTCTTGCAGCTTCAATAAGTGTCCTGTTTCTCCTCTCAGCAACTCCGTTTTGCTGAGGAGTCCTGGGAGCACTGTATTGTCTTGTAATACCCTTATCATCACAAAATGTATCAAGGATTTGGTTCTTGAATTCAGTTCCTTGATCACATCTTATGGTTTTGACCTTGTGGTCACATTGATTCTCAATCTTTAAGATGAAATTCTTTAGAATCTCAGAGTCTCATCTTTAGTTCTAAGGAAGAAGACCCAGTGAATCTTGTAAAATCATCTGTGATCACTAGACAGTATAAGGTCCTTCCTAAACTCATTACACTGGTGGGGCAAAGAGATCCATATGTAATAAGTGTAGGGGAGTAGTGATGGAGTTCTTTTCCTTAGGCTTGTGAGATACCTTGTGTTGCTTCCCTTTCAGGCATGCAACACAATGATCATCACTTGTAAACTCTTTCTTTGGCATTCCAGTTACCAGATCATGTTTAATTAATTTATTCATATTCTTAAAGTTTACATGGCACATTCTTTTATGCCATAGGAAAGACTCATCACATTCTTTACATGGCACATTCTTTACATGGCATATTCTTAAAGACTCATCACTTGAACTTGAGCAAGTCAAAGAAAGAAAAACAACCAAAAGGAAGCTAAGGAAGAACCTGCAAAGTCAAGAGTCATCATTCAAAAGAATGCAAAGAAGTCTGCTGACAGACAAAGAATGGTGAGCTTCTTGAAGCTGTATGGATTCTCCGGAAGGAGACTTGGCCCCATGTCTCTATCCACTATGGATGAACATATTAGGGTGATCAAGCAGAATATTAAAAGTGGAGAACTCATTGACTTGCACTCTCTTCCAAGTCAAGTCCCACCTGAAGAGGAGGTCAAGTTTGAACAACCAGAGACACCTCAACCAGCACCTCCAGCTGACCCTCAGCAAGCTTCATCTTCTGATCCTAGGCAGGGTCAACTCCCTCTCCTTCTGACCTGTGAGGGAGGAACACCCAACTGAGAAAGACACTGATGATCAACATGGTGCTGCAGACCAGTGTTCTCAGTTAAAGACATCAAGAGGAAGAAGAAAATGGCTTCTAAACCAAAGATAAAGAAGAAGAGAATGACATCTACCTCTACACCCCAGGCTGAATCAGATCAACCTGAGGAAGTGCATGATGAGGCAGCCCAATCAACTCCTATGCAAGTGGCTCCTCTAGCAACTGAGACACCCATCTTATCCTGGACTTACTCTACCAATCCAGAAAGATGGAATGTTATCAGAGATCAAGGTGTTGAAAATGTCTACTCATGGCAAGACATAATCAACTTACCTCTGCATGATCTCTTTGAAATGAGAAGATACTATGAGAGTCTTGATGATCCTGACCATCAAATGAAGAAAGGAATGGTCTTGATTGTACTGAAGACTACAAACATTTAAAGATCTTCTAAGTGTTTTGGTGGCATCAGCCTAGGGGGAGTTTGTAAGGATTCCTGAAGTCTGATGCAACCCAAAACTGCCTAAGTGTTTCAGCAACATGCACTAAGTACTGAAGTGAAGAATGCTTCGGAAGAATTACACAAAGCATTAGAAAATACTCTAAGTGTAATATCTTCCGAAGCCAAGACCAATATCTTCCGAAGCCAAACATGAAGTCTTCCGAAGCTTCAAGAGACAAGTCTTCCGAAGCTTCACTCTATTAAGACAGATTTCTTCCGAAGACTTTTAGTACACATGCTTTATCTGATGTACTATTCCATAAAGCACCTTTTCCGCTGCGTCTCTGATAAGTCACCAACTTACAAGAGTTGGTGAAATGGTCCATGCTTTTGGTAACTGTACATTGAGGTCTTGAGTCTGAAACTTTCCACTTTATGTACTTTATCCTTTTTATAATGTATAAGGATGTGAGTTATGGCATGTCATAGTCACAAGGTCAAAAGGTAGATATGCCTTTTGATCCTACAATTGATTTTTGTTAGTGTCTAGTCAATTGTATCCAGCTGGCTTTCAAAGTATACCCGGCTGTAGGTTGTAGTATAAGTATTCCAAGTTCTTGTATCTTTCTTTATGCTTTGTAACACTTGTAAAAGAACTTGAGAAAGCAATATACTGTTCCCTTGAAAACTATACTCTCTTGTTCAGTCTCTTGCTTTACTTGTGTTCTTTGTATCACCTTTGGTTACCTAGTTCACTGTTTGATTAAAGTTTAGTTAATCTTCTCATTGTGTTGTTGTGTTGTAATTGTGTTCAAGCCCTTAAACGATCTTGCAGTATCCTTAAAGGTTAGTTAAACCATATGTAGTTGAGCTTACGACATTTTAGAGCCGTTCACCTTTGTACATATTGATTGCAAGCCTCACTCTCTATACCTTCTTTTTCATTAACGCATGCATTCATTCATTACGTTCCTCTTTTCATTTTCATCCACTTTACGTTGCAGCATACTTTATCATTTCATTTCTTAATGTTCAAGGTAAAACCATGGGAAATAAACATACAATATAAGGAACATCAACATACACAGTCAATATCATCATACAGGGCATCATACATACATGACATGCATCATACATACCATCATGCATAACATCATCATAACATCATACATACTATACCCATCACATCATCTATGACCTCAAAAGTCAACTTACATAGCCCCCGGGAATCTCCCAAGTCAAGGCGTACATTTCACATTTTCCGCAAAAAGTCAGAAAATATTCTAAGTATTCATCCGCATTTCCTTTCTGTTCATTCGCATTTCTTTTTGTTCGTCCGCATTTCTTTTTGGTCATCCACATTTCTTCTTGTTCGTCCGCATTTCTCTTTGTTCGTCTGCATTTCTTTTTGTTCATCTACTTTTCTTTTTGTTCATCCGCGTTTGTCCATCCGCATTTCCTTTTGTTCATCCGCATTAACTTTGTTTATCCGCATTAACTTTGTTCATCCGCATTTGTTCAGTCACATGAACTTACTCATCCACATTTGTTCATCCACATTAACTTTGTTCATCCGCATTTGTTTAGTCGCATGAACTTAATCATCCACATTTGTTCATCCGCATTTGTTCAGTCGCAAGAACTTACTCATCCTCATTTGCTCATCCGCATTAACCTTATTCATCCGCATTTTTTTAGTCGCATGAACTTACTCATCCTCATTTGTTCATTCGCATGAATTTACTCATCCGCATTTGTTCATCCGCATTTGTTCAGTCGTATGAATTTACTCATCAGCATTTGTTCATCTGCATTAACCTTGTTCATCCTCTTTTTTTTAGTCGCATGAACTTACTCATCCGCATTTGTTTATTCGCATGAACTTACTCATCCGCATTTGTTCATCCGCATGAACTTACTCATCCGCATTTGTTCCTTCGCATGAACTTACTTATCCGCATTGACTTTCTTATCCGCACGGACTTTCTCATCCGCATTTCTCAATGCTCATTCACATTCGTCAACACTTAAGCAGTTTTTCTAAACTTAGGCGTATGAGCAGCCTAGGGCACACTTATCATCAGATTCAATCCTCAAACCTCATCTATCATGTTCTAAGCTTAAATCTTACATTCTAAGTCTTAGAAACATAACCATAACATCATCAAGCATGAACATAGCCCATAATCACACAATCCCCGCAACACACATACATTCATACATACGGTATTAAACCCGGTTTTATAAAAACATACATTCATGTATTTCCAGCCCCAAAATCGGTTAATACATGTAAAAGAGCGATTCTAGAACTCACCTTAGCAGCCTCTTCGGGTAAGACATCCTTTAAAGCCCAATTGCTACAAGTTCTCACCTACAAACCCATTAAAAACACAAAACCAAACACACTCAACTTACATAAGCACACAACCAAGGCAAGGACAGTTAAGAACACTTAAAAGCCGTGAATTTCTTACCTTGAATTTGACTTTTCTGTTGGTTCTTCTTCAAAGCCGAGAGCTTTCTGCTCTTTTCTTTCTCTCTCTCTAAAAACCTGAAGATCTGGATGTTGTAAGAGGAGAGTGGGTGGCCATGCCCACTTTACACCCACTTTCAAACCTTCTTGTCCTTTTTACACTTTTTATCCCTTAACTTGGGTAAAATATATTTTCTTTGTTTTATTCACATTATTATATCTTGGGTAAACACCTGAAGACCGGGTGTTACAGTTGCTGAGTCAGATCTAAATTAGAGAAGTTTAGATCTGGCATGGATGTTTCTCACACCATATCTGCACACTTGTCAAGAGAGACTTGATCCAATGAGTGTCTGACATCATTGATGTTGTCATCTATCGAGTGGTTGTGAGCATCAAGAAATTCTTAATCACTATCACCACCTCCATCATTTTCTTCTACATTTGAAGCATCTTTATCTAGTTGTAAAGCCTCTGAGCTGGAATTTGATGGCCTCCCAGATGTATGAGCTGAGTTTGTCATTGTAGTCATGATAGAAACTTCATTTGCATAAGTAGTTACATCTGGAGCTGAGTTTGTCCATGTGGTCATGATTTTGTCATTGATGGCATCCCAGTTGGTAACTAAATCAAGATCAAACAGCCAATGAGGACCAGAACCAACCACATAGGGTGTGTGTTCATTGAAAGTCACATTGGCTGAGTACTTAACAATTCTAGTTCTGAGATTGTATACTATATAAGCCTTAGATTGGGAACAGTATCTAATAAAGTGTCCATCATCTGATTTTCCAACAAATTTGGCTATTTGATCTTTGGTATTCAATATGGTGCAAGGACATCCAAATGACCTGAGAAAACAATGAAAGGTTTTCTCTTATGCCAAAGTTCATAAGGAGTCTTGCCATGAGTCGTAACCACTAAAACTCTGTTCTGCACATAACATGCAGCGTTGACTACCTCTACCCAGAAGGTGATGGGCTGCTTAGAGTCAGACAACATGGTTCTTGCTGCTTCAATCAGTGTCCCCTTTCTCATCTCAGTAACACCATTTTGCTGAGGAGTCCTCGGAGCACTGTATTGCCTTGTAATACCCTTTTCATCACAAAATGTATCAAGGATTTGGTTCTTGTATTTCGTTCCTTGATCACATCTAATGGTTTTAACCTTGTGATCAGATTGATTCTTAATCTTTAGATTGAAATTCTTCAGAATCTCAGGGGTCTCATCCTTAGTTCTATGTAAGAAGACCCAAGTGAATCTTGTAAAGTCATCTTTGATCACTAGTCAATAAGAGGTCCTTCCTAGACTCATTACACTTGTGGGGCCAAAGAGATCTGTATGTGACAAGTGTAGGGGTGTAGTGATGGAATTTTTTTGTTAGCCTTAGGAGATACCTTATGTTGCTTCCCTTTCAGGCATGCAACAAAATGATCATCAATTATAAACTCTTTATTTGGTATTCTAGTTACCAAATCATTCTTAATCAGTTTATTCATGTTTTTAAAGTTTAGATGGCACATTCTTTTATGCCATAGGAAAGACTCATCACTATTGGCTTTAGATAGAAAGCATGAAACTTCTCTAGAGAGAGATGTTTCTTGCAAGTCCATCTTGTACATGTTCCTTTTCCTGGGGGCTCTAAACAGAATATGCTCATAAGAAATGACCACCCTGGGCATGAGAACAATGCACTCATGCTTAGTAACGAGCATGTTATGACTCTGATCACAAAATTGGGTTACACTCAGAAGATTTTACCCAAGCTTCTTGGAAAATTTTACCTTTTCAATGCTAAGCTTACCATTTGTCACCTTGCCCTTCTAGAAATGTAACCACCTTCATCTCGTCGAAAAGCAACTGGCCCTCCATCAATCCTTTCAATGTTCTGGAGTAGTGACCTATTGCCTTTATGTGCCTGGAACAGGCACTGTCAATGATCCAGACATTCATGTTTGTCTTGAGCTATCCCTGCTCAAAGAAAATGATTAGTTATATTTGGAAACCCAAGCCTTACTTTTCTTAGGCTCATAATAAAAAGTAGAAGGTAATGCAATAGTAATAGATCCTTTAGTTGTGCTATATGAAACTTGACTTGTTGTTGATGTAGAACATCCACTCCCTTGTTCTTTCTTTGACTTCCACACCACCTTTGGAAGTTTGGACTTGACCTTCAATATTTCGGAAGCTTTTGGGACTTCGGAAGTTTTGATGACTGGACCTTCAGAAGATTCTGCAAACACCGCACAATACTTTAGTGCTTCGGAAGTATTCCTTCCTTCCAAGTGCAAATTTTCTTCAAAAGGCAATTTCCACTTGCCTTCTTCTTAGTTTTGGAACTTCCAAAGGAAACCGATTTTCCTTCCGAAGCTTGAATCTTCTTCGAACTCTTCGAAGTCCTTGTCTTGGTCATGTGAAGAGTACCTTTTGGATTTTATGGACAATCCTTTGCAAGATGAGCAATGCATTCACACATGACACACTCCATTTTCTTCTTTCCAAGAGCCTTCTGCTAACAACAAGACTGACTTTGATCACACCCCTTCTCCACCTTCATCTTTGTAGTTGCTAGGACAGTCCTTTTGTGCTGAGTACTCTTCTTGGAGTTGGATGGTCAGGATGTGTAGCACTAGTACATAACAGATCAGCCTTCTTCTTGGTGCTGAGATGATTTGAACATGAACCAGAACTCTCGACAGTAGAGTTTAGGTTGATGTCTTCAGTCTTCACTAATTCGTACCCTAGAATTATAAAAACTTGTTTCTGCTTAGAGTCAAAAGTAGCCTTGATCTCTTGAGCCTTCCTAGCTTTTCTTTTTCTCTTTCTGATCAAGTTCTTTCGCATTGACTTGGTCATCACAGTCTTCTTCTTCTCCTCAGAAGGATAGTGGCCCTTCTTAGAATCCTCCTTTTCACTCTTCTCAGAGGAATTCTTCACTATCACTTCTTCATCCTCTTCACTTAAAGGGTCTATTAGAGGAAGCTCATCTTCACAAGTTCCACACCTAGGTGATCTTACGGACAAGATTGTGTGTGAAGGAGCTATCTCATTAGATCCCAGTCCCTGCTTGTTTTGATAACATACTATGTTGTGCAAGGATGAGGATATCATGTTCTTGAAGGTTTCTTCTTCAAGAACACACTTTTATGCCCTGGCTTTGCTGATCACAACCTTAGCTTAGCACTCTGTCAGCTTAGTTATGAGATCCTTGATCTGAGTCCTAAAATTTCTATGCTCATGTTTTAGAACTGAAATGGTTTCTCTAAGTCCTTTATCTTTAGTTTATAATCACTTTCAATCTTTCTAAAATCACCTTTTAAGATGTTTAAGGACTCAAGATGAGATCTCATTTCTAAGATGTAGGACCTGTATATGTTAACTTTAGCAATGCATTTAGGGGTACAGAGTTGTTCCAAAATATTGGCTTCATCATGATCTGCCATAAGTGCCTGGTTTGGAGAAGCATCTTCCACCAGAAAGCTCAAGTCAAAGCCTCATTCTTCAACAGCAACAACAACTTGTTGCTTTGGCTTCTCATTCTGGGTAGCCTTGTTGGTGTAGTTTGGTCTGGATTGTGCTTGGTCACCATTTGTTCTTGGTGCCTTACACTCCAAGGAAAATTGTCCCATGAGTTTACAGTTGTAACACTTGACTTTGCTTTTATCTAGTCCAAACTTTCCACTGGTTGCATTACTGGGGAACTTCCTTCCAGTCTGCTTGTAGAACTTCTTGGCTCTGTGAGTGAGAAGAACCATCTGCTAGACTATTTCCATGTACTCCAGATCATCTGGATGGATACAGTTCTAGGTCTTCTAGGGTGAAAAGAAAGTTGCCATAACTTTCATCAAAAGACACAAAGATTTGAGAAAAACTTGTCTCTTGGAATGGGCTTCATTAAGTGTAGTTCTCCCTTGGTGTCTTTGGGAAGGTGATGAAAGGACCCTTTTATGAGTTGGCAGGGTAGCATAAGAGATTATGTTCGGGTTCTAAGCTATCCCTTTCAACCACATGAAGGGCTGAATCGATTTGATTGTTGGAGTTTCCAGATGATCCTTGCATGTTAATCTCCATCTGGTAGCCACGAGAATCCCATACAACTCTGTCAGAGTGAGAGTTTTAAGATTCTTTGTTCTCTTGACAACCACACAGTAGTGTGTCCATTGCCTAGGACATGAACTTACTTACAATATCTCTATTTTCAAGAGCAACTCCTCCATCCACTATGGTATCGATAATCTTAACATACCTGAAATATTGTTGAGTCATGGTCACATGTTTTAAAGGTGAATTTTCAAACTGCTGCTTGAGTAGATCCTTCTTGTTCTCTTTTTCTTTAGAGGAAGCCTCATACATCAGTTTCAATGCATCCCATAATGCTTAGCTGTTTTTGCATTGCTTCAAACCTCTATACATAGAGTTTGGAAGAGCAGTCTGAAGGGCTATCATGGCCTTCTCGTCAATCTCTACTCTCTTTCTATCATCATGTGAGTAGTCAGACACAACCTTGGGGATAATACCACCACCAGTAGCAGAGGGGTGGTTGGTATGTAATGTCCATTTTCAACGGACTCCCACATTCTTAAGTCTAGAGACCTGATAAAACCTTCCATTCTTTGGCACCAGGTGTCAAAGTCATCAAGAATGATCAGTGGGGACTTGGTCATGGTTCTAGTTTCCATATCAGATTTGGAATGGCCGCCATTTGATAAGTGAAGTATTTTGTGTGTGAGAGATCTTAAGATGGTGAAATCTTATATCAAGAGCCTAGAATGCTCTGATACCAAATGCAGGACTGGAGAAGGGTATGCACTTACAACACAACAACATAATATGGAGAATAACTTGACTAATCAAATAGTGAGACTGGATTAACCACAAATAATGATACTAAGAACACAAGTAAGAATGAGACAGAACAAGATAACAAAATACACAAGAGGATGGTTTTCAAGATTGTAGTATATTGCCTTCTCAAGTTTTATTACAATTTTTACAAAGTAGAATCAAAATGTTACAAGTACTTGAGATACATATACTACATCCTACAGCCAGCCATACTTTGAAGGCGAGCTGGATACAATTGACTAGACACAAACAACATCAATTGTAGAGTCAAATGGTAGATTGCCTATTGACTTATGACTATGACATGCCATAGCTCACATCCTAATATATTACAGAAAGGATAATGTACATGAAGTAGAAGTTGCAAACTCAAGACCACATGTATAGTTACTAAAAGCATGGACCTTTTTGTTGGATTCTTTATGCCCAAGACGCATAGAACATTGATGTAGTTAGTGCGTCATGATCCAAGTCGGGTCATACCCAATAACAAGCTTAGCAAACACCGAATATTATTTAATTGATGATATGATCATACAATTAAATAAATACACCAATTTAGAAAATGGGTTTTCTAAATAAGTTGCATATGAGATGAACAACTTATATGGGGATATTATTCATGGATATTATTTGTAATGTTGTTTAATTTAGTTAAATAACATCAAATAATAAAAGTGTGTTTATGTTATATAATTAAAAGGTTAATTATATATATCTATATTAATCCTTAGTTAAGAAAAGATTAATATATAAGGACCTTGGGGAAAAAAAAAAAAAAGTAGAACAATCCTAAAAGGGGGTTGGGCCGCCCCCTCGAAAGAGTCTCTCCCTTTGGTGTTCTTTTGAAGTCTTTGGTACAAAAATCTGCCAAAAACACACACCTTCATCTTGCTCTCTCACTCATATATGCTAAAGGGTCACATGAACATCAACCCTTCTTATGGAAGAAGGTGTTTGCGGCTGGAACAAATTCCAGCAGTTTTCTTGCTTGTTCATGGCTGGAACAAGGCTCCAGCAGCCTTCTTGATCCGGTTTTGGTGTTCAAATCCTAGCAACCTGATGTTTGCTTAGAGGCTTGTGGGTATGGACACTTGAGGACTTCTCCTTGAAGTCTTGGCCTTTCTTTTGACTCATTTCTGCCTTCTTTTGGTCGGTTTTCACAGCATCCAGAAAGGTTTTATTATGGTATGATTATGTCTTGATTTTGGGTTGTTCTTGTTTATTTTGTATGCTTGCTTTTCACATATAAAGATCCTCTTGTTATGGGTTTGTTTGTTTACACATGATAATGGTAATTTTCAGAAACTTTAACATGTTAAAGTAGTATTTTCCACTGCGTTTCATATGTTTAAATGGTTAAACAAGATGTATATGGACATACAAACCCCAACAATGGCATCTAGAGCCGGCTATGTGGAGACTAGCATCATTATCCTTGTAAAATTCGTTTTAAAGGTTGTTTATCAACTCATTAGAGGCTGATTTTGGTTGATTTAATAAACCCCATGTCTTTCAAAGTTAATCTTCATGATTATGATTAAACTTTGAAAGATAGGAATGTCAATTGGTGGATATGTTTTGGTTGTTGTTTGTTTGGACAAACAAACCCTAATTTTCAGTTTGTGTTGCTGAAAATTTGGGTTTGATGGGGTTTATTTTGTTTGTTGAATGATGTTGTGATTGTTCATTTGATGGTGCATAACCTAGCTTAGACCTTGTGTGTTTTTGGTTGGTTGTATGTTGTTTTGGTTATTTTGTTCAATTGGGTTGTAAGTTTTGTGCTTATAATTTATCTATTTATTCATGGGGTTTAATAACAGATTAGGAGTATTTCTATTTTACTAGAAAATATGTATTAGGATATATATATGTAAAAAAGAAGATGCGGGAAAGAAGCACAAAAGGAAGACACAAAGTGGACTTGAAGCATAGGGATGCGACATCAAGTGGGAGATCCATTGTGATCTCAATTTTGTGTTGATGCTAACCCTTAGGATAGACCTAATGACCACACTTGTGATGGAAAACAAGTATGATCACAATAGTAGCTATGGTTATGCACATATGGTTGTTTATATATGCTTGTTTGATTGTGATTTTGTGAATGATTGTGTGATATTTGGATATGATATACAATCTTAATAAAATGATCTTAACAAGCTAATATAAAAATGGCTCTTAATCATTAAGTGTTAATAAATGGTTATTAAAAGGATTAATGATTTCATACGAAAATGGGTTTTATTAAAAGAACCATAGGGTACCAAGTATTTGTAAGCATGCAATTACAAGGTACATAGAGTTTCAAAGTCTAGAATTAATGAAACTTAAATCCCTTTGGTAACAAGTCTATCACCATCCTTTTACACGACACTCGAATCACTTGGGAACTATTTGTGGGATAAAGGTCACCTAACCACTTGTAAGGAACTTGTATCTTTGAAGTGAGTCTAACGTACTTGTGGGATAAAGGTCACCTAACCGCTTGTATGTGAAAACTCACACGTGTGTGTAAGTAGGACGACTTGAATTGGAAACCCTGTGATTAGGGTCACCGAAGCATGGCGTACAATGGTGTTGATGGGATTAAACGTGCTGACTAAACATATGATGTTTAACCGATCCCATAAGACTAGAAGTTGCAATAGGTTGCAATTGTCAACTGTGACTACCTTGTTAATTTAAATAATGGGATAAAGGTCACCTAACCATCATTTAAATGTAATGTTGGGTTCTAGATTTTAATTGTTAATGGTCTATCAGACATTTAAGGGTATTAACGATTAAAATAAATTTATAAGAAATACTAACAATTACGCTACCCCGATCGTCCCTTCCGTATCACTGAGATCCATTCTTGAGAGGGAAAGTCCTAACCATAATTACCTTATCGACTCAATTTTAAAACTTGAGAATCGTTCTCAAGAATGAGTAAAGACCTATGTACTTGACGATCCCATACCTCACCAACCAACGCTGTTGATGTTAAGGCTTTTTGACGATTGGCTTAGGCACACTAAGGATTCTATGCAAGTATCTTACCTCATCTTGGGAATATGATTCCCGAACTCCAAAAGGGCGTGGAGCATCATGGGGCATATGACATGATAATCTATTTGAAGGAAATGTTCCTTCAACAAACGTTAGTAGATTGCTTCGAAACGTTTCGTGTACTTTATCCATGTCACATGGAAGAAACCCAATCGATATCATCTTATATATTCTTAAGATGAAAAGCCACATTGATAGCCTGAAGATGCTTAACTGTCATGTCTCAAAGTAGTTGGCCAAGGATGTGATCCTTGATTTCCTAACTAATGACTTGAGACATTCACAATAAACTAAAATATGAACGGGTGGGACAGGAGCATCGGTGAACTTCACACAATGCTCAAAACAAACGAGGCAGGGATGGGTAGAGAGGTTCTACCTATTCTCTCGATCAATGAGGGAGGCTATAAGAAATGGCCAATCCCGATCCTATGGCAATTATTGCCAAAGGAAAGGAATACATCAAAGCAAAGGTTAAAGCGAAACCTTGAAAAACCTAAGCTTATGAAGCCTAAGGTAACAGAGAACAATCCATGCTTTGAGTATGGAGAGATAGGACAATGAAAAGGAATTGTCCCTCCTATCTCAAGGAGTTGAAAGACAAGAGGGATGTTAGGCAAACCTCAAATACAATTTCCATGATTCACACATTGTATTAAATGTCATTTCTTCAAACACATGGGTATTGGATACCGGATGTGAGACTCATACTTGCAATTGTTGCAAAGGGGTTCAAAAGAAATAAGCGCTTCAAAGAGGGAAACTCTATTTTGAGACTTTCAAATGGTTTGGAAGTTGTTCTCAAAACATTTTGTATGCACCTAGTTTGACTAGGAACACAATTAATGTTCCTATTAAAACAATATAATCATGATTTAACGTTTGTAAATAATGGTATTAAGTTTTATGGATGATGTATTTCATTTTAAGGATATGGCTTTTAATGATATCCATGAATTGGTTCATGATAATTCGTCCTATAATAACTCATTATACACATTAAGCACCAAGAAACTTAAAATAGGTTGAAGTTATTATTATCTTTAACATTGTCATCTTGGTCACATAAACAAGAATTGGATTCAAACACTTCACAAGAATGGTCTTTTGAAAACAAATGAAAATGTTTCATTTGATAAGTGTGAACCAAAAGACTTATTAGTAATGATACATTTGGATGTTTGTGGTCCTTTAAAGAAAATGACAAAGATTGGTGAAAGATACTTCATTGATTTTACCGACGATTACAGTCGCTATAATTGTGTGCACTTGTTGACACATAAGCATGAAGCTTTTGAAATGTTCAAAATCTTCAATAATGAAGTAGAAAATCAACTCCTCATAACTATCTATGTTCTTCATTCTGATAAAGGGGAAACTGAACCCTATTTGGACATGGTTCAATATATTATAGCTATGAGCTTACCAACCCTATCATTTTGGGTTTTCATTTTGCTCTTTAAGGCTTATATTATGAATATGAACCGGACCAAGAAACTGTAGATTAGTTGAATATCCTCGAGACTGTATAGGATACTGTTTCTTCGACTCGTCAAAGCAAAAGTATTTATTGCTTGAAAGGCTATGTTCTTGGAAACCGAGTTCCTTATCGAAGGAATGATATATAGAACTGTGGAACTTGATAAGGATCAAGATACACAAGCCGATACACTTATGGTTGACTCTAGCTATCAACAAGAGGTTGTTAATGATAATCAATAGGTTAATCAATACACACAAAACGTTCACAAACCTGGTAGAGTTAGTATTCCATCTAAGAGATATGAATATCCAAGAATGGATGCTATATGGTTGACCCCTGTAAGCTAACCATATACCAAGATACTATGTCCAATTTGGATTGGGACAAATGGCTTGAAGCCATGAACGTAAGGATGCAATCCATGTATAACAACCATGTTTGGGAATTGGTTGACCATCCACTTAACTCCAAACCAGTTGGATACGAGTGGGTTTTAAGAAGGAAAACGGATATACATGGAAACTTGAATACTTATAGTCAAAACTTATAGCATAACGTTTCATCAAACTCAGTTGGTTGATTATGATGAAACTCTTACGCCCGTGGCAATGCTAAAGTCGATTAGGATTTTATGTGCCATAACTGCATTTTCTGAGTATGAGTTTTGGCAAATGGATGTCAAAGCCGCTTTTCATAATGGACATCTTGAAGAGACTGTTCATGTAGTTCAGCATGATGGTTTTGTCGATCCATGACATCCTAATAATGTAAATAAGTTAAAGTGATCAATCTATGGATTGAAACAAGCATCGAGAAGGTTGTGTATAAATGAAGGCTAGTGGGAGCATAATTGTATTCTTAGTGTTGTATGTTGATGACACACTACTATTTGGAAATAATATTCCAACCTTGGAAGGTGTTAAAACCTAGCTTGGAAGATGTTTTTCATATAAGATCTCATTTAAGCCACCCATATTTTGGAATAAGGATCTATAAGGATAGATCGAGGTAGTTGATAGGGTTAAACCAAAGTGCATATATATTGATAAAATCTTGAAAAGGTTCAAGATGAAAAACTCTTAGAAAGGTATGGTACATATTCAAAGAGGGACAATGTTGACTACGTCTCAATATCCAAGCTCATAGGATGAGCAAAATCAAATGAAGGATATCCCATACGCATCTACTATAGGATCCATCATTTGTGTGATGATATGCACTAGACCGGACGAGTCATCCTTATTAAGTATGACAAAGTAGATACCAATAGAAATAACCATCGGATGGTTGTTAAAAGTATATTGAAATACCTTAGTAGAACTAAGGATATGTTTCTAATATACAGATATGTTGAAGAGGAAGTCGTTGTAAAGGGTTACACGGATGCAGGCTTCCAAAACAGATCGAGATTATTTTCGATCACAATCGGGTATACTTCCATTATGAATGGAGGAGAAGTGTCCTTGAAAGGTTCAAAGCATGACACGGTAGCATTGTTCACTACAAAAATCGAATACATAGCCGATTCATTAGCAGCTTTGGAAGCTGCATGGATAAGTTTGTCCATTGCTTATCTAGGGGTGGTCTCTACCATTCAAGACCCCCTAGAAATCTTTGGTAATTACGTGGGTGGGATTGCTCAAATCAAGGAACCCCGTACTCATCATAAGACTAAGCACGTTGACCGGAGATTCAACATCATAAGGGATGGAGTTGAAAAAGGGTAAAGATATGTATTCATAATGTTCGTAAATATCAACACATTGCGGATCCAATCACGAAGCTCCTTGTAAGGGCAAAGTATGTGGGTCATACTTATGCCTTGGTACTTCGATATTGTAGTGATTGGAATTGATCCTTTTAAGCAGATAAAATATGGAACAATTGTAACATTTAACACTTTTTATATATTTGAGTTATGTTCCCTTTTAGCATGTTTACATCCATGAATATGTTCATTATTCTAAATGTCCGTAGTCGGTCATATTTGTGGGAACAAATATGAATGTAAGACTATTATGAACATGGATTGGTAGATATTCATAAGGTATGAATATAGAGCAATTGGTTGCTACCAAGGTACATAGATATTTGTCGGATACAAATGTTGGACTGACTCGCATCTCAATTTTACTACATGGAATCTTGTAGATTGATCATAAGTAAATTTGAGTAAAGGCGAATATCATTTGGTATCCTCAGACCTGAGATACATCTTGGGTTTTGATACTCACCAAATGTTATACCTTGAGCTAGTTCTTCGCTGCTCTGAAATAATGGGCAGTGCATAAGGCTATGTTCAGGTGTGACACGAGGTGATTGTGAAAAACGTATGTAGTCAAGATGGAATTTGTTCCTCTTATTCATTGGGAACAAGATGTCTAAGGCCTGATTATGTTAAATCAACAGGAATGATCATTTTGTGTCTTTGGATTTAACAGGACATCTGAAACAAATGGATAGATGATCGATTCACCTAAATCATTTCAAGTTTGGAACTTGAAAGGGAAGATGTTATTGAATGGCTTTTAAGTCATGCGTATTAAGGGTAGTAAACCGTTGTTAGGCGGTATTTACTGCTTGCATCAATATGTTACGTATCTTGTGCAAGTGGGAGATTGTTGGATTCTTTATGCCCAAGACGCATAAAACATTGATGTAGTTAGTGCGTCATGATCCAAGTCGAGTCATACCCAATAACAAGCTTAGCAAACACAGAATATTATTTAATTGATGATATGATCGTACAACTAAATAAATACACCAATTTAGAAAATGGGTTTTCTAAATAAGTTGCGTATGAGATTGAACAACTTATATGGATATTTTATTCGTGGATATTATTTGTAATGTTGTTTAATTTAGTTAAATAACATCAAATAATAAAAGTGTGTTTATGTTATATAATTAAAAGGTTATTATATATATCTATATTAATCTTTAGTTTAAGAAAATATTAATATATAAGGACCTTTGGGAAAAAAACAAAAGTTGAACAACCCTAAAAGGGGTTCGGCCGCCCCCTTGAGAGAGTCTCTCCCTTGGTGTTCGTTTGAAGTCTTTGGTACAAAAATCTGCCAAAAACACACACACACTTCATCTTGCTCTCACTCATATATGCTAAAGGGTCACATGAACATCACCCTTCTTATGGAAGAAGGTGTTTGCGGCTGGAACAAACTCCAGCAGTTATCTTGCTTGTTCACGGCTGGAACAAGGCTCCAGCAGCCTTCTTGACCTGGTTTTGGTGTTCAAATCCTAGCAACCATGATGTTTGCTTAGAGGCTTATAGGTATGGACACTTGAGGACTTCTACCCTTGAAGTCTTGGCCTTTCTTTTGACTCATTTCTGCCTTCTTTTTGTTGGTTTTCATAGCATCCAGAAAGGTTTTATTATGGTATGATTATGTCTTGATTTGGGTGTTCTTGCTTATTTTGTATGCTTGCTTTTAACATAATAAAGATCCTCTTGTTATGGGTTTGTTTGTTTACACATGATAATGGTAATTTTAAGAAACTTTAACATGTTTAAAGTAGTATTTTCCACTGCGTTCCATATGTTTAAATGGTTAAACAAGATGTATATGGACATACAAACCCCAACACTTTTCACCAACTCATGTCAGTTGGTGACTTTATAGAGTTGCAGCAGAAAGGCGGTCCAACTATGTGTAATGTACATCAGGTAAAGCATGTATACTAAAAGTCTTTGGAAGAAATTTGTCTTCAAGTGTTGGCTTTGGAAGACTTTTTCTATAAAGCTTCAGAAGACTTCATCTTGGCTTTGGAAGATATTGGTCTTGGCTTCGGAAGATTTCACACTTAGGATATTTCTCTTGCTTATGTGAAATTTCTGAAGCATTCTTCTTCAATGCACTTTTGTATGCAAGCAGGAGACTTTGAATGTTTTAGTTGCATCAGCCTTAACATATAATCCTTACATTTACTAATGTAAATAATGCTAAGAACACATGTAAATGAGAGATATATCAAGATAGCAAACAACACACGTATTTGGTTTTCAAGAATGTTGTATATTGCTTCTCAAGTTCAATTACAAAGTGTTGCAAAGAATTAAGAAAAGTGACAAGTACTTGTGATACATATACTACATCCTAGAGCCGGCCATACTTCGAAAGCTAGCTGGATACATAAGACTAGACAACAAAATCAAATGTAAAGTCAAAATGCAGATTGCCTTTTGACTTGTGACAATGACATGCCATAGCTCATATCCTAATATATTACAAAAAGGATTAAGCACATAAAGTAGAAAGGTTACACTCAAGACCTCAATGTACAGTTTTCCAAAATCATGGACCTTTTCACCAACTTGTGAAACTTGGTGAGTCACATAGAGTTGCAGCGGAATGGTGGTCCAGCCTTATGGAAAATTACATCAGATAATCGTATGTACATAAGCGTCTTCAGAAGAAATATGTCTTCATAAATTGACTTTGGAAGACTTTGTCTTTAAAGCTTCGAAAGACTTCATATTTGGCTTTGGAAGATATTTGTCTTCGCTTCAGAAGATTTTACACTTAGAATATTTGTTGTGTAAGATGTAAAACATCCAAAGCATTTCTACTTCAGTAATACATTGCTTGCATGCATAGAGACTTTGGATGCTTTGAATGTTTTAATTGCATCAAACATATTTGAATCCTTACAAACTCCCCCTACCCTAATGCTACCAAAACATTTGAAGATCTTCATCAGTTGTCATTTCTCATCATGATGATGACCATGCCATTCTTCATTAGATGGTCAGGATTACTCAGACTTTCATAGTATCGTCTCATCACAAAGAGATCATGCAGAGGAAGGTCGATAGATCTTGCCATGTGTATACATTCACACCACCTTGATCTCTAATCACATGCCATCTTTCTGGATTAATTGTGAAGGTCTGTGATAAAATGGGCCTCTGAGAAGCAAGAGGAGCCACCTGAAGTGGAGTTGATTGGGCTACCTCTTCATGCACTCCCATAGGTTGATCTGAATCAGCTTGAGGTATGGAGGTGGATGATTTAGACTTTTTCTTCTTTGACTGTGATTTAGAAGCTATCCTCTTCCTCTTCTTTGATGACTTTAACTGAGAAGAGTGGTCTGTAGCACCTTGTTGATCAGTCTTGTATTACTCAGTTGGGTGTTCCTCCCACACATGTTCAGAAGGAAAGGGAGTTTGACTCTGTTGTGGATGAGAAGATGAAGCTTGCTGAGGCTTAGCAAGGGGTTAAGGTTTTGTTTTCTCAGGTTGTTCAACGTTAACCTCCACTTCAGGAAGAACTTCACTTTGAGGGGAATGTAAGTCAAGTAGTTGTCCTCTTTTAATTTGTTGTTTGATTACACTAATGTGCTCATCCATTATGGATAGAGACATAGGGCCAAGTCTCCCCCCAGAGAATCCATACAACTACAAGAAGCTTATCATCCTCTATCTGTCAGCAGACTTCTTCATGCTCTTCTTGATGATGGCTCTTGGCCTTGTAGTATATTCCTTCATTTTTCTTTTTATTGGTTTTTGTTCTTTAACTACTTGAAGCTTAAGTTGTTTGAGTTACTCAAAATCTATGTACTCAAAGGCCAGGGAAGAAATGTGAATGCCTGGTATAGGCCTGTGGCACTTAGGTAGTTGATCATATTGGTCTTATCAGTCTTTTTGTCTACCTGAGGTTCTTGTGGAGCCACAGCCTCTAAGCAGGACTTTCTTGAATGGAGGAGAGACTGGGAACATGTTTGTACAATCTCTTTCATCTGTTCTCCACTTTGATCTCATGAAGTATCTCTACGTCCTCTACTTCCTTATTCTCTCTTGACACTTCCATGTCAGCTAGTTTATTAAGTTCCCCTAAGGGGAGAGATATACTCTCATCAATGTCATCGTTCTTGATTTGCACGTAACTAATCCCAACTGTGCTCAACTCATCATCTTGAGTGTTTTGTCTAGGGGCAGCCCTAATTGCAGCTTCTATGAATCCTGTAGACCTAGAGGAACTTTCTCCCGTTAGCTTCCTCTTCCTCTCTCTCTCTCCTCATCTCCTCAGAAGTCATTTTGTGTTTTCCCTTTGTCACTAACAAGCACCTGTGACTTAGGGTAGACAGAGCTTTGGCCTTCATTGCTTGGTGTAGCTTCTAAGCTTTGGCTAGAAAGAGGTCATAATACACTTTCCCACAGGTGCTTCACTAAGGGAATGAATTGCTGAAATAGTTGTATGTGTGACAAGTCTCTCAAGCTTTACCAAGCCTTCAAATCTAATCTTAGGGTCTGCCGTAACATCTAGTTGACCAATAGTATTACCTAATGGTCTTTGTCTTCTTTTTAGACTAAACTCTTAAGTAATTATTTCCTTAATCATTTGTGCGAGCATGTCAACTTGTCTAGATTGGCTTGGATTGACCAGTGGCATCTTGATTAGGTTAATGTCTTCATAGTATTTCAAGGTCTGAAAATTAAAGAGTTCTTTCTGCCCTTGAACTCTTTCAAGAATCAAGGCTCTTCTGTTTGCATCACACATCCACCATATGATGTAGTTGGAAAATCGTTGAGGTGGAGATGACACTACCCTTGGTATACTTTCCACAAGAAAGACTCTGAATGAAGGAGTCCATACCGTCCACATCAATGTGAACTTGAGGATGTTGAGAAGTATGGATAGTTACAAGTGAGGATGGTTAGTCCTCAATGTCCATGCTCAATGAAGAACTCCTAGGTCTGTGTCTATGGTGACATTCTCCCCTTTTGGTAGCATCATCCACTTGAATAGACGAGATAGAGGTTAGATCATTCACATACACAGGTTCTTGTGTTCTTGGTTGAGCTCTTCTTAAAAGTCTCCTAGCTAGTTATCCTTAAGATGAGATATATGATGTTGTTAATCATTAACCTTGTTATGCATGGTAGTCACCTAAGATTCAAGATGACTAACCTTGGAGACTAGGTAGGTGCATGTTTTTTACCGTTTTTGCACCTTTAGCCTCAGATTCCCCTCATCTTCATTAGAAAAATCATGGGGGATGAGAGAGTTGAACCAAAATCCTCTCTTTCACCACAAGAATGAAGTTCTTGGCTGCTGGTTTTCCTCTTCTCATTGACAAGTTCAGTTAAAGTGTCAAGGGGCTGAGTTGCCATGGTTGAGATCTGAATGATGTAATCATTAACATGGTTGTTTGTCATACAACTCTTCATCAATCACCCAATAAAGAAAAGTACACTTGACATCAAGCTATTAAACCTTGAAGTTGTTGGATGCAGGAAATGCTAGGATTATCCTGACAGCTTCAAGTCTTCCTACAGGAGCAAAGACATCTATGTAGTCAATTCCTTCTTCTTGAGTATACCCTTGAACAACTAGTATTGCCTTTTTCTTGATGACAAGTCCTCTATCATCCTTGTAATTTCTAAACACCCATTTGGTTCCTGTAGTAGTCTTCCCATGAGGAAGAGGACATAGGTTCCAAACCTTCTGCCTTTTGAATTGAAGCAGATCCTTTTGCATAGCATCAATCCAACTTCCATCCTTTACAGCCTCGTTAGTTTTATCTCGCTCTATCTTGACAAGAAACAGTAGTGAAGAGAAATATTTGCATCATGGGTTTGTTCCCTTCTTCTTACCCCTTTATCAACATCTGCAATGATGTTGATGGAAGTATGAGACTTGTGGAGCCTTAGATAAGGAGTCACAACAAGTTGGTTAGACAGATCTAAATTAGAGAAATTTACACATCTAAATTAGAGAAATTTAGATCTGGCAATGAGGATTCACCCTCCATATGTGGACATATATCAAGATTAAGTTGATCCAATATGTGTGTGATATCATTGATCTTGTCATCAATGAACTTGTTATGAGCATCAAGAAACTCCTAATCACTATCACCATGACCATGCTCTCCAACATTTGAGGCTCCTTGTTTGGAGTTGTGTGCCTCTAAGCTAGAATTTGAAGGCACTCCAGAAGCATCAATAGAATTTGTCATTGATGGCTAGTAGAAGCATCATTTATAGGATCTGTTAACATTGGAGGTGAATATGTGTATCTTGAAGGTCTTCTTAGGTCAAATCTTGGATCAGGATCACTTGTAGGTAATATTTCTGTAGACCCTAAAACATGCTCACAAGATTTGTTAAAAACAGTTGGTAACTAAATCAAGATCAAATAGTCAATCAGGACTAGAACCTTTCATACTGGGAGTGTGTTCATTAAAAGCCACATTACCTAACTCTTCAACTATTCTATTTCTTAGATTGTATACTCTATAAGCCTAATCTTGGGAAGAGTATCCTATAAAGCATCCATCATCTGATTTCTCAGCAAACTTGTCAATTTGAACATTGGTATTCAAGATGGTGCAAGGACATCCAAATGACCTGAGAAACCCAATGAAAGTTTCCTCTTATGCCAAAGTTCACAAGGAGTCTTACCATGAGTCTAAACCACTAAAACTCAATTTTCCACAAAGCAGGCAATATTGACCGCCTTAACCTAGAAGTTGATTTGCAGTTTTTAAGTTAGACAACATAGTTCTTGAAGCTTCAATAAGTGTCCTGTTTCTCCCCTTAGCAACACCATGTTGCTGAGGAGTCCTGGGAGCACTATATTTTCTTGTAATACCCTTTTCATCAAAAAATATATCAAGGAATTGGTTCTTCAATTCAGTACCTTGATCACATCTTAAGGTCTTGACCTTGTGATCACATTGATTCTCAATCTTTAACATAAATTCTTTAGAATCTTAGGAGTCTCATCCTTAGTTATAAAGAAGAAGACTCATGTGAATCTTGTAAAGTGATCTGTGATCACTAAACAGTAAGAAGTCCTTCCTAGACTCATTGCAATAGTGGGGCTAAGGAGAACCATATGTAACAAGTGTACGGGAGTAGTGATGGAGTTTCTTTCCTTTTGACTTGTGAGATACTTTGTGTTGCTTCCCTTTCAGGCATGCCACATAATGACCATAACTTGTAAACTCTTTATTGGCATTCAAGTTACAAAATAATTTTTAATAAGTTTATTCATGATTTTAAAGTTTACATGGCATATTCTTTTATTCCAGAGGAAAGACTCATCACTATTTACTTTAGACAGAAATCATGAGACTTCTCCAAAGGGAGTTGTTTCTTGCAAATTTATCTCATACATGTTACCTCTCCTAGGGGCTCTGAGCAGGATATGCTCATGAGCAATGACCACCCCAGGCCTAAAAAGAATGCACTCATACTCAGTCTAGTGCATGTTATGACTTTCATCCCAAAATTAGGATACACTCAAAAGATTGTACCCAAGCTCCATGACAAAATTTACCATTACAATGCTCAGCTTACCATTTGTGACATTGCTCCTTTGTGTAATGTAACCTCCTGCATCTTTTCCAAAAGCAACTAGTCCACCATCAATTCTTTCAAACATTTGGAGTAGTAACTTAATGCATGTCATATGTCGGACAACCACTATCAGTGATCCACACATTCTTGTTTGTCTTGAGTTATTCCTGCACAAAAGAGATGGTTAGTTACATTTGGAAATCCAAGCCTCATTGGTCTTGGGCTCATCAAAAGAAGTTGAAGATAATAAAACAGAAATTGATCCTATAGTCAAGCTGGAGGGATCATTTCCGGAAGTTGATGAAGAACTGCCACTTGGTCTTTCTTTGACTTTCACAGCACCTTTGTATAACATGTGGTTATTTTAAAGACAAAGAATGAATGAAGAAGGTGAAGAAAAAGACGAAACAGGAATTAAAACCCCAGACTAGGGGTTAAAAGTGTCAAAAGGACAAAAAGTTTAAAAGTTGGTGACAAAGGTGGTATGGCCGCCCATATGTCACACACATCACTAATCTTCGGATTTTAGAGAGGGAGTAGCTTGAAGTAGAGAACTCTCGGTTTTGAAGAGAAACAGGAAGAAAAGTGTGAATTCAAGGTAAGAATTCATGTTTTTCTGGTGTTCCTAACCGGTTATGTCATCGGTTTGTGCTTATGTGTGTTTGCTTGTGTTGGGTATGTTTTTAGTGGGTTTCTAGGCTGTTGAAATCAATTGCAAACGAGTATGGAAGAAGCCACACTCAAGAGCTGTAAAGGTGAGTTCTAAAACCCTTATTTTACATGTTTTAACTAATTTTGGAGTTGGAAAGGCTTGAATGTATGTTTTCATTAAACTATGTTTCAGACCCGTATGTTTGATTTTGTGTATGTTGAATTTATTATGTGATGTGTGGTTATGTTCATGCTTGATGATGTATGATGGTGTTTCTAAGGCTTAGAAGGTAAGACAGAAGCTTAGAGCATGATGGATGGTGATTGGGAACTAAAATCTTATGTTTAAGGTTCATATGTTATGTTTTAGAATCTGCCTAAGTATGTAGATGAAATGCGGATGAGTCATGGAATTCAATGCGGATGAGTATGGAAAGTCAATATGGATGAGTATGGAAAGTCACTGCGAATGAGTATGAAAAGTCAATACGGATGAGTATGGAAAGTCAATGCAGATGACAGTCAATGCGGATGAGCATTAACCACTAAGTAAGTCAATACGGATGAGTATTGGATGAAATGCGGATGAACATTGATTAAGTTTGTGAAATGCGGTTGAGTAAGGTCAATGCTGATGAACAAATGCGGATGAACAATAGCAAATGCGGATGAACTATAACAAGTGTGGATGAACTATAGCAAATGCGGATGAACTATAACAAATGCAGATGAACTATAACAAATGCCGATGAACTATAGCAAATGCGGATGAACAATTAGAATGTTTTCTAACTTTCTTGGGAAAAAAGATGAATGTAGGCTTTGACTTGGGATGTTCCCGGGGGTTCTTATAAGCTGGCTTTTGAGGTCATAGATGTTATGATGGGCATGATATGATGTATGTTTGATGCTTTGTCATGATGGTATGTTTGATGTATGTTATGTATGTATGATGCCTTGTATGATGATGTTGACTTATGATGTGATGTTCCTTCTTATGTATGATTATTTTCCCTTGGCTTTACGTTGAATGTTAATGAATGAAATGAAAGTATTACGTAATGTAAAGTAGAAGATAATGAAAAGATGAATGAAATGATGAATACATGCATTAATGAATGAATGAAAGTATGAAAGGCTTGCAAGAAAATGTATGGAGGTTCACACCCAATGAAGGGTGTTAGCTCAACCATGTGCGGGTTAGCTATGCTAGAAGGATGCACACTTGGGGCTTGATTCGTGTGATTAAGCAGATGTATGGAGGTTCACACCCAATGAAGGGTGTTAGCTCAACTGTGTGCGGGTTAATTACCCTAGAAGGATTCATACTGGGGTCTAATCCCTGTGATTGACTATATGTATGGGAACCTTGCCGCTCACCTAGGTAACTGGAGTCAGCTTTGTACACAATGTTCGGGGTCTATGAAAGACGTCAGGCCCAATACCAGCTTTATGCACAAGGTGGGGTACAGCACATGGCTTAGGTCCGAATGAAAGTAAAGATGTAATGACGAATGTACGGAATGAACGAATGAATGATAAAGATAATAATTATATTATCTATGTGTACGTATGATCTGTGATCACATGCAAAAGTAATGAACGGTTTAATGAAATTAAAAGTATGTTTATTGTAAAACATAAACTCACTCAGCAACGCTGACTTTTAAATGCATTTTCCAGATGGCAGGTGAGCATTGCGAAGGATGGCACGGGGAATCTACATGGAATTTTGGATGGCATTCTTTTGTTAAATGTTTTTGCATTATAATGCTAACGAACGATGTTTGGGAATGAACGCTTATATTAACTTGCAAAAGCACTTATAATGATATGAAAAGTTATTTTTATGTTTCCGCTGTAATGTTTTATGAAAATTAAATGTAAAGTAAATGTTTTATGTGCAATGATTTACTAGCTGTAAGCGTCTCGCGAACGGGGCCTTAGAAGTTGCTATCAGAGCCAAAGTTTAAGTGAAACGGTTAAATTTTCAAAATAAACCTAAACTTAAACTGAAAATGGGACGGAAAGGGAAGGGATGCCAGTCCGAGTAGCTGCGTGCCATCATGTATTTTCTTAATGATTAACCGGTATTATGTGCGCATGTTATGTGGTTATGTGTTGCTGGTAGATCTAGATACGGATGTAGTGAGGACAGGTAATGCTTGGATTATGAAGAGTAAAGTAAGTGGCTAATCACAACTCGCCACTATAATTAGGGACTTACTATTAATGACGTAAACTGAGTTGTTCCCTTGAATGACCATGTTGGTGTTTGAATCTTTCAGCACGTGTGTGAGGATGGCTGATGGTAGATCAGGTAAAGCTTCATGTGGTGGAGGTTGTGGTGCTGAACCACGGGTTACGAGATGAAGGACTAGAGCCAAAAACGTGGTTCATGAAGAACCAGAGACCCCTCATCTGAAGGGTGGTGATGAGAGTGCTAAATTGAGAGCCTCAGTGAAGGAGGTGGTTGTGGAGGAAGTACATCAAGTCATGCAAACGATCTACCGTCTGTGGTGACCGCAGTGATAAAGGTTGTTAGAGATGGGGAAAGAAGGGAAAGGAGTAGATCTACAGGCAAAAAGAGACAGCCCGAGACTGAGACGGTTTTGCCAGATGATGAAGAAGAGAAAGAAGAAGAAGAGCCTATGCCGAAGGTGGCACGAGGCTGTAACTATGGGACATTTCAAAGGTGCAAGCCCCCTACTTTTGGTGGTAATGGCACTGCTACTGCTGCTCACCGGTGGGTGAGAGAATGGAAATTGTTCTAAATATCAGCGAGTGCCAGGAGGATCAGAAAGTAAAGTTTTTTGTGCAATCATTTATGGAATCGGCTCTGTGCTGGTGGGATAATATAGTCCAGGCCGAGTGTAGTCGGGCAATTGGGAGGATGAGATGGTCCGAACTGAAGAAGTTGGTGATTGAGGAGTTTTGACCTTAGAGAGAAATGGACAAAGTTGAGAGAGAGTTCCTGCAGTTGGAGGCAGGAACCATCATACATTCGCAGTACGCAACCAAGTTCAACGAGATAGATGTCTGGTGCCGGATCAGGTGACGCCTCTGTCGCTAAAGATTAAGAGGTGCATTCAGGGCTTGCCAGCGGATATTCGTAGGCACATGATCCCTGCCTGACCAAACACGTTTAGGTCGACAGTGAATTTGGCAAGAAGGCTGTATGATGAGCGAGAGGTGGTGGTGGTTGAGGCAAGCAAGAAGGGTGGTGGTGATCGGAATTGGAATGGAAAAATGGTCTATCGAGGTGGTGCCCCACCAAATAACAAGAAGGCACGGGTGGAGGACCGACATATGGTCACATCGGGTGCAAGGTCGAGGAGGTGTGGAAGTGTGGGAAGGAGCACACCGGAGTATGTAGATTGGGACTTAACGTGTGCTTCAAATGTGAGAAACCTGGCCACATGGCTAGGGAGTGTAAGACTGGGAAGTGTTATAATTGTGGCGGAGAAGGCCACATGAGCCGAGAATGCAAGAAGCTGAGGGCTAAAAGTTCTGGTGTAGGGAAGAGGACAACCGTGGAACAAGGACCAAGGGCGAGCGCCATGGCGTTCACAATGACACAGGAGGAGGCTAGGATGAACCCTGATGTTGTGTCCGGTATGTTTCTAGTAAACCAAATTTTAGCCTCTGTGTTTTTTGATTCTGGTGCTAGTAAAAGTTTTATATCTGCTACTTTCTTTGCTAAACTGCCTGTTAGTAGTAGGAGGGTTGATGCGCCCTTTGATGTAGAAACTGTCATAGGTAAGTCTACAAGAATTTATGAGGTGATAGAAGGATGTGATGTGGAATCAGAAGGTCATAAATTTCCGGTTAGATCGTTCGTGATGACCTTAGGTGGTTTTGATATGGCTCTTGAGATGGATTAGTTGGCAGATTACGAGGCGAACATTGTGTGCCACAAGAAGATGATTCGATTGACAGCACCTGACAGGAGTTCGGTAACGGTTTATGGTGATCAGGTCACGACAATTCCGAAGGTAATCTCAATGGCAGGGGTGGGAAAGTGCATGAGGCGTGGATGTAGTGCCTATTTGGCCCATGTAAAGGATGTGGATACGCGAGCACCACAACTCTCTGATGTACCGCTTATGTGTGACTTTGCAGAAGTGTTCCGAGAAGACTTACCAGGAGTGCCACCTGACCGAGAGATCAAGTTCGAGATTGACTTGATACTAGATGCCCAACCTGTCGCCAACGCACCGTATCATTTGGCTTCGACTGAGATGAAAGAGTTGATGGAGCAGTTGCAAGAGCTGCTTGATAAGGTGTTTATTAGACCGAGTATCTCTCCTTAGGGTGCTCCGGTCTTATTTGTGATGAAGAAAGATGGTAGTATGAGGATGTGTACTGACTACCGTGAGCTGAATAAGTTGACGATAAAGAACTGGTACCCCTTACCGAGAATTGATGATTTGTTTGACAAGCTTCAAAGTGCTAGTTGGTTTTCATGGATAGATCTTCAATCTAGCTACCATTAGCTAAAGGTGAAGGAGTAGGATATTCCTAAAACATCCTTTCGCATACGTTATGGTAATTACGAGTTTCTTGTCATGTCTTTTCGTTTGACCAATGTGCCAGCTGCTTTTATGGATCTGATGAATCAAGTGTGTGGGCCAATATTGGATAAATCAGTGATTGTGTTTATTGATGATATCCTGATTTATTTGAAGAGCGAGATAAAGCATGCTAGTCACATTTGGGAGGTTGTGGAGACGTTAAGAAATAAGAAGTTGTACACTAAGTTCTCCATGTGTGTGTTGTGGTTGTGCAAGGTTCAATTCTTGGGTCACGTGGTGAATACTGACGGGATCATGTGGATCCCACAAAGGTAGAGGCGGTGATGCAATGGAAGTCTCCAAATACGCCATCCGAGAATTGTAAATTCTTGGGTTTGGCGGGCTACTACAGAAGATTCATCCAAGACGTTTCTAAGATCGCTTATCCTCTAACTAAGTTAACCCAGAAAGATGTGAAGTTTGTATGGGGTCAAGCTCAAGAGAAGGCATTCGAAGAATTGAAGGCGAGGTTGACTCAAGCTCCTGTTCTGTCATTACCCGATGGAAGTGAAGATCTGGTGGTGCATACTGATGTTTCCTACTCGGGGTTGGGGTGTGTGTTAATGTAGAGAGGGAAGTTTATAGCCTATGCATCGCGATAGTTGAAGGTTCATGAGGACAATTATCCTACTCATGACTTGGAGCTAGCAGCTGGGGTCTTTGTGCTAAAGATTTGGAGGCACAATCTTTACAGGACGAAGTGCACCATATTCACCGACCATAAAAGCTTGAAGTACTGCTTTGAGTAGAAGGGCTTGAACATCAGACAGAGACGATGGTTGGAGCTCATAAAATATTATGATTGCGAGATCCATTACTATCCGGGCAAAGCGAACGTGGTGGCGGATGCCGTTAGTCGAAAAGAGAGACCCGAACCAATTCGGGTGAAAGCTTACTAGTTGATCATGACCTCAGATGTGATGAGGCAAGTCAAAGAGTTCCAAGATGAGGCATTGAAAGAAGATCATCTTAACTCTGAAAGAATGAGAGGTCTGGTCGTAGAATTGGGTGAAAACACGCTTGGTGTTAGAACTCGATTCGGAAGGATGTGGATTCCTCATTTTAGGGGTCTATGAGTGAAGATTTTGGATGAAGCTCATAAGACTCGATACTCTATTCATCCTCGTGCCACAAAGATGCATCAAGACATGAAGAAAGAGTATTGGTGGGCGGGTATGAAATGCGATGTGGTGGAGTATGTGAGTAAGTACCTTACTTGTCTACAGCTAAAGGGCAAACATTAGAAGTCGTATGGGAGATCCAACCTTTGGATATATCGGAGTGGAAGTGGGAGCATATCACCATGGACTTCATTACAAAGCTGCCGCATACCCCGAAATGGTATGATACAATATGGGTGATTGTTGATCATTTAACGAAGAGTGCTCACTTCCTACCGATTCGCGAGACGTATTCATCCGAGAGGTTGGCGGATCTGTTCATCAAGGAGATAGTAACTCGTCATGGTACCGGTGTCTATTGTGTCTGATCATAATACCGGTTTACATCTAAATTTTGGAAGAAATTCCATGACGCAATGGGGACGAGGTTACATATTAGCACGACTTATTATCCTAAAACGGATGGTCAATCGGAACGGGCAATTCAGATGCTATAAGATATGCTTCGGGCATGCGTCATTGATTTTGGAGGAAGTTGGGATGATCACTTACCATTAGCCGAGTTCACATATAACAACAGCTATCATGCGAGCATTGGTATGCCCCCTTATGAGATACTATACGGTAGGAGATGCCGAACACCCGTGTTTTGGGTGATATTGGCCAGAAGGAGTGAAGAAGCGTCGAGGTGATAGAGGCTATGACTTAGAAGCTTGAAAGGACCAAGGGCTTCAAGAAGGCATCCAAAGATACATAGAAGTCGTATGCTGATAAGTGACGCAGACCGATTAAGTTTAAGGTGGGTGACCGGGTTGTTGAAGGTCTCACCTTAGAAGGGTATTATCTGATTCAGAAAGCAGGGCAAGTAGAGCCCAAGGTATATAGGGACTTTTTGAATCGTTGCTCAAGTAGGAGAGGTGGCCTATAGGTTGGAGTTACCAGATGAGCTAAGTGGAATTCACCCGGCATTCCATGTATCTCATTTGAGAAAGTGTTTAGCAGATGAGGATATGATGGTTCCACTGGAGGATATCGAAGTAGATGAACGACTCAATTATGTGGAGCAACCAGTGGCAATCATTGAAAGAAAAGAGAGGAGGTTGAGGAATAAAGTGGTTCCCCTTGTGCGTGTATAGTGGAAGCACAGGAAGGGATCTGAGTCTATGTGGGAGACTGAAGAAGAGATGAGACAGCATTACCCATAATTCTTTGAGGAATAACAGGTTTCGGGGATGAAACCTATTTAAGGGGGGTGGACTTTTAACACCTGGTTCTTTTAAAGACAAAGTAAGAATGAATAAAGTGAAGAAAAAGACAGAAAATGAATTAAAACCCATGTCTAGGGGTTAAAAGTGTCAAAAGGACAAAAAGTTTAAAAGTTGGTGACAAAGGTGGTATGGCCGCCCATATGTCACACACATCACTAATCTTCAGATTTTAGATAGAAAGAGTAGCTGGAAGCAGAGAACTCTCGGTTTTGAAGAGACACAAGAAGAAAAGTGCGAATTCAAAGTAAGAATTCATGTTTTTATGGTGTTCCATAACCGGTTGTGTCCTCGGGTTTGGGCTTATATGTGTTTGCTTGTTTTCTAGTATGTTTTTTGTGGGTGTGTGTTAAGTCGGTTTCTTGGATCGATAAACATTCGAGCATGTTCTTGACGAAAGGATAAACAACATCAAACCAAAAGTCAAACAATAATACGAACTATAATTTAATGGCTTCATTGATAAAACCTAACGATTACAAGCTCGTTACAACACAAGAATCAAGACTCTTGGCAAGGGGAAGATCGAGCATGATCTCCCCTCTCATCCGGCAGCCCTAGGCTCCCGGGCACACTGTCTCTAAAACCCTTTAGAGAATCCTTAATATCTCTACACATTGAAACTGGTATATATAGGCCTCGGCCCATATTAGATGCGACTGGGCCCATTTGTACGAGTGGACCATGTGTATGGTTCAATCGTATGACTGGACCATGCATATGGTTCAATGGTACGACTGGACCATACTTATGGTTCTGTCTTACGAATGTTCGAATCGCATCTCTCAGTTGCACGACTGGTCCATTAGCATGGCATATGCTCCTGCGAATGACCAAGTTTCATGTCTTTACAACATATCAGGTGTATAACATTAAACCTAGACTATTCGACAAGCGACTGACACACTATGTATGACTATATATGCTCCAACAATTTCTAGGCGGTTGAACTCAATTGCAAACGAGTTTGGAAGAAGCCACACTCAAGAGATGCGAAGGTGAGTTCTAGAACCCCACTTTTATATGTTTTAACTAATTTTGGGGCTGGAAATGCACAAATATATGTTTTCGTTAAACTGTTTTTCGGACCCGTATGTTTGATTTTGTGTATGTTGAATTTATGATGTGATGTGTGGTTATGTTCATGCTTGATGATGTATGATGGTGTTTCTAAGGCTTAGAAGGTAAGACTTAAGCTTAGAGCATGATGGATGGGGATTAGGAACTGAAATATGATGTTTAAGGTTCATATGTTAAGTTTTAGAATCTGTCTAAGTGTGCAGAAGAAATGCGGATGAGTATGGAAGTCAATGTTGATGAGTATGGAAAGTCAATGCGGATGAGTACGGAAAGTCAATGCTGATGAGTACGCAAAGTCAATGCGGATGAGTATGGAAAGGCAATGCGGATGACAGTCAATGCGGATGAGCATTAACCACCAAGTAAGTCAATACGGATGATTATTGGATGAAATGCGGATGAACATTGACAAAGAATGGGAAATGCGAATGAGTAAGGTCAATGCGGATGAACAAATGCAGATGAAGTATAACAAATGCGGATGAACTATAACAAATGGGGATGATCTATAGCAAATGCGGATGAACTATAACAAATGTGTATGAACTATAAGAAATGCGGATGAACTATAGCAAATGCGGATGAACACTTAGAATGTTTTCTAACTTTCTGGGGAGAAAGATGAATGTTGGCTTTGACTTGGGATGTTCTGGGGGGTTCTTGTAAGTTGACTTTTGAGGTCATAGATGTTATGATAAGCATGTTATGATGAATGTTTGATGCTTTGTCATGATGGTATGTATGATGCATGTTATGTATGTATGATGCCTTGTACGATGATGTTGACTGTTGATGTGATGTTCCTTATTATGTATGATCATTTTCCCTTGGCTTTATGTTGAATGCTAATGAATGAAATGAAAGTATTATGTAATGTGAAGTGGAAGATAATGAAAAGAGCAACGAAATGACGAATGCATTCATTAATGAAAAAATGAAAGTATGAAAGGCTTGCAAGCAAACGTATGGAGGTTTACACTCAATGAAGGGTGTTAGCTCAATTGTGTGCGGGTTAGCTACCCCAGAAGGATGCACACTAGGGCTTGATCCATGTGATTAAGAAGATGTATGGAGGTTCACACCCAATGAAGGGTGTTAGCTCAACTATGTGCAGGTTAATTACCCTAGAAGGATGAACACTAGGGTCCAATATTTGTGATTAACCATATCTATGGGACCCTTTCCGGTCACCCTAGGTAACTGGAGTCAGCTTTGTGCACAATGTCCGGGGTCTATGAAAGACTTCAGGCCCAGTACCGGCTATATGCATATGGTGGGGTGGAGCACATGGCATTGGTCCGAATGAAAGTAAAGATGTAATGATGAATGTACAGAATGAACGAATGAATGATGAATATAATATTGATATTATCAATGGGTACGTATGATGTATGATCACATGCAAATGTAATGAACGGTTAAATGAAAGTAAAAGTATGTTTTACTGTAAAACTTGAACTCACTCAGCAACGCTGACTTTTTATGCATTTTCCAGTTGGCAGGTGAGCATTGCTGAGGATGGCACGGGGCAGCTACTTGGCATTTGGATGGCATTCTATTGTGTAATGTTTTTGCATTGTAATGCGAACGAACAATGTTTTTGGAATAAACACTTGTATTAACTTGCAAAAGCATTTGTAGTAATATGAAAAGTTAGTTTTATGTTTCCGCTGCATTGTTTTATGAATGTTAAATGTAAAGTATATGTTTTATGTTCAATGATTTACCGGTTGTAAGCGTCTCAAGAACGGGGCCTTACACTTTGGAAGCTTAGACTTGACATTCCATACTCTGGATGTTTGTGTTGACTTCAAAAGTTTTGATGATTGGGCCTTCAAAAGATTTTTCATTCACTGCAGCAGGCTTTAGAACTTCGGAAGTATTCATTTCTTCCGAGACCAAAGTTTCTTTTGAAGGCAAGTTTCCACTTTTCTTCTTCTTCATTTTGGGGATTTCGAAGGAAAAACATTTTCCTACTGAAGCTTGCTTCTTCTTCTCTAGACTCTGAGAAGTTTCTTTCTTTGTAATGTGGAGAGTACTCTTTGGATTGTAAACACAATCCTTAGGAAAGTGAGAGGTACTCCCACAAAAAACATAGTCCATTTTCTTCATTTGAGGAGTCTTCTTTTATGAGCAAAGCTGAACTTGATCACTTTCAATCTACATCTTCATCTTCTCAGATGATGTCGCAATTCTTGTGGGGTTAGAACTACCTTTAGAGCTTGATGGTTCATGTTGTATAGTACTGGTGCACAACTTATCAACATTCTTCTTCATGATGGGATGATTTGTACATGAACTAGAACTCTTGTTGTTGGAGTTCAAGTTTGTAGCCTCAGCTTTATCCACTTCAAATTCAGTAGAAATAATGACTTGTTTCTGTTCAAAGTTGATGGTGGCCATTATCTCTTGACCCTGCTTTGCCTTTCTCTTGCTCTTTCTGATCAAGTTATTTCTCTTGGAATTGGTCATCCTAATAGCTTTACTCTCCTCGAAGGGATGATGACCCTTCTTAGAATGCTCTTCTTCACTATTCTCAGAGCCATTCTTTATATCTTCTCTTCATCCTCTTTAGTCAAATGGTCTCTGAGAGGAATCTTATTTTCACAAGTTCCACTCCTAGGAGATCTTACAGACAAAACTATGTATGGAGGAGCTATCTCACAAGATCCCAATCCTTGCTTATTCTGATAATGAACTTTTGCATGCAAGGATGAGGATATCATATTCTTGAAGATCTCTTATTCAAGAACACATTTTTCTACCCTGGCTTTGCTGATCACAAGCTCAGCCTGGCATTCAGTTAACTTAGTTATGAGATCCTTGATTTGAGTCCTATAATTGGTATGTTCATGTTTAAGAACTGAAATGGTTTTCTCTAAGTCCTCTATCTTTAACTTATAATCAATTTCACCCTTTTTAAAGTCAAATTTTAAGATATTCAAGGACTCTAGATAAGATCTCATCCCTACGTTTTAGGACCTTTATCTATTAACTTTAGTAAGATATTCAGGAGTGCAAAAATGTCCCAATACATTGGCTTCATCATGCTCAGTCATTATTTTTTGATTTGGAGATGCATCTTCACTTGAAAGCTCCAATCAAACCCTGCTTCTTCAATAGCAAATGCAGCTTGCTGCTTTGGCTTATCATAATGGGGAGCTCTCTCGGTGTAGTTTCGTTTTGCTTGAGTCTAGCCATCGGTTTTTCTTGGTGCCTTGCACTCTCTAGCAAAATGTCCCCTATGGTTACAATTGTAAAACTTTACTTTGCTTTTATGCAGCTTAAACTTTCCACTAGTTTCATTGTTAGGAAATTTTCTTCCTGTCCTCTTGTAGAACTTCTTGGCTCTATGACAGAGAAGAGCCATCTGTTGAACTATCGCCATATATTCCAGATCATTTGCGAAAGGTTCAAATGGATTCATCTGTGTTTGTTATCAAGCAATTGACAATTATATGAACAATGTAATCAACACAAACAAATATGAGAAAAATTCATAGAGTTTCTATTGATATTAGTATGGATTTCAATGTGCAATTGTGAGAGAACTAATAAAACGTCTATTCTAAGTCCACCTCTACACAGATACAGAAAATCCAATTTATACTAATAACAAGAAACAAAACTAACATATATTTACATAAGAAGTCTCTACACTATGAGAAAAACTAATCTAAAGACTAAAATGCTAATCTTTCTAGGGATCCAATAATACTCCCCCTAAGATTTGCATTGGTCTTGAGAAAAATAAATCATATGTTTCTTTCTTTATCTTGACCATTGGCTTCTCATTGTATAACTCCAGTTCTCGAAGAGCTATCCTCATTGATGATTTGAACTTCTCAGCCAAAATCCCTTCCTCCGGCTTCGACTCGTTTGTCTTTATTTCCATTGCATCCATCACCAAAATGTTTGTTTAGTCAAACCTCCTATATCTACGTTGGCATATATCTCTATCGGTTTTGAATTCTCTTTAGTGTATATCTCTAACACTCCCCTTCTAGAAATTTTCATAAACTCTATGTCTTTGATATCTTTCTTCACAATGTTTGCATATGCCATCGCTTTCCTTAGTGAAATTCTCTCCATAGCAACAATCATTATGTTTATGATTGTCATAAAGTGTCTTCTATCATGCTTTGCTTCTGCTGGAGATACTGGCTCAAATTTTTGGTTTGACAGAAAACAGATATAACTCGGATGAAGAAGTTTAAGCTCAAACACTCTAAACAGCCATATCATGTCATTGCCCCAATCATCCATGTTTCTCACGAGCTTCACATGAAAATTATTGGTATCGTTAAGCCATATCAAAATAGGTTTTATGATTGAGTACTTTCAATAACTTTCAGCCCAGGATTTGTCACTTCTCAAAATGGTTTTCTCCAAAAGACTCCAAATATCGTTCATTAGCATATTCATATGTATATCTATTTTTATATTTCTTCTTCAACATATCAAAATATCTTTCATCTTCTTGATCACATCGAGTCTCTGAAACGCTGGCATTCTAGATATTCCTTTGTCAAGTAATTTTACAAAGTTCTCTCCCCTAGCAGTGTTTGTAGAGTTAATGAGAGGTAACTTGTGTAACTCTTTTAGATCCTGAACCAGTAATGTTATGATGCTCGAGTAGAAATGATAGACATCACAAATAGCATTCACTCATTTTATCAAATATGCATCAAACACCTCATTGTATTTCCATGGTACATTTTCCACTTCTTTTGTTTTATCTAGCACAATCATAGCGTGTAATAACTCTGAGATAGATTGCCTCGTCTATAGCACATTCCTTACTAAATCACTAGCTGATCTTGCTTTATTCAAAGTTGTTTCTCATCAATTGAAACTTTATAACCTTGTTTTTCAGCGTTAGAGATCATTTTTATAAGCTCTTTTCTATTTTAATGACTTCTCCTTACTAACTACATTGTTTTGATCTCTTGAGGCTACAACGGCCTAGTTCTCTTGGTTATTTCCAAGTACTGAGGATTATCCATGTCGAATACAATCATCTTATAGTACATCCTTTCAGTTTCCTGAAAGCTTCTCACCAACCTCCTTAAAGACTCACACTCTAGTCTGCTTAGCCTCTTCCTTAGGTAATTCCTAGATTGCAACCACATCATAAGAACAGGAATGCTCATGTAATCTAGATCAGGATGGTGCAAATCCTTTATAGGAATTTCATCGACATTCAGGTATTCACTCATTGGTGCCCACTCACCGTGTTCAAGGTTTATTTCATTTGGATCCACTAGCGCTTATGACTTTGCAATTATACAGTTTTCATTCTCTTCTCCTATTTGAGTTAGTGTTAGCCTATCCAAATATACTCTATGGTACTTTTTCCTAATCAGATAGTTATATATGTCTTCAAAGTTTATACGAATATCATCTTCAACATTTTCAAGTGGTGAGTCACAACATCACACACATCTTCATCTTCTAACACCTCGTCATACCATTCATTTGGTAAATCAGACTTTATATCATCAAGAGATTCTATTATCTGTTGCATATCAATTTCTTCTTCATTCTTCGCTATATCAACATCCTTTTGAACTTTAATGGGAACTAAAGATGGTTCAACCTCATCCACCTTTCTTTTACCTTCTCTGATTCAGTATATTTTCCAGTCATAATCTCTTGAGGTTCTTGTATAGTTTCTTTCTCAATAACATGCACTTCACTTTCTTTTTCTTGTTCCTTCAGACTCCCTTTCACCGTTTCTATTTCTTCAAACAGTCTTTTCACTTTTCTTCAAGTTCATTCATCATGATGTTCTTCTTTTCATCATTGGCCTTCAACATAACATTTTCTTCTTTCAGAATCTCAATGACTTCATTTTAATCTACAATATGTGACTTCAACTCATCAATTACTTCTCTATCATTATCAATTTCTGTCTGAACACAATCATCAGTTATTTGTTTCATTTCTTTTTCTTTCATTTTCACAACCATAACCTCTACACTCGGAGATTGCATAGCAGAAATAATATTCTCTGTGATTGGCTCAGACCAAATAGCATCAAAATCAAAAGCTTGATTGAGATCAACATTATCATTCTCAATATGCTCATCATCTCTTTGATAATTAACTTCAGTATCAACTTCAGCATCCATATTTCTATCCTCCTCACCTCTATGAGAAGAGATAGTCGGTTCACTATCCATGTCATAAATAGTTTCTTCATTATTTCCTCTTGTCTCACAACCTTCGTTATCATTATCATCATCATCATTTGAAGAACTCTCTGTTGGACCCTTAAAGGATCATACATGTCAATTCAATTGGTGAGTCGATGGTTGTTCTGCTGGAAACTCCCAAAGTCCAAGACATAATGTGGATGAAGAATCTGCTGAGAAGAACCAAGTGTTGAGTAACCGTATTTGTAAATGCGGAAAACATAGAACAAATGCTGACAAGTTTTTGTTCTTCTGCATTAACAAATGCAAATAGTCAAAAAGATATGCGGACAACACATGTTCATCCGCATTTTCAAATGTGGATGACTAGCAACAAATGCGCATAAGTATTTCCGCATTACCCAATGCGGATGACTAATTACTAATCCGGATGACAACTGAAAAAATGCTGATCAAGTACAACTCATCCGCATTTGTCAATGCGGATGAACAGAAGAAATGCTCATTAAGACTTAAACTAGTTCTGATATATAGGTTAGGGGTAGTTTAGTTATTTTGTAAAATGGCATCTTGTCACACTATAAATAGAATAGAAAACCTCATATATGAGGAGACTGTTGATAGACAATTGGAAAATTTGTATTCCAGATTCTCAAGTTGTATTATTACTGTTTTTGCTCAAACCTAGCATTTATTTCAATCAATCACCTTCATCAATATATACTAACATTTATGAGTATCTTCGTGCATTTAATGTTTATTGATTGTTGTTTCTGCCATTCAATCTCTGACTTGATCAATATATTCGATCCTAGTGAGAATGTTAATCTCACCACCTACTCAATTGGTATCAGAGCTTTGGCTCTTGATTCTTTTTTAGATCTACCCAAGATCTAAATAGAACTTGATTGATCTGGTGATCGAGTTGCTAATAGAGTGTTTTATCACCACTACTTAGTAAATAGCAGAATATACACAGTTATTGTTCATATGAAATGTAATAGATCTTGTTTATCTGATTCTGGTGTAATTTGATATGATTAATGAAATGATATTGGTTGTTTGTGATTTTTAATGACTAATATTTGATTAATGAGTTGATATTAAATTGGTTAATTAGGTTAGCGATTGTTTGAATGGTTACACATAATGTTTATTAATTAATACATTCAAACTTAACATAATGAAGTTCTCATGCGAATGGCCATGTGAATGGACCATAAGCATGAATAACTTCATACGAATGACTCAGCCGCACGACTGAACCGGGAGACTGGATTAGTCGTATGATTGACACATAAGATTGGCTCAGTCGCACGACTGAACACTCAGTCATGCGGATGAATCAACCGCATGGTTCAATCGCACGACTGAACCATACTAATGGTTCAGTCGCACGATTGAATAATACCAACCTATAAATACAACCCAAGTCGTGAAAAATAAGGGATTTTGATTAATTACGATTCCAGACGTACTCTAGCCGTCCAGAACCCTCACAATTCGTTCTCCAAGTTCATAGAACACATTAGATCGATTCCCAATCGATTTCTAACATTAGTTTCAATTCTTGATTGATTCTTCGTGTGTTCTCACTGATTGGATCGCCAATCAAATAGGATTCCGCACTATTTGATCTGGTTTACACGCTAATCTCCAGGTATTTCGTTCAAATACCAGGTCCTAACAAGTGGTATCAGAGCAATAGGCTCTTGATTACGTGTGATTCAATCAATATTGATAAAAAGCTTTTGTTTTTGCACTAAAAACGCAATCTTTTGCGTCAAAAGTGATCTTGGACGTTCCCTGCTCATCAAAGTTTGGTTTCTACAGACTTAGGCAATTAGACCTTACGAAAGTTTGAATTTTTACGGCTAAAACACGTTTAACCTAGAAATTTTCGCAAAACAGCAGCTTGAGTCGCACGAGTGAGCCATTCGCACGACTGGACCTCATTCGCATTGCTCAGACGCACGATTGGACATAGTCGCATCTCCATTCGTACGACTGAACCTTTCGGTCGTACTGTTCATATGCATCAGATTCATTCGCACGACTGAGCTAATCGCTTACTTCAGCCGCACGATTGAACTAGTCGTAGAGTTCATCCGCACGACTAGACCATTCGCACCCTTCAGTCGTCCCAGTGACAATTTGTTTTAGACTTAAATTTATCAGACTTAAAGTTATTCGCAATGGAAGATCAAATGTCAGCCTTTACTGCTGGAAAGGACTCTAGGATACAGAACCTGCAGTTGCTTGAGTGTGAGGTGGGTAATCATAATAAACCACCAAAGCACTTGACGTTAGATGAGTTTCCCCACTGGAAACAACGTTTTGAGATCTACCTCAACGGAGTGGATCCAATCTGTGGGAAGCCATCGAGATTGGATATAGTACACCGGTGGGAGCTGATGGAGTTAAGCTAACGTTAGGAGGGATGACGGACATGTAGAAAGTCAAATACAATGCAGAAAAAAGAGTTTATGCATTGATTACACAATCTATTTCTAAAGACATATTCCACGAGTACTCAGAAAATAAGCAGTCCAAGAAACTTTGGGATGAGCTAGAAAAGAGGTACGACAGGAATGCTACGTTGAAGGCAATCAAGGCTAAGGAGTTAAAGAAGGAATTCGATAACTTCTCATCGATGGGAAATGAGAGTTTGGACGATGTTATAGATAGATTCTACAATCTGATGTGTGAACTGCATACACATGGGGTGGCTACTACCATGGAAGAGAAAGTTACTAATTTTGCAGACGGATTGCCTGAAAAGTGGGCTTCATTCGTGTCTAATCTTAGACAGAATGGAATGCTGGCAAAACTGGATATTAATGACTTCATTTTTAAGTTGCGAGAAGAGTATCTTAGGATGAAGTACAGAGCTCAGAAGTCTTCATACAATCAAAATCTAGCTTTATACAATGCCATGCCTCAAGCTAAGACATCTGGAGCACCTCTCCAGACTGCATTTGTGTCTAGCTCATCGGGTCCTTCACATGCATCTCCTTCAGGATCAGACACATCGGGACTTTCTTGTTCCCACTATATTGGATCCGAAGAAGTGCTACTAAACTGACGACCGCGAATCTCTGAAATGTGACGGTGGAAGTAGCTCGAGAACACATGGATCTTTTGGCTGCAATGGTCCATTCATATGATGAACTTGCTGCTAGGAAGATTGGAAACTGCCATCTGGTAGACGAGGACTACGAGCAGGTGGATGAAATGGAGCTTGAGAGGATGGATATAATGTGGGCTTTAGCTAGTGCTGTCCGGAGGGCAAAGAAGTTTGTAAAACAAACCGGACAGAACTTGGTAGCTACTAAGGATACCACATTTGGCTTTGACAAGAGCAAAGTGACCTGCTTCAACTGTGGAGAGAAGGGGCACTTCAAAAGGGAATGTGTCAAGCCTAAGAAGACGGGTAACGGGAACCCGTTCTCGTCCTTCACTCGTTGACACAAGCAAGCTACCAGTTCTACTTCATCAACCAAGGATTCAAAAGCCTTGACTGCTCATGATGATGAAGGACAGGATTGGAGCTTTAGGTTTGTCTCACCAGGGGAATCAAACATTGCAAGTGTAGAACATATTGATAGTGATTCTGCTAGTGAAGGAGATCTAGCAGTTGAGACAGCGATGTCACATAGTGAAGAAGCAACTGTAACAGAGGTCAGTTATAAGCCTAAAGAGGAGACTACCACGTCAGGGACAGAAAAGAGAGACTCAACTGAACCAGAGACATCTGATGCTGCGTTGATGGCTAACTCTTCTGAATCAACTCAGGTAAGTACTACTGACCAAATGTTTAATAATCATGCTTGTTCTGATTGTGATACCTTTAGGAATAGCATAGATGGTAAATTTGCTAGGTTATTAGATCATAATGATAACTTAGTAAAAGATTTGCAACTATGCATTGAGGCTAATTGGGTATTAAAACAAAATGAGCACAATTATAAAGAAAAGATAGACCTTTTGAGTAAACAGCTTAGGTGTCACACCCCCGTTAAGAGCGGAAACTCGGGGTTGCGACGAAACGGGAATCGTCATAACACATGGTAAGCGATAGAGATGCAATAATAAAATGATGACAAGCGTGTCATGACGACACCCGACAACAAGGGGACTTGTGTCGTGTATAGTCGATGTTCACGACAACATAGCCATATGCATAACAGGACAAACGATTCACATGATCACATAAAGATGAAATTGTAATGTAAATTCCCACAACCAGGGAACAAGTTTCAAAAGATTGTAATTGTTTACACAGTTCAACATTGTTCAAAGTAACTGTTTGTAAAACATGTTTAGTCCAAAAAAATGCATCCTAGGGTCTCCACTAAGGCAGCACACCTAGAACCTCAACTAGCTTGATCACCTGAAAAAAGATATGCTCAAAATGGTCAACAAAATGTTGGTGAGCTCGCAGGTTTAAGTAATAAAAATGTAAGTGATGCTGTATAAAGTAAATGATGTGGAATACCGTGAATACAGTTATATACACAAGTAAAATCACATGACATGAGCTTTGCAACCAAACCTAGCGACATACACAAAGAAATTGTCGGCGTATATTCACCCAAGACCCGTACCTGGCTATTGTTGGTACTAACTAGTATACCAACACGAGGGTGGGGGTGTCAACCCAGTAGTACTACCAATACCTAACCGTCGGTTCCCACACTAGAATTAAATAGTTGCAAAGATAGAACACCCACAGCAGACCCAAGCATGTATCAGATAAGTACTTGCAACACAGTATCACGTTGATTCCTTGTATGAAAACTGTATGTATGTTGTACACATAGAAAACGGGCGAGCATACTTTTCCCCCATGTTTGTAAATGTTTGTAAAATAGTATAAGCATAAAAAGGGGCCACGAAACTCACTTGTTAAGTGGTAAGTATGTAAGATCAAGTATCCCAAATGTTGAGTGCAAAAGAACGGTCAAACACCTATTCACAGTTATTGTCAAGCATTAATGACATGTATAAAGCGTATAGTAATGTTGGTCGGTTCGGGTTGTATCGGTTCGGTCGTGGGTGGCACACACACACAAGCGGACACACGTATCAGATCTTATGTAGATCCAAGTACTACGAGTAGTCGTCATTGCTTATGACATCCTTGTAAAGATCTCATTGTTATGAAAGATGACACTTGTTAAGTATTTGTAGTTCAAATGGGTTGTCGGTAATTGTAAAATGTTAGGTTTGTTTCAATCGAAATAGTATGTGCATGTTGATAGCGTTGACTTTAATCCTTGGGGTCAAGCAATGACACTTTTACTGATGTTGCCTTATCATCATCAGACGTTCAAGGGATATTCACACTCATCATCCGTCACGCAATAGGACTAGACGCTCGACCCACGTTCCATTTGTACAAATCAACCTTCAATCGTGCAAATTAGATACTTTCGTGCGATTGAACCTTCATTCGTGCGATTGGACTCAGTCGCACCACACAACACACACATCCGCACGACCCAACCTCCATGCGCACGAATCAACCCTCAATCGTGCGAATTAGCTACTTTCGTGCGATTGAACCTTCATTCGTGCGATTGGACTCCATTCGTGCGAAACACGCACAATCGCATACCCTCAGTCGGTCACCTGACTCGATCGCACACAATCATTCACACGCATGACTCAATCGCATACAAACACCCAGTCGCATGACTCAGTTGCACGACATGCCTAGTCGCACAACTCAGTCGCACGATTGACTTAGACGCATGATTCAGTCCCACGACTCACTCAATCGCGCGACTCAATCGCATGACAGACCCAGTCGCCCGAACTGCAGAATCGCGACTGTGGTCAGGCTGAGCAGCCCCCGAGCTGCTCTAACGCGGGTTTTATACCACGAGGACTTCCAGAAACACTCAACAAACATACACAAACGTGAAACACAAGCAAAAAGACCTCACACGCACCCACTCGACCTCATGTGCTCGGGTGAACCCGAGCACCCGAAACCCTAGAAAACGCAGCAGTAAAACCGAACCAAAAATGGGTTGAACAAAGTTGTCTACCTGCTAGGAACGCGTACACACGATGATACCCAAGATTTGGTAGTGAAAACGCGACAAACGTGACGATTTTTGGTGCTAGATCGGGAGAGAAAGTGGAGAAAATGTTGAAGGTGAAGAAGATGAAGATGAGGATAAATGGCTGGGAATGGGGTTTATATACCCAGCCCAGGTTTGCAAAATTACAAGTTTAGTCCCTGCACTTAACCCTCGAGTTTCCCAAAAATTTGTTTCGGTTGATTACGATCTTAAAAATGTTCGTTATATTACGGTTAAAAGCGTGTTTAATGGCATTTGATTGCCTAAAATGGTTTTATTAATGACAATGGTCGAAATTAAAAATGATATATTTGGTGGTAATGGTGATGAAATTTATAAAAGTTTTATGCTTAACACACGTTCTCGAAGGAAGTACAGGCACAAGGGAAAAATAAGCAGACATGATTCCGTAAAGCAGGAGTTCATGAAGAAAAGGAAGATTAATTAAAAATATTTCCATGTTATTTATGTCGTTCGACGGACCTTAAGGTGACGGATGTCACAGTATCCCCCAGTTGAGAGAGTTTCTTCCCGAAATTCAGCTGGAGTTAGGTCCAAGAGTGTCATCCACGAATAAGTGTGGGTATTTGAGTTTCATTTGATCTTCCCGTTCCATGTAAACTCTGGCCCTCGTTTCGAGTTCCACCTTACGCGAACAATTGGTATCCATGACCTCAATGGGTTCCTCAATAAAATGAAGCTTTTCGTTGATTTTGATATCGTCAATGGGTATATGAAGTGATTCGTCGGTCAAACACTTCTTCAGGTTCGACACATGAAAAGTATTAGGCACACCGTTGAGTTCTTGTGGTAACCTTAATCGGTAAGCCACTGGACCAATTCTTTCTGTAATCTCGAATGGTCCAACGTATCTCGGGGCTAACTTCCCTTTCTTTCCAAACTGAACAACTCCTTTCCAAGGAGAGACTTTGAGTAAAACTCGGTCCCCAACGTTGAATTCTAGAGGCTTTCAACGATTATCAGCGTAACTCTTTTGGCGATCTCTACCGGCTTTCAGTCTATCTTTGATTTGGAAGATCTTGTCGGTTGTTTCCTGGATGATCTCTGGGCCTGTTAGCTGACTTTCACCAATCTCGGCCCAACAAACGGGTGATCTACACTTCCTAACGTACAACGCTTCGAACAGAGCACACCCAATGCGGTGTGGTAGCTGTTATTGTATGAGAATTCAATCAATGGCAAATGAGTATCCCAACTACCACCAAAGTCGATTACACACGCTCTCAGCATGTCTTCTAGCGTTCGTATGGTTCGTTCACTTTGGCCATCTGTTTGAGGGTGATAGGCGGTACTCATGTCTAATCTAGTGCCCATTGCATTCTGTAGTGTTTGCCAAACTCGTGAAGTGAATCGGCCGTCACGGTCGGAGATGATTGACACCGGCACTCCGTGTCTTGTCACGACCTCTTTCAAGTACAATCTCGCCAACTTGTCCATTTTGTAGTCTTCTCGGATTGGCAAGAAGTGTGCTGATTTCGTCATTCGATCCACTACGACCCATATCGAGTCATGCCCGTTGCTTGTTTTAGGGAGTTTGGTAATGAAATCCATGGCTATATTCTCCCATTTCCACTCGGGAATTTCAGGTTGTTGTAATAATCCCGATGGTTTCTGATGTTCAGCTTTAACTTTCGAGCATGTCAAGCATCTGCTGACGTACGTGGCAATGTCTTTTTTCAGGCCTGGCCACCGGTACAGATCTTTGAGATCGTGGTACATCTTGTCTGCGCCAGGATGAATAGAATATCGTGTCTTATGCGCTTCATCCATGACCAAGGTACGTACACCTCCCCACTTGGGTACCCATATACGGTCCACGAAGTACTGTACGCGATCATCCTTGCACATCAGTTGTTTATCCAACCCTCGGAATTCTTCTCCCGCAAGGTTTTCTTCTTTCAACGCTTCACTTTGTGCAATTTGGATATGAGTTTTCAAATTTGTTTGAATGGTCAATCCCAAAGCTCGAGCACGTAGTGATTTCACGCGTTCTTTGCGGCTTAGAGCATCAACCACCACGTTAGCTTTCCCCGGATGATACCGGATTTCACAATCGTAGTCACTAAGAAGCTCTACCCAACGTCGCTGTCGCATATTGAGTTCCTTCTGATCCAGAATATGTTGAAGGCTTTTATGATCTGTGTATACGATGCATTTGGTTCCATACAGGTAAATCTCCATATCTTAAGTGCGAATACTACAGCTCCCAACTCAAGATCATGAGTCGTGTAGTTCTTCTCGTGCACCTTAAGTTGTCGCGAAGCGTAGGCGATCACCTTATCTTTCTGCATTAGTACACATCCCAACCCTTGATGCGAAGCATCACAGTACACCACAAAATCATCATTTCCTTCTGGGAGGGACAATATCGATGCATTGCACAACTTATCTTTCAGCGTTTGGAATGCCGTTCTTGCGCATCTCCCCAATCAAACTTCTTGTCTTTCTGAGTTAGCAACGTCAACGGTTGAGCGATCTTTGAAAAGTTCGCAATGAAACGACGATAGTATCCGGCTAATCCTAAGAACTGTCGTATCTCTGAAGGTGTCTGGGGTGTATCCCATTTCTTTACCGCTTCGATCTTGCCGGGATCTACATGAATCCCGTCTTTGTTAACCACATGACCCAAAAACTTCACCTCTCGCAGCCAGAATTCACACTTCGAGAACTTGGCGAAAAGTTTCTCCTCTCTTAACAGTTCCAGTATTGCCCGAAGGTGTTCTTCATGGTCCTTCTTCGATCGAGAGTAGATAAGTATGTCGTCGATGAATACGATCACAAACTTATCCAAGTAAGGTTTGCACACTCGATTCATGAAGTCCATGAACACAACTGGTGCGTTAGTCAATCCAAACGGCATGACCAAGAACTCATAGTGCCCATAACGAGTTCTAAATGCTGTCTTCGGTATTCCTCCTTGAAAACTCTTAGTTGGTGATATCCAGACCGAAGGTCGATCTTGGAAAAATACGAAGCTCCTTGTAACTGATCAAACAGGTCGTCGATCCTCGGGAGAGGATACCGATTCTTCACAGTTAATTTGTTCAACTCACGGTAGTCGATGCACATACGGAACGACCCATCCTTCTTCTTGACAAATAACACTGGTGCTCCCCAAGGCGAGTGACTCGGCCGAATAAAACCCTTCTCCGTAGTTCCTGTAACTGGCTAGATAATTCTTGCATTTCAGACGGTGCCAACCGATACGGTGTCTTTGCTACCGGTGTAGCTCCAGGAACCAACTCAATACAAAATTCCACCTGTCATGGAGGAGGCAAACCAGACAAGTCATCTGGGAATACATCTAAGTAATCCCGCACTATAGGGATATCTGCCAATTCTTGTTCTTCTTCTTTCTTTTCCACCACATGAGCCAGAAAAGAGTAGCACTGTTTTCGTAAACTCTGGCGTGCTTTCATGCAGGAAATAAGCTTTAATTTTCTCCCCGGTCTTTCTCCTTGAACTCTGAGTACTCCCCCGTCTGACATAGGGATTCGCACTACTTTGTCTCGACAGACAATCTCGGCCCCGTGTTTCGACAACCAATCCATTCCCACAATCACATCGAAACTTCCTAGCTCAAGGGTATCAAGTCTATATCGAAGGTGTGGTTCTCTAACATTATCGAGTACTTTCTAATAATTTCATCAGCCTGAACAATCCTAACGTTGGCCATTTCTACAGAGTAGCTAGTTTCTAGCCTACTAGTGCTCAAATCAAGCAATTCCACAAACTCAGAAGATATAAAGCTCTTGTCTGCTCCAGTATCAAACAGTATAGATGCAATGTGATTATTGAGTAAGTGCGTACCCGTGACAACATTCGGGTCCTGGCGAGCATCGTTGGCTCCAATGACGAATACACGTCCCCGAGCTGTATTCCCCTGATTGGTCGGGCCTTGATTTCCAGCTATAGCCATCACTTGCTGCTCGTTGTTTCCTTGTTGACCCAGTGCCCGATTCAGCCTGGGGCACATGTTTCGGTAATGATCCAGACTTCCACACTCATAACAAGCCCTTGCATTCCCGACGGGGTTAACCGCGTTGACCGGTGCAACCATATTCAGCGCTGTTCTGCAGTCTCTTGCAAGATGCCCCGGGCGTCTACAATTCGCGCACACCCGGCACTACGTTCCTGGGGGATGATGATATTTGCACTTGTCACATTTGAGGTGCGGACCCACATACTCTCGCCTGCCCTGTGTCACTGCCACAAAGTTTCTGGTTGTCTTGGCTCTTTTGTCAAACTTCCCGGCACTCGACCGGCTCGTTTCCCCAAAATCCTTCCTCTTTTCTGCTCCTCTACCCAAAACTCCCGTTCTCACCATTAGAATCGCGCTCTGAATAGTAGGAGGAGTGGTAGCGGTTACCATTGCCCGGATTTGAGGCGCAAGTCCCCAAATGTACCTCTCTATCCTTTTTGATTCCGGGGTGACTAGATGCGAACCAACCTTGCTAGCTCATGAAAACGATCGGTGTAAGCTGCGTGCCTAGCCCCCACCATGGCATGATTCCAGAATCATGCTCAAGTTTTTGCATCTCATTGAGAGGACAGTACTCCTCGGTGATTAGGGCCTTGAACTCATCCCACGACATTTGCATCGCGGATTCTCTTCCCCTAGCCTGAATCTGAGTGTTCCACCATGTCAGCGCCTTGGCCTGTAGTGAGCAAGTGGCGTACTTAATCCTTTGGCTGTCGAGGCATTCACTGATGTCGATCACGGCCTCCATCTTTTCAAGCCATCTGGTCAGAGCTATGGCTCCACCTTTGCCATCAAACTCTCGTGGTTTACAAGCCACTAATTCCTTGTACGAACATCCCCGTCTAGTATTCACAACCCTGGTCACATTAACAATTACAGTTTCGTTTCCGGCTGTACCACCATTTCTGGTCTCCTGATTGCTTTCGTTCCCAGTCGGGTTACCGTTATCCTCATTATCATTGCCACCGTCCCCGTGGGGGTGACAATTCTAAAGAGCATCGCTCACTTGGGCCACGATAGTAGGATTAGTGCGGCCAACTGTTGAGCGATCAGGCTGCCACATCAGTGTTGCCTGTTCCTTGATTGTTACTGGCAGGAGCATCACTTGTTCTTAGGGTTCTTCCCCTGCCTCTGCCTCTGCCTCTGCCTCTTGGGGCTTCAATTCCGCTACTATTACTGCAAGCAGATCTTCGAGGTGGCATGTTCTATTCATAAAAGAGATAACATGTAAGCTTTAGTCACCATATGATACACAAGTATTCCGTTTATCAAGTTCCAATGTTCATGTTCCGGTCGGTCAAGATCACCATGCAGCCCATTTCAAGCATATTCTCGGTATACCGGTGATGTTTATATATTGGGTTCCCCGCAGCGTTCCCACCACACCCACGATGTACCGAGAATGATGCCCGATCCGTTACATGACATCCGACTTTCCTTTACATCATATCCATAATAATTCATGAGGTCAACTGAGAGCCCAAGCACGTAATCACGTATAGTCTGGTGGAGGTTGCCTATCTCGCATCCTTAAAGGACTCAGACATAGCCTCCTCGGTCGGTCTCAGTATCCAAGGTCCAGCGCAATATATGATCTGTGAAGATCTCTTCGGGTCTCAATACCCGAATTTGTTATGATAACTTGGCGCGCAGAGGAACGGAAGATCTAATAGGAGCATCCTATAAAAGAGTGAGCACAAGGCTCCCTCATAGGGTGGAAAGATCACAAAATAGATAGATAACGAACAAGTAAGGAGGAACACGTTTATGAGAAATGTTAGGATCTCAGCCTCTTGGTTTAATAGATTGAACAGATATAGCAGCGGAATAGCTCAGAATTAGACAAATTCAAGCAAGAACATTCGATATAAAGCGATAAAAGAATTTTGTTATAGAGAGAGAAATATCAGACAAAAGGAATATTGCATTAAGATTGTCGGCCTCAATGGCACGATTACAGGTGAGTCATCCTTCCTTATAAAGGAAAGAATGACGTAGGCTGATGTCACTTGAAAGTGACATGTAACCGTTTTATAACTACTATGTTTAACAACTACTGAAGATGTCAACAACTGACATCTTCTTACAAATGTTCCTAAGTGTTAAACATCTTATTTACAACTACTGAAAAACATAAAACTACTGATACTACAACAACTGAAGAACAACCTCTTCAGTTGTTTACAAGTACTGAACGGAAACAAAACTACAGAAAAGTAAACAAACTACTAAAAGGAAAAGAAAACTACTGATGAAGAAAAACCATCACAACAACTGAAGAAGCCCTCTTCAGCTGTTGTCATCAGCTGTTAGCATCAGCTGATGTCTTTAGTACTTGAACATCAGACTTTGTCTTTCAGCTATTGATCTTCAGTCTTTGTCTTCAGTACTTGTTGAAGTCTTCAGACTTTAGATCTTCAGCTGTTGTCTCAGTCTTTGTCTTCAGTACTTCAGAAATACTTCAGCAGTTGTATTCTTCAGACTTTGTAGAACAGCAGATCAGGTCTTCTTCAGCTATTGTGATGTCCTGTGGACTTAGAGGTTTCTCTGATCAGGCTCATTGGTTCTTTTGGTACAACAAACTCCCCCTGAACCAATGCAGCCAAAACCTCTAAGTTATTGACGAGTCCCACTTAATTTGGCAGATAGATTGGTCTTTTTATCCTCTTGATCAGATGAGAAGTGACCCTTTTTCAGCACCGGCCTGGGAAGAAGTCTCTGATGATCTGTTTTGCATGATATGGTTGGGAGCTCTGTATTGGGGACTTGGACACTGAGCTGTTACCCCACCATGAGATCTACTTCCCGTGTATCAGCCTATAGGATTCCCTGGTGTAAGCCCTTAGAAACATGATCTGCTCATCCATTGTCAGCACCTCGGGCACACCATCAAACAATCCTTCTCGGCCATACACTTCAGAGATGTATTTGGCCTGTTTTCCATTCTTGAGCTCAACCGTGGTTATTTGTCTGTAAGCAAACTCATCTGGATAAGTCCCTTCTAAGAGCAGGTTGAGCTCATCTTGTTTGAAGTTTTCAAGTCTTTTGTAAACCATCCCTTCTTTATGATTTTATTCTCCAACATCTTTTGGGGTGGTTGTTTGGCTTCATAAGCTTTCTTGAACTCTTCTACAATTTCCCAGGGGGACACTACAAGAACCACAGTGATGTCTTCGTCGACAACCCTCTTCACTCGGCCCTTGTATTTTGAAGGAATTTCTTTCTTGACAATCCTGTGTGCCACCCTAGGATCAGGCCATATCCTTACTTTTTCCCTTGGTATTGAAAGGTATTAGCAAGGGTGTACAATCTTAAGACTTCTTTCTTCATGCTAATCATTGAAGAGGATGTGGCATATGCTTTGTCAATGCTTTTCAGCATTTCCTCATCATGTCTTTGCATCTGTTCCTCTTCAATCTTTATCATCACAGCATGCATTTGAGAAGCAGGAGTGATGGACATTGGATTAGCCTTAGGCAAAGTGATAACTGCAGAGAGTGGCAGTCTGTCTTCATCCTCCTCTTCTTCTTCATCAGCCCTCAGTACCTTTCTTTTCTTTTGTCTAGGTACATCACTGGCAGTGGGTTTTGGGGGTAAGGATTTGGTTTTGTGGGTTGATGGTTGGTTTAGAGGGTAAAGGGGTTGTTTTAGTGGGTTGTGGAGGTAGTGATTTTGAGGATAGAGGCTTTTCAGACTGTTTTAGCATTTTGGCTGTAAGGAAGGCTTTAGTAAATTTTGTCAGTTCTTTTCGGTTCCCAACCCCAGCTTCATTTAATGCCTCAATCACTAAACCCTTGGAGTATGCTTCAGACGAACAAATCTTGGTGGTTATTGCCAAGATGTTGTCCCTGGTCCAGGCCCTTATTTCTATCAGAGATCTTCCCAAGTATTTGGCTACAATCTAATCATTATCTCCAGCCTTTCTCTTTCCAAGGCATCATAACTAGCCCATCTTGAGTTGATCTCCTCTGTCTCCAACCTTCTGATCTCGGAGTCTAGTTGTTGGATGTCAAAATTCTGCCTATATAACTGATCAATGATTTTATCCATTGAACGGTTATGGTTGGCATCAGCTTCTTTCACCATATCATTCAGCTCCTTCTCCTTCTCAGACTCTCCTTCTTTCCTCTTTTGATATGTGACATGAAAGTCTTTTTGACTTTCATTCACTTCAGCTCTCTTCTCACTCTCCTTCTCCTTCTCATGATCAAACTCATCTCTCCTCCACACTTATAACAGCCAACTCCTTCTCATTTACCTTCTCTGATTCTTTCTCCTTCTCCCCATCTGTCCTCTTCCTTTTTCCTTTAACTGACTGACTCTCCCCCTTTTTGGTTGCATTGGGTGCAAGGTTTGAGCAGTAGAAAGTGATGTGGTCACCAACTCCTCCACCAGGGGTTGTATTATTGTAGGAAGCCTCTCATCAATGGCTTTGATCACTATATCTGTGATCATGGGAGTGATGAGAGGTAGGGATTTTTGAAGGTTAGCAACTGATTGATCAGGATGGTTCTGTTCCTGAGAATCAGTGCCAAAAGCAGAGGCTGGTGGCTTGGAAGTATGTATTGGCTCAGTGTTTAGGGGACCTTCAGAAGAAGGTGCCATCTGTGGGTGTATTGTGGTGGCAGATGGACTTTCATCCTGAGACATCTTGGCCAGCAGCTCTTTGAGTCTGCTAACCTCATCCTCTAGGATGGTGTTTTGAGCAACTACATCATAGAAGAAGCTCAGGTCATCATCAGTTGATACTGAATCACCTGACCTCCTGACAGAGTCAGGATTAACATGCCTTGAGTGTAGATCAATTATAGCATGTGCCCCTTGTTCTTGGTTCTGGGGACTTCCAGCCTCAGGACTATGTCCTTCATCAGCTGTTGCCGCTGGTGAGGTCTTAGAGATGTTACCAACTGCATCCTGGTCATTTGCTGGGTCAGAGGCAGTGGCAGCCTCACCAAAAGGTCGCACCTCCTTGTCTACACCAGGAGATGGAACATGATAACCCCTGTGCTGTGGGTTGACAGAAGCATTGTGATCCTCCCCCTCAGGTGTTGAGGTTATCCAGTAGTGATTGGTGTCTGGGTGGGGGTGAGGAATGCAACTGCGTCAGCACTTTTGCAACAATTATTGTAGGGCTTTGAGGGGCGGTTGCATCAGGAGAGGTGTGTGGAAGCAGTGTGCACCCGGGGTGAGTGGTGCTCTTTAATGGTAATCCCCTCAAGTGAGGAGGATCCCAGCAGTGTGGCTTCCTTTGAGTGGTTGCATCAGGTTCCTTTTGAGAGGAAACCTGAGCGGCTTCGGTTGGTGGAGTCATAGTCTCTACTGGGGGGTATTTCCAGTAGAGATAACCTGCTTTGGTGCAGCAGGAGCATCCTCAGGGGACTCAACTCCCTGAGTAGCCTTCTTAGGCTTCTTCTTTGTGGGTTGGGGAGGGACTTTGGATGTGGAAGTGGAGGCTGTGGGTTCCAGCTGCGTGGGTTTGCGCAGCTTGGCAGCCTGTTTAAGAGTTTGGTCAGTGTTGTGTCGGGAGTATACCTCCGGCAATACAGCCAAAGCAGGGACTCCCAGACCAACTAGTCCCTCAGCATAAAGCTGATTCTCTATTATGGCCATTACAAACGAGGATATAGTATCCAACGGTTAGAAAGTGGTTTTGTGGCCATATCCTTGATTTCAAGAAAAATTATTTCAGAAAAGTTTAGTGGTTCTTGTTCAAGGATAGAGAACAGTACCTTGCCATCTGGAAGACAGTTGATCCCAAGAAGAAGTCTTCGAGGCCAGGCAAACATTTACCATATGAAATATCAATCGTTCAGCATCTGGAAAATGTTTCTTCAGGATGGTCGAAGCACTAAGATCGCCTTGATATCCATGTTGTCCAAATGAAAGATCAATTTGGCGCTTAGGATATCCAACAGGGTAGGCAACATCATCTAATAGTAATATCTGGCGGATGGTAGCAGTAGAGATGACCACCTTATGAGAGTTGATGGACGAAGGGATAGATTCTCCATTAACAGTGGCATTCATCCAGAACTGATGTAGCGAATCGGCATAAATGATTGGATTTAGGAGGAAGGCCGTTTTCAGTGGTGATTGGACCATAAGATCTATAGCATTATCGAATTTGGTCCAGAAGGGCAATTTAGTGAGGTACGCGACACAGTTGTGTTGAGGCTTGAGTTGCATGGTCGCCATTAATGAAGGTGAAATATTTTCAGAGCTTTTGAAATTTTAGGTCGTGAAAGAATGAAAAACTCTGAAAGAGGGATCAGATATATATAGGGTACGGGTTATGAAACGACTGAAGGTTTTGGTGTTAGTCATCAGTATTTGAAACAACTGATGACGTGGTATTAACTTTCAGAGGTTTGAAACGACTGATGGTATTGGTGTGGTCAGCAGTTATAAACACTGAAGACATGGTGTTTACAATGAGACGTTGAAACAACTGAAGTCTCTGATTTAGGCATCAGTAGTTTTAAAAAAAAACTACTGAAGACAAGTTGGACTTCAGATGTTGAAACAACTGAGGACTTGGTATTAGTCATCAGTAGTTGTGAAACTACTGAAGACCCTGGTTGTGCCATCAGTTGTTGTAACAACTGAAGACTTGGTGTTAGTCATCAGTAGTTGTGAACTACTGAAGACATGGTATTGCTTTAGTTGTTTATGAAGAAACAGCAGTTTGTGAACTACTGAAGAGAGAGTACTCATCAGTAGTTGTCGTCAATTCATAGCCTTCAGCTGTTTCATACTGTCCTCAACACGTACTCATCAGCCTTTTTGCTGTTTTCAGTTGTTTCATAGGACATCAGTACTTATCTGTTTCTACTGATTTCAGCAGTTGTAAGTGCATCAGTAGTTGTAACTACATCAGTAGTTTAGAACAGATAAAGTACAGTACTTAAAGCATTTAGCCTTCAGTAGTATAAAAAACTACTGAGGGTAAAATAACTCATCAGTATTTATATGTGACATGGTTACCAATGATTATAAGTAATTACTGAGATTATCAGTAGTTGTCACTTATTCTAGCTGCAGCATACCAAGCCTTAACACCAGGTTGTGGAAAGTTGAACTATCCAAAGGCTTAGTAAAAATGTCAGCAAGCTCATCAGCACTAGGCACAAACATAGGATTAATTAGACCCTTTTCAAAACAATCTCTTATAAAATGATGTCTAATTTCTATATGTTTGGTCCTAGAGTGCTGGACTGGATTTTTGACAATGCAAAGAGCTGAAGCACTATCCATTAATAATGGAGTCTTAGTCTCTATAATGCCATAATCCAAAAGTTGATTCTGAAGCCAGAGTACTTGGGATGTACAACTTGCAGCAGCAATGTACTCGGCTTCAGCAGTGGATGTAGCAACAGATGTTTGTTTCTTACTCTGCCAAGAAATCAAACAGTTGCCTAGGAATTGACATCCACCAGAAGTTGATTTCCTGGTCAACTTACACCCTGCATAGTCACTATCAGAGAAGCAACTAATTTGCAAGAATGTCCAGTGGAATACCATAAGCCTAGAGATTGTGTACCTTGCAGATATCTAAAGATCCTCTTGACTGCAATCAGATGAGACTCCTTAGGTGCAGCCTGAAATCTAGCATAAACACATGTAGCAAACATATATCTGGTCTAGAAGCTGTTAAATACATCAAGGAACCAATCATACATCTGTAAAGAGTTTCATCAACACCTTTACCTTTCTGATCAACATCCAATTGTGTGGTGTTGCACATGGGAGTAGAACAGGGTTTACAGTTTTGTAAATCAAACTTATTCAAAAGATCTTTTGTGTATTTAGACTGATGAATGAAAATTCCATCAGCTTTTTGTTTGATTTGCAAACCTAGAAAGAACTGTAATTCTCCCATTGCACTCATTTCAAACTTCTGTTGCATTAAGTTTTGGAATTCCTCACACAATTGGGGATCAGAGGATGCAAGTAGCTTATGCTGATCCACCTTCTTAATAAATAAAGTTTTATCTATGGAGCCTCTAGTGAATTTATTCTGTAGAAGAAAGTTTGATAAGGTCTCATACCAGGCTCTAGGTGCTTGTTTCACCCATAAAGAGCTTTATCAAGCTTATATACCCATTCTGGGTGCTTATTATCCTCAAAGCCTGGTGGTTGACACACATAAACTTCTTCTTTTATGTTACCATATAGAAAAGCACTTTTGACATCCATTTGAAAAACTTTAAGATTGTGGAGTGCAGCATAGGCTAAAAACAATCTAATTGCCTCCAGTCTGGCTACAGGGGCAAAGGTTTCATCATAATCAATACCTTCTTCTTGTGCAAACCCCTGCACAACTAGTCTGGCCTTGTTCTTAACAATTAGCCCATTTTCATCAGTTTTATTCCTAAACACCCATTTAGTGCCTATTGCACACTTACCTGGGGGTAGAGGAACAAGCTCCCACACTTGCTGTTTTTTGAACTGAAGAAGCTCAAGCTGCATGGCTTCAACCCATCCATTGTCTCTCAAAGCTACATGATAGTTCTTTGGCTCTAGCTGACTGATGAAGAGAGCATAGAAGCAGAAATTGGACAACTGGCTTCTGTTGAAACACAGCATTGATATCACCAAGGATTTGAGACATTGGGTGATTTTTCAGCTCTTGGTAAACAATCAAATCTGTGCAAGTGTTTGTAGGACCTTCAGCAGCAGCAGATGTTGATGCAGATTCTTGAAACCATGACGATGGTGGCAACTCAAATGAAGTTAAGGATGCAGAAATCTCATCAGCATTTGTTGTGGATGGTGCTGCTGGAGCTACAGGAGCATCAGGTTTAGAGGACTCAGGCAGTTGGTCACTAAACCTGAAGAGTGATTACTACTATCATCATCATCTTCAGCAGTAACACCAGGTGGTGAACTGTTGACAGGAGCAACAGCAGGAGATTGATAAGGAACATATTGCAGTATGTCCAAATCAAAGAGCTCCACAGGGCTTTGTGGAATCCTGTCCTTTGGAGATTCATTGAACTTGACATGTAGAGTCTCTTCAACCATCTTTGTTCTGCAGTTGAAGACTCTGTATGCCTTGCAAGTTGATGAATAACAACAAAGTACCCTGCATCCACTTAGGATCAAATTTCTGGAGCTGATCCTTTGTGTTGAGAATGAAACAGGGACACCCAAATGCTCTAAAGAATGAAATGAGAGGGGCCAAATGATGTAGAACTTCATATGGAGTCTTCATCAACCTCTGATTTATTAGCACTCTATTCTGCACATAGCATGCTGTGTTGACAGCTTCAGCCCAAAAGGTCAATGGCAGTCCAGAATCAGCCAACATAGACCTTGCAGCTTCAATGAGGGTCCTGTTCTTTCTCTCCACAACTCCATTCTGTTCAGGAGTTCTTGGAATACTAAACTGCCTCTTTATTCCCTTGGAAAGGTAGAACTCATCAAGTGTATTGTTCCTGAATTCTGCTCCATTGTCACTTCTAATACACTTGACTGAGAGAGAATACTGCTTCTCAGCATACAACACAAAGTTTATGATCTTCTGTGCAGCTTCATCCTTTGAATGTAGAAAGAAAGTCCATACAAATCTGGAGTAATCATCCACAATTACCAGACAGTATTTCTTCTGTGCCATGCTCATCACTCTCACAGGACCAAAGAGATCCATGTGAAGAAGTTGTAAGCAGGCAGGGACTTTGGTTCTTCAATAGGTGGGAATGAAACCTTGTGCTGTTTTCCTTTCAAACAAGCAGTGCAGTTGTTTTCACACTTGAACTCCTTCATAGGCATTCCCCTTACTAAACTATGGTGTATCAGCTGATTCATGTTCTTGAAGTTAACATGTCCCAGCCTTCTATGCCATAGATTAGATTCTTGAGGAGAGGCCTTGGAAAATAGGAAGGATGGCCTTTGAGATCTATTTTCTTGGAAAGATCTAAGGCATACACTCTTCCTGTCCTGTTGGCCTTCAGGAGAGTGTGAGCATCCAATACCTTGTCAATCAAACTCAGAACTTTGGATGACAGAATCCTGCAGTTCTGGCTTGTGAAAAGGGCAACATGGCCTTTGTCACACAATTGACTGACACTCAAGAGGTTATACTTGAGATTTTCCACATGGTTGACATCATCAAACCTTATTTCCCCATTGGAAACAAAGCCCTTCCCGATGATGTAACCTCTTGTATCATTGCCAAAGGAAACAAAACCCTTCCTTCCTGAAGAGTAGTCATTAAGAAGTGAGTTGTTCCCAGTCATATGCATAGATCCCCCACTGTCTACATACCAGATGCTACTTTGGCATGTTGAAGAAACCTGCATTAATAAACAATCAGTTAGTTTTGGAGACCCAAACCTTTTTGGTTTTGGGCCTGGTCTCATCAATAGATGGTAAACTAACAGGTTTATTGGGCACAATAGCTTGAGGTGAAGGAGATGGTGTAGAAGAGGAATCCTTTGGCTTGGATCTCCTTTTCTGGGGTTTCAACACAGGGCCATCAAGTTGGTTAACTCTTCCCAATAGATGTTGAACCATCATTACCACCTGTGTCTGATTCTGGGAAAGAGCTTTCAGCTCTTCAGACACATTGGTATTGGTGTTTGATGATGAGTTCTTGTGTTGCACCATCTCTTTTGAGCAACCTCAGCTGTTGCCTGTTGCACTCCTTCCCTTTTAGATTCTTTTTGGACATAGGAGTAACAGGATTTGATGCTGCTGGTACAAACTTGGACTCAAACTCAGTTTTCATTTTAGCCAAGTTTTCTTTAATTTTCTCCTTTTGTTTGAGTTTGGATCCCTTTTTGTACCAACAATCATCTGTGAGATGATTGAATAGACCACATATTTCACATGTTTCTTCTTCATCTCTGTTGATCATCAACTGAAGAAGATGAAACTACTAAAGACTTGCTCTTCAGCAGTTTAGAAGCACTTTTTGCCTTCTTGTCACTCCCTTAGTAGGCTTCAAATCCTTCCTACTGACAGTTTTTTCTTCTCTTTAGTGCTGTCAGTTATTGGGATTTGAACCCATTTGTTGGACCAAAAGAACAAATGAGCCTGATCAGAGAAACCTCTAAGTCCCACAGGACATCACAACAGCTGAAGAAGACCTGATCAGCTGTTCTACAAAGTATGAAGAATACAACTACTGAAGTATTTCTGAAGTACTGAAGACAAAGACTGAGACAACAGCTGAAGATCTAAAGTCTGAAGACTTCAACAAGTACTGAAGACAAAGACTGAAGATCAACAGCTGAAAGACAAAGTCTGATGTTCAAGTACTAAAGACATCAGCTGATGCTAACAGCTGATGACAACAGCTGAAGAGGGCTTCTTCAGTTGTTGTGATGGTTTTTCTTCATCAGTATTTTCTTTTCCTTTCAGTAGTTTGTTTACTTTTCTGTAGTTTTGTTTCCGTTTCAGTACTTGTAAACAACTGAAGAGGTTGTTCTTCAGTTGTTGTAGTATCAGTAGTTTTATGTTTTTCAGTAGTTGTAAATAAGATGTTTAACACTTAGGAACATTTGTAAGAAGATGTCAGTTGTTGACATCTTCAGTAGTTGTTAAACATCAGTAGTTATAAAACGGTTACATGTCACTTTCAAGTGACATCAGCCTACGTCATTCTTTCCTTTATAAGGAAGGATGACTCACCTGTAATCGTGCCATTGAGGCCGACAATCTTAATGCAATATTCCTTTTGTCTGATATTTCTCTCTCTATAACAAAATTCTTTTATCGCTTTATATCGAATGTTCTTGCTTGAATTTGTCTAATTCTGAGCTATTCCGCTGCTATATCTGTTCAATCGATTAAACCAAGAGGCTGAGATCCTAACAAGAAACAAAATGCACACAACCCTGGTATGCAATCTACATGAAGGTTCCTAGGTTATAGTCTAGGTCAAGTGTATTGCCTAATTCTCTATAACCAATGGCTCTGATACCAGTCTGTCACACCCCCGCTAAGAGCGGAAACACGGGGTTGCGACGAAACGAGAATCGTCATAACACATGGTAAGCGATAGAGATGCAATAATAAAATGATGACAAGCGTGTCATGACGACACCCGACAACAAGGGGACTTGTGTCGTGTATAGTCGATGTTCACGACAACATAGCCATATGCATAACAGGACAAACGATTCACATGATCACATAAAGATGAAATTGTAATGTAAATTCCCACAATCCGGGAACAAGTTTCAAAACATTGTAATTGTTTACACAGTTCAACATTGTTCAAAGTAACTGTTTGTAAAACATGTTTAGTCCAAAAAAATGCATCCTAGGGTCTCCACTAAGGCAGCACACCTAGAACCTCAGCTAGCTTGATCACCTGAAAAGATACGCTGAAAATGGTCAACAATATTGTTGGTGAGCTCGCAGTTTAAGTAATTAAAATGTAAGTGATGCTGTATAAAGTAAATGATATGGAATACCGTGAATACAGTTATATACACAAGTAAAATCACATGACAAGAGCTTTGCAACCAAACCTAGCGACGTACACAAAGAAATTGTCGGCGTATATTCACCCAAGACCCGTACCTGGCTATTGTTGGTACTAACTAGTATACCAACACGAGGGTGGGGGTGTCAACCCAGTAGTACTACCAATACCTAACCGTCGATTCCCACACTAGAATTAAATAGTTGCAAAGATAGAACCACACAGCAGACCCAAGCATGTATCAGATAAGTACTTGCAACACAGTATCACGTTGATTCCTTGTATGAAAATTGTATGTATGTTGTACAACATAGAAAACGGGCGAGCATACTTTTCCCCATGTTTGTAAAATAGTATAAGCATACAAAGGGGCCACGAAACTCACTTGTTAAGTGGTAAGTATGTAAGATCAATGTATCCCAAATGTTGAGTGCAAAAGAACGGTCAAACACCTATTGACAGTTATTGTCAAGCATTAATGACATGTATAAAGCGTATAGTAATGTTTGGTCGGTTCGGGTTGTATCGGTTCGGTCGTGGGTGGCACACACACACAAGCGGACACACGTATCAGATTTATGTAGATCCAAGTACTACGAGTAGTCGTCATTGCTTATGACATCCTTGTAAAGATCTCATTGTTATGAAAGATGACACTTGTTAAGTATTTGTAGTTTCAAATGGGTTGTCGGTAATTGTAAAATGTTAGGTTTGTTTCAATCGAAATAGTATGTGCATGTTATAGCGTTGACTTTAATCCTTGGGGTCAAGCAATGACACTTTTACTGATGTTGCCTTATCATCATCAGACGTTCAAGGGATATTCACACTCATCATCAGTCACGCAACAGGACTAGACGCTCGACCCACGTTCCATTCGTACAAATCAACCTTCAATCGTGCGAATTAGCTACTTTCGTGCGATTGAACCTTCATTCGTGCGATTGGACTCAGTCGCACCACACAGCACACAAATCCGCACGACCCAACCTCCATGCGCACGAATCAACCCTCAATCGTGCGAATTAGCTACTTTCGTGCGATTGAACCTTCATTCGTGCGATTGGACTCCAGTCGTGCGAAACACGCACAATCGCATACCCTCAGTCGATCACCTGACTCGATCGCACACAATCATTCACACGCATGACTCAATCGCATACAAACACCCAGTCGCACGACTCAGTCGCACGTCATGCCTAGTGGCACAACTCAGTCGCACGATTGACTTAGACGCATGATTCAGTCCCACGACTCACTCAATCGCGCGACCCAATCGCATGACAGACCCAGTCGCCCGAACTGCAGAATCGCGACTGTGGTCGGGCTGAGCAGCCCCCGAGCTGCTCTAACGCGGGTTTTATACCACGAGGACTTCCAGAAACACTCAATAAACATACACAAACATGAAACACAAGCAGAACGACCTCACACGTACCCACTCGACCTCATGTGCTCGGGTGAACCCGAGCACCCGAAACCCTAGAAAACGCAGCAGTAAAACCGAACCAAAAACGGGTTGAACAAGGTTGTCTACCTGCTAGGAACGCGTACAGACGATGATACCCAAGATTTGGTAGTGAAAACGCGACAAACGTGACCTTTTTGGTGCTAGATCGGGAGAGAAAGTGGAGAAAATGTTGAAGGTGAAGAAGATGAAGATGAGGATAAATGGTTGGGAATGGGGTTTATATACCCAGCCCAGGTTTGCAAATTACAAGTTTAGTCCCTGCACTTAACCCTCGAGTTTCCCAAAAATTTGTGTCGGTTGATTACGATCTTAAAAATGTTCGTTATATTACGGTTAAAAGCGTGTTTAATGGCATTTGATAGCCTAAAATGGTTTTATTAATGACAATGGTCGAAATTAAAATTGATATATTTGGTGGTAATGGTGATGAAATTTATAAAAGTTTTATGCTTAACACACGTTCTCGAAGGAAGTACATGCACAAGGGAAAAATAAGCAGACATGATTCCGTAAAGCAGGAGTTCATGAAGAAAAGGAAGATTAATTAAAAATATTTCCATATTATGTATGTCGTTCGACGAACCTTAAGGTGATGGATGTCACATTAGGGAAACCGAAGTACTTGCTTTTAACCAAGCTAATGACATTAGGTATTATCTAAACTCCCTAGAAGACACTAAGAAGGAAAAGCCAGTTCTACAAGTAGAAGTAAATTCATTAAAACAGAAACTGCACAGTTGGACTAGTTCTTCACACATAGTCCAACACTTAGTGAGAGAAAGGAACAACGGGGAGGGATTGGGTTATAAAGTGGTTCCACCACCACCTGAGACGTTGATGAACGCTAAGACTAGACCAATAAATAGTAATCCCATGAAGGATCATGTGGTGTCTACTCCTCTTGTTAGTGATCCAGATTCCTTATGTTCATCTATGGACTCTCGAAAGAAACAAAAGGAGGCCACTTCAAAAGCAAACGATAAATTGTCTATTGTTAATCTGGAAAAGGAATTTGAAAAGGTTAACTTAAAGTCAGGATCAAACAGAGTCAAAATCAGAACCTAAAAGGACTTCTAAGGTTAATCTTTCATATACTTCAAGTCAAAAACCTATTAACCAAAAAGAAAAGGAGGATAAACACGTGAAAACAGTTATCTTTGTTAAACCAGAGAAAACAACCAAAGAACCAGAGTCAAAACCTAGAGTGAGTAAATTACTAGAGGGTCACACCACTTCTCCACAAAGAAAGTTTAATAGCAGATCGTGCTACAACTGTGGTGAATATGGACACATTGCTTCTATTGTCACTTCTATCAGGCATCCCGTAAGAAAATTGAACTTCAGGTTTCAAAGCCTAGGTCTTCTAAGAGGATCTCACTGACTCCACCTAGAAAACTAGTGAACCTAAAATTCAACCTGTAAGTCAGTCGAATGTTTATCACAAACAGGCATTGCACAAATCTGGAATATGGAAGAAGAACATCCTTAGTGTCTGATAATAATGACAAGAAGGAACCTGAGCTACCCTCATCCTCTAAGGGTCAATGGGTAGAATTTATGATGTGTGATGCCTCTGGGAAACTCAAGCGAGTAAAGGCTTGGGTTCCTAACCCAAACTAATCCTTTACTTTGTGTGTGCAGGGTGTTCGATACAGTGCAAAAACTAACACGTGGATAGTAGACAGCGGAGCATCCAGGCACATGACAGGAAACAGGGCTCTCTTATCAAACGTCAAGCAAATAAAAGGAGGGCATGTTTCGTTTGCTGGAAACAAGGGGCTATATCACAGCACAGGGAGAAGTGGGGAATCAGAAAGTTAAGATTGATAAGGTGAACTACGTTCAACAACTACAAAATAACTTACTTTCTGTCTCCCAAATATGTGATAAGCGATTTAAAGTCATCTTCGACAACAAGAAGTGTTACGTACCAAAGAGAAATCCCAGAGGACCAAGTTTTTGTGACTACTTCAAGATATAATATCTTTATGTCTTGGATCTGTCAACAGCTTCTACAATGGATCATGAGGTTCAGTGTTTTCTATCTAAAGCTACTGAAAAGGATTCCATCTCCTGGCATAGGAGAATGGGACACATTAGTTGAAGGAAGATGAATCACTTGATTCAGAAGGATCTGGTGAGAGGAGTTAATGTCAAGAACTTCCAGCTTCCTGACTTTTGTGTAGCTTGCAAGAAAGGCATACAGACAAAGAAGTCTCGTACGGAAAAGAAAGTTCATTCAATAGAACTACCTCTTGAACTTCTTCAAGGATCTGTTTGGTCCAGTAAGTACAAAGAGCTTTGCAGGCGACTTGTACTGTTTTGTGGTCACTGATGACTACTCAAGTTCACTTGGGTAATGTTTCTGAAATTCAAATCAGAAACATTTGAGTCATTCAAGGAGTTGGTAACCACACTGGAATCTCTCTACAAGCTGAAAGTTAGACAAGTACGCTCAGACAACGGAACGCAATTCAAGAACCAGTGGATGGAGACATACTGCAAGGAAAAGGGAATTGTGCATCAATTCAATTCTGCCTACACACCTCAGATGAATGGCGTTGCTGAGAGAAAGAACAGAAGCTTGATAGAGACAGCACGGACTATGGTGGTAGACTCGAAACTGCCTATCCAATTCTGGAATGAGGCAGTGGCGAATGCATGTTATACACTGAATCGAGTCTTGATTGTCAAGCGCCACGGAAAGACATGTTACGAGCTACTACAAAGACGCAAACCGAACTTGGAGTATCTCGAACCATTTGGCGCGCCGTGCACACTTCGGAAGAAGACACAAGAGGGTAAATTCAGCGAGAAGGCAAATGAAGGCATCTTTCTAGGATACAACATACCAAACAAGCGAGTTTACAACAACTCAACGGTCTAGTAGAAGTGTGGTGTAATGTTGACGTTCAGCGATATACCACACCACCTACTGGCAAAGGACCCACCACTTTTTCGACTATGATGGATTCTTCAAGTCCTTCAACATCCCTCTCTCTCCCTCGGATGACAAGTTAGCTACACGAATGATGTATGATATCTTGAATACACCAACATCTCGCTCACAGGGAGAATCATCTACTCAGTTAGGGGAAGTGGTCGACGACAGTGACTCCTCCTCTGAAGATGAAGCTGAAGAAGATAACTAGAACAGTCAGGATGAACAGGTTCTAGTTCCTGAAACTCCACAAGCATCTAACAGTGATGCACCTTTGACTTCAGAGCCTCAAACTCCACTACCTTAGATGCAGAACCAAATGTTCATAATCTTGGCTCTGAGGTAGCTGTTCCTACTACTCCAGGATCACGACTAAACGTCTATCATCCATTAGACAATGTCATTGGAGATGTTAGATCAGGAGTACAAACCCGAAATCAGCTATACTCAGCTGATTACGCCTCAGTTATGGAGAAGGGATATATTCATGATGGTGCTTATCGGTTTTTTCTTATAATTTGAGCCAAAATACATCAGTGAAGCACTAAAATATGGCGTGGGTGAGTGCATGTAAGAAGAACTTCTTCAGTTCAAGAAGTTAGTGTATGGACTCTGGTTGATAGACCTAAAGGTGCTAAAGTAATTGGCACCAAATGGGTCTTGAAATGCAAGAAGGATGACCAAGGGGTCATTATCAGGAACAAAGCTCGACTGGTGGTTAGGGTTTTCGCCAAGTCGAGGGAATTGATTACAATGAGGTGTTTGCACCCGTGGCACGGGTGGAAGCCATTGTATATTCCTTGCCTATGCATCATACATGAAGATTAAAGTCTATCAATTAGATGTGAAGAGTGCATTTCTTCACGGGGAAATCAGAGAAACAGTCTATGTAAGTCAACCCGAGGGATTTGAAGATCCGTATCGTCGAGATAGAGTCTTCAAGCTTTACAAGGCTTTATACGGGCTTCATCAAGCTCCAAGAGCTTGGTATGAGAAACTCTCTACTCATCTTGTGAAACACGGCTTTCGCAGGGGAGTAATTGACTACACGTTGTTCATTAAAAAAAAGATGGCGACCTACTGCTCGTACAGATCTATGTTGATGACATAATTTTTGGTTCAAAGAATGAAGAGTTATGCAAAGAGTTTGAAGCAGTTATGAAGAAAGAGTTTGAGATGAGTGCTATGGGGGAGATGAAGTTCTTTCTCGGGCTACAGGTGGATCAAAAACCAAATGGGATCTTTCTACATGAGACCAAGTACGTAGGAGACATTCTCAATCGCTTTGATATGGAGAATGCATCTGCTGCTGGTACTCCACTTGCTACGAATCACGACATAGCACCTCATGAAAATGGAGATCTTGTAGATGCCATGATGTACCGAGGAATGATTGGATCCCTCATGTATCTCACTGCCTCAAGACCTGATATCATGTATGCTACATGTTTATGTTAGATATCAGGCTAAACCTAAGGTCAATCATCTGATCGGGGTCAAAAGGATTTTTCGCTATCTAAAGGGTACACCCACACTTGGGTTGTGGTATCCTCATGATCATGATTTTGAGCTCACGGCGTATAGTGACTCAGATTACGGAGGCTGCAAGATGAACTACAAGTCTACATCTGCAGGGTGTCAATTCTTTGGGAGAAGACTAGTGACTTGGCAGTGGAAGAAGCAGACATCGGTTGCATTGTCCACCTATGAGGCCGAATATGTTGCTGCTGCAAGTTGGTGTTCACAAATCGTCTGGATTCAACAGCAAATGCGGGATTACGGTTTAAAGTTCTCCTCTACTCCTATTTGTGTTGATAAGTATGCTGCAATTGCAATAACTAAAAATCCGTCCAACATCCTAAGACCAAACATATCGGTATTAAATACCATTTCATAAGAGACTATTTTGAAAAGAACTTAATTGATGTGGTAAAAATTAATACTGATTTTCAACGCGCTGACCTCTACACTAAAGCCTTTGATAAACCACGTTTTCAATATTTGATAGAGGTCAACGGTGTTAAAAAGAAAAGTGATGTTATTCCTGATGATGATCATGTGTAGTCCGATGTAGGTTAGTTAATTTTTTCCTTTTATTTTATTGGTTTATTTAGAGTCTGTTTATTTAAACTCATGTTATTTTGCTGGTATTAAATCCTAAAATAATTAAACCAGTTATGATTTTAGCATTTTAGGGGGAGAATGTCAGCAGTAACATTAAAAAAAAAAAAATAATAAAAAAGGTAAGAGTGGAAAGCTGATATAAGGTAGATGGTATCTGTGATACCGATTAAACCCTTATCAAGAGGACCTTGAAATTTTAATTTGAAAAGGTGCAAAAATTCAAAGTATAAGTCTGTGTGTCTAAGCAATATAAAAGGGAAGATGATAGAAAAACTGGTAACTCTTAACGTAACACAATGAGAGTAGACCTAGAGGTTGCTAGACCACAATTGATATGTCGGTAGATTCAACACAATAGATGATTAGACCTGACTAGTGATCTCAAGATCAAAAAGTGGTTCAACTGACTGTGGGCTCCCATCTTATCACTGGTTAACACAATCAACTATATTCCAATAAGGGGTAACGCATGTAAACGCCACAAATGTGTGCGGATGACCATAAATAGAGCAAAGCACGAAAAAATGAAATAAAATGCTATCAAGCTAATGACTATGTTATTGGTGCATTTGGTGCAACATAAAATTAAGCAGCTCTGAAAGGAGATAGGTTGTGTGCCTCTCTGCTGTGCGATGGCACTGACCTGAGGATAAGCATAACCTAGATATTCTAGAATTCATTGTTGTTTGCCGCCTCTCTGCTGTGCGATGGCACTGACCTGAGGACTGGCTTCTCTTTGAAAGCTCTAAGAATAGTCTCTCCTTGTAATAATACCCGTAGACCCCTCAAAAGCTCCTGAGGAATGTTGCTTATCATATAAGTGTGGGATCCACAAATGTTAGTTGAAATAATTAAACCTAAAACGATCACCAGTTTGGGTCAAAAGTCGGTGTATGGATTTAAGTGGACAATCATTGTGACTACAATTCTTGAAAGTTTGATTCAATGTGGTAATCTAAGAGCTTCAGTATGATTTCCTAAAGTTGCAAATGACTCTGGATGAACACCAAGAATTGAGCATCAAAAGATTTTGATAACAAGTCCAAACTGATTTGAACTGCCTGTATGATTCCAAAATGGAATTGGTCCAGGTATGGTCAATCTAAGTTAAAGCTGTCTATTCCGGAACCAAATCCAGTAGATTTCCATCTCAGGACTTATCTCTCACAAAAAGCAAAAACAATTTTTATTTTTTATTTTAATTTTCTAATTTAGTCAGTTGTTTTAGTTTGTTTGTTTGTCAGATTACATTAGGAAAATCAGTAAGGGATCAACTCACTAACAGGGTCATGTCTGAGATGACCACATATGTGTTAAAAGTTAAATTAGTCACGTCTGAGGTGATAAAAAGGTTTTCAAGTCAAAACGATCATGTCTAAGATGATCAACTGCTCATAACGTAAATTTCTGCAATTAAAGGGATTTTAAAAGTTAAATATGTTTAAATTGGCAGAAAAGTTAATAAATATGACCTATTCGCACGAATGGACCATCCGTATGGACCAATCATACGAATGGAAGCTATTCGTACGAATGGATCATGAATATGGACTATTCAACCGAATGGCCCATACGATTGGCCCATACGATTGGCCTATCGGATGATTAAGGGAGAATGAGTGAGTCAGTCGCACGACTTAGATTCAGTCGGACGACTGAAGAAGGACGATTGAACCAATCGCACGACTGAGTCCCACTCGCACGACTGAAAGGTGCGTATGAGCTCAGTCGCACGATTGAATCTAGGGTTAATATAATAGAAGGGGAGTCGGTCGCAGAGACTCACCACCTTCAAAATCACCGTGAATCGCACGAATTAACCCAACTCTGCAAAAATTTCAATTGATCGCGAAACCCCCTATTTCTTGATTACTGACCATCTACATTGACTCTACAGGTAATTTATTGTATACATGCACTCCCATAACTTAAAATTTCATGAAAAATACGGTACATTCGGACTCGCAAAGTAACCGAGACTTAAGTGACTAAATAACCTACCTAAATGACTCAAACAAACGAAAGTAACGATGTTAGGTGGTTTAAGAATGAATTGCGAGTCAAATGAACCAGATAACGATGTCTAAAACTCAAAAATGGTGAAAAAGTAATTTTGAATTGAACAGTCAGTACTTCATGCGAATGCACAGAGTGATGAACTTCAGTCGCACGACTGAAGGGGTCAAACTGCTTAAACACATGACTGAACCATGCGTATGAAGTGCAGTCGCACGACTCGTGTAACCGCATGAGGGTATATACGTAGGAGCCCAGTCGCACACTCAGAGGTACGTATGGGATCAGTCGCACGACTGAGTCCCATTCGCACGGTTCAATCACACGACCGAACTCCTTTCGCACTGTTCATTCGCACGCCTGAACTCAGTCGCACAATCTCAATCGCATGACAGAAAGATTTTCTTCAAGCTTAAGGATTTCATGACTATCTTAGTCAATGGTACTAATGTTTACTATCTTTGTGTAACAGATGGCGAGTAGATGGATTATGAGCACAAAGCACAATATATGTGCTGATCTGGACTTAACCTCTAGAAACGCTGCTGATTTCTCTGGCATAATCACATTTCTACTGAGATCGAGGATTGCACATGCCATATCAACTCCTTGCACTCCGTATCGATCCATTCAACAAGCCTTTTGGGAAGGGGCTACAGTTGATAGATCGTCTTAGCCTCATTGCATCAGAAGTACCATATTTGGAGAGGCTATTACTATTTCAGAGGAGGATCTAAGGATCGTACTACAATTGGGGGATGACGCTGATTGTCCGACTCGATTACACCCCCTCACAGTCAGAGGATGCTTTCTTAGAGCCAAATACTCTGGGGACATCAATTCTGGGGTACTCAAGAAGAGTAACCTCTGTCCCCAGTTTAAATATCTTGCGCACGTGCTGCTCAAGTGCATGGCTTCCAGAAAAGGTGGTTTTGATGAGCTGTTTGACCAGATGCAGAACGCGTACGTTGCGTTGGTGCTGAACCATCCATTCAGCTTCTCCCTGATGATCTTCACCTATCTGGTGGAGAACATCGAGGGGAAAGGGAAGGAAGCCTTCTGTATGTACCGAGGTTTATGCAGATGATCATAGATCAGAATCTTCCCTCCCTGCCGAAGGAAATGGAGGATGCGGTAGTCTTGGAGGTAATGGATGACACTACCCTGGGAAGGATGAAAGTGTACAAGGGAAAGCTAGTGAAGCCTCCTGTGAGGAGGTTGTTTTATCATCTTGCCCGGGATGACTACGTGGTGCCAGCAAAGAGAAAGTGGCTCATGATGATAGTGACTCTGATGTGGAACAGATAGCTCTACCCACTCATGACTCAGATGATGATGACAGTGGGGATGCTGGAGACGATATGCCTATTCCACTCAGAGGCACTATGTCTGATTCTGTACCTCCAGTGTCCATCACAGCTGGAGAAGTTACCGAGTCAGCTGGATTTCATCAGGATTTTGTTCTTGGTGCGGAGGAGGATGATGAATCGGATGAGGAGCCCCTTACGCGAACTGTGGGAAGAAAAGTTGTTCCCACAGAACATGGGTTAAGGGTGGTTGGTGAACTCCCGAGAGACTCCGGAGATACTGATACCGACCCAAGCTATGCACCGGGGTCCACAGGCAGGGTTGTAGGGGGAGCTTCCACCTCAACTGGAACAAGGTGGAAGAGAATGGCTAAACCCCATGGTCAGAAGAAGAAGAAGCATCGGGTGACCTTCCTCACTACCACAGCCACCACATCCACCACAGCCACCACATCCCCCACATCTACCACATCCACCATAGCCACCACATCCACCACAGCCACCACATCCACCACATCCACCACATCTACCACAGCCACCACCATACCTACCACCATAGTACAGATTCCCTCCACCACCATATCCTTTACTCCACATCACTTCCACCATTATACAAACCTATCTTCACTACAGCCACCTCCACCACCACGTCACACCAATCAATACCCTCATCCCATCCCTCACATACTTATAGATCTCCTCTACCTCCAATTAGGGTAGAGGAACAGTTGTCAGCGCTTAACAGAATGGTGATGCACTTACTGGCTGCTGATGATGAAAGGCAGCTCAGATCTTCCAGCTTACTGACCTGACTGCTGCACAATCTCACCAAATTGCAGAGCAGGCTCGAGTTATAGAGGAGCAGGCCCAGTAGATGGCTGCTCAGAGCACCAAGATGGACCAACTCCAAGCTCAAAATGTCACATCAAGCAAGAATATAGAGGAGCTGGAGAAGGCAAGGAAGATTATTCTGTTAAAACTGAAAGGATCTAAGGAGGTGTCATTGAAGATCAGGGAAGGAGACAGAGATGATGATGATGAAGATAATGATGAGGATGATGAGAGTGATACTGAGGAGTATGAAGATACAGAAAGAGATAGGACAGAGGAGAAGGACGATGATGAAGAAGCAGAAGGAGGGGATGCACCTGCATCGGCCCCTGCTACAAGTCAAGAGAAAAGGACAAAGAACAGACAAGATCAATGAGCTTCTACCTCTGCTCCTCCAAGTGATGAAACAATGATACAAGATAAAAGTAAAGACTAGATGTTTATGTATTTATCTTCTTTTGTATTTGAATCCTGTATTGAACACAATGTATTTAATGTTTATATTACTTTAATGCATTTATGTTTGATTAATTAGTAATGATTTATGTGTGGAATGTTTAAATCAAACAGATCAAAATTACCAAAGAGATGAGTTTGATGTTGCTCCCCTTCAGCAGGTTAAGTCTCAGCTAACAATGATTCTTGATCTGCAAGGGATTGTGAGGAGGTCAGTGAATTATACCCCTGAAGAAGGGGAAATAATTCATGACCTATCAAATGAGCAACTCGCATAGCTTTCCGAGCTAAATCCAGATGAGATAGTAAAAGATGCTCTGACATGTGATTCGACAAGTGACGAAGAGCTCAACGATGTTGATGATGTAGAGATCGAAGATGTCATTGCCGAGGAGTACCCTCAGTACGCTGACAATGAGGGTAATATGGTCCCCAATCTGGGTGAATCCCTTTTCAGCGATACTATTGAGGTGTTGAATTATATGGAGCAAGAAACAGAGAAAGCAGAAGACACAGCCCAAGCCTCAAATGATGATGTCGACATTCGAAAGGCTGAGTGGGCTGCATATTTTGAAGAGATTAGAGTCCAACGTACTGCACCAAAGAAGGATTCCTACACCAAACTCTATAGAGTCAGGAAACATCAAAAGGTGTCAGGAAGGATCATAGCATGGGCGTACTTTGAAGATCTCACTGCGTATGCAGTTAAGAGAGAACAGGGCATAGAGTACTTCAGATTCCCATATGATCTGTAGACTCTACCAGGTTTTGAGCTCAACCAGCTGGCCAAACTAAAGCTTTTGTATGCTGACCCGAGGAAGATGACAGGCTGGTTGAGGTTGCCCTAAAGAAGGAGTACCACACTAGATGGTTAACTTCAGACCCCAACAGCCTACTAGGTATATCAGAAGGTCTGAGGTTGATGCCATTACTGGAAAGCCTAAGATAGTGTTGAAGTGGAATCCTCCGCGCACAATGTCAAGAATCCCACTCAGGGAAATGCCACAGGATTTCACTCCACATTTTAAATGGTGGTACTATGATTGGAGTACAGCTGAAGCGGTCATAGACTTAAGCAAAGAGGGATAAATGGCTACTATCAGGGTATTCGACCCGATGTGGCTTAAAAACTTGTCACAAAGTGATGTCTATACGCTATACAAGTGGCCACTGTTCTATGATACGCAAGATATTGCACAAGCCCTCCAGTTTCAGAATGTTATACGACTCTGCTTCGCGTTTGAGATTCACACGGGAGTCACGAAAGATGATAAGTACAAGAAATACAAGGATGTTATGCAGAAAACAAGAGATTAGAGAGATCTAGGTCCAAGGGGGAGTTTTTTGATACATGTATGTCCCTAGATCATGATATCAAATGTAATAGATCTTGTTTATCTGATTCTGGTGTAATTTGATATGATTAATGAAATGATATTGGTTGTTTGTGATTTCTAATGACTAATATTTCATTAATGAGTTGATATTAAATTGGCTAATTAGGTTAGCGATTGTTTGAATGGTTACACATAATGTTTATTAATTAATACATTCAAACTTAACATAATGAAGTTCTCATGCGAATGGCCCATGCGAATGGACCATAAGCATGAATAACTTCATACGAATGACTCAGTTGCACGACTAAACCGGGAGACTGGATTAGTCGTATGATTGACACATAAGATTGGCTCAGTCGCACCACTGAACACTCAGTCGTGCGGATGAATCAACCACATGGTTCAATCGCACGACTGAACCATACTAATGGTTCATCGCACGATTGAATAATACCAACCTATAAATACAACCCAAGTCATGAAAAATAAGAGCTTTTGATTAATTACGATTCCAGACGTACTCTAGCCGTCCAGAATCCTCACAATTCGTTCTCCAAGTTCATAGAACACATTAGATCGATTCCCAATCGATTTCTAACGTTAGTTTCAGTTCTTGATTGATTCTTCGTGTGTTCTCACTGATTGGATCGCCAATCAAATAGGATTCCGCACTATTGATCTGGTTTACACGCTAATCTCCAGGTATTCGTTCAAATACCAGGTCCTAACATTCATCACCTTCAAGAACAAACCAACAGTTACCCATCTTCGAAGCTGTGAACAGTCAAAATTAACAACAGAAACTAAGAAACATAATAGATCTGATTCTTTGAGCCTGTATTGGACGATTTCGACAAGTTGGACTAAACGAACCTAAAAACTAATATAATCTACATTAAACAAATTAAAATTACTTTGTTAAAATGGATTCACACAGTTCTTCAGAACATGGCCATACACCTAAACCTCCCATGCTTAAACATAAATCTGAGTTTAAGCAATTGAAAATCTGATTTAGGAATTACATTACATATGTAGATCCGGACTTTTGGATCTCTGGGTCACACATCACTGTTACTCTGTTTACAGATCAAGCTGCTATCTACATAACATCAAGAATACCCACAGAGGATCTAACTATTGATAATGATGACTACAAGAAAATCAAGATTGATCTCAAAGCTTGCTTCATACTCACTTAAGCACTAAAGATGGATGTGCTGAAAAGACTAGAAAAGTATGGTACTGCTAAATCATTATGGGATGCACTGCTAATTATGTGTGAGGGAAGTAGTGAAGTTGTAGACATTAACAAGGATAAACTTGTTAGTCAGTATGAAACATTTTATCACTCCAAAGGGGAGTCTATATCTAAACAACTGCATAGATTTGTGCAATTGGTAAATGACTTAGAAATCATAGGAGTCACTTATAAAGTCAAAGAGTTAAACAAGAAAATGTTGCACAGTCTTCCAGAGACCTGGAAACAAAATGTGTCCATGTTAGCCAACATAAAAGCATTGGAACTAGATGAAAGAAGCAGAAATTTAGGTGGACCCAAATTGATTAAGGCATACAAGCTTCCATAAGATTCTCATTCTGTGGAAAATGCCTTCATTACTGAGGAGGACGATATATCTCTTCAAGAGATGAATGGAAAACCACTCGATTCATTGCAACTCCATGCAGTAACCATCAATCAACATCATCCCAAGCATCAGGATTCACTGCAACTCCTACAAACACTCCTGATGATATAACATCTCAAGAACAAAAGGCAACTTACAATGCCTTTGTTGCCAGCTTTGAAGCCTATTTGGGAGGAAGACTCACCTCAGCACATCAGATCCAGGAAGAATTAGAAGAAATGGATCGAGATGATGTAAAAGAATGGATTTGCAATGGCAAATTTCCATGATTGCTATGAGATCCAAGAAATTTTAGAAAGGGAAGAAAACTCAGCCTTAATGAAAACACCATGCTCGGGTATGACAAATACAAAATGAAGTGCTTCAACTGTGGTATGACTGACCACATCTCCAGAGAATGCAATGCCCCTAAAAGAAACAACCTTCAAAGGAACTCTCAAAGCCAGTCATCCTCACAGCCAAACTCAAGTTTTTACCCCAATAATCATCAGCAGCAGTATCATCATCCATAACAACATCAAACATATCAGACTCAACTTCAACTAACAAATCAAGCTCATGGAAGCACTTAGTCAACTGCGAATGCTCTTATGATTAAACAAGATGGAGTATGTGACTGGAGCCTGTATGTTGAGGAAGAAAAACCTAAATTCCGAAATCATGTACTCATGGTTCACATGAACGATGGTCCATATCCCATGCCATCTGAAGTAAAATCTAACTTGTGTAGTGATAAATACATTAGATAACTGCAAGGTTATAGAGAGCACAACCATAAACTTGTAGACACAATAAAAGAGGAAAAGTTTAAGTCAGAGATGCTCAAGAGAGAAATAAAAGGCTTTGAAATCAAAATAAAATATATCATCTCTGTCATGAAAAACTACATGGTAAAAAGTACACTCTTGTAGTTGAGAATGAGCAACTGACTGAAAAGTTAGCTCATTCTAAAGATGAACATAAACTTACTTAAGTGAAACTAGAAATGTTTCAACTGTCTTCAATCAAGCTGCAAGAGATGCTTCATTCTGAAAAAGATCCAAAAGACATGTCTGGGATCGGGTATAACTCTTGTCCTCCACCATACAATGACAATTACACTGTTAAGCCTGACTCTTTTACACTTAATGAGAAAATTGAACCTAACACTATTGAACCAAAAACCATAGTAAAACATATCACAAATTTTATAAACCAACCAAATGTTAACATTGAAACAAATTAGGATAAAATCAGATTAGGACACCCAATTAAAATCGAAAAGTGTTCGGACAAGGCAGTGAGTGTCACCAAACCCTCGAGCCCAATCAAGGCAATTGTACCTTCTGGGAAATTCATACATGTTGTTTCAAAAGGTAGAAAGACATTTGTGAAGTTAGTGAAACCTTCTGCTAAAAGCAGTTCTCATAATGAAATTATATCTCTAAATAAATCAAGCAAATCATACAAGGTTTCACTACAAAAGAAACAAAAGAACTCACTAATTTCAACATTTAAAATTCTGTCAGACCCTCAATCTTAAAAATTAAGACAAGGAGTCGGTTTTGACATATGTAACAAAGAGCACATTGTTCAGTTTGAGAAAGAGGTAAAGAAAGGGTTGAAGAAACAAAAACAATCCAGAAAATTTAACAAAAGTAGTGTTGTGAAGCAAGCTGCAAAAAGGGCGGATTCTGATTCCTCCCCTAAGCAAAAGAAAGTGACTAAGCTAAAAATGGGAAAATCAACTAAGTCTCCCAAATCAAAGTCAGATTCTAGAAACAAACATATATATTGTGACATATGTGATATGTTTAATCATAAAATAAAAGAGTGCTTTTATAATCAATATTGCTCCATCTGTGACATGAAAAACCACTCCACTAAAAACTACTATTTTAACAAAAACTATTATGTCTATGATATGAACAATCAAAATACATTTGATTGTTACTTCAATGAGAAGGGAGTGAGAATTGCTTAGAACAAACCCATCTCTAAAACATCATCTGTTAGACCCCATGTCAGGATTCGTTTGCCCACCAATCAACCTAGGATATCTAGATCACACAATGATAGGAGGAACACAAAAGAAATGTGGAAGAGTCAAAGAAACAACCATCACATCATTAAGCAAAATTATGACCTTCCCAAAAATAAAATGATTTTCGATAATTAGAAACGGTTTAAATTTCTTCAAAAGAATAGAGACTAAAGGTTTCATTACTCCCCTGACTCTTCAGTTGATGTTGGTGAGATTACTCTGGAAAAATATCACAAGCAATCTCCAAAGTTGCCTTAAAGTAGATCATAATTTAGAGGAAAGTATCAAGAGGTCACCATCATGGATAGGACCGAGAAACCCAAGACCATCATGGCTTGGGTTCCATATTCTAATTACTTATTTTGTGTTTGCAGGGTCATCCATACAGGTCTAATAGCCTATGGTACATGGACAGTGGATGTTCCCGACACATGACTGGAGATCGTTCCCTCTTTCATGACTTCAAGCAAATACAAGGAACTAGTATGGTATTTGGAGGAGACTCACAAGGTGGAAGAATAACTGGTGAAGGATCTATGACAAATAAGATGTTAAGCTTTGATAGAGTAAACTACTATGAACAACTAAACTTCAATCTCCTAAGCTTGTCTCAGATCTGCGACAAGAAATATTCAACTCACTTTACCGACACTCATTGCTACATTCTGAAACTAGGATTTCAGATCTCTGTCCTAAAGACTCCAAGGAATAATAACACCTATGTCTTAAACCTGAATTATGCAACACCAATAGAAAAAACATGTCTTTTGACAAAAGCATCATTTGATGAGTCCGAGCTTTGGCACAAACATTTGGGGAACACAAACTTTAAAAACATCGATGGATTGGTCAAAGAAAACCATGTCATTGGTCTTCCTCAAAAAGAATTTCATTTTGTTGATCGTTGTTCAGCATGCTTGAAAGGAAAACAACGTAAATCTTCCCACAAATCCAAGCTGGTGAACACAAACACTACACCATTGAAGCTACTTCATATGGATCTGTTTGGACCAAATCATGTTATGAGCATTGGAAAGAAACAGTATTGTTTAGTGTTCATTGATGACTTTTCAAGATTTACATGGGCTTTCTTCGTACATCATAAACTTGAGGCATCCTAAATAATAAAAGACTTTATCACAAAAATAGAAAACAAACTTGGTCATAAAGTCAAAACAATAAGAAGTGATAATTGAACTGAGTTTAAAAATGAAGACATGAGTTCATTTTGTGTAACCAAAGGCATTGATCATCAACTCAGTGTAGCTAGAACTCCTCAATAAAATGTGGTAGCTAAAAGGAGAAATAGAACACTTATTAAAGAAACATGAACAATGCTGGCTCATGCTAAATTTCCTATTACCTTTTGTGAAGGGGCAGTTAACACATCATGCTTTGTGCAAATTCAAACTCTGATTGTAAAAGAAAGTAACATGACTCCATTTGAACTGTTGTTTCAAAAAAGACCATTTATTGGATTTTTTTTAAGTCATTTGGTAGTCCTGTCTTAATATTAAACACCCGAGACTATTTTGGAAAGTATTCATCTAAGTCTGATGAAGGATTCTTTGTAGGTTATTCTTATATTTCAAAGGCTTACAAAGTGTTTAATCCAAGATTACATTATTGATAAATCAACAAATATTTGCAGGAAATCTACATTCAATTGAAACTTCTTCAGCAGTAGAAAGAAGAGATGACTTTCCATTGATTCCTCCTACAGCTACTAAGCACATGAATGAAGATGTTCCTCTCCAAGGTGATCTTATCACACAACCATCACAAAATCAAAGTGTTTCAACTCAAGTTGGTCCAAGCTTTTTACCATCACATTTATAAGATCTATCAATAGAGATCAGAATAAAAAACAAGCTACCCTCATGCTGAAAAAGAAAGAACATCAACTCATGGAAGCAATCAAAGTGCTACTAATGCTAAAGCAGTCAATGAAACAGAGTTTGATTATCTTCATAATTCCCAAACATACAAGATGAAGATGCCTCTGACCATAATGAGCTGAATGTCTCCGATCTTGATGTAACCATTGTTGGTGACTCCATTCCAACTACCAGAATACACAAGAATCATCTAGTGGAAAGCATTATTGGTGAACTTAATGAAAGGGTGACAAGAAGAAAGTCAAGCACTGCAAACATCTATTTGTTCTCATGCTTTCTTTGTCATACAGTACGTAAGAACGTCAAAGAGGCTCTTCAAGGCAATAGTTGTATTGAAGCAATGCACGAAGAATTGCTACAATTCAATGAGCAAGAAGTATGGCAACTCGTAGACCATCTTGAAGGACAATACCCTATGGGCACTAGATGGATGTATAGAAACAAAAAGATGATAGAGGGACCGTCATTAGAAATAAAGCATGGCTCATGGCACAGGGTTACACTAAAGTAGAAGGAATTGATTATGATGAAGTGTTTGCACATGTTGCCGGAGTAGAAGCAATAAGAATCTTTCTCGCATGTTCTGCATCCATGATGTTTACTGTTTATCAAATGGATGTGAAGTATGCAATCTTATATAGAAAGATTGCTCAAGAAGTCTATGTGAGTCAACCACCAGGTTTTGAAGATCCAGATTTCCCTCACAGGGTGTACAAGCTTGACAAAGCCCTATATAGTCTTCATCAAGGTCCATGAAAGTGGTATGAGACTCTATCACCTTTCCTTCTTGAAAATGGATATGAAAGAGGAAAGATTGATGAGACTCTCTTCAAAAAGAGGAGAGGAAAATACATGTTAGTGTAAACACTTTGAAGACCTTATGGATTCAAAATTTGAAATGAGTGCAATAGGGGAACTCACTTTCTTTTTAGGGGTACATGGCCAACAAATGGCAGATGGAATCTTCATCAATCAATCAAAATATATGGAAACAATGTTGAAGAAATTCAACTCTATTGATTGTCAGTCTATAAGAACTCCTGTGGAAACTAAAGTAAATATTGGACCTAATCTAGAAGGCAAATCAGTGGATTAGACTCACTATCAATCAATGATCAGTTCACTTATGTATGTAACAACCAGTAGGCCTGACATTATGTTTGGTGTTTGTGTATGTGTCAGATATCAAGCTCATCCCAAGGAATCTCATGTAAATGTTGTCAAGAGAATATTAAGATATCTTAAGGGCAAACCAGCTCTTAGGTTATGGTACCCAAAGGAAGGAGACTTCAATCTCTATGCCTTCACTGACTATGATTATGGAGGATGCAACTTCGATAGAAAATCCACTTCTGGCGGTGTCAATTTCTTGGTCCCAGACTAGTCACCTGGCAGTGCAAGAAGCAGACAAACGTATCTATGTCAACGGTAGAAGCTAAGTATATTTCAGCATCAGGTTGTTGCTATCAAGTCCTCTGGATTCAAAACCAGATCCTTGATTATCGTTTAACTTCTTTGACACACCAATTCACATTGACAACACATTAGTTGTTTTCATTACAAATAATCCGGTTCAACACTCAAAAACAAAACACATTGAAATCAGATATCACTTTTGAGAAACTATGCTGAAAAACGGTTAATCAAATTGATTCATGTATCCACTAAAAATCAATTGGCTAATTTATTTACCAAGGCATTTGAACCTGGTAGGTTTGAATTCTTAGTTCAATCAATTGGCATGATTAACCTTGAAGAAAACAAATCAAAAACATCAAAAACAATTTAAAAAGCATCAAAAAATCACAAAAAGAAGTCTATTTTGATGAAGAAAAGAATATTGGGAAATTATATAATTATAGTCGTTATATCATTCACTGTGCATAATTTCAAAATTGAAAGACTGTCATGACTTACCAGATATGTTAGTAGGTTCAACTTAGAGAAGAAGATACATGCAGTAATGAATTAAACTCTTCTTCAATGGTGAAACACTCATCTCAAAGTATATGTATGTATTGGCTTATCTGAGTGTAAGTGTGTGTAGTAACCTAAACACACCAGGTAATGATACGTTATGAAAATTTTTCACCTAAATCAAGTTTCATCTTTGTTTTGTTGAGCAAAGACCTAATGAAACAAGCACATAGTTCAGATGTACAGAACCAAAAGATTCCCAATGTGGAACACGTCCAAATTAGATGAATCTACAAAAGCAATACATTCCAAGTGAATGAACAAAAGAATCCAATCGTGGATCACCTTACAAAGTGAAGTGAAAAGAATCCCAATGTGGATCATCATGAAAAGTATCAAAGTAAAAGAATTCCAATAAGGGTCTGAAAAAAAGATCTCATAACTTAACTAACCGGGTAAAGAATGTTGTGAAAAAGTTCTACCATGCATTACATAAGGATGGTTGATCATTCCATGCTTTTGTGTGTGAGGTACATGTTGAATAACTAAATCACCCAAAAACATGATAAATATCACATGCATTAAAATATGAACTCGTATAGATTAAGAGGACAAACATACCTTCAATCAACAAGTTCATAAACATGTCCATATTATCATAAAGGATGCACACGTGTATTGTAAGATTGATATGATCCCCACAAAAGAAATACTTCTCTTTATTATTAATAATCAAAATTAAATGATATTCAAAAAGAATTAAATCTTCAAAGTTTCTATCCTTATGTGGATATAAACTTTAGGGGGAGTAAATTAAATTTTTTGACTAAGTTTGTATAAAGAATTACTATATTAAATTACTTTCTTAAAACTTCAAAACAAAACAACAAGAAAATGTCTGTGTTGGTGCATAAGTTATAGCATAGTATCTCAGCTTATGCAGATTCTTGAAAACATAAGAAGACCAAGATCAGTCAAACAATGGGAAACTTGTATCACCTCTGGCATACAAGTCAATCCAAGCAAGAATTGATAACCCCAACAGTCAACAACTTCATAAGAGAATTCAATCAAAGATAGTTCTTCATAACAAGAAAATGAAAATAGAAACATTAATCTTTGATTAAGTTGAAAAGTTAAAGCAGGTAAGTGCATTGGTTAATGCAGGTAAGGTAATCCATCCATATAACTAATTTTGGTAACTATTTTTGTCAAAGTGAAACTAATGCGGACAAAGAGTATAATCAACCGCATTGGAGTCTAACAAGTATACAAGAAAAGTTGAAGTGTTAAAACCTATGTAGAACAAAAGTGTTCTACCAAATTTGTTAATACGTATAATAATTTCACTTCCAAATTTGTTTTAATCATCCGCACTTATGGATATGTGTAACTTCAACACTTTTCATGCACTCTCAAAAAGAATAAACAAGTGCAAAATCTATTTTGTCACCATGGATGATGGTGAAGTAAATGTGGAAATTTTACTCTACCGTATTTGCTACAGTGAGAATACTAAACATGTTTGATTTACCGCATTTGCTACAGTGAGCAAATGCTAAACAAGTTTAATTAGCCGCATTTGCTACAGTGTGAAAATGCTGAACAAGTTTGATTTAACCCATTTGCTAGAGTGAGCAAATGCTGAACAAGTTTAATCAGCCGCATTTGCTAGAGTGAGCAAATGCTGAACAAGTTTAATCATCAACATTTGCCATAGTGAGCAAATACTGAACAAGTTTGATCAGCCGCATTTGCTACAGTGCACAAATGCTAATGAACTTTGTTCTTCCACATTGACAACAGTGCACAAATGCAGATAGGTGTAATGTTAAGTATTCAAACTTCCACATTTGCTATAGTACCCGAATATGGATGTCTACTCTTAAGTTTTACTCTTCCATATTTATAACATTAAACAAATACGGATGCCTAAAACCCTTCCACATTTGCTACAATGTGAACTAACAATCGAATGCTTCTGTTCTGAAACTTGTGAAGTACTTGTAAGTGCTATTATTTGACTATTTAAAGCATGATTCCAAAGGTCATTTAGTACATTACAAAGTTGAGTGATTCTAAAGTGTGACGAGCAAACACACACTATTCATCTTGATCAATCAAACACAACATTCATCTTCATCAATCATCATCATGTTTTAACAATCAAAGATCTTAGTTTCATCTATTTTGTCCTCATCTTCGATTCTATTCAAAAATAGTATCAAACAAAAGGTGAAACATTCAACATTTTGTAACCTAAATGTTGAACACTTGGACTGATAATGAACTTAGAACCCTAGGTTAATGAAGAACATTCAAAATCAGACTTACTCTATGAAAAGATGAACATTTTTGACTTCAAGGAGCATGCAAACTAAGAAGAATATCAAGAACAAGAAAAATTCATAAACATGTTCATCATATGAACAGGGGATGATGAACTTGAAAATGTCAAAATCAAATCTTGAAATAAAATCACATTAATGGTCAAACAACATCAAAATCATCACTTCAATCATGAAAAACAAAAATAACAATGAACAATTCTTGAAAACTTCAAAATTTGAAGTGATTCCTATAGAACAGTACATTCAAATACTCATCTTTGACCATCAAAAGTCAAACATATGAAGTATGCATAATGTAAAACATATACTTTCATCAATCTAACTCATTTGCCTCTAATGTAGGGTACATGGCTAATTTTACTTGGAGCAAGCTACACAATGTCAATGGTTATCTTGACCCTCATGTCCCGAGGCAGAAGGACTCACAGATATGATCAGATTCATCTCTACTACCAGACTAGCTTATGCCATCACAGTTAGACCTATTATCTATGAGAGATTCATAAGGTCATTCTAGAACGTTGTTAATGTAACAAAGGTTGATGGTGAAAAGACTCTGTATGGGAGAATTAATGATTAGCATACTTTGTTCATCACTAAGCAAACTGTGAGATAGTGTCTACAGTTTGGTGATGATTAAAAGACACCCATTGAGCTAGAAGGTGATGAGATCACTACTTTCTTTGCTAAAATTGGCTATGAAGGGGGATATGAAGGAAAACAAATTGTGAAAGGACTGGTGGACTTACCATGGAGGTTTCTAATCTACCTTTATGGCATTGTTTTTCCAAAAGGAAGACAAGATGGAATGATATTCTTGTAATCACTTCATCAGCAATATGTGCTTTATGCACTAATAGTCCATTCAACATGTCAGCATATGTTTTCTATGTTCCAGTGTCCAACATCCAAGAAAGAAGAAGGTACATGTTCCTCACGTACCCAAGGTCCATTCAATGTCTAATTAATGAAGCATTCCCAGATACAGTAGCTGAAGGACCTGTGCCGAATATCCCTCAGTATGATGCAAAGTCCTACAAATATATCAAGAAGAGGGATCCCAAGAACTTTTACAATGGAGCTCAATCTTCTCTTTTACCATGGATTCTTTAACAAAATAACCATGATGAACAAGGTGAAGAACAACAGGCTCTAGTTGATGAGCAAATGCAAGAACCAACTGCTCAAGTTCAATAAGTTATTGATGAGCATATTGAGGAAACAGATGAAAGACATAGGTCAGTGTCACCCCATGTGGATGGAGGGGATGATCTTCACACTAAACCTCATGTTCATGATATCGCATCACCTTTTGTAGTTTCACCGGTACTAACTCCAAAAAGAACTGCACTACGAACACCTCATAGATCACCAATACCATCTCCCCAAACACAACCTATCACTTCCACACATATATCTCCAATTCATCATTCACCCATTTCACCTGCCCAACCATCTCCCATTACTACAGAGCCTATTGAGTTTGGTGATTCTGCTGGCTCTTCAAAAAGATCCAAATCATCATCTGATGAGGAGGATAACCCAAGCCCAATACCGGTTAAGAGAGTCACTTCTGAAGCAACTCCTTTAGAAAACTATGTTGAATCTTGTGTGAATAAACTAGATGAGAAGGATGAGCTAATCTCTGAACTTATGTAAAAAGTAGCTAAGATGGAAAGATTATTGAACAGAAGATCAAGCGTCATTCAAGATAGACTGTTGGAGCTTGATGAGAAATAGGCTGAGTTGAAAGAAATAAAAGAAAGGTATGACTCAGAGAAGAAAGAAAAAGAGAAGTAGATTGATAAACTAAAAGCTGCTATTCAACAATCAAGAGAAGAAATAAGTGGTCATGTGGACAATTTAGCAATACAGACAATTTCTATTGAAGAGCAGAAGAATTAATAGAAGAACATGCTGAAATCATTCATAATTTTCATAATTAGAATGATGGCATAAGCAAAAGTGTCCCTAAGCTTGAAATGTTGGCTGAAATTAAAAGAGAAGCTGAAGCAAAAAATAAAAGATGATGATAAGAAAATAGCTATGGATATTGAGAAGGAAACTTCCTGTGAAAGTTCATCAACAGAGAATGATGATGACTCTCCTCAAGCTAAGAAGATGAAACTTTCAAAGACTAAAAAAGAAGAAGGAACAAGCAACTCAAAGAATGAAGAGTCCACCTTGAAATGGTTGTTTATTCACAAAAATCAACTGATGCTCACTCTCAAGAAGCTGAATTTAGTGATATGATCAAAGCTCTACATAGCTTCATAGTTGAAGAATTCATCATTGATGATGATTTCTAGGACTTTATAGGTGAACAAAGGACTGTTGCTGAACCAATTGTTGCTATTCCTCAATCTCCACTCCCTCTTGAGAAGGAATTGAGCATGCCACTAGTGCCTGCTGTGTCACTTACTGAAGATCAAAAGGAGCTAATTAGACAACTATGTGAAGCGCAACAAGAAAAGGAAGAATCAGCTATTGCCATTCCAGAACAAGAACAACCACACGTTGAAAATTGCCTCAAGAAACTTAACTTCCTGAAACCTCTTCTGGTCCATCAATGCAAACATATGCCAGAAAAAGGAAGTACTTATCATAAAAGGCAAAGGGAAAAAGGTCTATGGTGCAAGAACCAATAAAGAAAAGCAAAAAGGATGATCCAAGAAGCACTGCAGCTATAGCTAAATTGTTAGAAGAACATGAAAAATTTGAGGCTTAACTGAAAACGAAAGTTGATTTTGTAGACTTGGAGGAAGGAGAAATAGAAGGAGGCTATGTTGTTAATCAACCAATAGCAGTTGAGAGCCTAAAGAAAGAAGAAAGATTAGTAGAAGAAATGGTTGAAAAGGCACAGACTCGTGATCTAATGATGAAAGCCATGTTTTTGATTAATCATGGATATGCTCGAGATGAAGTTTTCATCATGACTTATGAGTGAATGAAGGCAGAAGAAGAAAATTGAAAAACATGTTGGACCCCACAGTTGAGAACGAGTATGAGAAGACTCTCTCTCCTAAAGCTCATGTGCCCAAAGTAAAATTCATGAAGAAGAAAGCCTCAACTCCTCACTCTTTATATCCTAATCCCTATAACATGTGTGGTAGGGAAATGAAGGATTATGTATCAAGTCAAGGATTCACCAAGAGAAAGCTTGGTAAAATGAAAACAAATTCCCTAAAGGTTACCATCCTTAGGTGGATCAATGAGGAAAAATAGAGACTTAAGACTCTAGAAGAAGAAATCATTGGCAAAAAGCCTAGAACCCGAGTGTGTGCTCAAGATATGCAGCTCACCCATAGAGATCATGACTCTTTGGCACCTATACTACACAGATATCATGAGTGGTTTACTGAGCCTTCTCAACTGAAACTTTAAGAAGGTCTGACCACTGCAGAGATGATTAAAGGTGTGCCTACCCCCAAGGGCAAAACTAATCATAAAATTATTGGCTGGAAGTATGACAGTGATAGGAATATATTTATGGTCAAAAGGATCTCAGGGCTTGTTCAATTCTTTATAGAGTACTATGCTCCTATAAATGCCCTGTAGATTCATGATTTAAAGGAACTGGCCAACTTTGAACTGATCAACCACAAGGCCATGTTTAGAGGGTATGAGTTTGAAGAGATTCTTAGATTGTTCAAGAGAACTGACAACTTCAAAATCTCTAAACACTATCTGTATGAGCAAAGATAGATCCTTCATCAACCTTCTAGAAAAGGAAAGGACTAAATCAAGAGAGGAAGTTCTGTTCCCAGAGCTGAGAGTGAAACCAACTGAGTCTTTAAAAAGAAAGATGGTGTCTCGCACCCATTCCTCCATACCAATCGCTAAGGTTTACTATGATGAAAAGACTTATGAGTTGGTAACTGAAAGAAAATGGAGAAATAGGAAGGGCAGAAATTACATTGTTTAGTGGATATGAAGTGAGTCTATTAGATGAATCATACATCCACTACATCCACACCAAGCATTTCAGAGAATATCAAGCAAACTTGCTAAAAAGATATGCACTTCTTTTTGAAATGCATCAAAATACTGAAGATGGCATATGATCAAATCATTGCCAAGAGAGAAAAGAGAAAGAAGAAAATGACTCATCTGCAGTAGGGAAACATTGTGAGGATGGGAGTTGATGTAGATGGAGCTCTATTGATTCATAGGGATGGGTTGTCCACTGTGTCCAAATAGGAATTTGTTTCTCTTAGGAAACTGCCATCGGAAGCCATCCACACCAGGAGTCAGATGAGGATACATGTGCTGAATAGAGAAAAGATGTGAGATGCTAATAACTTTGTGAATATGATAAAGGCCATTTTGGATACATCATAAGCAAAACATCTAGTGCCTTCACAAGACCAACAGAATCCTTACAACCTCAATCACCACCAAACCATTAAAGAAAATAGGCTATATAATCCTTAGGAGGAGTATTGTTGGACCCTGAAAGGATCATACATGCCAAATCAATTGGTGAGTTGATGGTGTTCTGCAGGAAACTCCCAATGTCCAAAAAGTAATGAGGAGAAGAATCTGCTAACAAGAACCAAGTGTTGACTACTGGCATTTGTAAATGCGGAAGACATAGAACAAATGTTGACAAGTGTTTGTTCTTCTGCATTAACAAATGCGGATATTCAAAAAGATATGAAGACAAGACATGTTCATCTGCATTTGCAAATGTGGATGACTAGAAACAAACGTGCATAAGTATTATTTCATCCAAATTACCCAATGCGGATGACCAACTACTAATGCGAATGACAAGAAAAGAAATGCTCATCAAGTACAAGTCATTCGCATTTGTCAATGTGGATAAACAGGAGAAATGATGATGAAGACTTGGACCTGTTCTTATGTATAGGTCAGGAGTAGTTTAGTCATTTTGTAAAAAGGCATCTTGTCAGCCAATAAATAGAATAGAAAACCTCGTACATGAGGTGACTGTTGATAGACAATTAGAATATTTGTATTCCAGATTCTCAAGGTGTATTAATACTGTTTTTGCACAAACCCTAGCATTTATTGTAATCAATCACCTTAATCAATATATACAAGCTTTTATGAGTATCTTCCTGCATTGAATGTTTATTGATTCTTTGTTTCTACCATTCAATCTCAGACTTGATCACTATATTCAATCCTAGTGAGAATCTTAATCTCACCACCCAGTCACTCTTATCATCATGTTCCTCCTCCTCATCATCATCTTCTTCTGGTTCTTCAATAATCACTTCTTCCATTATATTATCTATAAGATCATTAGGATTTACAGGCTCATCCTCAATCAAATGGAAGTTTTGTTGGTTAATATTAACATTATCATCAGCTACATTCCTCTTATAATCAAATAATGGTAGATTATCAGCTTTTGTAATCATAGCAAGTCTTATGTACACTTTTAGACATATGCTCTAATTCAAATAAGTCACCTTGTACTCCATAAGCATGAATGTCTGGGCATTCTTCATTTATGATCAATTGGAGAAACCTAGGATACGTTAAGTACTAGTTCCTCTTTTCTTTCTCCAAGTTGAATATGAACCCATTCATTATCCACTTAGCCATGTTGAATCTTCTATTGGTGGCTATAGCTACTATAGGAGATGCAATGTCTACTAGAAAAGAGTTCAATCCTACACTTCTATTGGACATACAGTGTTGGAATATGTAGCAAAGCAGCTTGCAATGATTATAGACCTTCACCCTAAAGGATTTCATCTTAGGGAAGTTATCTGGGTGACCCATCTACATGAATATCTCCGTACACTTACTAAAAGTGTACTTAGTCAATTCTTGGGCATCATTCTCACCCAGTCTTAATGCACACCTTATAGAATCTTCAGAGACTTCAAGGATTCTATCATTAGTAATAAACCCCCTTAGAACTTTCCTTATATTATCATCAAGCTCAACCTCTGCTATTCTCTAGAACTTCTTAGTCAGCCTTGCACATATGGCCGGTCTGGCACAAATAACATATACATATTTTTTCCTTCGAAGAAATCTAATCATCTCTTCATCAAGGAAAGCAACCACATTATGCTTAGGCTCAAACTTTAATTATGTCACAAAGAAGCATGAATTAGTATGAAGGTATGGAATTAATAAAACTCTAAAGATAATTTGTCAATTTTAACACTTAATATCTCAAATGTTTGGAATAAAAGTAAACTAATCTTAAGTTTTAACAAATTTGTAACAAGTTATAAGTCCTTGCATAGGTTTTAGCGTTTACTTGTAACATGTTTGAACTTACTCTTTAAATGATTCAATAAAATTTCAAGACATACAATTATTAAATAACTTGTTTCTAATTGAATTGAATGTACAAGTTGAATTTTAATGATTAACAAGCAAATTTGGTGTGAAATTTTAATTTTGTCAACCCATTTCAGATTCAGTATTTTATTATTATTTTCACTAATGAACATCGAATCATCAAAAACTTTTGTGATAAAATTCGGATTTAATGATGTCAAACAAGTTGTCATCTTGTATTATTAACAATTTCAGGTTCCATTTTCAACATACAATCGCATTCAAACATCAATTTCAGATTTGTTCAAGTTTTTAGGGTTTGATCGCCTACATTGGATTCAAATGCCCGAATGAATGTTATGATTATGAACACTGATTTATTGAAATAATCTCAATATGTTTTTTACAATCACTAATTATACCTTAGAATAACAACAATCTGAGGAAATTAGAGTAAACAATGAGTATTATGTGTTTCGTGTAAGTAAGAGTAAGAAGAGAGAGTATGACGGTAGAAAATTTCGAATGAAATGAAATATTCCAAGTGTTGAATTTGTATAACTATAAAAAACCCTTGGAAATGTTGCAACTGTGTAGGTGCATGACCACTGTTGAGACACACAAGGTTTAGACGCATTTGCACTGTAAAGGCGCATTACCCCTGTTCAGGCATATGAGACCTAGACGCATGAGTTACACTTCGTCAAATTTTGTTTAAGGACTTAGCCGCATGAGCACTATTCAGGCACATGAGCACTATTCAGGTACATGAGTTGGAATCAAATTCATCATGCGTCAAAACATAGACCTACGGTCACTATTCAGGCACATGAGACAATCATACATCTAACACCTGACATTTTTTCCCAAAAATTCATTCAAAACCTAATTTTGACCAATTTCACAATTCTTCATAAAAACTTTCAAACTTTGGTCAAACTTTGAATAATGACTAGGACTTTGAATATTTGACCAAAACTTTGTCTTTTTGACAAATTTTTACTTTTTGACAAAAAACTTTGAATAATTTCTTATCATTTTAGTCTCAAAAACTTTATAAAAATACAAACACTCTCAATTCTTTGCAAGAAGCTTTTCCACATTTTAAAATTTTCATGTTCATTTTTAATCACATGAATTACACACTTGCTTGAATAATTTGGCTTCATCCTTTTTCATCCAAACATTTATTTTGATTTTCTCATTTTTCATCTTTGCTCCTCCTAAACATTTAAGTTTATAAACTTAGAAGTTTATAGAAGTTGAAAATTTAAGAAACACTAGTCATTATCAACATGTTTGCACATAGAAAATCATGCAAAAATCAAAATAAAGCATAATAAAATTCTACACATTGAATCACATGCCTGGAGTGAGATCATAGCTGTTAATAATCAGTACATTGAAATAAAGAAATTATGGATAGTCATAGACAATGATTAAATCCTCATCAAGTGTGTTCCAAGTTAGTGTCTACGTGATCTAAGGACAAACAACAAGTGCTTTTGCAAAAGAATCCGTACACCTACTTATTCAATTCTTGGATTTATTAAGGTTGGATTAGATATGACATTATGTAATCCACACTTAGAGAGTCTGACCCTAGTCAATGTATGCAATCAAGCACTTTTACTCAACTTCAAAACCTGACATATATGTATAACCAGATCTCATGTTTTGGTCAATGAGAGAATCATCATTGATAAATCAGTTGATAATCTCCAAGAAAACCACCATGGACAACCATTAGATAATCCCGAATCCATTTCATAGAGAAATAGATAGATATGATTCATAATAGTCATAGGGCATCCATTTTGAACTTTTGAAAGGATTGTGCACATTAGCATCTTATGTATTAGGTGAGAATATACAGGTCTGTAATGACTTACAACATAGAATACCTTGTCACTTCAGGTCTATGAGGACTCATAACAGAGAAGTGAACAAATGGAGTAAATAGATCTATGGTTATTCATATCACCACCAGGTGTGAGATTGTGACTTGACAGGAAATCAATCAGATAAGTCAACACAACTCATTAGAACTAAGATGGACACACACAAATGCATAATTGATTTATTTCAATCATAAGAATTTACTTTTCAATATAATTGCATGACCTTGCCTCTAGATAATAGCTCATCACGTTAGATTTTATGAGCGACTGAAGTATGCAACTAACTAAAAATGATGTACTATCATTTCTCACATATTCCAATGGTAGATTCAATCCTAAAGATCTGAACAACTAAAATACATTTTTTATTTTCACTTTATATTTTCCTCTTTTGGTTTGTAATTTTCTAATGTTGAATTTTATTTTTCATTTAGCATGCATACACAATATGCATAATTAGGTAGTTGACTTTGATGGTTTAACTTTTGCTTTGTTTATGAAAAGGAGGGAGGGTTATTATCATTTTGTTGATGAAAAATCAATTTTCAACATGATTAATAAGACAAATTGACTTAGCCAGATACTTAAGCCTTCTCGGTCTAGATACATAATGTTCCTAATTTATGAGCTTAAATGTAAAAGTCTTTCATTTCTTATATATGTGTAATGTGATGATGCATTAAATTACAATATATTCTTTGATGTTTATTTATCTTTAATTCATATGTATGACTTCTTATATAGGTTTGAGGTTGTTGTACATAGTTCTTAGTCAATAAGATTGAGAAATGTGTTCAACCTAGTCAGGTGATTATTCATGCTAATGGACCATGCTTGTGGACTAGTGGACCATACTTATGGACAATACTCATGAATCTATCATGCTTATGGACCAGTCACACGACTGAACCAGGAGACTGGATAAGTTTAGTATTGAGACATAAGATTGACTCAGTCGCACGACTAAACCTTCAGTCGTGTGTATAGATCAATCGCATGAGCCAATCGCACGACTGAACCATGCTAATGGTTTAGTCTTCTCAATGGAAACTACTAATATATAAATACCACCTAATTCGTGAAAACAAAACACTGAGAGATACTTCGAATAAATATAAACCCTAGCTGTCTAGAGCATCCCAAACGATCTGTCCAAGTTCATAGTCCGTTCCTCATCGATTCCAACTCATTCTTCACATTTAGTTCAATCTTATATCCATCAGGTTATCGTTCTCACTTATTGGATGGCCAATCAAATAGGATTCCACACTATTTGATCTAGTAAAGCGCAGAATCCGTTAGTACTTTGTACATACTCGGTCCCTAACAAGTGGTATGAGAGCTTTGGCTTGTGATTTTGCTTTTGATTCGATTAGTTTTGGTTTCAAAAACCTATGTTTTAATCAAAAGAGTCACCACTTAGCTTAAAATGTTGTTTTTGATATTTTCTGGCATTAAAGTTTCAATTTTTCACTATTCGGTAGATTAGGGTTCCTAAGAAAATCGTATTTTGTGTCAAAGTGTCAAAAACTCTTCGATTTTTCAAAACAACAGCCTTCAGTCGCACGATTAGCTCGTTCATACGATTGAACTCATTCGTATACTCCATTCGCACGACTGAACTCAGTCATATCCCTCATTCGCACAATTGAATAACTCCAGTCGTTTGACTCTATTCGTCTTCTTCATACGCACAACTGAATCCAATCGCACGATTAAATTTATTCGCATTGTTCATTCCCACGAGTGATTCATACTCATAGCCCATTCACACGAGTGAAACTGTCCTTTTCTCAATGTTCCAACTTTATAGAAATGGAAGATCAATTTTCTGCGTTTATGTCGGAAAGGACTCACGCATCCAGAACCTTCTACTTCAAGAGAATGAGAAAGGAAAACATAACAAACCGCTATAGTTGTTAACGTTAGATGAATACCCACAGTGGAAACAGCGGTTTGAGATCTATTTAAATGGAGTTGATCCTAATCTTTGGACATCCATTAAGACTGGTTATACGATACCAGTGAGTGCAAATGGAGTCAAGTTGACCATAGGAGGAATGATTGAAGCTCAGAAGATTCTTTTCAATGCTGAAAAGAAAGTATATGTCCTGTTGTCTCAGTCAATACCAAAGGACATCTTTCATCAGTTCTCTGAGAACAATCATGCTAAAAAGCTATGGGAGGCCTGGAGAAGAGATATGATGGAAATGTAACATTGAAGGCATTGAAGGCTAAGGCTCTCAAGAAGGAATTTGATATTACCGACAGATTCTATCATCTAATCAGTGAGCTACACACTTATAGCGTGACCACATCCATGGAAGATAAAATTTCTAGCTTTGTTGATGGTTTGCCTGATAAATGGGATTCATTTGTGTCTGATCTGAGACAAAACAACATTCTTGCGACATTAGACATAAATGAATTCATCTTGAAGTTAGGGGATGACGAGCTGAGAATGAAATACAAGTCAAAGAAAGGATCCTACATTCAAATCCTGCACTCTACAACTCAGTTCCAACTCCAGCTGTTTCTGAAGCACCGTTACAAACAACAGTCATGCCTAGTTCTTCTGCTCCTTCCCAAACCAATTCTTCAAGACCCAAAATTTCAGAGTCATCTGGAGCCCAATACATAGTTCATAAGGACAATAGTACAAAGTTGAAGACCGAGAATCTTAGTATTGTCACTGTGGAAGTTGCTCAGGAGCACATGGATCTTCTAGCAAATGTGGTTCAATCCTATGATGGTTTAGTTGATGGTAAGATTGGAAATTCTCATCTTGCAGATGAAGATTATGAGCAAGTTGATGAAAATGAACTAGAAAGAATGAACATAATGTGGGCCTTGGAGAGTGCAGTCAGAAGAGCTAAAAGGTTTGTGAAGAAGATGGGGTAGAATCTAGTAACCACTAAAGATACGACCATTGGTTTTGACAAACCCAAAGTCACATGTTTCAACTATGGTTAAAAAGGGCACTTTAAACATGAATGTGTAAAGCCCCAGAAAATCAGAAATGGAAACCTATTTCCCACATTCAACCGTCAATGCAAAGATATGATTGGAACCGCATCTTCGTGTAAAAAGACAAAGGCGCTGACTACTCAAGGTGATGAAGAACAACACTGGACCTTCTGATTTGTTTCTCATGAGGAATCAAATATTGTCTTTGTCGATGCACTGGATGATGGATCTGCTAGTGAAGGTGAGATTATAGCTGAGCATATAATGTCAGATACTGAAGAAGCTGTGAATGTTGTAGATCACCTGGTTGAGGAAGAGCTTAGAGCCAGAAGTTCATAATCTCAAGTCAACGGAGGGTCTGGCTCTGCTTTGTTGTCTGATACATCTAATTCCTCGTAGCATGTCTGCTTCAGCGCTATCACTAACACCTGGATTATTGATAGTGGGGCGTCTAGGCACCTGACCGGGAATTCGTCCCTCCTTTTTAACGTCAAACAAATTAAAGGGGGACACATATCATTTTCTGGAAACAAAGGAGGCTACATCACCGGTCAAGGCGAAGTGGGAAACGAGAAAGTGAAGTTTGACAAGGTCAACTACATTCAACAACAAGAAGTGCTACATATTGAAGAAGGATTATGTGATTGAGGAGGATAAGTTCTAATGTCAGCTTCAAGATATAACGACTTATATGTCTTGGATCTATCAAAAGCCTCTGCAACTGATCACACTGTTCAACGCTTCTTGTCAAAGGCAATTGAGAGGGACTTAGTCTCATGGCATAGGAGAATGGGACACATTAATCCTAGGAAGATAAATCATCTGGTACATAATGATTTAGTGAATGGTGTAACTGTCAATAACTTTTAGCTTTTGGATTTGTGTGTAGCATGTAAGAAAGGTAAGCAGACCAAGAATCTCATAACGCAAAGAAAGTGAATTATATCGATAGGCCTCTTTAGCTTCTACACATGGAACTGTTTGGACCTCTCAGCACAAAGGGCGTTGCTGGAGATCTATACTACTTTGTAGTAATGGATGATTACTCAAGATTTTCTTGGGTCATGTTTTTTGAAAGCCAAATTAGAAACTTTTGAATGATTCAAACATCTAGTAACTACTTTGGAATCACTATACAATCTAAAAGTAAGGCAATTTTGATCAGACAACAGCATAGAGTTGAACGATCAGTGGATGGAGGCATATGGTAGAGAGAAATGAATTGTACGTCAATTTACTTTTGCCTACTCTTCACAGATGAATGGGGTTGCTAAAAGGAAAAATAGGAGCTTGATACAGATAGGCAAGACAATGCTAGCCGACTCGAAACTGCCTATTCAATTCTAGAATGAGGCAGTGGCTAACGCATGTTGCACGCTCAATCGAGTCTTAGCGGTCAAACGACATTGGAAAACATGTTATGAACTACTCCAGCGATGTAAACATAACTTGGAGTATCTAGAACCGTTTGGCGCAACGTGCATGTTGTTGTTGAAAACTTAGACTAAGAAGTTCAGTGAGAAGGCAGAAGAAGGTATCTTTCTTGGATACAACATACCAGACAAGAGAGTTTAGAACAACTCAACGGGTCAGGTAGAAATGTGGTGCAATGCTGATGTTCATAGATACACCATCCCCCCTACTGGAAAAGGACCTTCATTCTTCTTTGACTATGATGGATTTTGTAAATCTTTCAATCTACCGCCTTCTCATCTTTCTTGGATCTTATATGCCCAAGACACATACAAGCTTGTGGTTAGTACGTTATGATTCAAGTCGGGTCATACCCAATAATAAGCTAAACACACTAATAAATATTTATTTGTTGATGTGATCATACATAAATATTGATACCAATTTAGAAAATGGGTTTTCTAAAACTTTGCTTATGTAATAGAGCAACATTATAGGGATAATTGGTTCATGAAAATTATTTGTTTCATTATTTAAGTGAGTTAAAGAATAACAAATAAAAGTGTGTTAATGTTATAAATTAAAAGAGGTTTTAATTTTTTATAAACTTTTGGGTTAACAATGTAAGTTATTTATGGGGGGAACCCATTTCAAACATCATATTCGGCCACCCCTTTCTGGGGTTTTGGAATCATATTATTCTTGGTTTTTACAAGACTTTATTCTTCCTAGCACTCTTCCCCTCATCTCTCTCTCTCTCACACATGCAAAAAACCTTCTCTCTTCCTCTCTTGGCTGAGAATTTCGAATTTTTGGCTGAACTTGAAGTGCATATTGGCTGAAATTCGGTTCATAAAAAGTAGTTGGGTCTTTGGTGTTCTACTACCTAACATGCTAGGTGCTTGCAAGCGCTTGTGGGTATACAAGCTTGAGGACTTCTCTTTTGGTGGCTAGACTTTCAACAAGCATCATCATCTTCTTCTCATCCATACTACATCATCTTGTTCATGAAAAGTAGTTTTAAGAACACCCTATAGTTGTTTTTTTTCGTTTTGATAGCATTTCATTTCACATATTTATATGATCCTTGTTATGGGTTCTGTTTTGGGTTTAAATTGTTCAAAATTTCAGATCGTTAAACACCTTTTAACGACTTATATCCACTGCGTTTTTTGAAGTTTAAATGGTTAAACTAGCTTTGATAAACTTGTTACAAAACCCAATAATCCTAATGATGAGCTATGTGCGAGGATGATTTACGATGCTCTAAACACTCCTCCACCAGACTCGACATCACCTGCTCCATTAGATGATACTTCTAGCCCTTCAGGGGGAGACCTTGAAGTAAGTGATTCTTCCTCTGATGATAAAGTAGTTGACAGTGTAAATGTGAACTAATGAAAGTACACAAGCATCAGATCTTGATGCCTCTAACACGTCTGAACCTCATACTCCAATACTTGCACATACTAAACCTGGGATTCATAATGTGGACACTGAGGTAGTTGTTCCCACAACTCCAGGATCTCGAATTAATCTTTATCATCCATTGGACAACATCATTGGGGATGTTAGATCGAAAGTAAGACACGAAATCAGTTATACTTAGCTGATTATGCGTTAGTCATGGAAAAGGGAAATCTTCATGATGGTGCATATCAATGTTTTGTGTCTCAATTTGAGCCAAAATATGTGAGTGAATCATTAAATAATGAGGCATGGGTTAGTGCTATGCAAGAAGAACTCCTACAGTTCAAGAAATTAGGGGTATGGACCCTGGTGGACAGACCAAAAGGGCTAAAGTGATTGGCACTAAATGGGTGCTGAAATGTAAGAAAGATAACCAAGGGGTCATAATCAGAAATAAGGCTCGACTTGTGGTTCAAGGGTTTCGACAAGTCGAAGGCATAGATTACAATGAAGTGTTTGCACCGGTGGCAAGGATGGAAGCAATTCGCATTTTCTTAGCCTATGCATCCTACATGAAGATTAAAGCTTACCAACTAGATGTAAAGAGTGCATTCCTTCATCATGAATTCTGTGAAACAGTCTACGTCAGTCAACCCAATGAATTAAGGATCCGTATCATGAGGATAGAGTTTACAAACTGGACAAGGCTCTTTACGTGCTGCATCAAGCCCCTAGAGCCTGGTATGAAAAACTCTCAACTCATCTAGTGAAACATGGTTTTCGTAGAGGAGTTATTGACTGGATGTTTTTCATCAAAGGAAAGGATAGTGATATACTACTGGTACAGATCTATGTAGATGACATAATCTTCGGTTCCAAAAACGAAGAATTATGTAAAGAATTCGAATCTGTAATGAAAGCAGAGTTTAAGATGAGTGCCATGGGGGAGATGAAGTTCTTTCTTGGATTAAGGTGAATGAGACAACAAAAGGAATCTTCCTGCATCAAACTAAATATGTAGGAGATATCCTCAGTCATTTCGACATGGAGAATGCTACAACTGCTGGAACTCCACTTGCCATAAACCATGATGTCGCACCCGACAAAAATGGTGATCTACTTGATGCCACCTATAATATAGGAATGATCGGATACCTAACAGCCTCTCGTCCTCATATTGTGTACGCCATGTGTCTCTTTTCCAGATATCAGGCAAAACGAAAAGTAAATCAACTTTGCGGAGTTAAATAGGTCTTTCGTTATCTGAAGGGTAGTCAACACTCAGGGTGTGGTATCCTTATGATAATGACTTTGAGCTTACAGTGTATAGTTCCTCGGACAATGGTGGTTGCAAGATGAATTAGAAGTCAATATTAGCGAGATGTCAGTTCTTTGGTCCACGGTTAGTCATATGGCAATGTAAGAAGCAGACATCAGTTGCTCGGTCAATTTGTGAAGCTGGCCCTCGTACAACGACAGTATTGGTTTATGTTCCGGGTTTGGTATTAGTTATGATGCACCTCCTTTTTTATTTATTCTTTACGGCCTTTAAAACTGTTTTTCACAGGTCTTAAAGTACCTATATTGATATTGAAATATATCATTCTGTCTTAAGTCAAGATGGTCAAAGAATACTTTTTAACCAAACAAGGCAACAAAAGAAGGAAATAAAACACAAAAAAAGTCAATACAAGCGGTTTTTCAGATATAAAAATGCAAATATTGATGCTGCAAGTTGTTGTTCACAAATCATTTGGATTCAACAGCAAATGTGTGACTACTTGTGGAAATTTTCTAACACCCCTATTTTTGTTGAAAATTTTGCTGCAATTGCTGTCACCCAAAATCCAGTCCAACACCCTAAAAGAAAACACATCAGTATTAAATATCACTTTATACGTGACTGTTTTGAAAAGCAATTAATCAATGTTATTAAAATTAATACTGATTTTCAATGCGCCGACCTCTACACAAAAGCATTTGACAAACCACGGTTTTTTATCTTTTAGAGGTTAATGGCGTGAAAAAGAAAAGTGATGTGATTCAAGAATAATAGTGTTCTTAGTTCGACAAGTTTTTTCTTATATATATTTTATTTTATTATCATTTCATTTCAAAAATCCAAAAACACAAAAACTTTTTCGGTTTAGATTTGTACGAGGGGAATATTTTAGTTTGACTACTTAATTACTTAAAAAATTAGGGGGAAGGTCAGATAAGCTGAAAGCAGAGAAATCATATATGTGATTTTGAATCAAAATTTATGGAAAATGATTGTACATAGGGAAAAAATGTTTGGGACTTCAAAACTAGTGTGCTCAACATGCTAAATTCCAATTACAAATCTAAGAAGTCTAAGCACAACAAAAGAAAAATGATAGTAAAACTAGTCTGCTACTGAGGTAACATAGAGAAAGTAGACATACAGGTTGCTAGTTCATTATATGATGTGTCGGTAGATTCAGCATAATTCATGAGTAGACTTCATTGGTGAATTAAAATTCAAACTAACTTGTTCAACTTGTTGTGCGTTCTCATCTTATACCTAGTTAACACAATCAACGCATTTCCAATAAGGGGTGACGAGCAAAATAAACGCCAAAAATGTGTGCGGAGTAAATATGAGCAAAGCACATGGGAAAACTAGTAAAAGAAATCGAGCTAATAACTAACGTTGTTGGTGCTAATAAATCTTTCTAGAAATGATCAAATTAACTTAAAGTTGTTCTGCTAAGAAAGCAAAATCGGTTATATGTATTCAAAAAGGTTTCCATCCATCTCAAACCAAAAACCACAAAAACATGTCTTGTTTTAGTTTAAATTTCAAGTTATTTTCTATTCTCATGTTTTTATGTTGCGTAAATGTCGGACTATACAACTAGATGAACTAGGCGAATCACTCACTAAAAGGGTCACGTATGAGGTGACCAATTGTTTTTAAATTAAAAGGATCATGTTTGAGGTGATCAAATGATGTTATATTAAACGGATCACGTCTGAGGTGATCAAATGGTGTTAAATTAAAAGGGTCATGTCTAATATGATCAAAGGTCATAATGTTAAAATCAAAAGTTAAAATTTCAGTGTTTGAAAATGTATGAGTTCAAGCTCATAAGTATGACCAAATCGTATGATTGAATCATAAGGATGAGCCAATCGCACGTTTGAACCATACGTATGAGCCAGTCACACGATTGGACCATGAGTATGGGACAACCATGCGATTGGACCACACGACTGAACCAATTGTACGAATGGATGAAGAAGTATAAGCCAGTCGCCCGACTGAACCTAGTCGCACGACTGAAGCATGAGTATGGGTCCAGTCGTATGATTAAAATTTAAAATAGTATAAATAAGGGGGTCAATTGGTCGTAACCCTTACCACCTTTCAAAGTTCTATAAAATCGCCCATACACAGACATACACTGCTCAAATTTCGTTTGACTGATATTACCTACAGATTGTGATTCTAACGTGTGTTCTACTCATCCAAAGGTACTGGGCAACTGAAATCGATCATTATGAATAGCCTAATTGCAAATTTAAGGATTGATTATGCTAAAACCTAGAACCAAGACTAAACCCTAAAAATAGACCGCTTAGATGGACATAAAAGTTGATTTAAAGGACATTAAGTATTATTTAGAGTCTTTGCTGTCCAAATGAGTCTAAACATGAAGTCTAATATAATGTTTTGACAAAGATTCAAATCCAAGGTTTCAATAGTGAAGGATGTCAATGGACATGCTAATGAACTTCAGTCGCACTATTGAGCCAGGAGCACGACTCAATAGCACGAATGAATATGTGTATGGGTTCAATGGCACGACTAATTCAACCGCATGGTATAGCATATGACTAAGTTCAGTCGCAGGCTCAATAGAATGAATGAACTCAGCCACAACCTCAATAGGATGACTGAATTCAATCGTACGACTAAAACTCAGTCGTATGTTTCGGTCGGACGACTGAACCAGTTTGATCAAAACAATTTATGTTCCAACTATCTTCTGTTATGCACAAATCTAATGTATATTTTTCTTGTGTTTCGGCAACATGGCTAATAGATGGACGATGAGCACCAAGAACAACATATGTGCTCACTTAGATGCTACCTCTCGAATACTTCCGAGTTTGCTGGGATTATAGCCTTTCTACGTAGATCGAGGAACTACAAGGCTATCTCTGTTCGCTGCACACCCTACCGATCTGTACAACAAGCCTTCTAGGAAGATGCTTCGGTTGACAGGTCCTCTGAGCCCCATAGTATTTAGAGCTTGATCTTCGGACAAGAGATTAGGATTACTGCAAATGATCTAAGGCGAGTTCTGGATCCGGGTGAGGATGGTGCCAACTCAACCACGCAACATCCTCTGACTGTTTGAGGATGCTTTCTAAGGATAAAGTACACTGGGGACATCAACGCAGATGTGCTCAACAAGAGCAACGTGTGCCCCCAGTTCAAGCACTTAGCTCATGTCGCTCTAAAGTGCATAGCTTCAAGGAGAGGAGGGTTCGATGAGATGTTAGATCAAATCCTCAATGCATATGTTGCTCTGGTACTGAACCACCCCATCTATTTCTCCCATATGCTCTTCTCCTATATGATAGAGAACATCGAGGCTAAGGGCAAATAAGGCTTCTGCATGTACGCAAGGTTTTTACAGATGATCATTGATGGGAAGCTTCCTATCTTGCCAAAGGAGAAAGACGATGCTATCATTCTAGGAGTGATGGATCACACCACACTAGGCAGGATGAAGGTGTAACTGGGGAAGCATGTGAAGCCCCAGGTCAGGAGACTGTTTGGTCATTTGGCCAATGAGGATTATGTGGCACCCTCTCGAAGAAGTGGCATCACGACGATAGTGATTCCGATGTTGAGCCCATAGTGGTTCCCACCGAAGAAGACAACGATGATGATGACGACCTTGATGATGGTCAAGGTGGTAGAGATGCAGGCCCCAACCATAGAAGGGCCATTGGCACGTCTACTATATCTCCACCACCTGCTTAGAGTACTACTTCTTCTCCTGGTGGATGTAAGCTGACTGCTTTCCACCAGGACTTCTTGATAGATGAAGAGGAGGAGTCAGATGATAAGCCATTCACTAGGACAGTGAAAAGTTGGGTTGTGGCTACTCAGAAGGGTATATAGGCGGTCGGTGGATGCCCTGCTCGTACTATAGGTGATGATGCGGATGTTATTGATCCTACTTATATACCTGACTAGCGCATTAGTCCAGGGGGAGCTTCTACTACATATGGCTCCAAGAATAAGAGGATGGCCCATCTTTATGGAAAAGAGAGTAAGAGGCCAAGATTCACACTCATGACATCTTCTACTACCATTACCACAGCTACCACCATTACCACCACTACCACAGCCAACATCACTACCACGCCCACTACCACAGCCAACATCACTACCACGCCCACTACCACCACTACCACAACCACTGATACTCCGTCCATAACTTATACACCCAACTCCACATCACCCACACTATCCAACACTACTCCACCACTATCCACTCCCATCCATCCTCGCATTTCACCACATCCACCACTACGAAAACCACTGACCAAGCTGGTCCCTCCATCCAATCCATAGTTACACTAGGACCTACTCTACCCATGGTCGGGTTAGAAGAGCAGCTGGCAATCCTGTATCGCATGGTACTAAAGCTGACTGCTACTCATGATCTGAGGGCAACTCAAATGAACGAGCTGATGGCGGTGAATGCGACTCAAGCAAAGCAAATAGGTCATCTAAGTGAGAAGAACGCACAACATGAGAGAGCCTTAAGCCAAGCCCACCAAGCACTAAAGAGTCAAACGGGTTGGTGTTGGCAAAGGTAAAAAGGATTGAATGACTTGAGAACTTCATAAGTTTTAATTGATCCTTAACAACCTAAGAGGTTCATTCATAAGTTTTGACAGGATCAGTGATCACAAGTTTGATGTATCAGAATACAAAGCAGCGGAATACAAACAAGAATTAGACAAATTGTAGCAAGCAATCGATACTTGTAAGCATTAAGATCGCATACGTTATAGGGAGAGATATGTATTTCTGATTTCTAGGAATGTTTTAGATGTAGAATATTTCTAATCAAATCAATCATTCATTCCATTCAATTACTCATTCCCCATTTGTTACAATGGGTTGTCACTCCTTATATAGAGTGCAACAGTCACTGCTGTTATCACGGAAAGTGACAACTGGCAGATCCAATACAAAAATAACTAATTCTTAACAAACTACTGAAATGTTCACAACTACTGAGAACATATCAGCATGTTATGTACAAAATATAAAACTACTGAAACTACAACGACTGAAGAACAAACTCTTCAGTCGTTTTACAAAACTACTGAAACATAAAAATATAAAACTACTGATATCACAACTACTGAAGAAGTACTCTTCAGCAGTTGTGACAAACTACTGAGGCTTCAGTACTTGATCTTCAGACTTTGACCTTCAGGTGTTTCATCAGCTGATGACTTCAGTAGATATCATCAGCTGATGTCTTCAGTCTTTGTCTTCAGACTTTGTACATCAGTTGTTGATCTTCAGCACTTGTGAACTCTTCAGCTGTTGTACTTCAGTACTTTGGTCTTTCAGCTTCAGCACTTGTGTTCTTCAGCTGTTGTACTTCAGCACTTTGGGTTCTCAGCTGTTAAGGTCTTCAGCACTTGATCTTCAGCTGTTGAAGTCTTCAGCACTTGTCAAACTACTGATGAGGCTTTCAGCAGTTGTTGTGATACCGTGTGGGACTTAGAGGTTTTTTGATCTTGGCTCATTGGTTCTTTTGGTCCAACAAACTCCCCCTGAACCAATGCAGCCAAAACCTCTAACTTATTTATACTCCCACTTATTGATGGCAAAATGTTGGTCTTTTTCCTTCTGATCAGTAGAGAAGATGACCCATGTAAGCTCCGGCCTGGGAAGAAATCTCAAATATTTGTTTGGCAGAGTATGAATGGGAACTCTGTTTTGGGGAACTGGACACAGAGTTTTATCCCATTCATGAGATTTACTTCCCCATAATGAGTCTGTATGACTCACGAACATAGGCCTCAAGGAGAACAACTTGTTCCTCCTGAGAGAGTTCTTCTGCTCCTCCTTCGAAGAAGAACTCTGGACCATAGTACTCTGATAAGTACTTCATGGTCCTGCCATTTTTCAGCTCCACTGTAGTTACCTCCCTATATACAAATTCATCAGGATGGTTGCCTTCAAGGAGTAACTGGAGCTCATTCTTTTGGATGTCTTCAAGATTTTTATATAACAACCCCTTCTTAATCATCTTGTTTTCTAGTAAGGCTTGAGGGGTCTTCTTTGCTTGGTGAGCTTTCTTGAATTCATCAATGATTTCCCAAGGTGAGACTACAACGGCCAACATGATGGTAGATTCTATTTTTTTCGTACCTGGCCGTTGTATCTGTGTGGGATAGTTCTTTTATGGATTCTAGAACTCACCCTGGGGTCTGGCCATACTCTCACTCTCTCCTTCTGATACTGAAAGGTGTGCCTGAGAGTGTACAGCCTTTGAGCATGCCTTTCATGGCTTGAATAGATGATGACTGAGGAAATTCATTGTCAACCATCTTCAACAGTTGCTCATCGTGCTGTTTTTGCTGTTCTTTTTCTTCTATCTTGACTCTGACCATTTCCTTTGAGAGTCAGGTGTGATCATGGTTGACTTCGGGGTTTTGGTAGCTTCAGAACAGCAGAGAGTGGCAGACTATCATCTTCATCCCTTCTTCTTCTTCTTCGTCCATCCTCAGCACCCTTCTCCTCCTTCGGGGTACATCACTGGATGATGGTTGGTTGGTGAAGGAATTGGTTTTGAAGAATGAGGATGTTTGGATTTTGTCTTAGAGGTTGGTTGGGAGATTTGAGGGATAGGATCTGTTTGAGTGGTGGAAGGGAAGGTTGATCTAGCATCCTTGTAGTTAGCTTCGCCTTTGTGAGTTTAGCCATCTCTAACCTTTTACCAGTTCCAGCCTCATCAAGGGCTTCCACAATAATCCCTTTGTTGAATTGCTCAGACAGACAGATTCTGGTGGCTATAGCCAGAATGCTGTCCCTGGTCCATGCGCGGATCTCCATTAATGATCTTCCCAAGTATTTTGCAATAAAGCGGATCATTATTTCCAACCTCTCTTTCTTAAGAGCATCATACCCTGCCCATCGGGTTTGTATCTCTTGTACTTCTAACCTTCTGATCTCACTATCCAGTGTGGCTGTGTCAAACCCCTGCCTGAAGAGTTGTTCAATTATTTTATCCATGGAGCGGCTGTGTGTGGTGTCAGCTTCTTTGACCAGCTCCTCCAAGGATTTGTCTTCAGCAGTGTGATCATCAGCACTCTCTTTCGCTTGTAAGTGAGCAGAGGTTGCTTTCTTTTTCCTCCTCTTGGACTTGCTTCTCTTCCTTTTCTCGGAGCTTTTCCTCTTCCTTTCTTTCACTGCAGTACTCTCCCCCTTTTGGTTGCATTGGAGGAAGGGGTTGGTACCGCAGAAAGAGTCTTTTGGACAGCAGCATCAACCAAGGGCTGTAATGTGGAGGAAAGCCTCTCATCAAGGGCTTTGATCACTATATCAGTGATTATGGGGTGATGAGAGGAAGGAATTTGGAGTACAGCACCTATTGCTCAGGAGGGTTCTGTTCCTGAGAAGTAGGGCCTGAAGCAGAGGCAGGTGGTTGATTTTGGGGTGGCTCTGTGTTTGGGAAACCTTCAAGGGAAGGTGCCATCTGTGGGTGTATGATGGTGGCAGATGGACTTGCATCCTGAGACATCTTGGCCAACAGCTCTTTGAGTCTGCTAACCTCATCCTCTAGAATGGGTTTTGAGCAACTACATCATAGAAGAAGCTCAGGTCATCATCAGTTGATACTGAATCACCTGACCTCCTGCTTAGAGCAGATTTACATGCACTGGGTGTAGACCAGTTGGTGCATGTGCCCCTTGTGCTTGGTACTGGGGACTTCCAGCCTCAGGACAATGTCCATCATCAGCTGTTGCCTCTAGGGAGGTCTTAGCAATGTTACCAGCCTCACTCTGGTCATGTGCTGAGTCAGAGGAGGTGGCAGCCTCACTAGATATTCTAAGCTCCTTGTCTACACAGGAGATAGAATTGGGAAACCCCTGTGCTGTGGGTTCTCAGGTGCACTGTGTTCCTCCCCCTCAATTGTAGAGGTATTCCCAGTAGTAAGTGGTTTCTGGGGAGGGGGTGAGGAGTGCAATTGAGTCAGCACGTGTGCAACTATGAAAGTTGGGCTGTGAGGGGCGGTTTTTGGGGTAAGGGGTAGAAGCAGTGTGCACCTGGGGGATGGTGCTCTTCAATGGCAATCTCCTCAAGTGAGTAAGATCCCAGATAAGTAGGTGCCCCTTGGTTGCTGCAGGCTCCTGTTGAGAGGAAGCCTGAGCGGCTGTGGCTGGATGAGTCATTGTATCCACTAGGGGGTTTGGACTAGTGGATATGTCCTGCGTTTGTGTTGCAGGGGCATCCTCAGGGGACTCAATTCCCTGAGTAGCCATTTTGGGTTTCTTTTTGGTGGGTTTGGTGGGGACATTGGATTTGGAGGTGGTGGCTGTGGGTTCCAGCTGCGTGGGTTTTCGCAACTTGGCAGCCTGTTTGAGTGTCCGGTCAGAGTTGTGCCGGGAGTATACTTCTGGCAGAACAGCCGTAGCAGGGACTCCCAAGCCAACAAGTCCCTCAGCATTAAGCTGGTCTATAATAATGGCCATTATGAACCGTGGATAAAGTATCCAACGGTGGCAGTTAGTTTTTGAGCCATATCTTTGAGCTCTGAAAATATTAATTCTGAAAAGTTTAGTGTGTTGCTCAAGGATAGAATACATTACCTGCTGCCATTTGGTGGACATTTGATCCCAAGACGACGTCTTAGGGGCCAAACATACATTGACCATGTGAAAAATCAGGCGCTCAGCGTCATTAAAGTGTTTCTTCATGATGGTGGTGGCACTGAGATCACCTTGATATCCATGCTGAGCAAATGATAGATCGATGGTGCCCTTCGGATATCCAGCAGGAGAAGTAGCATCACTCAGTTGAAGAAGTTTACGGATTGTTGCAGGAGTAATGACTACTTCTTTGTTGTTGACGACTGACCGGAGGGAGGGTGTGTGGCTCTCTCAGTAGTAGTAACAGTAACGTTCATCCAAAATTGGTTCAAGGATTCGGCATGTAAGACGGGGTTCAGAAGAAATGCCTTGTTGTATTGGGACTGAACCATAAGATCGATAGCAGTATCGAACTTAGTCCAGATCGGCGATTTTGTGAGGTAGGCAACACAGTGTGTCGCGGTTTAATTGCATAGACGCCATGGAGAAGAAGGAAGTTTTGGAGAGGAACGTTAGGTTTGAAGAAGATGAAGCAATGAGAGCTAAGGTTAGGGGTATTTATAGGGTACGGGTAAGGAGACGACTGAAGGATGTGGTGTTAGTCATCAGTAGTTTTAAACGACCGTTGACATGGTATTATCCTTTCAGACATTGAAACAGCTGAAGTCGTGGTGTTAGGCATCAGTAGTTTAGAAAACTACTGAAGACCGTGGTTTTGACTTCAGATGATTGAAACAACTGAGGACGTGGTGTTTGTCATCAGTAGTTATAAAACTACTGAAGACAGTGGTTTTGTCATCAGCTGTTGTAAACAACTGAAGACTTGGTATTAGTCATCAGTAGTTATAAAACTACTGAAGACGTGGTTTTGCTTCAGTTGTTTAGAATGAAACAGCAGTTGTACAAACGACTGAAGAGAAAGTTCTCTTCAGCGTTTTCGTCAATTCTTAGCTTTTCAGCTGTTTCAAACTGTCCTCAACACATTCATCAGTCTTTTGGTGATTTCAGTTGTTTCATAGGACATCAGTACTTATCTGTTTTTACTGATTGCAGTAGGTATGACTGCATCAGTAGTTGTAACTACATCAGTAGTTTAGAACAGATGAAGTACTTCAGTACTTGTGAGACATTTAGCCTTCAGTAGTTATAAAACTACTGAGGTTAAAAGAGCTCATCAGTACTTATATGTGACATAGGTACTCATGATCATCAGTATGAATTACTGAGATCATCAGTAGTGGTCACCTATTCTAGCTGAAGCATACCAAGCCTTAACACTAGGTTTTGAAAGTTGAACTATCCAAAGGCTTAGTAAAAATGTCTGCAAGCTCATCAGCACTAGGCACAAACTTAGGATCAATAGAACTTTTCAAAACAATCCCTTATAAAATGATGTCTGATCTCTATGTTTGGTCCTAGAGTGTGGACTGGATTTTTGACAATGCAAAGAGCTGAAGCACTATCCATTAACAATGGAGTCTTAGTCTCTGTAATGCCATAATCCAAAAGTTGGTTTTGAAGCCAGAGTACCTGAGATGTACAGCTTGCAGCAGCAATGTACTCTGCTTCAGCAGTGGATGTAGCAACTGAGGTCTGTTTCTTGCTCTGCCAAGAAATCAAGCAGTTGCCTAGGAATTGACATCCACCAGAAGTTGATTTCCTGGTCAACTTACACCCTGCATAGTCACTGTCAGAAAAAGCAACTAATTTACCAGAATGTCCGGTAGAAACCTAGAGATGGAGTGCCTTGCAGATATCTAAAGATCCTCTTGACTGCAATCAGATGAGACTCTTTAGGTGCAGCCTGAAATCTAGCACAAACACATGTAGCAAACATAATATCTGGTCTAGAAGCTGTTAAATACATCAAGGACCCAATCATACATCTGTAAAGTGTTTCATCAACCACTTTACCTTTCTGATCTGAGTCCAGTTGTGTGGTGCTGCTCATGGGAGTAGAACAGGGCTTACAGTTTTGTAAATCAAACTTTTGCAAAAGATCTTTTGTATATTGGACTGATGAATAAAAATTCCATCAGCCTTTTGTTTGATTTGCAACCCCAGAAAGAACTGTAATTCTCCCATGGCACTCATTTCAAATTCTGTTGCATCAACTTTGTAAAGGCACACACAACTTTGGATCAGAGGATGCAAAATGATATCATCTACATAAATTTGAACAAGTAGATTATGCTGCCCAGCTTTCTTAATGAATAAAGTCCTGTCTATGGAGCCTCTAGTGAAATTGTTTTCCAGAAGAAAGTTTGATAATGTCTCATACCAGGCTCTGGGAGCTTGTTTTAACCCATAAAGAGCTTTATCAAGCTTATACACCCAATTAGGATGTTTATTGTCCTCAAAGCCTGGAGGTTGACATACATAAACCTCTTCTTTAACTTTTCCATACAAAAATGCACTTTTGACATCCATTTGAAAGACTTTAAGGTTTTGATAAGCAGCATAAGCTAAAAACAATCGAATTGCTTCCAGTCTGGCTACAGGGGCAAAGGTTTCATCATAATCAATACCTTCTTCTTGTGCAAACCCCTGAACAACCAATCTGGCCTTGTTCTTAACAATAAGCCCATTTTCATCAGTTTTGTTCCTAAACACCCATTTAGTGCCTATTGCACACTTACCTGGAGGTAGAGGAACCAGTTCCCACACTTGCTGTTTCTTGAACTGAAGAAGCTCAAGCTGCATGGCATCAACCCATCCATTGTCCTTTAAAGCAATGTGATAATTCTTTGGCTCTTGCTGACTGATGAAGAGAGCATAGAAGCAGAAATTTGACAATTGACTTCTTGTGATACTCCAGCAGTGATATCACCAATGATTTGAGACATAGGGTGATTCTTCAGATCTTGATACACAATGAGATCTGTGCAAGTGTTTGTAGCCGGTTCAGCAGCAACAGATGGTGATGGTGAATCATTTCCTTGAAACCAATCAGTGGATGGTAATTCAAAGGAAGTTGAATTCGAAGAAGAAATCTCATCAGCATTTGTTGTGGATGGTGCGACTGGTGCTACAGGAACATCAGGTCTAGCTGAGTCAGGCAGCTGATCACTAAACCTGAAGAGGTGAGTACTGCAATCATCATCATCATCAGCAGTACCACCAGGTGGTGAACTGTTGACAGGAGCAACAGCAGGAGTTTGATAAGGAACATATTGCAGTAGTCCAAATCAAATAACTCCACAGGACTTTGTGGAATCTTGTCCTTTGGAGATTCATTAAACTTAAATGTAGAGTTTCTTCAACCATCTTTGTTCTGCAGTTGAAGACTCTGTATGCCTTGCAAGTAGATGAATAACCAACAAAGTATCCTGCATCCACCTTAGGATCAAATTTGTGGAGTTGATCCTTTGTGTTGAGAATAAAACAGGGACACCCAAATGCTTTGAAAAATGAAATCAGAGGAGCCAAATGATGGAGAACTTCATATGAGTCTTCATCAACCTCTGATTTACTAAAACTCTATTTTGCACATAACAAGCTGTGTTGACAGCTTCGGCCCAAAAAGTCAATGGCAAACCTGAGTCAGCCAGCATGGACCTTGCAGCTTCAATGAGGGTCCTGTTCTTTCTCTCCGCTACTCCATTTTGTTCTGGAGTCCTTGGAATGCTACTGCCTTTTGATTCCCTTTGAAAGATAGAAGTCATCAAGTGTATGATTTCTGAACTCAGTTCCATTATCACTCCTAATACACTTGACTGGAAGGGAATACTGCTTCTCAATGTACAGCACAAAGTGGATAATCTTCTGAGCAGCCTCATCCTTTGAATGTAGAAAGAAAGTCCATACAAATCTGGAGTAATCATCCATAATTACCAGACAGTATTTCTTCTTTGCCATGCTCATTACTCTCACAGGACCAAATAGATCCATATGCAGTAATTGCAAGTAGGCAGTGGACTTGGACACTTCAATAGGAGGAAATGAGACCTTGTGTTGTTTTCCTTTTAAACAAGCAGTGCATGTTTCATCACAGTGGAACTCCTTTATTGGTAAGCCTCTGACTAAACTATTGTGGCTAAGCTGATTCATGTTTTTGAGATTGACATGACCAAGCCTCCTGTGCCCAGTTTAGATTCTTGAAAAGAGGCTTTGGAAAATAGGCAAGGATTGCCTTTGAGATCTATCTTCTTAGAGAGATCTAAGGCATACACTCTTCCTGTCCTGTTGGCTTTCAGGAGAGTGTGATCATCCAACACCTTGTCAATCAAGTGCAAAACTTTGGATGACAGAATCCTACAGTTTTGACTTGTGAAAAGGGCAACATGGCCTTTATCACACATTTGACTGACACTCAAGAGGTTGTACTTGAGAGATTTTCCACATGATTAACATCATCAAATTTGATTTCTCCATTGGAGACAAAGCCCTTACCGATGATGTAACCCCTAGCATCATTGCCAAAGAGAGACAAATCCTTTTCCTTGAGAGTAGTCATGAAGAAGAGAGATGTTCCAGTCATGTGCATAGATCCCCCACTGTCTACATACCAGATGCTACTTTGGCATGTTGAAGAACCCTGCAATAATAAACAATCAGTTAGTTTTAGAGACCCAAACCTTTTGGTTTTGGGCCTGGTCTCATCAGTAGATGGTAAACTAACATGTTTATTTGTAACAATAGCCTGAGAGAGGAAGAAGATGGTGTAGAAGAGGAGTCCTTTGGCTTAGACCTCCTTTTCTGTGGGTTCAACATAGGAGAATCTAGTTGGTTAACTCTACCCAACAGATGTTGTACCATCATCACCAGCTGTGTCTGATTTTGTGATAAAGCTTTCAGCTCATCAGACACATTGCTAGTGGAGTTAGATAAGGTCCTATGTTGCACCTTCTTTTTTTGAGCACCCTCAGCTGTCACTGTTAACTCCTTCCTTTTTGGATTTCTTTAAGGACTAAGGGTTACAGGATTTGATGTTGCTGATACAAATGTGGTCTCAAACTCAGTTTTCATTTTACCATTTTCTCATTAATTTTCTTTTTGTTTGAGTTTGGAACCTCTTTTGTACCAAAATCATCTGTAGATGATTGAACAAAACACATACTTCACATGGTTTCTTCTTCATCTGAGGTTGATCATCAACTAAAGATGGTGAAGCGACAGAAGACTTGTTCTTCAATGCTTTGGAAGCATTGGTTGCTTTCTTGACAACCTCTTTAGTAGTCTTCAAACTCTTTCTACAGCCAGTTTTCTTCTCTTCAGTGCTGACAGCAGTTGAAGTTTGAACTTCAGGTGTTAAATCCTGCTCTCCAGTCCTTTCAGGACCTTCAGGATTAACTCCTGAGTTGATCAACTTATTGATCATGTGAATGTCAGCATTTGGACCATCAACATCAGCTGATAGGTCAAAGAGGGCTTGATGCTGACTGCTACTTCTGATTGTGCTGTATCAGAAGGTAGATCACATGATGTGATGGATTGGTTATCACTCTCACCATCAGATTCTACCTCTGCTCTTGGGGTAAAATCTGTAGGTGGAGCAGTGTGATTGTAGCCAATTCCAAACTTCACATTTGAAGCAGATTGCTTACTAAGAAGCATTTCAAAACCTTTGCATGATTGTACCCATCTATCACACTCGACATGGGTAACTGCAAGGGTTTCTTTGAGATCTTTGTACTTCTCTAGAAGTACATCTTCTCTAGCCTTATCATCAATTTTGGCAATTCAGTTTATAAACCTCATCATTTTTATCTTTGAGCACAAACTCAAACTCAGCTTTGTTTTTGGAAATTATTGTTCTAGCTCAATGTTCTTATTAATTAAAGCTACATTTGCTTCTCTAATGGAAGCAAATGCTGCTATGCATGTTCAGAACATAATTTGGCTTTTGCCTCAGAGGATACCTGTGATACCTGAGGTGTAGAGGCATTGGAAGATGAAGTATCAGCAGACTCCAAAGCCATAAGAGCTAGATTCCCAAAGGGACTGTCACCACCATGTTGACAGCACCTGAGAACAGTTGATCATGACCAGACAAGTCATGGTAAACTGCTCCAGTCAACAACTCCTGGGGTGAAGAAGCTGTGTTGTTGAGATTGAGGTTGTTGATGAGATAGGGAAGGCTGAGGTTCTGGTAATGCATGAGGTTGTGGTGTCATAGGAACTTGAACTTGATTTGACTGTGGCATGTAATAACAAGGGTACTGATATGGCATTTGACCCTGAGGAACAAAATATGCCGGAGATTGTTGTTGAGGATGATGACTAGATGTGACAGGATGTTGCCCTCTGTGTTGTGACTATTGCCAGGAAAAGTCACAAAGGGTGCAGTAGAGTTGGATCCAGTTGATCTACACTCTCTTGCAAAGTGTCCAAGCCGTTGGCATTTGTGACACCTTAACTTGCTCTTGTCAAAACCAACTTTGGTTTTGCCAGAGAGTCCTGGGAATTTTCTTCCAGTTCTTTTGTAGAACTTCTGAGATCTGATATTTATCAAGGCCATTTGGCTCAAAATATCATCTCTTCTAAGTCATCATCAGCAATCCCCTTGAGATCATCCATAATGAAACATAGATTGTCATTATTACACCCAGTGAACTGACCATCAACACTTACAAATGCAGAATCAGAAGTGCTTGAAGAGAAATTAATATGCTCATCATACTGGCATTCAGATGAAGCATATTCTGACTCATGACCCACCAAGGCAGTATTGCCTTGTATAAAGTCTTCAGTGAGCTTTCCAGATGAAGACAGCTTTCTCTTCTATTCTTCTCTCTCTCAAAGTGAGAAATTTCCCATGGAGTTGGGGGTGAGAGATAGTTTGTCCAAACTTGCACTGGAGCGTAGGACAATAGTATATGTGTCCCATCTCTCAGGCGTGTGATCTGAGAAATCTGTTATTCATCTGAATATTGGTGTATTCAAGTTTGACCATTTTTAGTTCAGAGATCAAACAAGAAAACCGCTCATATTGTTGAGTCAGTGTCTCACCCTTTCTATGAGAGAATGTCTCATATTGTTGGGCAAGATTTCTCTATTATTTGCCAAGACTCATCTGTTCCTCCAAATTTTCTTTCAAAGCAATCCAGAGGTCATGGGCAGTTTCATGATGCATTAGCCCAGAATAGATTTCATTGGGCAATGCCATGGCCAGAATTCCATGGGCTTTTGCATCAATCTCAAGCAACTTCTTATCCTCGTCTGAGTATTGCTCCCTCCTCTTCGGAACCATTTGATTGGTTTCCGGGTTATTCACCATAGGCTTGTGTGGACCAGTACCACTGATGTCCAACACCCTGCGCTGTTAACAGACAGGTGATGGAGCATACGTCTTTGCCATATGTTATACTCATCCTAACAGCATAGGAGGCTTGGTTGAGGAACCAGTATTGTGAGGATCATTGGAGGGAGTGGTCATTTTCAGTTCAAAAACAGTTTAGTTCAAGTTTTAAAAATTTTAGACAAACCCAACAAACTCAATGAGAACCAAGAAAAAGATCTCAGGATGAATGAGCAGAAATACAGAAAATTCAATCTCTATAACCGTTTCTTGCAAAAACAAAAGCTAATTCAATCAAACTTGGATCTTGAATAGCAGTTTCAATGATCAATTATAGATCGATCAATGATAACCCGCTCTGATACCATTTGACAGGATCAGTGATCACAAGTTTGATGTATCACAATACAAAGCAGCGGAATACAAACAAGAATTAGACAAATTGTAGCAAGCAATCGATACTTGTAAGCATTAAGATCGCATACGGTTATAGGGAGAGAATATGTATTTCTGATTTCTAGGAATGTTTTAGATGTAGAATATTTCTAATCAAATCAATCATCATTCCATTCAATTACTCATTCCCCATTGTTACAATGGGTTGTCACTCCTTATATAGAGTGCAACAGTCACTGCTGTTATCACGGAAGTGACACTGGCAGATCCAATACAAAAATAACTAATTCTTAACAAACTATTGAAATGTTCACAACTACTGAGAACATATCAGCATGTTAAGTACAAAATATAAAACTACTGAAACTACAACGACTGAAGAACAAACTCTTCAGTCGTTTTACAAAACTACTGAAACATAAAAATATAAAACTACTGATATCACAACTACTGAAGAAGTACTCTTCAGCAGTTGTGACAAACTACTGAGGCTTCAGTACTTGATCTTCAGACTTTGACCCAGGTGGTTCATCAGCTGATGACTTCAGTAGATATCATCAGCTGATGTCTTCAGTCTTTGTCTTCAGACTTTGTACATCAGTTGTTGATCTCAGCACTTGTGAACTCTTCAGCTGTTGTACTTCAGTACTTGGTCTTTCAGCTTCAGCACTTGTGTCTTCAGCTGTTGTACTTCAGCACTTTGGTTCTTCAGCTGTTAAGGTCTTCAGCACTGATCTTCAGCTGTTGAAGTCTTCAGCACTTGTAAACTACTGATAAGGCTTTCAGCAGTTGTGTGATACCGTGTGGGACTTAGAGGTTTTCTGATCTTGGCTCATTGGTTTTTTGGTCCAACAAGTTTCTAGTGATATTATATCTGGAAAGCCTAAACTGGTGTTGAAGGGGAGTCCCCCATGAGCAATGTCCACGCCTCCTATAAGAGAAATGCCTTAGGACTTCACTACACACTTCAAATGGTGGCATTATGACTGGAGGATAGGGGAAGTAGTCAGTTCTGAACAAAGATGGGAAGATAGAGACTATCAGGGTATTGACCTAATGTTTCTTACCAACTTGTGTGCTAAATATGTCTATACTTTATACAAGTGGCCACTATTCTATGACACACAAGACATTGTACAAGCTCTTAAATTCCAACACATTATAAGGCTGCCTGCATTGAGATACATGAGGAGTAACAAGAGAAGAGAAGTACAAGAAATTTCAAGGGCACGTGAAGAATGTTAAACAATAGGTAAATAGGTCCGAGGGGAGTTTGTAGATACATGATGTCCTAGTTTACGAGCTTAAATGTAAAAGTCTTTCATTCTTACATAGGTAATGTGATGATGTGATGAATTATGATATATGCTTGATGTATTATCTTAATTCACATGTATGACTTCTTATATAGGTTTGAGGTTGTTGTACATAGTCTACTCAATATGATAGAGAAATGTGTCAACCTAGTAGGGTGATTATTCATGCCAATGGACCATACTTATGGACTAATGACCATACTTATGGACCATACTAATGAATATTCATGCTTATGGACCAGTCGCATGAGTGGTCCAGTTTCAGTCGTATGATTGCACATAAGATTGACTCAGTCGCAGACTAAACCTCAGTCGGCAATCAAGAATAAATGGATGACAGGATCGAGATCACAAGTTTGATGTATCAGAATACAAAGCAGCGGAATACAGACTAGAATTAGACAAATTGTAGCAAGCAACGATACTGTAAGCATTAAGATCGCATACGGTTATAGGGAGAGAATATGTATTTTGATTTCTAGGAATGTTTATAGATGTAGAATATTTTATCAAATCAATCATTCATTCCATTAATTACTCATTCCCTTTTGTACAATAGGTTGTCACTCCTTATATAGAGTGCAACAGTCATGCTGTTATCACGGAAAGTGAAACTGGCAGATCCAATACAAAAATAACTAATTCTAACAAATACTGAAATGTTCACAACTATGAGAACATAGCAGCATGTTAAGTACAAAATTAAAACTACTGAAACTACAACGACTGAAGAACAAACTCTTCAGTCGTTTTACAAAACTACTGAAACATAAAATATAAAACTACTGATATCACAACTACTGAAGAAGTACTCTTCAGCAGTTGTGACAAACATGAGGCTTCAGTACTTGATCTTCAGACTTTGACCTTCAGGTGTTTCATCAGCTGATGACTTCAGTAGATATCATCAGCTGATGTCTTCAGTCTTGTCTTCAGCTTTGTACATCAGTTGTTGATTCAGTACTTGTGAACTCTTCAGCTGTTGTACTCAGTACTTTGTCTTTCAGCTTCAGCACTTGTGTTCTTCAGCTGTTGTACTTCAGCACTTGGTTCTTCAGGGTTAAGGTTCAGCACTGATCTTCCTGTTGTAGTCTTCAGCACTTGTCAAACTACTGATGAGGCTTTCAGCAGTTGTTGTGATACCATGTGGGACTTAGAGGTTTTCTGATCTTGGCTCATTGGTCTTTGGTCCAACAAACTCCCCCTGAACCAATGCAGCCAAAACCTCTCTTATTTAATCTCCCACTTATTGATGGCAAAATGTTGGTCTTTTTCCTTCTTGATCAGTAGAGAAGATGACCCATGTAAGCTCCGGCCTGGGAAGAAATCTCCAAATATTTGTTTGGCAGAGTATGAATGGGAACTCTGTTTTGGGGAACTGGACACAGAGTTGTTATCCCATTCATGAGATTTACTCCCCATAATGAGTCTGTATGACTCAGAAATAGGCCTCAAGGAGAACAAATGTTCCTCCTGAGAGAGTTCTTCTGCTCCTCCTTCGAAGAAGACTGGACCATAGTACTCTGATAAGTACTTCATGGTCCTGCCTTTTTAGCTCCACCGTAGTTACCTCCCTATATACAAATTCATCAGGATGGTTGCCTTCAAGGAGTAACTGGAGCTCATTCTTTTGGATGTCTTCAAGCTTTTTGATACAACCCCTTCTTAATCATCTTTTTTCTAGTAAGGCTTGAGGTGTCTTCTTTGCTAGGTGAGCTTTCTTGAATTCATCAATGATTTCCCAAGGTGAGACTACAACGGCCAACATGATGGTAGACTCTATTGTTTTTCGTACTTGGTTGTATCTGTGTGGGATAGTTCTTTTATGGATTCTAGAACTCACCCTGGGGTCTGGCCATACTTCACTCTCTCCTTCTGATACTGAAAGGTGTGCTGAGAGTGTACAGCCTTTGAGCATGCCCTTTCATGGCTTGATAGAGATGACTGAGGAAATTCCTTGTCAACCATCTTCAACAGTTGCTCATCGTGCTGTTTCTGCTGTTCTTCTTCTTCTATCTTGACTCTGACCATTTCCCTTTGAGAGTCAGGTGTGATCATGGTTGACTTCGGGGTTTTGGTAGCTTCAGAACAGCAGAGAGTGGCAGACTATCATCTTCATCCTCTTTTCTTCTTCTTCCATCTCAGCACCTTCTCCTCCTTCGGGGTACATCACTGGATGATGGTTGGGTTGGTGAAGGAATTGGTTTTGAAGAATGAGGATGTTTGGATTTTGGCTTAGAGGTTGGTTGGGAGATTTGAGGGATAGGATCTGTTTGAGTGGGTGGAAGGGAAGGTTGATCTAGCATCCTTGTAGTTAGCTTCGCCTTTGTGAGTTTAGCCATCTCTAACCTTTTACCAGCCCCAGCCTCATCAAGGGCTTCCACAATAATCCCTTTGTTGAATTGCTCAGACAGACAGATTCTGGTGGCTATAGCCAGAATGCTGTCCCGGGTCCATGCGCGGATCTCCATTAATGATCTTCCCAAGTATTTTGCCATAAAGCGGATCATTATTTCAACCTCTCTTTCTCAAGAGCATCATACCCTGCCCATCGGGTTTGTATCTCTTGTACTTCTAACCTTCTGATCTCACTATCCAGTGTGGCTGTGTCAAACCCCTGCCTGAAGAGTTGTTCAATTATTTTATCCATGGAGCGGCTGTGTGTGGTGTCAGCTTCTTTGACCAGCTCCTCCAAGGATTTGTCTTCAGCAGTGTGATCATCAGCACTTCTCTTTCGCTTGTAAGTGAGCAGAGGTTTGCTTTCTTTTCCTCCTCTTGGACTTGCTTCTCTTCCTTTTCCTCGGATCTTTTCCTCTTCCTTTCTTTCACTGCAGTACTCTCCCCTTTTTGGTTGCATTGGAGGAAGGGGTTGGTACCGCAGAAAGAGGTCTTTTGGACAGCAGCATCAACCAAGGGCTGTAATGTGGAGGAAAGCCTCTCATCAAGGGCTTTGATCACTATATCAGTGATTATGGGGTGATGAGAGGAAGGGAATTTTGGAGTACAGCACCTATTTGCTCAGGAGGGTTCTGTTCCTGAGAAGTAGGGCCTGAAGCAGAGGCAGGTGGTTGATTTTGGGGTGGTGCTGTGTTTGGGAAACCTTCAAGGGAAGGTGCCATCTGTGGGGTATGATGGTGGCAGATGGACTTGCATCCTGAGACATCTTGGCCAGCAGCTCTTTGAGTCTGCTAACCTCATCCTCTAGAATGGTGTTTTGAGCAACTACATCATAGAAGAAGCTCAGGTCATCATCAGTTGATACTGAATCACCTGACCTCCTCCTTAGAGCAGGATTTACATGCACTGGGTGTAGACCAGTTGGTGCATGTGCCCCTGTGCTTGGTACTGGGGACTTCCAGCCTCAGGACAATGTCCATCATCAGCTGTTGCCTCTAGGGAGGTCTTAGCAATGTTACCAGCCTCACTCTGGTCATGTGCTGAGTCAGAGGAGGTGGCAGCCTCACTAGATATTCTAAGCTCCTTGTCTACACCAGGAGATAGAATTGGGAAACCCCTATGCTGTGGGTTCTCAGGTGCACTGTGTTCCTCCCCCTCAATAGTAGAGGTATTCCAGTACTAAGTGGTTTCTGGGGAGGGGGTGAGGAGTGCAATTGAGTCAGCACGTGTGCAACTTAAAGTTGGGCTGTGAGGGGCGGTGTTTGGGGTAAGGGGTTAGAAGCAGTGTGCACCTGGGGTGGATGGTGCTCTTCAATGGCAATCTCCTCAAGTGAGTAAGATCCCAGATAAGTAGGTGCCCCTTGGGTTGCTGCAGGCTCTGTGGAGAGGAAGCCTGAACGGCTGTGGCTGGAGGAGTCATTGTATCCACTAGGGGGTTTGGACTAGTGGATATATCCTGCGTTTGTGTTGCAGGGGCATCCTCAGGAGACTCAATTCCATGAGTAGCCATTTTGGGTTTCTTGTGGTGGGTTTGGTGGGGACATTGGATTTGGAGGTGGTGGCTGTGGGTTCCAGCTGCGTGGGTTTTGCAGCTTGGCAGCCAGTTTGAGTGTCCGGTCAGAGTTGTGCCGGGAGTATACTTCTGGCAGAACAGCCGTAGCAGGGACTCCCAAGCCAACAAGTCCCTCAGCATTAAGCTGGTCTGTAATAATGGCCATTATGAACCGTGGATAAAGTATCCAACGGTTGGCAGTTAGTTTTTGAGCCATATCTTTGAGCTCTGAAAATATTAATTCTGAAAAGTTTAGTGGTTGTTGCTCAAGGATAGAATACATTACCTGCTGCCATTTGGTGGACATTTGATCCCAAGACGACGTCTTAGGGGCCAAACATACATTGACCATGTGAAAAATCAGGCGCTCAGCGTCATTAAAGTGTTTCTTCATGATGGTGGTGGCACTGAGATCACCTTGATATCCTGCTGGCAAAGATAGATCGATGGTGCCCTTCGGATATCCAGCAGGAGAAGTAGCATCACTCAGTTGAAGAATTTTACGGATTGTTGCAGGAGTAATGACTACTTCTTTGTTGTTGACGACTGACCGGAGGGATGGTGTGTTGCTCTCCTCAGTTGTAACAGTAATTCATCCAAAATTGGTTCAAGGATTCGGCATGTAAGACGGGGTTCAGAAGGAATGCCTTGTTGTATTGGGACTGAACCATAAGATCGACAGCAGTATCGAACTTAGTCCAGATCGGCGATTTTGTGAGGTAGGCAACACAGTTGTGTCGCGGTTTAATTTGCATAGACGCCATGGAGAAGAAGAAGTTTTGGAGAGGAACGTTAGGTTTGAAGAAGATGAAGCAATGAGAGCTAAGGTTAGGGGTATTTATAGGGTACGGGTAAGGAAACGACTGAAGGATGTGGTGTTAGTCATCAGTAGTTTTAAACGACCGTTGACATGGTATTATCCTTTCAGACGTTGAAACAGCTGAAGTCGTGGTGTTAGGCATCAGTAGTTTAGAAAACTACTGAAGACCGTGGTTTTGACTTCAGATGATTGAAACAACTGAGGACATGGTGTTTGTCATCAGTAGTTATGAAACTACTGAAGACAGTGGTTTTGTCATCAGCTGTTGTAAACAACTGAAGACTTGGTATTAGTCATTAGTAGTTATAAAACTACTGAAGACGTGGTTTTGCTTCAGTTGTTTAAATGAAACAGCAGTTGTACAAACGACTGAAGAGAAAGTTCTCTTCAGCTGTTTTCGTCAATTCTTAGCTTTTCAGCTGTTTCAAACTGTCCTCAACACATTCATCAGTCTTTATGGCTGATTTCAGTTGTTTCATAGGACATCAGTACTTATCTGTTTTTACTGGTTGCAGTGGTTGTAACTGCATCAGTAGTTTAGAACAGATGAAGTACTTCGGTACTTGTGAGACATTTAGCCGTCAGTAGTTATAAAAACTACTGAGGTTAAAAGAGCTCATCAGTACTTATATGTGACATAGGTACTCATGATCATCAGTATGAATTACTAAGATCATCAGTAGTTGTCACCTATTCTAGCTGCAGCATACCAAGCCTTAACACCAGGTTTTGGAAAGTTGAACTATCCAAAGGCTTAGTGAAAATGTCTGCAAGCTCATCAGCACTAGGCACAAACTTAGGATCAATCAGACCTTTTTCAAAACAATCCTTATAAAATGATGTCTGATCTCTATATGTTTGGTCCTAGAGTGCTGGACTGGATTTTTGACAATGCAAAGAGCTGAAGCACTATCCATTAACAATGGAGTCTTAGTCTCTGTAATGCCATAATCCAAAAGTTGGTTTTGAAGCCAGAGTACCTGAGATGTACAGCTTGCAGCAGCAATGTACTCTGCTTCAGCAGTGGATGTAGCAACTGAGGTCTGTTTCTTGCTCCGCCAAGAAATCAAGCAGTTGCCTAGGAATTGACATCCACCAGAAGTTGATTTCCTGGTCAACTTACACCCTGCATAGTCACTGTCAGAGAAAAAGCAACTAATTTACCAGAATGTCCGGTAGAATACCATAAACCTAGAGATGGAGTGCCTTGCAGATATCTAAAGATCCTCTTGACTGCAATCAGATGAGACTCTTTAGGTGCAGCTTGAAATCTAGCACAAACACATGTAGCAAACATAATATCTGGTCTAGAAGTTGTTAAACATACAAGGACCCAACATCATACATGTAAAGTGTTTCATCAACCACTTTACCTTTCTGATCTGAGTCCAGTGTGTGGTGCTGCTCATGGGAGTAGAACAGGGCTTACAGTTTTGTAAATCAAACTTTTGCAAAAGATCTTTTGTATATTTGGACTGATGAATAAAAATTCCATCAGCCTTTTGTTTGATTTGCAACCCCAGAAAGAACTGTAGTTTCCCATGGCACTCATTTCAAACTTATGTTGCATCAACTTTGTAAAGGCATCACACAACTTTGGATCAGAAGATGCAAAAATGATATCATCTACATAAATTTGAACAAGTAGATTATGCTGCCAGTTTTCTTAATGAATAAAGTCTTGTCTATGGAGCCTCTAGTGAAATGTTTTCCAGAAGAAAGTTTGATAATGTCTCATACCAGGCTCTGGGAGCTTGTTTAACCCATAAAGAGCTTATCAAGCTTATACACCCAATTAGGATGTTTATTGTCCTCAAAGCCTGGAGGTTGACATACATAAACCTCTTCTTTAACTTTTCCATACAAAAATGCACTTTTGACATCCATTGAAAGACTTTAAGGTTTTGATAAGCAGCATAAGCTAAAAACAATCGAATTGCTTCCAGTCTGGCTACAGGGGCAAAGGTTTCATCATAATCAATACCTTCTTCTTGTGCAAACCCCTGAACAACCAGTCTGGCCTTGTTCTTAACAATAAGCCCTTTTCATCAGTTTTGTTCCTAAACACCCATTTAGTGCCTATTGCACACTTACCTGGAGGTAGAGGAACCAGTTCCCACACTTGCTGTTTCTTGAACTGAAGAAGCTCAAGCTGCATGGCATCAACCCATCCATTGTCCTTTAAAGCAATGTGATAATTCTTGGCTCTTGCTGACTGATGAAGAGAGCATAGAAGCAAAAATTTGACAATTGACTTCTTGTTGATACTCCAGCAGTGATATCACCAATGATTTGAGACATAGGGTGATTCTTCAGATCTTGATACACAATGAGATCTGTGCAAGTGTTTGTAGCGGTTCAGCAGCAACAGATGGTGATGTGAATCATTTTCTTGAAACCAATCAGTGGATGGTAATTCAAGGAGGGTTGAATTCGAAGAAATCTCATCAGCATTTGTTGTGGATGGTGCTACTGGCGCTACAGGAACATCAGGTCTAGCTGAGCCAGGCAGCTGATCACTAAACCTGAAGAGGTGAGTACTGAAATCATCATCATCATTAGCAGTACCACCAGGTGGTGAACTGTTGACAGGAGCAACAGCAGGAGTTTGATAAGGAACATATTGCAGTATGTCCAAATCAAATAACTCGACAGGACTTTGTGGAATCTTGTCCTTTGGAGATTCATTAAACTTAACATGTAGAGTTTCTTCAACCATCTTTGTTCTGCAGTTGAAGACTCTGTATGCCTTGCAAGTAGATGAATAACCAACAAAGTATCCTGCATCCACCTTAGGATCGAATTTGTGGAGTTGATCCTTTGTGTTGAGAATAAAACAGGGACACCCAAATGCTTTGAAAAATGAAATCAGAGGAGCCAAATGATGGAGAACTTCATATGGAGTCTTCATCAACCTCTGATTTACTAAAACTCTATTTTGCACATAACAAGCTGTGTTGACAGCTTCGGCCCAAAAGGTCAATGGCAAACCAGAGTCAGCCAGCATGGACCTTGCAGCTTCAATGAGAGTCCTGTTCTTTTCTCCACTACTCCATTTTGTTCTGGAGTCCTTGGAATGCTGAATGCCTTTTGATTCCCTTTGAAAGAAAGAAGTCATCAAGTGTATGATTTCTGAACTCAGTTCCATTATCACTCCTAATACACTTGACTGGAAGGGAATACTGCTTCTCAATGTACAGCACAAAGTGGATAATCTTCTGAGCAGCCTCATCCTTTGAATGTAGAAAGAAAGTCCATACAAATCTGGAGTAATCATCCACAATTACCAGACAGTATTTCTTCTTTGCCATGCTCATTACTCTCACAGGACCAAATAGATCCATATGCAGTAATTGCAAGCAGGCAGTGGACTTGGACACTTCAATAGGAGGAAATGAGACCTTGTGCTGTTTTCCTTTTAAACAAGCAGTGCAGGTTCATCACAGTGGAACTCCTTTATTGGTAAGCCTCTGACTAAACTATTGTGGCTAAGCTGATTCATGTTTTTGAGATTGACATGACCAAGCCTCCTGTGCCACAGTTTAGATTCTTGAAAAGAGGCTTGGAAAATAGGCAAGGATTGCCTTTGAGATCTCTTCTTAGAGAGATCTAAGGCATACACTTCTTCCTGTGTGCTTTCAGGAGAGTGTGATCATCCAACACCTTGTCAATCAAGTGCAAAACTTTGGATGACAGAATCCTACATTTTGACTTGTGAAAAGGGCAACATGGCCTTTATCACACATTTACGACACTCAAGAGGTTGTACTTGAGATTTTCCCCATGATTAACATCATCAAATTTGATTTCTCCATTGGAGACAAAACCCTTACTGATGATGTAACCCCTAGCATCATTGCCAAAAGAGACAAATCCCTTCTTTCTTGAGAGTAGTCATGAAGAAGAGAGATGTTCCCAGTCATGTGCATAGATCCCCCACTGTCTACATACCAGATGCTACTTTGACATGTTGAAGAACCCTGCAATAATAAACAATCAGTTAGTTTTAGAGACCCAAACCTTTTTGGTTTTGGCCTGGTCTCATCAATAGATGGTAAACTAACATGTTTATTTGTAACAACAGCTGAGAAGAAGAAGATGGTGTAGAAGAGGAGTCCTTTGGCTTAGACCTCCTTTTCTGTGGTTTCAACATAGGAGAATCTAGTTGGTTAACTCTACCCAACAGATGTTGTACCATCATCACCAGCTGTGTCTGATTTTGTGATAAAGCTTTCAGCTCATCAGACACATTACTAGTGGAGTTAGATAAGGTCCTATGTTGCACCTTCTTATTTTGAGCATCCTCAGCTGTCACCTGTTTAACTCCTTCCTTTTTGGATTTCTTTAGGACTTAAGGGTTACAGGATTTGATGTGTTGATACAAATGTGGTCTCAAACTCAGTTTTCATTTTACCATTTTCTCATTAATTTCTTCTTTTTGTTTGAGTTTGGAACCTCTTTTGTACCAACAATCACCTGTAAGATGATTGAACAAACCACATACTTCACATGGTTTCTTCTTCATCTTAGGTTGATCATCAACTAAAGATGGTGAAGCAACAAAAGACTTGTTTTCAATGCTTTGGAAGCATTGGTTGCTTTTTGACAACCTCTTTGGTAGTCTTCAACTCTTTCTACTGCCAGTTTTCTTCTCTTCAGTACTGACAGCAGTTGAAGTTTGAACTTCAGATGTTAAATCCTGCTCTCCAGTCCTTTCAGGACCTTCAGGATTAATCCTGAGTTGATCAACTTATTGATCATGTGAATGTCAGCATTTGGACCATCAACATCAGCTGATAGGTTCAAAGAGGGCTTGATGCTGACTGCTACTTCTGATTGTGCTGTATCAGAAGGTAGATCACATGATGTGATGGATTGGTTATCACTCTCACCATCAGATTCTACCTCTGCTCTTGGGGTAAAATCTATAGGTGGAGCAGTGTGATTGTAGCCAATTCCAACTTCACATTTGAAGCAGATTGCTTACTAAGAAGCATTTCAAAACCTTTGCATGATTGTACCCATCTATCACACTCGACCTGGGTAACTGCAAGGGTTTCTTTGAGATCTTTGTACTTCTCTAGAAGTACATCTTCTCTAGCCTTATCATCAATTATTTGGCAATTCAGTTTATAAACCTCATCATTTTTATCTTTGAGCACAAACTCAAACTCAGCTTTGTTTTTGGAAATTTGTTCTAGCTCAATGTTCTTATTAATTAAAGCTACATTTGCTTCTCTAATGGAAGCAAATGCTGCTATGCATTGTTCAGAACATAATTTGCTTTTGCCTCAGAGGATACCTGTGATACCTGAGGTGTAGAGGCATTGGAAGATGAAGTATCAGCAGACTCCAAAGCCATAAGTGCTAGATTTCCAAAGGGACTGTCACCACCATGTTGACCAGCACCTGAGAACAGTTGATCATGACCAGACAAGTCATCTGGTAAACTGCTCCAGTCAACAACTCCGGGGTGAAGAAGCTGTGTTGTTGAGATTGAGGTTGTTGATGAGATAGGGAAGGCTGAGGTTCTGGTAATGCATGAGATTGTGGTGTCATAGGAACTTGAACTTGATTTGACTGTGGCATGTAATAACAAGGGTACTGATATGGCATTTGACCCTGAGGAACAAAATATGCCGGAGATTGTTGTTGAGGATGATGACTAGATGTGACAGGATGTTGCCCTCTGTGTTGTTGACTATTGCCAGGAAAAGTCACAAAGGGTGCAGTAGAGTTGGATCCAGTTCATCTACACTCTCTTGCAAAGTGTCCAAGCCGTTGGCATTTTTGACACCTCAACTTGCTCTGTCAAAACCAACTTTGGTTTTGCCAGAGAGTCCTGGGAATTTTCTTCCAGTTCTTTTGTAGAACTTCTGAGATCTGATATTTATCAAGGCCATTTGGCTCAAAATATCCATCTCTTCTAAGTCATCATCAGCAATCCCCTTGAGATCATCCATGATGAAACATAGATTGTCATTATTACACCCAGTAAACTGACAATCAACACTTACAAATGCAGAATCAGAAGTGCTTGAAGAGAAATTAATATGCTCATCATACTGGCATTCAGATGAAGCATATTCTGACTCATGACCCACAAGGCAGTGTTGCCTTGTATAAAGTCTTCAGTGAGCTTTCCAGATGAAGACAGCTTTCTCTTATGTTCTATCTCTCTCTCAAAAGTGAGCAATTTCCATGGAGTTGGGTGAGAGATAGTTTGTCCAAACTTGCACTGGAGCGTAGGACAATAGTATATGTGTCCCATCTCTCAGGCAGTGATCTGAGAAATTGTTATTCATCTGAATATTGGTGTATTCAAGTTTGACCATTTTTAGTTCAGAGATCAAACAAGAAAACCGCTCATATTGTTGAGTCAGTGTCTCACCCTCTATGAGAGAATGTCTCATATTGTTGGGCAAGAATTTCTCTATTATTGCCAAGACCTCATCTGTTCCTCCAAATTGTTCTTTCAAAGCAATCCAGAGGTCATGGGCAGTTTCATGATGCATTAGCCCAGAATAGATTTCATTGGCAATGCCATGGCCAGATTCCATGGGCTTTTGCATCAATCTCAAGCAACTTCTTATCCTCATCTGAGTATTGCTCCCTCCTCTTCGGAACCATTGATTGGTTTCCGGGTTATTCACCATAGGCTGTGTGGACCATGTACCACTGATGTCCAAACCCTGCGTTGTTAACAGACAGGTGATGGAGCATACGTCTTTGCCATATGTTATACTCATCCTAACCAGCATAGGTGGCTTGGTTGAGGAACCAGTATTGGAGGATCATTGGAAGGAGTGGTCATTTTCAATTCAGAACAGTTTAGTTCAAGTTTTAAAAAGTTTTAGACGAACCACAACAAACTCAATGAGAACCAAGAAAAAGATCTCAGGATGAATGAGCAGAAATGCAGAAAATTCAATCTCTATAACCGTTTCTTGCAAAAACAAAAGCTAATTCAATCAAACTTAGATCTTGAATAGCAGTTTCAATGATCAATTATTAGATCGATCAATGATTAACCTGCTCTGATACCATTTGACAGGATCAGAGATCACAAGTTTGATGTATCAGAATACAAAGCAGCGGAATACAGACTAGAATTAGACAATTGTAGCAAGCAATCGATACTTGTAAGCATTAAGATCGCATACGGTTATAGGGAGAGATATGTATTTCTGATTCTAGGAATGTTTATAGATGTAGAATATTTCTAATCAAATCAATCATTCATTCCATTCAATTACTCATTCCCCTTTTGTACAATAGGTTGTCACTCCTTATATAGAGTGAACAGTCACTGCTGTTATCACGGAAAGTGACAATGGCAGATCCAATACAAAAATAACTAATTCTTAACAAACTACTGAAATGTTCACAACTACTGAGAAACTATCAGCATGTTAGGTACAAAATAAAAACTACTGAAACTACAACGACTGAAGAACAAACTCTTCAGTCGTTTTACAAAACTACTGAAACATAAAATATAAAACTACTGATATCACACTACTGAAGAAGTACTCTTCAGCAGTTGTGACAAACCACTGAGGCTTCAGTACTTGATCTTCAGACTTTGACCTTCAGTGTTTCATCAGCTGATGACTTCAGTAGATATCATCAGCTGATGTCTTCAGTCTTTGTCTTCAGACTTTGTACATCAGTTGTTGATCTTCAGTACTTGTGAACTCTTCAGCTGTTGTACTTTGTACTGTGGTCTTTCAGCTTCAGCACTGTGTTCTTCAGCTGTTGTACTTCAGCACTTTGGTTCTTCAGTGTTAAGGTCTTCAGCACTTGATCTTCGCTGTTGTAGTCTTCAGCACTTGTCAAACTACTGATGAGGCTTTCAGCAGTTTTGTGATACCATGTGGGACTTAGAGGTTTTCTGATCTTGGCTCATTGGTTCTTTTGGTCCAACAATGGATTCTCCCATAGAACTCATTTGGAATCACGATTTCATAATTTCCTCAAAATTAAGCGTAGTTTTTGACTGGAATGATCCAAATATGATATCATACACATACACTTACACACATAATAGATTCGTTGCATCCTTCTTAATGAATAAAGTTGGATCAATCTCCCTCGTGAATACCATTTTGGATCAAGTGCCGGGAAAATCTCTTATACCAGATCTTGGGCTTGATGTATACCATATAGAGCTTTGCTGTGCTTGTACACACGATGAGGACATTCAACATTTCATAACCTGAGCTTGCTGAACATACAAATTATCGATGATTGGTATAAAGAAATGAACCTTTAACGTCGATTTGGTACACCTGGAATTCATATAAGAAGCATATGCCAAGAATACACGAATTCTTCCAGTCTTGCAACTGCAGCAAAACACTTCAAAATCTATTCTTCCTCATAGGTGTAACCTTGTGCTACTAATCGTGCTTTGTTTGAATAATTATCCTCTGTCAATTGATTGTTTTGAACACCATTTTGTTCTAATGGCATTTCTCCTTTAGGCAAACCACTAGTGTGCACCTCTTGTTTTCGGAAGTGTTGTACTTCCTCTTACGTCACTCAATCTAACTATTGTCCTTTAATGCTTGAGCTGGTTTTTAGGGACATGTGTGATAGAAAGCACTAGTACAAGCAAATATTTGCTCGTTCGGAATGACTTCTCGTTGTTTCTCTTCAAAAGACCAATCATCTGACAAATGGGATGTTTCTGTGAACACAAGTTGTTGGAATTCTCGTCTTGTTGAACATTCACATCCAAATTGGTTTGCTTCAGGTCGGAGAGCTAGTGCAACATGGTTGAAGAATGTGGAATAAAATTGGAACTTAAGTTGGTGAGTAGAGAAAATAATCAACCTTGTCATTGACATCTATATCTCAAGATACACAGGAAGTTCTAGAATCAGGTTGGTGAATTTGTGGTCGATCATTAGGAATAGGTTGAGAAACATCAGAAATTTTAGGAACTTTTCATGCTTAGGAGTTTGTTAATCATGCTTCTCTGTAGAGAATATAAGATCTCTCACAAATGAGAAAACAAATAGTCCGGGCTTGAATCATCCCTATCATCAAAGTCGGAATCATGATTCAAGATCTCCTCCTTCTTTCCTATTGACACAAGAATATTCAAACAGGTTAGAATTAAATGAGGTTGAAAATGAATCTAAATCAAATAACCATGTTGGTGATGGGTTTGTTTGAACACAAGATCATAGTTTAACCTCTTAAACATTCTGAAAACGCAGCGGAAAGACAACATTTTAAACTTACTTAGAAGCTGAAAAACATGTTCTTTAGGTGACCATATAAATGTATAAAACAAACCCAAATATCAAAGGATCATTGTATGTGAATGAGCATGCTATGTGAACATAAAACAACATAATATGACAGCCACAAGGGGCTGCCATAACTAGCTTTCTGCAGCCTTCAAAAATCGAATGAAAGAAGGATGATATGAAGATGATGATGATATGTTATGCAGCCCTCAAAGAAGAGAATCTCAAGTTGTAATACCCACAAGCTTCCACCAAACACCTTGCTTGTTAGGGAGCTTTACACCACATGAAAACCCCTTAGAAGATCAATCCAAATCAGCCAAAACAACTAAGAAAAACGAATTTTTCAGCCTTGTTTTTGCTTCTTCAAATCTGAAATTGGCTAGCTTCCAAGAGAGAAAAGTTGTTTTGTGTGTGTGAGAGAAAGTGTAGCAGAGATGGTTGCTTGAATGAATGAATTAAGTCTTGTAGAAGCGAAGACAAAATGTTCATCCCATTGAACCTTTGGGCGGCCGCAAGCCCCATCCAAAAAAGGGTTTCCCACCCTTTTGAAATTTTTATAAAACTACACTCCAAGCATATTAAGTTATAAAATTAAAACATAGTCTAATTTTATAACATGACATACTTTTATTTGACATTATTTAACCAATCTTAAATGATGTATCAAATAAATATCTCATGAACAAATTATCCACATAATATTGTTCTTTCACAAAAGAAATATTTAGAAAACCAATTTACTAAATAGGTGTCAATATTTATTGTATGATCTTATCAACAAATAAATAATTGTTGGTGTTTGTATAGCTTGTTATTGGGTATAACCCGACTTGGATCATGACGTACTAACCGCATCAATGTTCTATGTATTTTGGGCATACGAAATTATACAATCTCCCACTTGCACAAGATACATAGGAGATTGATGCAAGCAGTAAATACCGCCTAACAACGGTTTACTACCCTTAACACGCATGACTTGTAGCCATTCAATAACATCATCTTATTCAAGTATCCTACTTGAAATGATTTAGGTGAATCAATCATCTATCCTTTTGTTACACATGTCATGTTAAATCCAAGAACACAGAATGATCATTCCTTGTTTATTTAACTTATAAGGCCTTGGACACCTAACTCTTAAAGAATAAGAGGAACAAATTCCATCTTGACTACATACGTTTCTCAACGACATCTCGTGTCATACCAGAACATACCCTTATGTGCTGTCCACTATTTCAGGACAGTGAAGAATTAGCTCAAGGTATAATACTTGGTGAATATCAAAACCCAATATGTATCTCAGGTCGAAGGATACCAAATGATATTCGCCTTTTCTCAAATTTACTTATGATTAAAATTTGAGATGCGGGTCAGTCCAATATTTGCATCCCGCAAATATCTATGAACCTTGGTAGCAACCAATTGCTCTATATTCATTCCTTATGAATATCAACCAATCCAAGTTCATAATAATCTTACCCTCAAACTTGTTCCCATAAGTATGAACGACTATGGACATTTAGAGTAAACAATTTACTCATGGATTAAACATGCTAAATTGGAACATTAATTGAAACATTATAACCAAATAATTTTTTTTCAAATAACAAAGAGTTCCACATATCCAAATACAAAATTTACAGATCAAATCCAATCACTAGAATATCGAAGTCCCATGGCACAAGTATGACCTTCATGCTTTGCCTTTTGAAGGAGCTTCGTGAGAGGATCTGCAATGTTTTGATCCGTGTGAACTTTGCGAATACATATCTTTCCCTTTTCAACTTCATCTCGTATGTAGTTGAATCTCCGCTCAATGTGCCTAGTCTTTTGATGAGCACGAGGCTCCTTGATTTGAGCAATCGCACCCTCGTTATCACAAAAGATCTCCAGGGGGTCCTGAATGGAAGGGACAACCCCTAGATCGGCAATGAATTTCTTCAACCATGCAGCTTCTTGAGCTGCCAATGAGGCGGCGACATATTCTCATTCTGTAGTTGATAGAGCCACCACATCCTGTTTGGAGCTCTTCCAAGAGACCGCTCCTCCATTCAGAATGAAAATATATCCCGATTGCGACCGAGAATCATCATGATCGGTTTGGAAACTCGCATCCGTGTAACCTTTTACAATGAGTTCCTCATCACGAGATCCATAGATTAGGAACATATCTCTTGTCCTCCTTAGGTACTTAAGTATGTTCTTAACAGCCATCCAATGACTGTTTCCACGATTTTGCTGGTAATGGCTTGTCATGCTTAAGGCGCATGACACGTCCGGTTGAGTGCATATCATTGAATACATGATGGATCCAATAGCAGATGCGTATGGGATTGCCTTCATTTGATCATGCTCATCCCTTGAGCTAGGACATTGAGTCGTACTCAATATCGTCCTCTTTGAATAGGTACGGTGCCTTTCTTAGAGTTCTCCATCTTGAACCTTTTCAAGATCTTATCAATGTATGCACTTTGATTTAAACCAATCAACCGCCTTGATCTATCCCTATAGATTTTTATTCCCAGAATATAGGCGGCTTCACCAAGATCCTTCATGGAAAAACAACTTCCAAACCAGGTTTTTACACCTTCAAAGGTTGGAATGTCATCTCCAAATAGTAGTATGTCATCAACATACAATACTAGGAAAGTTATTGTGCTCCCACTAGCCTTCTTATACACACAAGCCTCATCAGCGTTTTTGATGAAGCCAAATTTCTTTACCTCCTCATCAAAACGATGATTCCAGCTTCTTGATGCTTGTTTCAATCCATAGATTGATTTCTTTAACTTGCATACTTTATTAGGATGTTTTGGATCGACAAAACCTTCAGGCTGAACCATATAGACATCTTCCTCAAGATATCCATTTAGGAAAGCCGTTTTGACATCCATTTGCCAAATCTCATAATCATAATGAGCAGCTATGGCGAACAATATCCTTATAGACTTTAGCATCACAACGGGTGAGAAGGTTTCATCATAATCAACCCCTTAAGTTTGAGTGAAACCCTTTGCTACAAGTCTAGCTTTATAAGTATCCAAGTTTCCATTCATATCGGTTTTCTTCTTGAAAACCCACTTACTTCCAACTACCTTGGAATTAAGAGGTGGTACAACAAGTTCCCAAACTTGATTGTCATACATGGATTGCATCTTAACGTTCATGGCCTCAAGCCGTTTGTCACAATCCAAATTGGACACTGCATTCTGGTATGTGGTTGGTTCATCTGAATCTTCCACATAGCATCCATCCATGAAAAATCCATATCTTTCAGGTGGATTACTAGTTCTACCACTTCTGCGAAAGTTTTGTGTGTATTGATCAACCGCTTGATCATCCTCAACATCCTCATGTTGAGTGCTAGTTTCAACCAAACGTGCATCGGGTTGTGGTTCTTGATCCTCCTCAACATCCCTGTTCTACTGCTAGTTCCTTCCATAAGGAACTTTGCCTCCAAGAACTCACCCTTTCTGGCAACAAACACCTTTTGTTCCAATGGATCATAGAAATAATATCCCATAGAATCTCTAGGATATCCAATAAAGATACACTTGGTGGATCCGGTTTCCAATTTGTTTGGGGTGGGAGTCTTAACGTAAGCCTCACAACCCCATACCCTTAAGTATGATAGGGATGGAACTCTTCCATGCCATATCTCAAAAGGTGTCCTTCCACCTTTTTGGTTGGGGCCATATTTAAAATACAGGCCGCGGAGAGCAAAGCGAAACCCTAAAATGATAGAGGTAATGTGCTTCTAGCCACATAGATCAGACATATCCAATAAGGTTCGATTCCTCCTCTCAGACACACCATTGTGTTGTGGTGTTCCAGGTGGAGTGAGTTGTGAGACAATCCCACAACTCCTAAGATGATCTTGAAAAGCATCACTTAGGTATTCACCTACTCTATCGGTACGGAGAACTTTAATTGACTTGTTAAGTTCATTTTCCATTTCATTCTTGAAGATTTTGAACATTTCAAAAGCTTCATCTTGTGCCTTAATAAGTACCATACCCATAGCGGCTATAATCATCGGTAAAGGTAATGAAGTATCTTTCACCATTCCTAGTCATTGGCTTAAAAGGACCACATACATCCGAATGTATGATTCCTAATAAATCTTTTCCCATTTCGTTAGTTCCACTAAAGGGTGCCCTAGTCATTTTACCTTGTAAACAAGATTCGCATACATCAAATGAATCACATTCATTAGTTTTTAAAAGACCATTCTTTTGAAGTGTTTCTATGCGTTTCTTGTTGTTAGGATCTAATGTGTTCAATGAACTTGATGAACGAATTGGGAGGTTTCTGGACGGCTAGGGTACGGCTGGAATCGTAATCGATCGAGAGTCATGTTTTTCACGATTGAGTTGTATTTATAGGTTGGTATTATTCAATCGTACGACTGAACAATTAGTATGGTTCAGTCGTGCGATTGAACCATGCGGTTGATTCATTCGTACGACTAAGTGTTCAGTCGTGCGACTGAGCCAATCTTATGTTACAATCGTACGACTGATCTAGTCTCCTGGTTCAGTCGTGCGACTGAGTCAATCGTGTGAAGTTATTCATGCGTATGGTTCATTCGCATGAGCCATTCGCATGAGAACTTCATTATATTAAGTTTGAATATATTAATTAATAAACATTATGTGTAATCATTCAAGCAATCACTAACCTAATTAACCACTTCAAAGTCAACTCATTAATGAAACATTAAACATTTTAACTAACAAACAATCAATATCATTTCATTAATCATACCAAACAAGATCTATTACCTCACATATCATGATCTAGGGACATACATGTATCAACAACTGGTATTTGACCGAAATACCTAGAGATTAACGTGTAAACCAGATCAAATAGTGCGGAATCCTATTTGATTGGCGATCCAATTAGTGAGAACACACGAAGAATCAATTAAGAATTGCAACTAACGTTAGAAATCGATTGGGAATCGATCTAATGTGTTCTATGAACTTGGAGAACGAATTGGGAGGTTTCTGGATGGCTAGGGTACGTCTGGAATCGTAATCAATCGAGAGTCATGTTTTTCACGAATTGAGTTGTATTTATAGGTTGGTATTATTCAATCGTGCGACTGAACCATTAGTATGGTTCAGTCGTGCGATTGAACCATGCGGTTGATTCATTCGTACGACTAAGTGTTCAGTCGTGTGATTGAGCCAATCTTATGTTACAATCGTACGACTGATCCAGTCTCCTGGTTCAGTCGTGCGACTGAGTCAATCGTGTGAAGTTATTCATGCGTATGGTTCATTCGCATGAGCCATTCGCATGAGAACTTCATTATATTAAGTTTGAATATATTAATTAATAAACATTATGTGTAATCATTCAAGCAATCACTAACCTAATTAACCACTTCAAAGTCAACTCATTAATGAAACATTAAACATTTTAACTAACAAACAATCAATATCATTTCATTAATCATACCAAACAAGATCTATTACCTCACATATCATGATCTAGGGACATATATGTATCAACAAACTCCCCCTTGGACCTAGATCTCTCTAATGTCTTGTTTTCTTCATTACCTCCTCATATTTCTTGTACTTGTCCTCTTTTGTGACTCCCGCGTGAATATCAAACACGAGGCAAAGTCTTATGACATTTTGGAACTGGAGGGCCTGTATAATATCTTGCGTATCATAGAATAGTGGCCACTTGTATAGTGTATAGACATCATTTTCTGACAAGTTGGTAAGCCACATTGGGTCGAATACTCTGATTGTATCCATTTGGCCCTCTTTATTTAGGACTATGACTGCTTCTGCTGTTCTCCAATCGTAGTACCACCACTTAAAGTGTGGTGTGAAATCCTTTGTCATTTCCCGGAGTGGGATTCTTGACATTGTGCGTGGAGGATTCCACTTCAACACTATCTTTGTTTTTCCAGTAATGGCATCCATCTCAGACCTTCTAATATACCTTGTAGGTTGTTGAGGTCTGAAGTTAATCCACCTGGTATGGTACTCTTCCTTTAGGGCAGCCTCAAACCAGCCTGACATCTTTCTCGGGTCAGCATACAACAGCTTCAATTTGGCTAGCTGGTTGAGCTCAAAACCTGGTAGAGTCTTTAGATCATGTGGAAATCTAAAGTACTCTATGCCCTTCTCCCTCTTAACGGCATAAACGTTAAGATCATCAAAATATGCCCATGCTATAATCCTGCCTGACACCTTAAGATGTTTCTTGACTCTATAGATTGGGAACCACATTGCCCTTATTGTCAGCATATGAGGATAGTGCTCTTGAGTGACATCTTCTATCTCTATTTCATCAACGTCATTTAGCTCGTCATCACAGGTAGAATTACATGTCGGAGCGTCTTTCACTATTTCATCAGGATTGATCTTGAAAATTTCTGCCAGTTGCTCGTTTGATAGATCATGAATTATTTCCCCCCTTTCTTGAGGGGTATAACTCACTGACCTTCTGACAATCCCTTGCAGATCAAGAACCATTGTGAGTTGAGACTTGACCTGCTGAAGGGGAGCAATATCAAACTCATCTCTTTTGTAATTTGGATCTGTTTGATTTACACATTTCACACACAAATCATTAGTAATTTTCAAACGAAATGCATTAACTTATATAAACATTTAATACATGGTTTTTCAATACAGAATACAAAAGTAAACAAATACATAAACATCTATATTTGCTTTTATCCTGAATACTCGGCTCATCATCATATGGGGTACAGAAGCAGAAGCTGGCAGATCTTGTCTGTTCTTTGATCTTTTCTCTTGCCCTGGAGCTGAGACAGATTCAACTGCTTCTCCTCCGTCAGTGTCATCATCTTCGTGCCATTCTTCAGTTTCTCTCTCGTCAGTTTCACTCTCATCATCATCATCATCTTCTTCATCATCATCATCATTTCTGTCCCCATCCCTTATCTTTAATGGCTCCTCCTTCGTTCCTTTCAGCTTTAGCAAAATGGTCTTTTTAGCCTTTTCCAACTCCTCTATTTTCTTCCCTGAGGTGACGCTTTGAGCTTGGAGAAGGGCTATCTCGTTGCTCTGGGCAGTCATCTCCTTCCTTTCTATCACTTGAGCCTGCTCTGCAATTTGGTGAGTTTGTGCAGCAGTCAGGTCCTGGCGGATTTGGGAGGCCTTTTCTCATCGGCAGCCAGCAAACGCATTACCATTCTGTTTAGTGCCGACAACTATTCTTCTACCGCAACTGTAGGTAGAGGTGATCTGTAAGTGAATGAGGGATAGGCTGAGGGCTCAGTTTGGTGGCTAGTGGTGGTGGTGGTGGCTGTGGTGAATATCGGGTCAGATCGGGATGATAGTGGTGGTGAGTGAGGGGTGAATGATGTAGTGGTGGCTGGGATCTGTATTGTGGTGGTCGGTCTGGTGGTGTCTGTGGTTGTTGGGGGGTTGTGGTGGCTATGGTGGTGGATGGTGTGTCTGAAGAGGTGGTAGTGGTGGTGGTGGGGGCTGTAGTGGCTGAGGTAGTAGTGATGAAGGTCAAACGACGCTTCTTCTTTGGTTTCTGCCCATGGGGTTGAGCCATCCGTTTTCTCCTCGTTCCCTTCGAGGTGGATGCTCCCACTCCTACCCTGCCGATTGACCCTGGAACATAGGTCGGGTCGGTCTCTGTCTCTCTAGAGTCTCTTGGGTGCTCACCAACCACCCAAAGCCCATGTACTGTGGGAACCACTTTTCTTCCCACAGTCTTGGTGAGGGGCTCCTCATCAGACTCTTCTTCTTCTACTTCTGTCTCAAGGACAAAATCATGATGAAACCCAGCTGATTCGGTAACTTCTGCAGCTGGGGCAGATGCTGGAGGCACGACATCAGACGTAGTGCCTCTCTGTGGAACAGGCATATTGTCTCCGGCACCCCACTATCATCATCATCTGAATCATCAGTGGGTAGGACAATTGGCTCCACATCGGAGTCACTATCTTCGTGACGCCATTGGCGTCTCCCCGTGCCACATAACTTCATCTGCTAAATGGCCAATCAGCCTTTTGCCTGGGGCTTCACTTGCTTGCCCCGGTACACCACCATCCTACCCAAAGTAGTGTCATCCATAAGTTCCAAAGTCACTGCATCGTGACTTTCCTTGGGGAGCAGAGGCAGCTTCTCATTGAATATCATCTGAAGAAACCTTGGATACATACAAAAACCTTCTTTCCCTTTTGCTTCAATGTTCTCTACCAAATAAGCAAAGATCATATTCGAGAAGCTGAAAGGGTGGTTCAGCACCAGAGCCACGAAGGCATTTTGTATCTGATCTGATAGGTCATCGAAACCACCCCTTCTCGAAGCAATGCACTTAAGAATCACATGTGCCAGATATTGTATTATGGGCACAGGTTGCTCTTATTTAGCACCCCCGAGTTAATGTCCCCGCAGACTTGATTCGGAGGAAACACCCTCTCACTGTCAAAGGATGTAACTTAGTGGGGTGAGTGGAGTCATCCCCAAACTCAAGGATTCTCTGGATGTCAGTAGCGGTAATGTCGATAGCTTGACCCATAATGGTGCTTCAGATGCTGTATGGCTCACGAGAGCGATCCACTGAGGCATTCTCCCAGAATGCCTGGTGTAGTGATTTGTAAGGCGTGCACGGTGTAGATATAGCCTTATGTATCCGTGAGCATTTGAGGAAGGCTATAATCTCGGAGAACTTGGCCCCGTTCCGAGTTGTGTGGTCCAAATGGGCACATATGTTTGCTTTGGATTAAGAGACCATCTGTCACCCATTTTTCCTGAAACACAAAACACATGATCATTAGTACATAATACATCAGAATTCAGTTCTAAGTGTAGTGTTTCACTTCCATTCTAATTCATTCATGCGAATGAATCCTGCGACTGGAGTCATTTGGTTGTTCTTAAGTACGACTGAGTTCATTCGGTTGGATGAGACATGCGATTGAGTTCAATCTGCCGACTGAGTCTTCGATTGGTTCAGTCGGCCGACTGAACTCATTCGTGTGGTTCATTCGGCCGAATGACCAGTCCCTAGATTCAATCATGCGATTGGAGTTCATTCGAACGACCAGTCGCTTGCCCACTGTTCGATCACCTGTGGGTCGAATCTTGACCAATTTAAGTCATTTAACAGTGTTTAATGGTCCATTAGACTCGCCTACTTGTCACTAATAACCCATTAAACTAATTTAACATTTTGCTTAGTTTACGTAGGTGATTAGGTCATTTCACAGTTCGGTTCTTGATTCAATCGAGTGTCTCTTATGTAGGTTCGGTAATCTTCTGATTTTGGTAAGATTCAAGAGTAATGTACCTATAAAATAGTCACCCGAATGTAAGAAACTCAACAGTAAGGTAAATCAGGATCTGTAGCAATTTTTGGCAGAGTAACGGGAAGAATGCGATTTGGGTGCGATTTTGGTGTGATGAGGAACATGAGATCGACTGTGGCCCTTAAATACTGAACCTAAGTTCAATCGGTCGACTGGCCTCATTCTCAGTTCATTCGTGCGACTGGGGCTCAGTCGTACGATTGGCCTAGTCAATCGCATTCAGTCGGCCGACTGAGTCTCAGTCCGTCGACTTCCTCATTCGGTCTCTTTCATTCGCATCTTCAGTTGACCGACTGAGCCTCAGTCGGTCGACTGCTTCATTCTCCCCCTTCTATTCGGTCGAATGGATCATTCTCATGTCCATTCGGCCGATTGGGAGCCATTCGCATAGTGGTCCATAACCATGATCCAATCATGCGAATGGGTCACACTTAGTGAGTTTACAGTCATTTTGAACATTTTACTTTTAAGACCCTTTTAACTTTTGACAATAACATTATAAGCTCTTAACCAATTCAGTCACCTCAGACGTGACTCTTTTAAAAACTTTGTCACCTCTGACGTGACTCTTTAAACTTTGAAAAACATGTGGCCATCTCAGACATGACCCTTTTAGGTGAGTTAACTCCATTCTGATTTTCCTGATGTAGTCCGACAGACACACACACTAAACGATTAAACTAGAAACTTAAACTAAATACACATATAAAATTGTTTTGGACTTTTTGTGAGAGATAAAACCCTAAGATGGAAATCTACAGGATTTGGTTCTGGAATCCAAAGCCTCAACTTAGATTGACCACACTGGACCAATTCATTTTGGAATCATACAGGAACATCAATCATTTGGGTCTTGTTATCAAAATCTTTCGATGCTCAATTCTTGGTGTTCATCCAGAGTCATCAGCAGCCTTAGGGAATCATACTGGAACTCTTAGATTACCACATTGATTTGAACTTTCAAGAATTGTAGCCACAATGATTGTCAATATGTTTGTCCACTTAAATCCATACACAGACTCTTGACTCACACTGGTGATGTTTTTGGTTTATTTAATTCAACGAACATTTGTAGATCCCACACTTATATGGTAAGCAACATCCCTAAGGAGCATTTGAGCGGTCTACGGGTATTGTTACAAGAAGAGACTATTCTTAGAGCTGTCATAGAGAAACCAGTCCTCAGGTCAGTGCCATCGCACAGCAAAAAGGCGGCAAACAACAATGAATTCTAGAATATCTAGGTTATGCTTATCCTCAGGTCAGTGCCATCGCACAGCAGAGAGGCACAACAACCTATCTCCTTGTTAGAGAGCTTTTATTTTGCACCAAATGCACCAAAACATAGGTCATTAGCTTGATAGCATTTTTCTTTCATTTTTTCGTGCTTTGCTCTATTATGGTCATCCGCACACATTTGTGGCGTTTACATGCTCATTACCCCTTATTGGAATATTATTGATTGTGTTAACCAGTGATAAGAGTTGAACAACTTAGTTTGATCTTGAGATCACCAATCCGGTCTAATCATCTATTGTGGTTAATCTACCGACATATCAATTGTGGTCTAGCAACCTCTAGGTCTACTCTCATGTGTTACCTTAGGAGTTACCAGTTTTTCTATCATCTTCTCTTTATATTGCTTAGACTACACAGACTTATACTTTGAATTTCTTTATCTTTTCTAAATTAGTATTTTAAAGTCCCTCTTGACTTGTTCCTGTGTACTATCATATTCCAAAGGGTTTGAATCGGTATCACAGATACGATCTACCTTGTATCAGCTTTCCACTCCTTCTCCCTCGGTTTCATTTTTTTTTAATGTTGCTTGCTGACTTATTCTCCCCCTAAAATACTAAAATCAAACCTGGTTTAATTATTTTAGGATTTTAATAAACAGCAGAATAACATGAGTTTTATTTAAACAGACTAAAGGAAACAAATAAATAAAAAAAAAAAGAAAATTTAACTAAACTACATCAGACTACACATGATCATCATGAGGAATAACATCACTTCTCTTTTAACGCCGTGACCTCTAGCAGATATTGAAAACGTGGTTTATCAAAGGCTTTAGTATAGAGGTCAACGCGTGAAAATCAGTATTAATTTTTACCACATCAATTAAGTTCTTTTCGAAACAATCTCGTATGAAGTGATATTTAATACCGATAGTTTGGTCTTAGGATGTTCGACCAGATTTTTAGTTACTGCAATTGCAGCAGAGTTATCGACAAAAATAGGAGTAGAATGGAACGTTAAACCGTAACCCGCATTTGCTGTTGAATCCAGATGATTTGTGAACAGCAACTTGCAGCAGCAACATATCTGCTTAAAGGTGACAATGCAACCGATGTCTGCTTCTTACACTGCTAGGTAATTAATCTTCTCCCAAAGAATTGACACCCTGCTGATGTAGACTTGTAGTTCGTCTTGCAGCCTCCGTAGTCGAGTCACTATACGCGTGAGGTCAAAATCATCATCATGAGGATACCAAAACCCAAGTGTGGGTGTACCCTTTAGATTGCGAAAAATCCTTTTGACCCCGATGAGATGATTGACCTTAGGTTTAGCCTGATATCTAGAACATAAACATGTCGCATACATGATATCAGGTCTAGAGGCAGTGAGATACATGAGGGATCCAATCATTCCTCGGTACATCGTGGCATCCACAAGATCTCCATTTTCATCAGGTGCAATGTCGTGATTCGTAGCCAGTGGAGTACGGCAGCAGATGCATTCTCCGTGTCAAAGCGATTTAGAATGTCTCTTACGTACTTGGTCTCATGTAGAAAGATCCCATTTGGTGTTTGATCCACCTATAGCCCGAGAAAGAACTTCATCTCCCCCATAGCACTCATCTCAAACTCTTTCTGCATAATGCTTCAATTCTTTGCATAACTCTTTGTTCTTTGAACCGAAAATTATGTCATCAACATAGATTTGTACGAGCAGTAGGTCGCCATCTTTTCTTTTAATGAACAGCGTGCAGTCAATGACTCCCCTGTGAAAGCCGTGTTTCACAAGATGAGTCGAGAGTTTCTCATACCAAGCTCTTGGAGCTTGATGAAGCCCGTATAAAGCCTTGTCGAGCTTGTAGACTCTATCCGATGATAAGGATCTTCAAATCCCTCGGGTTGACTGACATAAACTGTTTTTCTAATTCCCCATGAAGAAATGCACTCTTCACATCTAATTGATAGACTTTAATCTTCATGTACGATGCATAGGCAAGGAAGATACGAATGGCTTCCATCCTTGCCACGGGTGCAAATACCTCATTGTAATCAATTCCCTTGACTTGGCGAAATCCCTCGACAACCAGTCGAGCCTTGTTCCTGATAATGATCCCTTGGTCATCTTTCTTGCATTTTAAAACCCATTTGGTGCCAATGACCTTAGCACCTTTAGGTCTATCAACCAGAGACCATACACCTAACTTCTTGAACTGAAGAAGTTCTTCTTGCATTGCACTCACCCACGCCTCATCATTTAGTGCTTCACTGACATATTTGGCTCAACCTGTGAGACAAAACACCGATAGGCACCATCATGGATATCCCTTTTCCATAACAGAGGCATAATCAGCTGAGTACAGCTGATTTCGGGTTTGTACTCCTGATCGGACATCCCAATGACATTGTCTAAATGATGATAAACGTTTAGACGTGATCCTGGAGTAGTAGGAACGGCTACCTCAGAGCCAAGATGATGAACATTTGGTTCTTCATCTGAGGTAGTTGGAGTTTGAGGCTCTGACGTCGAAGGTGCACCACTGGTAGATGCTTGTGGACTTTCAGGAACTGGAACCTGTTCCTCCTGACTGTTCTGGTTAGCTTCTTCAGCTTCATTTTCAGAGGAGGTGTCACTGTCGTCGATTACTCCCCCTGAATGAGTAGATGATTCTCCCTGTGAGCTAGATGTTGGTGGATTCAAGCTATCATACATCATTCGTGTAGCTAATTCGTCATCCGAGGGAGAGAGAGGAATGTTGAATGACTTGAAGAATCCATCATAGTCAAAGAAGTAGGCGGGTCCTTTGCCAGTAGGTGGTGTGGTGAATCGTTGAACATCAACATTACACCAAACTTCTACTAGACCTGTTGAGTTATTGTAAACTCGCTTGTTAGGTATGTTGTATCCTAGAAAGATGCCTTCATCTGCCTTCTCGCTGAATTTACCTCTTGTGTCTTCTTCAGAAGTGTGCACGGCGCCCCAAATGGTTCGAGATACTCCAAGTTCGGTTTGCGTCTTTGTAGTAGCTCGTAACATGTTTTTTCCGTGGCGCTTGACTATCAGGACTCGATTCAGTGTATAACATGCATTTGCCACTGCCTCATTCCAGAATTGGATAGGCAGTTTCGAGTCTGCCAGCATAGTCTGTGCTGTCTCTATCAAGCTTTGTTCTTTCTCTCAGCAACGCCATTCATCTGAGGTGTGTAAGCAGAAGTGAATTGATGCACAATCCCCTTTTCCTTGCAGTATTCCTCCATCCAATGGTTCTTGAATTCCGTTCCGTTGTCTGAGCGTACTTGTCTAACTTTCAGCTTGTAGAGAGATTCCAGTGTGGTTACCAACTCCTTGAATGATTCAAATGTTTCTGATTTGGATTTCAGAAACATTACCCAAGTGAACCTTGAGTAGTCATCGGTGACCACAAAACAGTACAAGTCGCCTGCAATACTTTGTACTGACTGGACCGAACAGATCCATGTGTAGAAGTTCAAGAGGAAGTTCTATTGAATTAACTTTCTTTTCCATATGAGACTTCTTTGTCTGTTTACCTTTCTTGCAAGCTATACAGAAATCAGGAAGCTGAAAGTTCTTGACATTTACACCTCTCACCAGATCCTTCTGAATCAAGTGATTCATCTTCCTTTGACTGATGTGTCCCATTCTCCTATGCCAGGAGATGGAGTCTTTTTCAGTAGCTTTGGATAGAAAACACTGAACCTCATGATCCATTGTAGAAGCTGTTGACAGATCCAAGACATAAAGATCTTTATATCTTGAAGCAGTCATCAAAACTTGGTCCTCTGGGATCACGTAGTCTTTCTTCAGTACGTAACACTTCTTGTTGTCGAAGATGACTTTAAATTCCTTATCACATATTTGAAACAGAGAGTAAGTTGTTTTGAAGTTGCTGAACATAGTTCACCCTATCAAACTTAACTTTCTGATTTCCAACTTCTCCCTGAGCTGTGATATAGCCTCCCTTGTTTCCTGCAAACGAAACATGCCCTCCTTTTATTTGTTGACATTTGATAAAAGAGCTCTGTTTCGTGTCATGTGCCTGGATGCTCCGCTGTCTACTATCCACGTGTTAGTTTCAGCACTGTATTGAACAACCTGCAATACAAGGTAAAGGATTAGTTTAGGTTAGGAACCCAAGCCTTTACTGGCTTGGGTTTCCCAGAGGCATCACACATCAGAAATTCAACCCATTGACCTTAGAAGGTGAGGGTAGCTCAGGTTCCTTCTTGTCATCATTATCAGCCACAGAGGTTGACTTCTCTTTCCATAAGCCAGATTTGTGCAATGCCTGTTTGTGATAAACAGTCGACTGGCTAACGAATTGAACTTTCTGTTCACTAGTTCTTCTAGGTGGAGTTAAAGAGGTCCTCTTAGAAGACTTAGGTTTTGAGTCCTGAAGTTCAATCTTCTTCCTAGGTGTCTGATAATAAGGACAGTAGGAAGCAATGTGTCCACATTCTCCACAGTTGTAGCACGCCCTGCTATCAACTTTATGATTAAACTTCTTTGTGGAGACGTGTGTGACACTCTAGTAATCTCACTCACTTTAGGTTTTGACTCTGGTTCTTTTGATGTGTTTACTGGTTTAACAAATTAACTGATTTAACTGTTTGACATCCTTTTCTTTTGGTTAATTGGTCTTTGACTTGAAGTATGTGAAAGATTATCCTTAAAACCCTTTTAGGTTCTGATTTGACTTTGTTAGTACCTGACTTTAAGTTAACCTTTTCAAATTCCTTTCCAGATTAACACAAGGCAAATTACCCTTGCTTTGACGGTCTCCTTTTGTTTGTTTCCAGTGTCAATAGATGAACATAAGGAATCTGGATCACTAACAAGAGGAGTAGACACTACATGATCCTTGATGGGATTACTCTTTAATGGTCTAGTTTTAGAGTTCATCAAAGTCTCAGGTGGTGGCGGAACCACTTTATAACCCAATCCCTCCCGTTGTTCCTTTCTTTCACTAAGTGTTGGACTATGTGCGACGAACTAGTCCAACTATGCAGTTTCTTTTAGTGAATTTACTTCTACTTCTAGAACTGCCTTTTGCTTCTTAGTGTCTTCTAGGGAGTTTAGATAATACCTAATGTCATTTCTTGATTAAAGGCAACTACTTCGGTTTCCCTAAGCTGTTTAGTCAAAAGGTCTATTTTTCTTTATAACTGAGCTCATTTTTTTTTAATACCCTATTAGCCTCAATGCATAGATGCAAATCTTTTATCAAGTTATCATTATGATCTAAGAACCTAGCAAATTTAGCATCTATGCTATTCTTAAAAGCATCACAATCAGAACAAGCATGATTATCAAACATTGTGTCAGTAGTACTTACCTGAGCTGATTTAGAAGCGTTTGCCATCAATGTAGTATGAGATGATTCTGATTCTTCTGCTTCTGTCTTTTCTACCTCTAACATGGTAGTCTCCACTTTTGGCTTGTAACTGACCTCGGTTGCATTGCTTCTTCACTATGTGACATTGCTATCTCAACTGCTAGATCTCCATCACTAGCGGAATCACTGTCAATATCTTCTACATTTGCAAAGTTTGATTCCCTTGGTGAGACAAACCTAAAGCTCCAATCCTGTCCTTCATCATCATGAGCAGTCAAGGCTTTGAGTCCTTGTTTGAGGAAATAGAACTGGTAGTTTGCTTGTCTAGACGAGTGAAGGATGAGAACGGGTTCCCGTTCCAGTCTTCTTTGGCTTCACACATTCTCTCTTGAAGTGCCCCTTTTCACCACCGTTAAAGTAGGTCACTTTACTCTTGTCGAAGCGAAAGGTGGTATCTTTAGTAGCAACCAAGTTCTGTCCAGTCTTTTTCACAAAATTCTTCGCCCTCCGGATAGCACTCGCTAAGGCCCACATTATGTCCATTCGATCAAGCTCCATTTCGTCCACCTGCTCGTAGTCCTCGTCTACCAGATGGTAGTTTCCAATCTTCCAGCAACAAGTTCATCATAGGAATAGACCATTGCTGCTAATAGATCCATGTGCTCTAGAGCTACTTCCACAGTCACATTACCGAGGTTCTCGGTCTTCAGTCAAGTAGAATTTGCTTCAGATCCAATGTATGGGTACAAGAAGACCCTCACATTTCTGATCCTGAAGAAGGTGCATGTGTAGGACTCGATGAGCTAGACACAAATGCATTCTGGAGGGGTGCTCCAGATGTCTTAGCTTGAGGAGTGGCATTGTATAAAGCTGGATTTTGATTGTACGTAGACTTCTGAGCTCTGTACTTCATTCTAAGTGATTGTTCTCGCAACTTAACAATGAAGTCATTAATATCCAGTTTTGACAGCATTCCATTCTATTTAAGATTAGACACGAATGAAACCCATTTTTCAGGCAATCCGTCTTCAAATTATTAACTTTCTCTTCCATGGTAGTAGCCACTCCATGTGTATGCAGTTCAATCTCAGATGGTAGAATCTATCTAACATCGTCCAAACTCTCGTTTCCCATCAATGAGAAGTTGTCGAATTCCTTCTTTAATCCTTAGCCTTGATTGCCTTCAACGAGGCATTCCCGTCGTACCTCTTCTCTAGCTCATCCCATAGTTTCTTGGACTGCTTATCCTCTGAGTACTGGTGGAATATCTCTTTAGGGATAGACTGTGTAATCAATGCATAGACCCTCTTCTTTGCATTATATTTGACTTTCTGTGCATCTGTCATCCTCCTAAGGTTAACTTTACTCCATCGGCTCCCACAGGTGTACTATATCCAATCTCGATGGCCTCCCATAGATTCGGATCCACTCCATTGAGGTAGATCTCAAAACGTTGTTTCCAATGGGGAAACTCATCTAACGTTAAAAGCTTTGGTGGTTTATTATGATTACCCACCTCACTCTCAAGTAGCAGCAGGTTCTAGATCCTAGAGTCCTTCCCAGCAGTAAAGGCTGACATTTGATCTTCCATTGTAAATAACTCTAAGTCTAATAAGCAATTTTCACTCGGCCGACTGAAGGGTGCGAATGGACTAGGCGTGCGTATGAACACTCAGTCGTGCGTATGAACTCTACGACTGGTTCAATCGTGTGGCTGAACTAAGTGATTAGCTCCGTCGTGCGAATGAATCTGATGCGTATGAACCGTGCGACTGAACGGTTCAATCGTACGAAGGGAGATACGACTATGTCCAATCATGCGACTGAGCAATGCGAATGAGTCCAGTCATGCGAATGGCTCACTCGTGCGACTGAAGCTGCTGTTATGCGAAAATTTCTAGGTTAAACGTGTTTTAGCCGTAAAAATTCGAACTTTCACAAGGTTGAATTGCCTAAGTCCGTAGAAACAAAACTTTGATGAGCAGGGAACGTCCAAGATCACTTTTGACACAAAAGATTGTGTTTCTAGTGCAAAAACACAAACTTTTTATCAATCTTGATTGAATCACACTTAATCAAGAGCCAATGCTCTGATACCACTTGTTAGGACCTGGTATTTGACCAAAATACCTAGAGATTAACGTGTAAACCAGATCAAATAGTGTGGAATCCTATTTGATTGGCGATCCAATCAGTGAGAACACACGAAAAATCAATTAAGAATTGAAACTAACGTTAGAAATCGATTGGGAATCGATCTAATGTGTTCTATGAACTTGGAGAACGAATTGGGAGGTTTCTGGACGACTAGGGTACGTCTGGAATCGTAATCGATCGAGAGTCATGTTTTTCACGAATTGAGTTGTATTTATAGGTTGGTATTATTCAATCGTGCGACTGAACCATTAGTATGGTTCAGTCGTGCGATTGAACCATGCGGTTGATTCATTCGTACGACTGAGTGTTCAGTCGTGCGACTGAGCCAATCTTATGTTACAATCATATGACTGATCCAGTCTCCTAGTTCAGTCGTGCGACTGAGTCAATCGTGTGAAGTTATTCATGCGTATGGTTCATTCGCATGAGCCATTCACATGAGAACTTCATTATGTTAAGTTTGAATGTATTAATTAATAAACATTATGTGTAATCATTCAAGCAATCACTAACCTAATTAACCACTTCAAAGTCAAATCATTAATGAAACATTAAACATTTTAACTAACAAACAATCAATATCATTTCATTAATCATACCAAACAAGATCTATTACCTCACATATCATGATCTAGGGACATACATGTATCAACACTTGTTTATATGACCAAGACGACAATGCCAAAGATAGGTATCACTCAAATCCAACATGAATTTCTTGGTGCTAGTTGGTACAATGAGCTATTTAAAGTATTTTCATGAACCAATTCATAAATACCATTAATGGGTATAGCTTTAAAATAGAACATATCATTTAAAGAAACATGAATATCATTTTCAACAAAAGATAATACATAATCATAAAGTCTTAATTGGGATACAGAAATAATGTTCCTAGTCAGACTAGAAGCATACAAAACATTCTTCAAAATAACATCCAAGCCACTTGGAAGTTTTAGGATGTAGTCCCCACGAGCTTCAACTTGGACTTTGGTTCCATTGCCCATGAAGAGACTAACATCCCATTGATTGAAGTTCCTACTTCTTGTGAACCCCTGCAACAAATTGCAAATATGAGTTCCACATCTGGTATCCAATACCCATGTGTTAGAAGATGTAACATTAAGATCAATATGAATCATGTATATTGTACCTGAGGTCTGCCCGACATCCCTCTTGGCTTTCAACTCTTGGAGATGGACAGGACAATTTCTTGCCCAATGTCCAATCTCCCCACATTTGAAGCATGGGTCATTGGTAGCACCTTTTGCTTCTTCTCTTGAGGTTTGGGTGGCACCCTTGCCACCCCTTTCCCCTTTCCCCATACGGGTCCCTTCCCTTGGCAACCTTTGCCTTGGGGCGGGATGAGGCCTTTTCTTGTTCCCACCTTCATTGATGGTGAGAATGGGTAAAACCCTTTTACCCATGGCCGCCTCGGCCGTTTTAAGCATTGAGTGAAGTTCACCAATGTTCTTGTCCCATGCATTCATGTTGTAATTCAACACAAATGTCTCGAACTTCTTGGTAAGGCCATTAAGGATCAAATCCGTGGCCAATTCCTTCGAGACGAGACAATTAGCCTCTCGAGGCGGTCAATATGACTTTTCATTTTAAGTACACAAGATGAAACAGATTGGTTGTCGTCCATACGACATGCATGGAGTGCTCGAACCGTTTCGAAGTGCTCAACCCTTGCTTGCTGTTGGAACGTTTCCTTCAGCTGGGTTATCATGTCATAAGCTCCGTGATGTTCATACTCCTTTTGGAGATCCGGAGTCATGCTCGCTAGCATGAGACAAGACACTTGGACGAAGTCCTCAGTGTACTTCAGCCAATCGTTGTAGGCCTCCTCATCATCCTCAGTAGGTTGATCGGGGATAGGGTCGTCTAAGATATATGATCTTCTCTCTTGCTTGAGAACGATTCTCAAGTTTCGATACCAATCAATAAAGTTGTTATGATTTAGATGTTCCTTTTGGAGGATCGCTCGTAATGATTGGGTGGACGTGGATGTGTTATCATGACTGTCATTATGGGTGGCCATCTACAAAATTTAACAAAGATCTATTTAGTATTTTCGATATTGCTATTTTAATAATTAAAGCATTTAAGGTTATTTTTATTTTAAAATCTAGAACCCAAAATTACATTTAAATTGTGGTTAGGTGACCTTTATCCCATGATTTAAATTAATAAGGTGGTCACGATTGATGGTTGCAACCATTTGCAACTTCTAGAGGTATGGGATCGACTTAAACATCATATGTAAAGTCGGCATGTTAATCCCATCAACACCATTTGGAAACCATATTTAGGTGATCCATTTAACATGGTTTGCAAATCAAGTTACCCTACTTGCACACACGTGTGAGTTTACCCACATAAGTGGTTAGGTGACCTTTATCCCACCGATGTGGTATCCCTACCTTTAATCACAAGTTCCCTCTAAATGGTTAGGTGACCTTTATCCCATTAAGAGTTTCCAATGACTCAAGTGTTGTGCAAAAGGACGGTGTTAAACTTTTTGGTCAAAAGTTTAGAGATTCCATATTCTAGTTTAGAAAACTCTATGTACTTGTATTTGCATGCTTTCAAATACAAGATACCCTATGGTCCTTTTAATAATACCCATTTTATCATAAAATCATTAATCCTTTTGATAACCATTTATTATCACTTAATGATTAAGAACCGTTTTTTATATTAGCTTGTTAAGATCATTTTATTGAGATTGTTAATCATATCCAAATATCATACAATCATTCATAAAACCACAATCAAACAAGCATAATATAAACAACCATAATGTGCATAACCATAGCTACTATTGTGACCACACTTGTTTGCCATCACAAGTGTGGTCATTTGGTCTTTCTTAAGGGTTGAAAATAACACAAAATGAGATCAACATAGACTCCCACTTGAACTTGCATCCATATGCTTCAAGTCCTTCTTTTGTGTCTTCTTCTTGTGCTTCCTTCCCGAGCATCTTCTTTTACAAAATATATATCCTAATACATATTTTCTAGTAAAAGAAACTACTCCTAATCTATTATTACATCCTAATAAATAAATAGACAAAATTCATTTTAAACAAAGCACAAGTTTATATACAACCCCATTGAATGAACACAATCAAATAAAACATTCAATCCAAACCATAACAACACAAGGTCTAAGCTAGGTTATGCACCAACATGAACATACATCATATCATCCAAAATTAACGAAGAATCCCCATTAAAACCCATGATTTTCAGCCAACATAAACTGAAAATATGGGTTTCAAACATAGTCCAAACAATATACATATCATTATACATATCTTTCAAGGTTTAATCACAAGCATGTGTGATATAACCTTGAAAGCTTGGGGATTCAACATACAAGAACATTTCAGCCCTTAAAAGGGTTATAAAATCCCATAAAACAAATTTTATAAGGATACTAACAAGCATGCTATCCACATAACCGGCTCTAGATACCATTGATGGGTTTGTTTGAACACAAGATCATAGTTTAACCTCTTTAACATTCTGAAAACGCAGCAGAAAGAAAACATTTTAAACTTACTTAGAAGCTGAAAAACATGTTCTTTAGGTGACCATATAAATGTATAAAACAAACCCAAATATCAAAGGATCATTGTATGTGAATGAGCATGCTATGTGAACATAAAACAACATAATATGACAGCCACAAGGGGCTGCCATAACTAGCTTTCTGCAGCCTTCAAAAATCGAATGAAAGAAGGATGATATGAAGATGATGATGATATTGTTTATGCAGCCCTCAAAGAAGAGAATCTCAAGTTGTAATACCCACAAGCTTCCACCAAACACCTTGCTTTGTTAGGGAGCTTTACACCACATGAAAACCCCTTAGAAGATCAATCCAAATCAGCCAAAACAACTAAGAAAAACGAATTTTTCAGCCTTGTTTTTGCTTCTTCAAATCTGAAATTGGCTAGCTTCCAAGAGAGAAAAGTTGTTTTGTGTGTGTGAGAGAAAGTGTAGCAGAGATGGTTGCTTGAATGAATGAATTAAGTCTTGTAGAAGCGAAGACAAAATGTTCATCCCATTGAACCTTTGGGCGGCCGCAAGCCCCATCCAAAAAAGGGTTTCCCACCCTTTTGAAATTTTTATAAAACTACACTCCAAGCATATTAAGTTATAAAATTAAAACATAGTCTAATTTTATAACATGACATACTTTTATTTGACATTATTTAACCAATCTTAAATGATGTATCAAATAAATATCTCATGAACAAATTATCCACATAATATTGTTCTTTCACAAAAGAAATATTTAGAAAACCAATTTACTAAATAGGTGTCAATATTTATTGTATGATCTTATCAACAAATAAATAATTGTTGGTGTTTGTATAGCTTGTTATTGGGTATAACCCGACTTGGATCATGACGTACTAACCGCATCAATGTTCTATGTATTTTGGGCATACGAAATTATACAATCTCCCACTTGCACAAGATACATAGGAGATTGATGCAAGCAGTAAATACCGCCTAACAACGGTTTACTACCCTTAACACGCATGACTTGTAGCCATTCAATAACATCATCTTATTCAAGTATCCTACTTGAAATGATTTAGGTGAATCAATCATCTATCCTTTTGTTACACATGTCATGTTAAATCCAAGAACACAGAATGATCATTCCTTGTTTATTTAACTTATAAGGCCTTGGACACCTAACTCTTAAAGAATAAGAGGAACAAATTCCATCTTGACTACATACGTTTCTCAACGACATCTCGTGTCATACCAGAACATACCCTTATGTGCTGTCCACTATTTCAGGACAGTGAAGAATTAGCTCAAGGTATAATACTTGGTGAATATCAAAACCCATATGTATCTCAGGTCGAAGGATACCAAATGATATTCGCCTTTTCTCAAATTTACTTATGATTAAAATTTGAGATGCGGGTCAGTCCAATATTTGCATCCCGCAAATATCTATGAACCTTGGTAGCAACCAATTGCTCTATATTCATTCCTTATGAATATCAACCAATCCAAGTCATAATAATCTTACCCTCAAACTTGTTCCCATAAGTATGAACGACTATGGACATTAGAGTAAACAATTTACTCATGGATTAAACATGCTAAATTGGAACATTAATTGAAACATTATAACCAAATAATTTTTTTTCAAATAACAAAGAGTTCCACATATCCAAATACAAAATTTACAGATCAAATCCAATCACTAGAATATCGAAGTCCCATGGCACAAGTATGACCTTCATGCTTTGCCTTTTGAAGGAGCTTCGTGAGAGGATCTGCAATGTTTTGATCCGTGTGAACTTTGCATTATTTAACCAATCTTAAATCATTTATCAAATAAATATCTCATGAACAAATTATCCACATAATATTGTTCTTTCACAAAAGCAATATTTAGAAAACCAATTTACTAAATAGGTGTCAATATTTATTGTATGATCTTATCAACAAATAAATAATTGTTGGTGTTTGTATAGCTTGTTATTGGGTATAACCCGACTTGGATCATGACGTACTAACCGCATCAATATTCTATGTATTTTGGGCATATGAAATTATACAGTTGGGCCATTTGCAACGGATGGAAAAGAGTTTTCAAGGAATTTAACATTGAACGTTTCATTTATACATTCTTCTTAGAGCTATAAACTCTATATGCTTTAGAGGCGGATGAATATCAAAGAAAAAATCCATCGTCATATTTTGAATCAAATTTGCCTAGCTGATCATGTAAATTTAGAAACAAAACTAGACAACCAAAAGATTTAAGAAAATCTTGTCTTTCACCAATAGAGTATGATTCTGAAACAAACACACAATTGATATGGCTTCATCCCAAAACATGATAGAAATCATGGCATCAACTAGCATTGCTCGGCCTACTTCAATCAATGTTCGGTTCTTCCTTTCTGCAACTCTGTTTTGTTATGGAGTCCAAGGATCACTAAACTAATGAGCTATCCCTTTTCCTACACAGAAATTGTCAGCATTGGCATTTTTGGAATCCGTTCCATTATCACTTCTAATTATTTTTACCATTTGATCGAATTGATTTTCTACATTAGTGATAAAATCATTTAATAATTCAATCGTTTCAGATTTTGCATGTAAAAAGAAAACCCAAGAAAATCATGTATAGTCTTCAATGATAACTAAACAATACGACATGCTCTATACATTTACAGAAGCAAGGATCCATATGTAACATTTGTAGAGGCTTTGAATTATAATTTATTTGTTTGGTATTATAAGACGCTCTATGTCGTTTTCCTTACAATCATGCTTTGAAGTTTGATGTAGTGAACTTCATTGAAGGAATTACAACTACATGATTTCTTGCTGCTAGTTTGTTCATGTTTTTGAAGTTGGAATGACCAAGACGTCTATGCCAAAGCTGGCTTTCATCATTTGAAGCATGAGCAATGATGCATGTTGTTTCTATTAAAGGATCAACATGTGTCATATCTAGTTTGTAGACATCTCTATCTCGAACAGCTTTAACAACAACCCACTTCTTGCTAATTTGAAATCCTGGCTATAAAATATAACAATAAGAGTAATCAAATAAAGTAGAATATGATTTATTGCATATTTGTATAACACTTAAAAGTTAAAGTTCAACTATTCACACAAATTGACTTTATCAAAAACTTATTATTCCATAAGATGGCATTCCTTCACCGGTTATCTTTTCGCCTGCATCTCCACCAAACGCTACATGAGTACTATCTTTTGTCATAAACTCTTGAAGCAAGGTTTGATTGCCTATCATATGCCGGCTACACCTATTGTAAACATACCACGTGTTTCTTGGTCTCCACGAGCGTACCTGCATTCAAAGACATTTAAGTTGAGTTAGTAACTCAAGACAAGATGGTCTTGGGCTTTTGAAATTTATCAACGATGGCAAACAGTTTGATTATCTTTTCTTTGTTTTGTTTTCAAAACATTAAATCTGTTCTGAAGATCATCACGAAGAAATTTTGAACCATTGTTTGAAACATTAGAAATGTTTCTCTTATTATATGTTTCATTTGTCATTCTCACTAAGCGTGGAACAAAATCTCCTTGACTATACTAGTGTGATCTGACATTATCCCGATTATAATAATCTGAATTGATTCTTTTGAATGATCTCAAACTTGGAGAAGGTGATTTTGATAGATTTGAAAACCATTATAATGATTTCTTTGGAACTTTGGATTAAAATATCGTCTATTATCAAAATCCTTCCTAGGTGAGTTCTTCCTAAAGAAACAATCCTCGGTATTATGACTCCTTTCGTCACACAATGCACATTATTTGTTAAAATAACAATCACCTATGATTTGATTTGTCATATCACATATTTGAGAGTACTTGTTAAAATAACACTCAGATGTTTTGTGATTATACATACCACATATATCACAGTACTTTCTGGCTTTTTAAACAGCATTTGCCTAACCCTACATGTAGAGGCCAAATTAGATCCTTGTCTAGATTTAGGGGTAGACTGGTTAATCTATTGTTTTTGTGGTGTGTATTTGGTCTTTTGAATTATCTGATTTTGCTTTTGACCATTATGACAATTTTTTAACTCCGTAGACACAAATTTATTTGACTTGATTTACTGATTGATTCAGACTGTTAGAACAGCAGAAGACTTAGGAGCTGGACCTATTTTCAGATCAGAGTTAGATTTGTTCTTAGGTTTTGATGTTGTTTCAAATATTGTGTTCATGTCAAAAGTTCCTGCTGACTCAAACTTCACAAGTTTAATTTGACTTGATTTACTGATTGATTCAGACTGTTTAGTTTTAGAAGATGCTTTTTTTCTTCTTTGATTTCTTGTTCTTGATAACTTCTTAGTGCTTTGTGATTTAATTGAATCTTGAGAAGTTTCTTTTTCACAATCTTTGTTTTGAGTTAATTCATTTGACCTTGAATCATCAGAACATGAAGTGTCTGATTTCTCTTCTTGACATTTTCCTTTCATTTTGAGATTAATCTCATTAGCTTTTTCAATCTCTTTCTCATTTTTACACTTCTTAGTGCCATATTTTCCTTTTGGTACAAACCACTTTTTGATCTTTTGTTTAGGTTCATAAGAATCGATTTTAATTGGAAGACCATTCTTTATCTTTTTAAAATCTTTCTCCTTAAATAGTTCAATGATTATCTTTTCAATTTCACTCTCAACAATTGATAGATTGTTCTTTTTCTTTTCTTGAAATTCTTTTACTTAGCCTTATTCTCTAGTGAATGATCATCGGTATTAAAATTTCAAGTAAGGTATTTGTGATACATTTAGGCATTGGTTCATGAGTGAATCCTAATCTTGTTTTATCTTTATCATTCCTCCCATTCACAAGTTGCTCAACAATAGTCTTTCAGCTTTTCACTTTGGCTTAGTCAATTTGAGTTGCTACATGTGCTAATTTCTCTTATTGAAGAGTTTTTTTTATCTCTTGAAGTTATTTCTTGACAAGTTCAAGTTCTTCTAAACTTTTGTTTAAGAAGCTTGTAGAGATATGATTTTATCATCTGAAATTCTATGATCAGTTTTCAGCTTATTGTGCATTGACTTTTCTTCTTTAAGTTTATCACATATTTTGAACGAGTAAGTTATGTAGTGTTCTACTTGTTCAAAACATGCTTTGGTACACATTATCTCTGTTAATTCCACTTGTATTTCTGGATAAGAGTTAGAAGACTCGATGTTAGATGAGGAGTTTACAACCTCGTTGTTCTGACTGTGCCATAAGAGCAACTTCTTCTCAATCATCCTTTGGGTTAGACTTGTCACTCCAGTCATAGTCTTCCTCAGCATCTAATTCACCTTCTGTCTTTGGATCTTTGTCTTCAGACCATTCTTCATCATTCATCTCAGCAATCAGTGCTAGACTAGAAGTAAGATCAGTAGTAAACTGTTTTGCATAAGCACTCCAATCATAACCATCCTTGATGCTTACAACTAGTGCTTTCTCTTGTTCTTCATTGGTCTTTCCTTCTTTCAGCTCTGGCATTGGTAAGCTCTCATATGGATTTTGAATTGTCTTCCGAGCCTATTCATGATATCTCTGACTATTAGAACTACTTTGGCCATTTCCTCCTTGAGTTCTTGGAGCTTTGCACTCATTAGAAAAATGGCCATAGCTGTTATAGTTAAAACACCTTGGTTTTGACTTTTCAAAACAAGCTGTTTTGTTTGCACTGAGAATGTAGTTTGTGTTGACATAAGAATTCTTTTGAGTTTTGTAGGCTATCATCACCCTTTGCTAGTTAAGATCCATTTCTTCAACATCAACTGGAGCCATCTCGAATAAATCCTTCAAAATTAAATCAACTTGCCTAAGATGACTACCTTGATATGCTTGGAAGCTTGCCGTAAAGGCTGTAAAGGCATATTTGGACCCTTCATCCTGTAACAGACGTTTATAACATCTTTAACTTGTGGTTGTGGTTGTGTTCAGTATGCCGGTGTATTAGTGAAGAATACTGCTCCTAGAAACAGATCACCCTCCTCTTCAGGAGTAGCATCATCTTTGGCAAGAAAACCATTCTCTATAGTATTTGCTGGAGAAGCAAAATACTTGTATTGAGAAGTTGATGTAGCTCTATCATTATTTATTGAGCTTTCATCAATTTCCACTAACTCAATCTTTGCTATGAGAAGATCAATATCCATGGGAAACTTCTCAATGTGCTTTAAAAAGGTCACAGTTTGTTTCCAAGATGATGGAAGTGCATTAAGAAGTCTTTCATTTAGGTCTTTAAGATCATTCTTAATCCCTAAAGTTGACATTTTTGTTATGAGTTGCACATATCTATTCATCATCTGATTTACAATTTCTCCTAAGTTATGCTCAAAAAGATCAAGTTTTGTTTTCAATTTCTGTCATTTAAGATCTTGAATATCTTTTCCTCCTTCACAAATCACTTTCATAGCTTTATATAAGGTGTACCCAGTTTGGTAATTCTCAAGCCTTGATAGTACTTCTAAAGGTAGCAATTTAAACATGAGAGAATAGGCTTTAACATTATTCTTTACCTTCTTCTCATCATCCCCATGTAATGCATCTTCTGGATAACGCTTTAAAGTATCTTTTGAGTATACAATTGAGTTAAAGTGATGTTTAAGCCTGAGTGATGAATTCTTGAAGTCAACTCTATGCTTCAATTTTGGTACTCTGTTCTCTGAATCTTCAGTCTCACCATGATTAGGTTTTGAATTTAAGACCTGAATAGTAGTGAAACGCCCAACTTGACCTAGAAACGCATAAGGGATTGCCTTAGTGAACTTCTGAAACTTCCATGTAATGAAACGCCTGAACACTATCAAAACGCCAGACAGTTTCCAAACGGCCCAATAGTGTTGAAGCGTCTGAACAGTTCCAAAGCACCTGAACAGTTACAAAGCACCTCTGACTTAGTTTCTCAAAAATGTCCAAACAGTGCTAGAATGCCCACAAACTGTATGTCCCCATTCTCGGGTGTTGGACCAAAAGAACTAGTGAGCCAGATCAGAAAAACCTTTAAGTCCCACAAGACATCACAACAACTGCTGAAAACTTGATTAGCTGTTTGACAAAGTCTGAAGATCAACAGCTGAAGACTAAAGTACTGAAGACTTCAACTGCTGAAGACCAAAGTCTAAAGATCAACAGTTGAAGTACAAAGACTGAAGACATCAGCTGATGACAACAACTGAAGTTCAAGAATTCCAAGTACTGAAGCCTTTAGAGTTTGTCAAAACAGCTGAAGAAGCATTCTTCAGTTGTTGTGCTGGTTTCCGTTCAATAGTTTTATTATTTATTTCAGTACTTGTAAAACGACTGAAGAGCATGTTCTTCAGTCATTGTTGTTTCAGTAGTTTCTTTTCAGTAGTTGTAGTGATAGTTAACACGGTATTTTTGTAAGAAGATGTCAGCTGTTTGACATCTTCAGTAGTTGTGTTAACTTTCAGTAGTTTGAATAAATCTGTTAGATGTCACTATCAAGTGACATCAGCAGACGTCACATCTCCTATATAGAGATGTTGACCTAATTGTACGTGTGACATTTTGCCACCACGAAAGCATATTAATGAAATATTCTATTTGCAGAATTATCTCTCTCTATAACCGTGTACTCTTACATTGAATATCAATTGTGTTCTTGTGAATTTTCTAATTCATTGTTCGAATTCCACTGCGATACTCTCTAATCAATGAAACTTAGATCACTGATCCTAACAAATGGTATCAGAGCAGGTTAATCATTGATTGATCTAACAATTGATCATTGAAACTGCTATTCGATATCTATGTTTGATTGAATTAGCATATTTGCAACAATTGGTTATAGATAATTGAATATCTGCTGCTTTCGTTATCTGCTTTGAGTTTTCTCTTGGTTCAATTTGGTTTGTTGTGTTTTGTTCTAAATCTGTTAAAATTTAATTGAATTTGGTTGAATCTGAGAATGACTACTCCTTCTAATGACCCTCACAATACCAGTTCCTCAACCAAGCCTCCGATGCTGGTTAGGACTGAGTATAACATATGGAAACGAAGAATGCTTCATCACCTGTGTGTTAACAGTTCAGGTTGTTGGACATTGTGGTACATGGTCCACACAAGCCTATGGTGAATAATATGAAAACCAATCAAATAGTTCCGAAGAAGAAGGAACAATACTCAGATGAGGATCGGAAACTGTTTGAGATTGATGCTAAAGCGCAGGGTATTCTGGCCATGGCTCTGCCTAATGAAATCTATTCAGGGCTTGTGCATCATGAAACTGCTCATGATCTCTGGAATGCATTGAAGGAGCAATTCGGTGGAACTGAAGAGGTCTTAGCAAACAACAGAGAAATCCTTGCCTAACAATATGAGACATTCTCTCATAGGAAGGGTGAGACACTGACTTAACAGTTTGAGCATTTTTCCTGTTTGATCTCTGAGCTGAAAATGGTCAAACATGAATACACCAATAGCCAGATGAACAATAGATTCCTCAGATCACTGCCTGAGATATGGGACACATACACCATTGTCCTACGCTTCAGTGCAAATCTGGATACCCTATCTCTCACCCAACTCCATGGGAAACTGCTTACATTTGAAAGAGAGATAGAGCAGAAAAGGAAACTGGCATCATCAGGAAAGCTCACTCATGACTTTGTACCAGGGAACACTGCCTTGGTTGGTCATGAGTCAGAATATGATGCATGTGAAAGTAATTATGATGAGCATATAGATTTCTCTTCAAACAATCCTCATCATGCATTTGTTGGTGTTGATAGTCAGTCTAGCTGTAATAGTGATAACTTGTGCTTCATCATGGATGGTCTGAAGGGTATTGCTGATGATGACTTAGAAGAGATGGATATTCTAAGCCAAATGGCCTTGATTAATATCAGATCTCAAAAATTCTACAAGAGAACTTGTAGGAAATTCCCTGGACTCTCTGGCAAAACCGAAGTTGGTTTTGACAAGAGTAAGTTGAGGTGTCACAAATGCCACAGGCTTGGGCACTTTGCAAGAGAGTGTAGATCATCTGGATCTAACTCCTCTGCACCCTTTGTGACGTTTCCAAGTAATATTCAACAAAACAGAGGGCAACATCCTGCTAGTTCGGGTCATCATTCACAACCTATATCTCGTGCATATTTTGTCCCTCAGGGTCCAATGTCATATCCTTATCCCTGCTATTACATGCCTCAGCCAAATCCTATTCAAGCTCCTATTGCACAACAACCACAAGCATTACCTAAGCCTCTACCATCTCAATCATCTCAATCAGAACCTCATCACAGCTTCTTCACCCCTGGCATTGTTGACTAGAGCAGTTTACGAGATGATCTCTATGGTAATGAGCATTTATTTGATGGTGATGGTCAACGTGGTGGTGAACATCCTTTTGGGAATCTAGCTCTCATGGCCCTGGAATCTACTGAGAGTTCATGCTCCAATGCATCTTCTTCACAGGTAACCCAGGTATCCTCTGAGGCTAAGGCCAAGCTTTGTTTTGAATCTTGCATAGATGCATTTATCTCTATTATAGAGGCAAATGTAGCTTTAATAAATCAAAACTTAGAACTTGAGCAAAACCTTTCCAAAAGAAAAGCTGAATATGAGTCTGTTATTAAGGATAAAGATGATGAGATCTATAAGCTTAAAAGTCAATTAAATGATGAAAAGGCTAAGCTAGAGGTCATTCTTGAGGACCATAGAGAACTCAAAGAAAAACTTGTAGTTACCCAAGTTGAGTGTGACCGCTGGGTGTCATCCTGCAAGGGATTTGAAATGCTGCTCAGCAAGCAATCTGCTTCGAATGTGAAGTTTGGAATTGGTTACAACCACATTGCACCACCAACAGATTTTACTCCAAAACCAATAGTAAAATCTGAAGGTGAAACCAAATTCCAAACCACATCATCATGTGCATCATCCTCAAGTGATCTCCCAAAATCACAAGATGAAATCAGTGTTGATACCTCAGCAAATCAATTGGCTGATGGGTTAACTACGGATAAGCACATGAAGCTGAGTACTTCAAATGTTGTTCCTCAAAGTACTTCAAGTACTGAAGGGCAAGTTACAACAATTGAAAAGCATTTCAAATCAGCTGAAATAAAAGGATTAACAACTGCTGATAAAGAACAGCTGAAGAACAAGTCTTCAGTTGTTACAGATCCTTCAGTACTAAACAAATGTACTGAAAGGAGGAAAGTACTAAAGAGCACACCTTCAGTAGTTTCCACATTAGCAGTTGATCAATCCAAGATGAAGAATAAGCCATGTGAAATATGTGGTAAATTCAATCATCTTTCGATGAATGTTAGTACAAAAAGGGTTCCAAATTCAGTAGAGATAAGCTCATTAAAATCCAGATGGATGAAATGAAAATTGAGTTTGAGACCAAGTTTGTACCACAATCATCCCAATGTGATAAACCCAAGACTTCAACTAAATCCAAAAAGAAGGATAGGGTTCATCACAAAACAGCTCATAGTGCTCCTAATGATAAACATCAGACTAAGTGTGTGAATTTTAAGGAGGAAATGGTGGGTCACACGAACTCATCAAACACAAGTACTGATATTGTCACAAGAGCTGAAAGCTTTGGCTACAAATCAGACACAACTTGTTATGATGGTTCAGCATTTGTTGGGGAGAGTTAACCAACTAGATGCACCTGTGATCAAACCACTGAAAAGGCATTCCAAGCCCAAATCCAAGGAATCCATTTCAGTACCATCTCCTTCTTCATCGGCTGTTAATCATAAGAAAAAAGTTATGGTTACATCTGTTGATGAAAACAGACCCAAAACCAAAAAGGTTTGGGTCTCTAAACCTAACTAGTTACTTTTGATGAATGCAGGATTCTTCAGCATGCCAAAGGAGCATCTGGTATGTGGACAGTGGAGGATCTATGCATATAACTGGGAGCATTTCTCTTCTTAATGACTACTCTCAAGGAAAGAGGGATTTGTTTCATTTGGAAATGATGCCAAGGGTTACATCATTGGGAAAGGATTTGTGTCTAATGGACAAATCCGGTTTGATGATGTTAACCATGTGGAGAATCTCAAGTATAATCTGTTGAGTGTCAGTCAGATGTGTGATAAAGGGCATGTTGCACTTTTCACAAGCTAGAACTGCAGGATTCTGTCTTCCAAAGTTCTGAGGCTGATTGACAAGGTATTGGATGAACATTCTCTCCTGAAGGCCAACAGGATTGGAAGAGTATATGCCTTGGATTTGTCAAAGAAGATTGATTTGAAGGGTCATCCATGCCTGTTCTCCAAACCCTCTCCTCAAGAATCTAAACTATGGCGTAGAAGGCTGGGTCATGTTAATCTCAAAACCATGAATCAACTGATCCACAATAGTTTAGTGAGAGGTCTACCAATAAAGGAGTTCCACTGTGATGAAACCTGCACTGCTTGTTTAAAAGGAAAACAACACAAAGTCTCATTCCCTCCTATTGAAGAACCTAAGTCCACTGCCTGCTTGCAGTTACTGCACATGGATCTATTTGGTCCTGTGAGAGTGATGAGCATGGCAAAGAAGAAATACTGTCTGGTAATTGTGGATGATTACTCCAGATTTGTATGGACTTTCTTTATGCATTCAAAGGATGAGGTTGCTCAGAAGATTATAAACTTTGTGTTGTATGTTGAGAAGCAATATTCCCTATCAGTGAAGTGTATAAGGAGTGACAATGGAACAGGATTCAGAAACCATACACTTGATGATTTTTATCTCTCAAAGGGAATCAAGAGGCAGTTTCGCATCCCAAGGACTCTAGAACAAAATGGAATAGTGGAGAGAAAGAACAGGACCTTAATTGAAGCTGCAAGGTCTATGTTGGCTGACTCTGGTTTGCCATTCACCTTTTGGGCTGAAGCTGTCAATACAGCTTGCTATGTGCAAAATAGAGTGTTAGTAAATCTGAGGTTGATGAAGACTCCATATGAAGTTCTACATAAATCTGAGGTTGATGAAGACTCCATATGAAGTTCTACATCATTTGGCTCCTTTGATTTCATTTTTCAGAGCCTTTGGGTGTCCTTGTTTCATTCTCAACACAAAGGATCAACTCCAAAAATTTGATCCTAAGGTGGATGAAGGGTATTTTGTTGGTTATTCATTTACTTGCAAGGCATACAGAGTCTTCAACCGCAGAACAAAGATAGCTGAAGAGACTTTGCATGTGAAGTTTAATGAATCTCCAAAGGACAAGATTACACAAAACCTTGTGGAGTTATTTGATTTGGACATACTACAATATGTTCCTTATCAACCTCCAGCTGTTGCAGATCACGTGGATAAATCATCTTCTACAGCATGTCTTCCACCTGGTGGTACTGAAGATGATGATGATATCAGTACTCACCTTTTCAAGTTTAGTGACCAACTGCCTGTGTCTACTAAACTTGATGTTCCTGTAGCTTCGGTAGCTCCATCCACAACAAATGCTGATGAGATTTCTAATTCCTCTACATCATTTGACTTGCCATCTAATACTTGGTTTCAAGAATCTGGATCAACATCTGCTGCTGCTGAGCCTGCTACAAACACTTGCACTGATTTCATAGTGTACCAAGAGCTGAAGAATCACCCCATGTCTCAAATCATTGGTGATATCAATGCTGGTGTCTCAACCAGAAGTCAATTGTCTAACTTCTGCTTCTATGCTCTCTTCATCAGTCAGCTAGAGCCAAAGAAGTATCATGTTGCTTTGAGAGACAATGCATGGGTTGAAGCCATGCAGCTTGAGCTACTTCAGTTCAAAAAGCAGCAAGTGTGGCAAATGGTTCCTCTACCCCTAGGTAAGTGTGCAATAGGCACTAAATGGGTGTTTAGGAATAAACTGATGAAAATGGGCTTATTGTCAAGAACAAGGCTAGACTGGTTGTACAAGGGTTTTCTCAAGAAGAAGGTATTGATTATGATGAAACCTTTGCCCCTCTAGCCAGACTAGAGGCAATTAGATTGTTCTTAGCCTATGCTGCATTCCACAATCTTAATGTTTTTCAAATGGATGTCAAAAGTGCATTTTTATATGGTAAAATAAAAGAAGAGGTTTATGTGTGTCAACCACCAGGTTTTGAGGATAATAAACATCCTGATTGGGTGTATAAACTTGATATGGCTCTTTATGGGTTGAAGCAAGCTCCTAGAGCCTGGTATGAAACACTTTCCAATTTTCTTCTTAAAAATAATTTCACTAGAGGCTCCATAGATAAAACTTTGTTATTAAAAAGGTGGATCAGCATAAGCTACTTGTTCAAATTTATATTGATGATATTATTTTTGCATCCTCTGATCCCCAGTTGTGTGATGATTTTACATGTTTAATGAAACAAAAGTTTGAAATGAGTGCAATGGGAGAATTACAGTTCTTTCTAGGTTTGCAAATCAAACAAAAGGATGATGGAATCTTTATTCATCAGTCAAAATATACAAAAGATCTTTTGTATAAGTTTGATTTACAAAATTGTAAGCCATGTTCTACTCCCATGTGCAACACCACACAACTAGATGCAGATCAGAAAGGTAAAGCTGTTGATGAAACACTTTACAGATGTATGATTGGGTCCTTGATGTACTTAACAGCTTCGAGACCAGATATCATGTTTGCAACTTGTGTTTATCCCAAATTTCAGGTTGCTCCTAAAGAGTCTCATTTGATTGTAGTCAAGAAGATCTTTAGATATCTGCAAGGTACACAATCTCTAGGTTTATGGTATTCCACTGGACACTCTTGCAAATTAGTTGCTTTTTCAGATAGTGACTATGCAGGGTGTAAGTTAACCAGAAAGTCAACTTCTGGTGGATGTCAATTTCTAGGCAACTGTTTGATTTCTTGGCAGAGTAAGAAACAAACATCTCTTGCTACATCCACTGCTGAAGCAGAGTACATTGCTGCTGCAAGCTGTACTTCTCAGGTACTCTAGCTTCAGAACCAACTTTTGGATTATGGCATTACTGTTGATATATGTATGTCCCTAGATCATGATATGAAATGTAATAGATCTTGTTTATCTAATTCTGGTGTAATTTGATATGATTAATGAAATGATATCGGTTGTTTGTGATTTGTAATGATTAATATTTCATTAATGTGTTGATATTAAATTGGTTAATTATGTTTGTGGTTGTTAGAATTGTTACACATAATGCTTATTAATTAATAAATTCAAACTTAACTTAATGAAGTTCTCATGCGAATGGCCAATGCGAATGAACCATAAGCATGAAAAGCTTCATACGAATGACTCAGTCGCACGACTGAACCAGGAGACTGGATCAGTCGTATGATTGTAACATAAGATTGGCTCAGTCGCACGACTGAACACTCAGTCGTGCGGATGAATCAACCGCATGGTTCAATCGCACGACTGAACCATACTAATGGTTCAATCGCACGATTGAATAATACCAACCTATAAATACAACCCAATTCCTGAAAAATAAGAGCTTTTGATTAATTACAATTGCAGACGTACCCTAGCCGTCTAGAAGCCTCCCAATTCGTTCTCCAAGTTCATATAACACATCAGATCGATTCCCAATTGATTTCTAACGTTAGTTTCAATTCTTGATTGATTCTTCCTGTGTTCTCACTGATTGGATCGCCAATCAAATAGGATTCCGCACTATTTGATCTGGTTTACATGCTAATCTCCAGGTATTTCGTTCATATACCAGGTCCTAACAAGTGGTATGAGAGCTTTGGCTCTTGATTACGTGTGATTCAATCAAGATTGATAAAAAGTTTGTGTTTTTGCACTAAAACCGCAATCTTGTCAAAAGTGATCTTGGACGTTCCCTCCTCAACAAAGTTTGGTTTCTACGGACTTAGGCGATTAGACCTTGCGAAATTTCGAATTTTTACGGCTAAAACACATTTAACCTAGAAATTTTCGCAAAACAGCAACTTCAGTCGCACGAGTGAGCCATTCGCACGACTAGACCTCATTCGCATTGCTCAGACGCCCGATTGGACATAGTCGCATCCCCATTCGTACGATTGAACCTTTCGAGCATACTGTTCATACGCATCAGATTCATTCGCATGACTGAGCTAATCACTTAGTTCAGCCGTACGATTGAACCAGTCGTAGAGTTCATACGCATGACTAGACCATTCGCACCCTTCAGTCGCCCCAGTGACAACTTGTTTTATTAGACTTAAATTTATTAGACTTAAAGTTATTCGCAATGGAAGATCAAATGTTAGCCTTTACTGCTGGAAAGGACTCTAGGATACAGAACCTGCTGTTGCTTGAGAGTGAGGTGGGTAATCATAATAAACCACCAAAGCTCTTGACATTAGATGAGTTTCCCCACTGGAAACAACGTTTTGAGATCTACCTCAACGGAGTGGATCCGAATCTGTGGGAAGCCATCGAGATTGGATACTATACACCGGTGGGAGCTGTTGGAGTTAAGCTAACATTAGGAGGAATGGCAGACATGCAGAAAGTCAAATACAATGCAGAAAAAAGAGTTTATGCATTGGTAACACAATCTATTACTAAAGACATATTCCACCAGTACTCAAAAAATAAGCAGTCCAAGAAACTTTGGGATGAGCTAGAAAAGAGGTACGATGGGAATGCTTCATTGAAGGCAATCAAGGCTAAGGAGTTAAAGAAGGAATTCGATAACTTCTCATCCCGAAATGAGAGTTTGGACGATGTTATAGATAGATTCTACCATCTGATGAGTGTACTGCATACACATGGGGTGGCTACTACCATGGAAGAGAAAGTTACTAATTTTGCAGACGGATTGCCTAAAAAGTGGGCTTCATTCGTGTCTAATCTTAGACAGAATGGAATGCTGGCAAAACTGGATATTAATGACATCACTCTTAAGTTGCGAGAAGAGTCACTTAGGATGAAGTACAGAGTTTAGAAGTCTTCATACAATCAAAATCCAACTTTATACAATGCCACGCCTCAAGCTAAGACATCTGGAGCACCTCTCCAGACTGCATTTGTGTCTAGCTTATCGGGTCCTTCACATGCATCTCGTTCAGGATCAGACACATCGGGACTTTCTTGTTCCCACTATATTGGATCCGAAGCATGTGCTACTAAACTGAAGACTGAGAATCTCAGAAATATGACAGTGGAAGTAGCTCGAGAACACATGGATCTTTTGGCTGCAATGGTCCATTCTTATGATGAACTTGTTGCTGGGAAGATTGGAAACTGCCATCTGGCAGACGAGGACTACGAGCAGGTGGACGAAATGGAGCTTGAGAGGACGGATATAATGTGGGCTTTAGCTAGTGCTGTCCGGAGGGCAAAGAAGTTTGTAAAACAAACCAGACAGAACTTGGTAGCTACTAAGGATACCACATTTGGCTTTGACAAGAGCAAAGTGACCTGCTTCAACTGTGGAGAGAAGGGGCACTTCAAAAGAGAATGTGTCAAGCCTAAGAAGACGGGTAACGGGAACCCATTCTCGTCTTTCACTCGTCAAGACAAGCAAGCTACCAGTTCTACTTCATCAAGCAAGGATCCAAAAGCCTTGACTGCTCATGATGATGAAGGACAGGATTGGAGCTTTAGGTTTGTCTCACCAGGGGAATTAAACATTGCAAGTGTAGAAGATATTGATAGTGATTCCGCTAGTGAAGGAGATCTAGCAGTTGAGATAGCGATGTCACATAGTGAAGAAGCAACTGCAACCGAGGTCAGTTACCAGCCTAAAGAGGAGACTACCACGTCAGAGATAGAAAAGACAGAATCACCAGAACCAGAGACATCTGATGTCGTGTTGATGGCTAACTCTACTGAATCAACTCAGGTAAGTACTACTCACCAAATGTTTGATGATCATGCTTGTTCTAATTGTGAGACTTTTAGGAATAGCATAGATGAAAATTTTGCTAGGTTATTAGATCATAATGATAACTTAGTAAAAGATTTGCAACTGTGCACTGAGGCTAATAGGGTATTAAAACAAAATGAGCATAGTTATAAAGAAAAGATAGACCTTTTGACTAGGTTATTAGATCATAATGATACATGTATGTCCGTAGATCATGATATGAAATGTAATAGATCTTGTTTATCTGATTCTGGTGTAATTTGATATGATTAATGAAATGATATTGGTTGTTTGTGATTTGTAATGACTAATATTTCATTAATGAGTTGATATTAAATTGGTTAATTAGGTTTGTGGTTGTTAGAATTGTTACATATAATGCTTATTAATTAATACATTCAAACTTAACTTAATGAAGTTCTCATGCGAATGGCCAATGCGAATGAACCATAAGCATGAATAACTTCATACGAATGACTCAGTCGCACGACTGAACCAGGAGACTGGATCAGTCGTATGATTGTAACATAAGATTGGCTCAGTCGCACGACTTAACACTCAGTGGTGCAGATGAATCAACCGCATGGTTCAATCGCACGACTAAACCATACTAATGGTTCAGTCGCACGATTGAATAATACCAACCTATAAATACAACCCAATTCGTGAAAAATAAGAGCTTTTGATTAATTACAATTCCAGACGTACCCTAGCCGTCCAGAAGCCTCCCAATTCGTTCTCCAAGTTCATAGAACACATCAAATCGATTTCCAATCGATTTCTAATGTTAGTTTCAATTCTTGATTGATTCTTCGTGTGTTCTTACTGATTGGATCGCCAATCAAATAGGATTCCACACTATTTGATCTGATTTACACGCTAATCTCCAGGTATTTCGTTCATATACGAGGTCCTAACAATTACAGAGACTAAGACTCCATTATTAATGGACAGTGCTTCAACTCTTTGCATTGTCAAGAATCCTGTCCAGCACTCTAGGACCAAACATATATAGATCAAACATCATTTTATTAGGGACTGCTTTGAAAAAGGTCAGATTGATCCAAAGTGTGTGCCTAGTGCTGATGAGCTTGCAGACATTTTTACTAAGCCTTTGGATAGTTCAACTTTCCAAAGCCTTGTGTTAAGGCTTGGTATGCTGCAGCTAGAATAAGTGACAACTACTGATGCTCTCAGTAAACAAGTACTGATGATCATTAATAAATGTAACAAATAAGTACTGATTCTGTTACAAACTACTAATGTCGGTATAACTACTGCGGTTAGTAAAAACAGATAAGTATTGTTGTCCTATGAAACAACTGAAAACAACCAAAAAGACTAATGAGTAAGTGTTGAGGATAGTATGAAACAGCTGAAAAGCTAAGAATTGACGAAAACTACTAACGGGAATTTTCTTTTCAGTTGTTTCTAAAACTGCTGTTTCATCTTAAACAACTGAAGCAAAACCAATGTCTTCAGTAGTTTCACAACTACTGATGACTAACACCAAGTCATCAGTTGTTTCCAACATCTGAAGTCAAAACCATGGTTTTTCAGTAGTTTTATAACTACTGATGCCTAAAACGAAGACTTCAGTTGTTTCAACCTCTAAAGGTTAATACCACGTCATCAGTCGTTTAAAATTACTGATGATTAACACCAAACCCTTCAGTTGCTTTATAACCTTACCCTATAAATACCTAATCTTACAGAGCTTCATCATCTCAAACCTAACGTTCAAAAACTCAGAACCTTCTCTCACATTAATGGCGAACATGCAGCTTAAACCACGACACAACTGTGTTGCCTACCTTACCAAATCACCTTTCCGGACGAAGTTTGATACTGCTATTGATCTAATGGTCCATTCTCCATACAAAATGGCCTTCCTTATCAATCCTACCATTTATGCCGAATCCCTAAAAAAGTTTTGGACGAATGTCACCCTTACCACTAGGGAGAATGACACCGAGTCTCTCCAGTCGTTCGTCAACTCCCGAAAGGTGGTGATCACTCCGGCAATCCTTCGCCAAACCCTACACCTGGATGATGCCACCTTCCCCGCTGGATATTCAAAGGGCATCACTGATCTATCCTTTGCCCAACATGGATACCAGGGTAACCTCAGCGCTTCTACCATCTTAAAGAGGCACTTCCATGACGCAGAACGCCTTATTTTTCATATGCTAAATGTCTGCCTAGCCCCTAAGACTTCGTCTTGGGATCAAATGTCAACGAGGTGGCAGCAGGTATTCTTCTCTATCCTTGAACAACAAAACTTAAATTTTTCTTAAATATTATTTCTTGAACATAAGGATATGGTCTCAAAACCTATTGCTAACCTATGGATATTATATCCACGGTTCATAATGGCCATAATAGAGAACCAACTGAAAGCTGGGGGACATGTTGGCCATAGAGTCCCTACCATGGCTGTATTGCCTGAAGTATACTCCAGGCACAACTCAGACCAGTCACTCAAACAGGCTGCCAAGCTGCGAAAACCCACACAGCTGGAACCACAGCCACCACCTCCAAATCCAAAGTCCCCACCAAATCCAAACACAAGAAACCCAAAAAGGCTGCTCAGGGAAATGAGTCCCCTAAGGATGCCCTTGCAACACAACGCAGGATATATCTACTGGCCAAAACACCCCAGTAGATACACGTACTCACTCACCCTCAACCGCTCCGGCTTCCTCTCAACAGGAGCCTGTAGCAACCACATTTGGGGCACCTATACACCTGGAACCTTCCTTATTTAAGGAGCTTGCCATTGAAACGCACCACTCTCCCCGGGTGCAAACTGCTTTCACACCATCTCCCACTACAATCGCCCCCCAAAGTCCTACCATAATAGTTGCAAAAGTGTTGACTCAGTTGCATTCCACACCCCCTCCCCAGATACCAATCAAAACTGGGATAGCCTCAACCATTGAGGGGGAGGACCAAAGTGCTTCTGATAACCCAAAGCACCGGGGTTACAATGTTCAATCTCCAAGTGTAGAAAAGGAGATTCAAACTTCTGGTGAGGCTGCCACTTCTCCTACTTAGGCAAATGATTAGGATGAAGTTGGTACCATCCATAAGACCTCACCAGAGGCAACTACCGATGAAGGGCATAGTCCTGAGCCAGAAGTCCCTAGTACCAAGAACAAGGGGCACATGCTACTACTGATCTACACTCAGAGCATGTACATCCTGATTCAATAAGGAGGTCAGGTGATTCATCACAGACTGATGATGACCTGGGCTTTTTCTATGATGTTCTCGCCCACAATACCATCCTAAAGAATGAGGTGAGCAGACTCAAAGAGCTTCTTGCCAACATGTCTCAGGATCAAAGACCATCTACCTCACAAACCCCACAGATGGCACCTTCAATTGAAGGTTTACCAAACACTGAGCCTACACACATAACTGTGCCACCAGCCTCTGCTTTTGGCACCACCTCTCAGGGACAGAACCCCTCTGAGCACATGGTTGCTATCTTTCAAAACTCCTTACGTATCATCACTCCCATCATCACTGACATAGTGCATAAAGCCATTGATGAGAGGATTCCCTCAAATCTACAAATCCTCATTGATAATCTCTTTCTGCCTTCCAAACCCCTGATTCCAATGCAACCAAAAAGGGGGAGACTGCAAGTCTAAGGCAGTGAAAGACAAGAAAAGAAAGATACTTGATGCTGAGAAAGAGCCTGAAAAAGAGAAGCAGCCTGAAAAAGAGAAGGAGGTTGAGAAAGAACTGATCTCTGAACAGTTAATTACATATAAAAGAAAGAAAGTGCTGAGTCAAGAGCTGATGAAGAAAAATCATTAGAAGACCTTGTTAAAGATGTTGATGAAGTTCATAGCAGATCAATGGATACAATTACAGATCAGCTATTTAGACATCGTCATGGCACAGTCACATTAGACTCTGATATCAGAAGGCTGGAAATAGAAGAGATACAATCAAGATGGGCCGGTTATAGTGTGATGGAAAGGGAGAGATTGGAAATCATGATGAGGTTCATAGCTAAATATCTTGGAAGATCATTAATTGAAATCAAGTCATGGTCCAGGGACAGCATCTTGGCAATAACCACCAAGATCTGTTCGTCTGAAGTATATACCAAAGGGCTGGTCATTGAAGCTTTGAATGAAACTATTGGACCAAAAGAACCAATGAGCCAAGATCAGAAAACCTCTAAGTCCCACATCATATCACAACAACCGCTGAAGGCTTCATCAGCAGTTTGACAAGTGCTGAACACTTCAACAGCTGAAGATCAAGTACTAAAGACTTCAACAGCTGAAGACTAAAGTGCTGAAGCTCAACAGCTGAAGAACACAAGTGCTGAAGCTGAAGACCAAGTACTGAAGTACAAAAACTGAAGAATCCACAAGTGCTGAAGATCAACAACTGATCTACAAAGTCTGAAGACAAAGACTGAAGACATCAGCTGATGACATCTACTGAAGTCATCAGCTGATGAAACGTCTGAAGTTCAAGTCTGAAGACCAAGTACTGAAGTTTCAGTAGTTTGTCACAATAGCTGAAGAGTACTTCTTTAGTAGTTGTGATATCAGTAGTTTTATGTTTTTACTTTCTGTAGTTTTGTAAAACGACTGAAGAGCTTATTCTTCAGTCGTTGTAGTTTCAGTAGTTTCTTTTCAGTAGTTGTAGTAACTGATAACACTTAGTATTTTTGTAAGAAGATGTCAGCTGTTTTGACATCCTCAGTAGTTGTGTTTCAGTTGTTTAAATAATTCTGTTAGATGTCACTATCAAGTGACATCAGCTGACGTCACATCTCCTATATAAGGAATGTTCCAGCGCTACATTCCTATATAAGGGATGATTGACCAGATTGTACGTGTGACACTTTTTGCCACCACGAAAGCGTGTGATTGAATGAAATATTCTCTTTGCAGAAACTTTCTCTCTCTATAATTAATTGTTCATTGCAATATCTTTGGTATTCTTGCTCGAATTGTGCTAGTTGGTACTTTGTTCCGCTGCTGAAAACATTCGAATCGATCAAACTAGATGCTGAGATCCTATCGAATGGTATCAGAGCAGGTTAATCATTGATCGATCTAACAATGATCATTGAAACTGCTCGTTTGCTCTAAGTTTGATCGAACTAGCAAATTCGCACGAATCTGTTATAGAGATTGAAGTTCTGTCGCTTTTGGCTATTTTAATTGAGGTTCTTAGTGGTTTTGAGCTAAATTTGTTTTGCTTATTTGAATTTGTCTGAATTTTCTAAAATGACTACTCCTTCCAATGATCCTCACAATACTGGTTCCTCAACCAAGCCTCCGATGCTGGTTAGGAATGAGTACAACGTATGGCAACGACGAATGCTCCATCACCTGTCTGTTAACAGTTCAGGTTGTTGGACATCAGTGGTACATGGTCCACACAAGCCTATGGTGAATAACCCGGAAACCAATCAAATGGTTCCGAAGAGGAAGGAGCAATACACAGATGAGGATAAGAAATTGTTTGAAATAGATGCAAAATCCCATGGAATTCTGGCCATGGCACTGCCCAATGAAATCTATTCTGGGCTAATGCATTATGAAACTGCCCATGACCTCTGGAATGCCTTGAAAGAACAATTTGGAGGAACAGATGAGGTCTTGGCAAATAATAGAGAAATCCTTGCCCAACAATATGAGACATTCTCTCATAGGAAGGGTGAGACACTGACTCAACAGTTTAAGCGGTTCTCTTGTTTGATCTCTGAATTAAAAATGGTCAAACATGAGTACACCAATAGCCAGATGAATAACAGATTTCTCAGATCACTGCCTGAGAGATGGGACACATATACTATTGTCCTACGCTCCAGTGCAAATTTGGACAAACTATCTCTCACCCAACTCCATGGGAAATTGCTCACATTTGAGAGAGAGATAGAACAGAAACAAAAACTGTCATCATCTGGAAAGCTCACTGATGACTTTGTACAAGGAAACACTGCCTTGGTTGGTCATGAGTCAGAATATGCTTCATCTAATTGCCAGTATGATGAGCATATTGATTTCTCTTCAAACACTTCTGATTCTGCATTTGTATTTTTCATACTCAGTTTACTGGGTGTAATAATGACAATATATGCTTCATCATGGATGATCTCAATGGGATAGCTGATGATGACTTAGAAGAGATGGATATTTTTAGCCAAATGGCCTTGATAAATATCAGATCTCAGAAGTTCTACAAAAGAACTGGATGAAAGTTCCCAGGACTCTCTGGCAAAACCAAAGTGGTTTTGACAAGAGTAAGTTGAGGTGTCACAAATGCCACAAGCTTGGACACTTTGCTAGAGAATGTAGATCACCTGGATCTAATTCTTCTGCACCCTTTGTGACTTTCTCTGGCAATCGTCGACAACACAGAGGGCAACATCGTGTCAATTTTGGTCATCATTCTCAACCACAATCTCCTGCATATTTTGTTCCTCAGGGTCCAATGCCATATCCTTACCCTTGTTATTACATGCCACAAACCAGTCAGGTTCAAGAACCCATTGCTCAACAACCACATGCTCTTCCTGAGCCTCAACCAACTCAATCTCATCAACCTCCTCAACCTCAACAACACAGCTTCTTCACCCCTGGAGTTGTCGACTGGAGCAGTTTACCAGATGACATGTCTGGTCATGAACAACTGTTGACAGGTGCTGGTCAACATGGTGGTAACAGTCCTTTTGGGAATCTGGCACTTATGGCTCTGGAGTTTGCAGATGGATCATCCTCAAATGCCTCTTCATCACAGGTATCATAGGTATCCTCTAAGGCTAAGGCCAAATTATGTTCTGAAACATGCGTAGCAGCATTTGCCTCTATTAGAGAAGAAAATGTAGCTTTAATTAGTAAGAACATAGAGCTAGAAAAGATCATTTCCAAAAGAAAAGCTGAGTTTGAGTCTACACTTAAAGAGAAAAATGATGAGATTTATAAACTTAAATGCCAAATCACTGATGATAAGGCTAAGGAAGAGGTACTTTTAGAAAAGTACAAAGACCTCAAAGAACCCTTGCAGTCACCCAAGTAGAGTGTGATCGATGGGTACAATCATGCAAAGGTTTTGAAATGCTTCTTAGTAAGCAATCAGCTTCCAATGTGAAGTTTGGCATTGGTTATATTCACACTGCTCCTCCTACAGATTTTTCTTCAAGAGCAGAAGTGAAATCTAATGGAGAAAGCAATAACCAATCCACCTTATCATGTGATTCACTTTCTGATAGAGCACCATCAGAAGTTGAAGTTAGTATTATTCCCTCGTTGAACTATCAGCTGATCTTGATGGTCCAAATACTGACACTCACATGATCAAAAAGTTGATAAACTCAGGAGTTATTTCTCGAAGTCCTGAAAGGACTGGAAAGCAAGATTTAACACCTGAAGTTCAAACTCCAACTACTGTCAGCACTGAAGAGAAGAAAACTATGAGTAGAAAGGGTTTGAAGACTACTAAAGACGAAGTCAAGAAAGCAAATAGTGCTTCCAAAGTACTGAAGAACAAATCTTCAGTAGTTTCATTCTCTTTAGTTGATGATCAACATAAGATGAAGAAGAAACCATGTGAGATATGTGATTTGTTCAATCATCTTACAGATGATTGTTGGTACAAAAGAGGATCCAAACTCAAACATAAAGAGGAAATTAAAGAGAAAATGGTTAAAATGAAAACTGAGTTTGAAGCCACATTTGTACCAGCAACATCAAATCCTGTAACCCTTAAGTCCAAAAAGAAATCCAAAAAGGAAGGGGTTAAACAGGTAACAGCTGAGATTGCTCAAAAGAAGAAGGTGCAACATAGGAACTTATCAAACTCCAATGCCAATGTATCTGAAGAGCTGAAAGCTTTATCACAAAATCAGACTAAGCTGGTTATGATGGTTCAACATCTATTAGGAAGAGTTAACCAATTAGATGTTCCTATGTTGACACCACAGAAAAGGAGGTCCAAGCCAAAGGATTCCTCTTCTTCACCATCTTCTTCCTCTCAGGCTGTTGTTTCCAACAAACCTGTTAGTTTACCATCTGTTGATGAGAACAGGCCCAAAACCAAAAAGGTTTGGGTCTCAAAATCTAACTAATTTGTTATGTTTTGCAGGGTTCTTCAACATGCCGACAGTGGAGGATCCATGCATATGACAGGAAACAGATCACTTCTTAATGACTACTCTCAAGGAAGGAAGGGATTTGTGTCATTTGGCAATGATGCAAAGGGTTACATCATCGGCAAAGGCTTTGTTTCCAATGGGGAAATAAAGATTGATGATGTTAACCATGTGGAAAATCACAAGTACAACCTCTTGAGTGTCAGTCAAATGTGTGACAAGCGCCATGTTGCTCTTTCACCAGTCAGAACTGTCAGATTCTGTCATCCAAAGTTCTAAGTTTGATTGATAAGGGTGGGATGAATACACTCTCCTGAAGGCAACAGGACAGGAAGAGTGTATGCCTTAGATCTTTCTAAGAAGATAGATCTCAAAGGCCATCCTTGCCTATTTTCCAAGGCTTCCCCTCAAGAATCTACTCTATGGCATAGAAGGCTGGGTCATGTTAATCTCAAAAACATGAATAAGCTGACAAACCATGGTTTAGTAAGGGGACTGCCTATGAAGGAGTACAAATGTGAAGATAACTGCACTGCTTGTTTAAAAGGAAAACAACACAAAGCTTCATTTCCCTCCATAGAAGAACCTAAGTCCACTGCCTGCTTACAGCTTCTTCACATGGATCTCTTTGGTCTTGTGAGAGTGATGAGTATGGCTAAGAAGAAATACTGTCTGGTAATTGTGGATGATTACTCCATATTTGTATGGACTTTCTTCTTGCATTCAAAGAATGAGGCAACTCAGAAGATTATCAACTTTGTGTTGTATGTTGAGAAGCAGTATTCCCACTCAGTCAAGTTTATTAGAAGTGATAATGGAACAGAATTCAGAAACAATACACTTGATGAGTTCTACCTCTCAAAGGGAATCAAGAGGCAGTTTAGCATTCCAAGAACTCCTCAACAAAATTGAGTAGTGGAGAGAAAGAACAGGACCCTTATTGAAGCTGCAAGGTCCATGTTAGCTGATTGTGGACTGCCAATGACTTTTTGGGCTGAAGCTGTCAATACAGCTTGCTATGTGCAGAATAGAGTTCTAGTAAATCAGAGGTTGATCAAGACTCCATATGAAGTTCTTCATCATTTGGCCCCTCTAATTTCATTCTTCAGAGCTTTTGGGTGTCCTTGTTTCATTCTCAACACACGGGATCAACTCCAAAAATTTGATCCTAAGGTGGATGCAGGGTACTTTGTTGGTTATTCATCAACTTGCAAAGCATACAGAGTCTTCAACTATAGAACAAAGATGGTTGAAGAGACTCTACATGTTAAGTTTAATGAATCTCCAAAGGACAAGATTCCAAAAGCCCTGTGGAGCTATTTGATTTGGACATACTGCAATATGTTCCTTATCAAACTCCTAGTTGCTCTTGTCAACAGTTCACACCTGGTGGTACTGCTGGTGCTAATGATGATGATGATAACAGCACTCACCTCTTCAGGTTTAGTGACCAACTGCCTGTGTCCTCTAAACCTGATGCTCCCGTAGCTTCAGTAGCTTCATCCATAACAAGTGCTGATGAGATTCTGCATCTTCAATTCATTTGAGTTGCCACAATCTACATGGTTTCAAGAGTCTACATCAACATCTGTTGCTGCTGAAGGACCTACAACACACTTGCACTGATCTAATGTTTATCCAGAGCTGAAGAATCACCCAATGTCTCAAATCATTGGTGATATCAATGCTGGAGTTTCAACCAGAAGTCAATTGTCCAATTTCTGCTTCTATGCTCTCTTCATCAGTCAGGTAGAGCCAAAGAATTATCATGTTGCACTTAGAGACAATGGCTGGGTTAAAGCAATGCAGCTTGAGCTCCTTTAGTTCAAAAGAAGCAGGTGTGTGGGAGCTTGTTCCTCTTCCCCCAGGTAAGTGTGCAATAGGCACTAAATGGGTGTTGGATAATAAAACAGATGAAATGGGATTATTGTTAAGAACAAGGCCAGACTGGTTGTTCAGGGGTTTGCACAAGAAGAAGGTATTGATTATGATGAAACCTTTGCCCCTGTAGCCAGACTGGAGGCAATTAGATTGTTCTTAGCCAATGCTGCACTCCACAATCTTATAGTTTTTCAAATGGATGTTAAAAGTGCATTCTTATATGGTAAAATAAAAGAAGAAGTTTATGTTTGTCAACCACCGGGCTTTGAGGATAATAAACACCCAGAATGGGTATACAATCTTGATAAGGCTCTTTATGGGTTGAAACAAGCTCCTAGAGCCTGGTATGAGACATTATCTAACTTTCTTCTGCAAAATAATTTCACTAGAGGCTCCATAGATAAAACTATTTATTAAGAAGGTGGATCAGCATAAGCTACTTGTTCAAATTTAGGTTGATGATATTATATTTGCATCCTCTGATCCCCAGTTGTGTGATGATTTTACAAAATTAATGCAAAGGAAGTTTGAAATAAGTGCAATGGGGAATTACAGTTCTTTCTAGGCTTGCAAATCAAACAAAAAGCTGATGGAATTTTCATTCATGAGTCTAAATATACAAAAGATCTTTTAAATAAGTTTGATTTACAAAACTGTAAGCCCTGTTCTACTCCCATGTGCAACACCACACAATGGATATGATCAGAAAGGTAAAGTTGTTGATGAAACGCTTTACAGATGTATGATGGGTCCTTGATGTATTTAACAGCTTCTAGACAGAATTATGTTTGCTACATGTGTTTGTGCTAGATTTCAGGCTGCACCTAAAGAGTCTCATCTGATTGCAGTCAAGAGGATCTTTAGATATTTGCAAGGTACACAATCTCTAGGTTTATGGTATTCCACTGGGCACTCTTCCAAATTAGTTGCTTTCTCTGATAGTGACTATGCAGGGTGTAAGTTGACCGGGAAATCAACTTCTGGCGGATGTCAATTCCTAGGCAACTGTTTGATTTCTTGGCAGAGTAAAAACAAACATCTGTTGCTACATCCACTGCTGAAGCCGAGTACATTGCTGTTGCAAGTTGTACATCCCAAGTACTCTGGCTTCGGAATCAACTTTTGATTATGGCATTACAGAGACTAAGACCCCGTTATTATGGATAGTGCTTCAGCTCTTTGCATTGTCAAAAATCCAGTCCAGCACTCTAGGACCAAACATATAGAAATTTGACATCATTTTATAAGAGATTGTTTTGAAAAGGGTCTAATTAATCCTATGTTTGTGCCTAGTGCTGATGAGCTTGCAGACATTTTTACTAAGCCTTTGGATAGTTCAACTTTTCACAACCTGGTGTAAGGCTTGGTATGTTGTAGCTAGAATAAGTGACAACTACTGATGATCTCAGTAATTACTGATGATCATTGGTAACCATGTCACATATGAGTACTGATGAGTCCTTTTACCCTCAGTAGTTTTTATAACTACTGAAGGCTAAATGCCTCACAAGTACTAAAGTACTTTATCTGTTCTAAACTACTGATGTAGTTACAACTACCGATATAGTTACAACTACTGAAATCAGTAAAAACTATAAGTACTGACGTCCTATGAAACATCTGAAAAGCAGATGAAAGTCTGATGAGTAAGTGTTGAGGACAGTATGAAACAGCTAAAAGCTAAGAATTGACGAAAACAGCTGATGAGTATTTCTCTTCAGTTGTTTGTACAATTGCTATTTCTAAACACTGAAGCAAGACCACAGTCTTCAGAGTTTCACAACTACTGATAACTAATACCAAGTCTTCAGTTGTTTACAACAACTGATGGCAAAACCACTGTCTTCAGTAGTTTCACAACTACTGATGACAAAAACCAAGTCCTCAGTTGTTTACATCATATGAAGTCAAAACCACGACCTTCAGTAGTTTCATAACTACTCATGGTTAACACCAAGACTTCAGCTGTTTCAACGTCTGATGGTCAAAACCAAGTCTTCAGTTGTTTTATAACAACTGATGACAACACCACCACTGTCAGTCGTTTTAAACCTCTCAAGGTTAATACCACGTCATTAGTAGTTTCAAACAGCTGATGACCATACCAAAACCTTCAGTAGTTTTCTTTCAGCCTTTTCTTCTCCCTACCCTATAACTACCTGTCTTCTTCTCAAACATTCCATTAGCCGTTCTTCTGACCTTCATACTTTCAAAAATGGCAACCATGAGTCTAAAACCCCAACATAACTGCGTCGCCTACCTCACGAATTGGCCTTCTGGACAAAGTTTGATTACGCCATAGACCTAATGGCTCATTCTCATATAATACAGCTCTGCTCTTAAACCCGACCATCTACCCAGAGTCCTCAGTCAGTTTTGGTCCAATGCCTACGTTCACACTGATGTGCCTACCGGCCAATCTCTGTTAGGTCATTGGTTAACCAAACCAAGTAGAGGTTACACCTGAAGCATTCGTAGAGTGCTAAATTTACAAGATGCTACTTGTGTGACTGAGTACCCGAAGGGCACAACTGATATGTCCTTCATCACAATGGGTACGACGGAAATCTTCGAGTTGCTACCATACTGAAGAAGAACTTCCCTGATGCTGAACGATTAATATTTCATATGGTGAATGTTTGCTTAGCCTCGAAGACATCCTCATGGAATCAAATGTCTTCCTGGTGGCAACATGTATTATATTCCATTCTAGAACCCAACCTTTAATTTTTCACAAATTGTGTTTCTAGAAATCAAAGATCTGGCACAGAAACCTGTGGGAAAAAGATGGCTATTATATCCCAGGTTTCTGATGGCCATAATTTTTAATGATTTACAAGCTGATGGCCTTGTTGGCCTTGGAGTCCCTGCACCAGCTGTTCTAGCTAAGGTATTCTCCAGCATAACTCCGACCAATCCCTCAAAGAAGCTGCCCGGTTGCTAAAACCCACACAACGGGAACCCACAGCTTCAATTGCCAGATCCAAAGTCCCCACCAACCAAAATCCAAACCCAAACAGCTAATTAGGAGATGAGTCCCCTGATGATGCTCCTGTACCATCCAAACAGGATAAACCTACTGGTTCAAACCCCCAGTAGTGTTAACGACTCAACCAGCCACAGCCGCACAGGTATCCTCTCCAAAGGATCCTGTTGCAACCATTTCAGGGGAAACCACATTGCTAAGACCTCTCTCACTTGAGGAGGTTATCATTGAAGAGCATCCCTCTCCCCGGATGCAATCAGCTTCTATCCGCTCTCCCCATGAAAATACCCCTCAAAGCCCAACCATTATAATGCCAATGTGCTGACTCAGCTGCATGCCTCTCCTCCTCCCCTACAACCACCAACAAACGGGAGAACAACAGCACTTGAGGATGAGGATCCACATGCTTCTGACAACCCACAACTTCGGGGTTTAAATGTTCTATCTCCTGGTGTGGATATGGAGACCAGAAATCTGGTGAGGCTGCCACCTCCTCTGAATCAGCATATGATCAGACTGAGGCTAGTAACATTCCTAAGACCTCACCAGAGGCAACAGCTGATGAAGGACAAAGTCCTAAGGCTGGAAGTCCCCAGTTCCAAGACAAAGGGGCACATGCTACAACTGGTCTACACCCAGTGCATGTACATCATGCTACAAGCAGGAGGTCAGGTGATTCAGCATCTGCTGATGATGACCTGGGCTTTTTCTACGATGTTCTTGCCCAAAACACAATCCTTGAGGAGGAAGTCAGTAGGCTGCAAAAACTACTTGACCAACTCTCTCAAGGAGAAAGACCATCTGCCACCACCTCAACCCAACAGATGGCATCTTCCTCTGAAGGTCCCTTAAACACACAGCCACTACAAATTCCCAGCCACCTGCCTCTGTTTCTGGCACCATTTCTCAGGATCAAAACCCCCCTGAGCAAATGGATGCTATCCCTCAAAATCCCCTATCTTGCTGCTGCAAGTTGCTGTTCTCAAATCATTTGGATTCAACAGCAAATGCGGGATTACGGTTTGAAATTCTCATCTACTCCTATTTTTGTTGATAACTCTGCTGCAATTGCAGTAACCAAAAATCCGGTTCAACATCCTAAGACCAAACATATCGGTATTAAATACCACTTCATAAGAGACTGTTTTGAAAAGAACTTAATAGATGTGGTTAAAATTAATACTGATTTTCAACGTGCTGACCTCTATACTAAAGCCTTTGATAACCACGTTTTCAATACTTGCTAGAGGTCAACGGCGTTAAAAAGAAAAGTGAGGTAATTCCTGATGAGAATAATGTGTAGTCCGATGTAGTTTCGTTAAAGTTTATTTTATTTTATGTTATCTGTTTTTCTCTTTTCTTTTGTCTGTTATATTTAAACTCATGTTATTTTGCTGTTTATTAAAATCTAAAAATAATTAAATCCGAAATGATTTTAGTATTTTAGGGGGAGAATATGTCAGCAAGTTAACATTAAAAAAAATGAGGGAGAAGGGGTAACTAGATGAAATAAGGTAGATTGTGTCTATGATACCGATTCAATAGCTTTGGAATATGATAGCACACAGGAACAAATCAAGAGGGATTTTAAAATTAAGGTTTGAAATGATGCAAAAGTTCAAAGTATAAGTCTGTGTAGTCTAAGCAATATAAAATGGAAAATGATAGAAAACTGGCAACTCCTAAGGTGACACAGAGAAAGTAGACTTAGAGGCTGCTAGACCACAAATGATATGTTGGTAGATTCAACACAATAGACAATTAGACCTGATTGGTGATCTCAAGATCAAACTAAGTTGTTCAACTGACTGTGGGCTTCCATCTTATCACTGGTTAACACAATCAAATATATTCCAATAAGGGGTAATGAGCATTTAAATGCCACAGAAGTGTGCAGATGACCATAATTAGAGCAAAGCAAGAAAAAAAAAATGAAAGATAAATGCAATAAAGCTAATGACTTATGTTGTTGGTGCATATTATGTCAATAAAATAAGCTGCTCTAACAAGGAGATTGGTTGTGTGCCTCTCTGCTGTGCGATGGCACTGACCTGAGGATAGCATAACCTAGATATTCTAGAATTCATTGTTGTTTGCCGCCTCTCTGCTGTGCGATGGCACTGACCTGAGGACAGGCTTCTCTTTGAAAGCTCTAAGAATAGTCTCTTCTTGTAATAATACCCGTAGACTGCTTAAAACCTCTGAAGAATGTTGATTACCATATAAGTGTGGGATCCACAAATGTTAGCTGAAATAATTAAACCTAAATCAGTCACCAGTCTGCGTCAAAAGTCTGTGTATGGATTTAAGTGGACAAACATACTGACAATCTTAGTGGCTACATTCTCAAGAGTTCAAATCAATGTGAAAATCTAAGAGTTTCAGTAGGATTTCTTTAAGTTGCTAACGACTCTGGATGAACACCGAGAATTTAAGCATCAAACCGTTTTAATAACAAGTCCCAAATGTGTTGATATTCCTGTATGATTCCAAAATTTGAGTTGGTCCAAATATGATCAATCTAAGTTGAAGCTGTCTACTCCTAATCAAATCCCTTAGATTTCCATCTTAGGGTTTTATCTCTAACAAAAAGTCCCAAAATAAACTTTTGTTGTCTAGTTAGTTTAAGTTCCTATGTTTATCTTTTAATTTGTGTGTCTGTCGGACTACATCAGGGAAATCAGAAGGGAATTAACTTACCTAAAAAGGGTCATGTCTGAGATGGCCACATGGTTTTCAATATTTAAAAGGTCACGTCTGAAGTGACTGAATTGGTTAAGAGCTTACAATCTTATTATCAAAAGTGAAAAGGGCCTTAATAGTAAATGTTCAAAATGACTGTAAACTCACAAAGTGTGACCCATTCGCACTAGTGGATCATGGTTATCGACCAACTATGCGAATGGCTTCCAATCGGCCGAATGGACATGAAAAGATCCATTCGACCGAATAAAAGGGGGAGAATGAAACATAGACCGACTGAGGCTTAGTCGGTCACTAAAGAGGCAAATGAAGGAGACCGAGTGAGTCAATCGACCGACTGAGACTCAGTCGGCCGACTGAATGCGATTGACTAGGCCAATCGTACGACTGAGACTCAGTCGCCCGATTGAACTGATCGAATGAGGCCAGTCGGCCGAATGAACCTAGGTTCAGTATTTAAGGGTCTCAGTCGATCTCATCTCACTCATCACTCCAAATAGCACCCCAAATCGCGTTCTTTACCGTTACTCTGTCAAAATTGCCATAGATTCTGATATACATTGCTGTTAAGTTTCTAACATTCGAGTGACGTTTTACAGGTACACTACTCTTTGAATCCTACCAAAATCAGCACATTACCGACCTACAATAGCGACTCTCGATTGAATCAAGAACCGAACTGTGAAATGACCTAATCACCTATGTAAATTAAGCAAAATGTTAAAATTGAGTTCAATAGGTTATTAGTGTCAAGTAGACAAGGCAAATGGACCATTAAACACTGTTAAATTACTTAGATTAGTCAAGATTCGACCCACAGGCGATCGAACTGTGGGGCAAGCGACTGGTCGTTCGAATGAACTCCAATCGCACGACTGAACCTTACGAATGGATCATTCGACCGACTGAACCACCCGAATGAGTCCAGTCGGCAGATTGAACTCAATCGCATGTCTCAATCAGCCGATTGAACTCAATCGCATGTCTCAATCAGCCGATTGAACTCAATCGTATGTCTCAAACAGGCGACTGACTTCAGTCGCATGATTCATTCGCACGAATGAATCAAAATGACTTTCAACTTTACACTTAGACAGAAGTTTTCATGTCTTATGTACTAATGGTTCTATGTCTTGTGTGTTACAGATAATTGGCAGAAAGGTGGTCCATAAATCCAAAGCACAACATCTGTGCCCATTTGGATCACACCACCAGGAACGGGGCTGAGTTTATTGACATTATAGCTTTTCTGAGACGGTCCCAGATTCATAAGGCTATCTCCACTCCTTGCACGCCTTATAGATTACTCCATCAGGCATTCTGGGAGAATGCCTTGGTGGACCGCTCTCGTGAGCCGTACTGTATTAGGAGCTTTATACAGGGCCATGATATTGAGATCTCTGCTGCCGACATCCAGAGGGTCCTAGAGTTCGGGGATGACGCTGATCATCCTACTAAACTACATCCGTTGAAAGTGAGAGGATGCTTCCTGAGGATAATGTACGCTGGGGATATCAACTCAGGTGTGCTCAACAAGAGCAACCTGAGCCCCCAGTACAAGTACTTAGCACACGTGATCCTCAAGTGTGTTGCATCGAGGAGGGGTGGGTTTGACGACCTCTCAGACCAAATTCAAAATGCCTACGTGGCACTCGTTCTGAACCACCCCTTCAGTTTTCCAGCATGATATTCTCCTACCTAGTGGAGAATTTGGAGGTAAAGGGAAAAGAGGGGTTTTGTATGTACCCCAGATTCTTACAGCTTGTCTTCAACGAGAAGCTGCCACAGTTGCCCAAAGAGAGTCATGACGCAGTGGCCTTAGAGATAATGGATGATACTACTCTAGGCAGGATGAGAGTTTACAGGGGAAAGCAGATTAAGCCCCAAGTGAAAAGAATGATTGGCCACTTAGCGGATGAAAGTTATGTGGCACCGGGGAGACGCCAATGGCGTCACGGGGACAGTGACTCCGACGTGGAGCCAATTGTCCTCCCAACTGATGATTCAGAGGAGGATGACAGTAGGAATGATGCTATTCCATCTAGAGGCACTATGTCTGACTCTGTTCCCCCTGTGTCTGTCTCACCTGCTGAAGTAACTGAGTCAGCAGGATTTCATCAAGATTTTGTTCTTAACGAGGAAGATGAGGATGAATCTGATGAGGAGCCACTGACCCGAACTGTGGGAAGGAAAGTTGCTCCCACAGAACATGGGTTAAGAGTTGTTGGTGAACAACCGAGAGGCTCCGGAGATACAGAAGCTGACCCAACTTATGCTCCGGGGTCCTCAGGCGGGATTGTAGGGGGAGCATCCACCTCGAAGGGAACGAGGAAAAAACGGATGGCTCAACCCCATGGCCAGAAAAAGAAGAAGCATAGGGTAACCTTTATCACCACCACATCCACCATACCTTCCACCACTACCACCTCTTCAGACACACCATCCACCACCATACCTTCCCCCACAGCAACCACAGACACCACCATACCGACCACCACAAGAAAGAACCCAGCCACCACTACATCATTCACCCCACACTCACCACCACTATCATCCCGACCTGACCCGATATTCACCACCACCACCACCACCACTAGCCACCAAACCGAGCCTCAGCCTACCCCTCACACACCTATAGATCTCTTCTACCTCCAATCGGGGTAGAGGAACAGCTGTCAGCTTTAAATAGAATGGTGTTGCGATTGCTGGCGGCTGATGAGGAAAAGACCACTCAGATCCGCCAGCTTACCGACCTGACTGCTGCACAATCGCATAAAATTGCAGAGCAGGATCGAGTAATTGAGGAGCAGGCCCAGCAATTGGCTGCTCAGAACACTCAGATGGACCAACTCCGAGCTCAAAGTGTCGCAGCAGGTAAGCAAATAGAGGAGTTGGAAAAAGCTAAGAGGACCATTTTGCTAAAATTGAAAGGATCAAAGGAGGAACCTCTAAAGATAAGGGATGGAGACAGAGATAATGAAGATGATGATGATGATGATGACAGTGATACTGATGAAGAGAAAACCGAAGAGTGGTGTGCAGATGAAGACAATGAAGAAGGAGAAGCAGCTGAATCTGTCTCAGCTCCAGGGCAAGAGAAGAGAACAAACAACAGACAGGATCAGTCAGCTTTTGCTTCTGCACCTTCACAAGAAGAGTCTAGCATTCAGGATAAAAGTAAATAGTGGATGTTTATGTATTTATTTACTTTTGTATTTTGTATTGAAAAACCATGTACTAAATGTTTATATTAAGTTAATGCATTTTGTTTGATATATTACTAATGATTTGAGTGTGAAATGTGTAAATCAAACAGATCCAAAGTACCACAGAGATGAGTTTGATATTGCTCCCCTTCAACAGGTCAAGTCTCAACTCACAATGACTCTTGATCTGTAAGGGATTGTCAGAAGGTCAGTGAGTTATACCCCTAAAGAAAGTGAAATAATTCACAACCTATCTAACGAGCAACTGGCAGAGATGTTCAGACTCAATCCTGATGACATTGTCAAGGATGCTCCAACAGTTGATTCAACCAGAGACGACGAACTACATGACATTGATGAAGTTGAGGTTGAAGATAGTGCTGCTGAAGAGTACCCTTAGTACGCTGACAACGACGGTAATGTAGTCCCCAATCTGGGTGAGTCCCTAGTCAGTGATATGTTTGAGGTACTAGACAAGATGGAGCAGGAAGCAGGAAAGACCGAAGGAACAGCCCAAGCCTCAAACGATGACGTATACATTCGAAAGGCTGAGTGGGCCGAATGTTTTAAAGAAGTCAGAGCCCAACGTGCTGCACGGAAGAGGGATGCCTACACCAAGTTCTACAGCGTCAAGAAACATCTTACGGTGTTAGGCAGGATTATAGCATGGGCATATTTTGATATCTTAACGTTTATGCCGTTAAGAGGGAAAACGGCATAGAGTACTTTAGATTTCCACATGATCTAAAGACTCTACCAGGATTTGAGCTCAACCAGCTGGCCAATTGAAGCTGTTGTATGCTGACCCGAGAAAGATGTCAGGCTGGTTTGAGGCTGCCCTAAAGAAAGAGTACCACACCAGGTGGATTAACTTCAGACCTCAACAACCTACAAGGTATATTAGAAGGTCTGAGATGGATGACATTACTGGAAAACCTAAGATTGTGTTGAAGTGGAGTCCTCCGCGCAATATGTCGAGAATCCCCCTCAGGGAAATGCCACAGGACTTCACTCCACACTTCAAATGGTGGTACTATGATTGGAGAACTGCTGAAGCTGTCATAGTTCTGAACAAAGGGGATCAAATGGATACTGTCAGGGTATTCGACCCAATGTGGCTAACTAACTTGTCTGCTAATGATGTCTATACATTATACAAGTGGCCACTGTTCTATGACACACAAGACATTGTACAAGCCCTCCAGTTCCAAAATGTTATACGACTTTGCTTCGCGTTTGATATTCACGCGGGAGTCAAACAAGAGGACAAGTACAAGAAATATGAGGAGGTAATGAAGAAAACAAGACATTAGAGAGATCTAGGTCCAAGGGGGAGTTTGTTGATACATGTATGTCCCTAGATCATGATATGTGATGTAATAGATCTTGTTTGGTATGATTAATGAACTGATATTGATAGTTTGTTGGCTATAATGTTTAATAGTTCATTAATGAGTCGTGACTGAATTGATTGGGTTTATGATTACTTGAATGATTACATATAATATTATATTAATTAACTAAAACATTCAAACTTAACTTAATGAAGTTCCCATGCGAATGGCTCATGCGAATGAACCATACACATGAAGAACTTCACACGATTGACTCAGTCGCACGACTGAACCAGGAGACTGGATCAGTCGTACGACTGTAACATAAGATTGGCTCAGTCGCACGACTGAACTCTTAGTCGCATGAATGAACCAACCGCATGGTTCAATCGCACGACTGAACCAAACTAATGGTTAAGTCGCACGATTGAATAGTGCCAATCTATAAATACAACTCAATTCGTGAAAAATAGGAGCACTCGATCAAGTACGATTCCAGACGAACCCTAGCAGTCCAGAAACCTTCCAAATCGTTCTCCAAGTTCATAGAACACATTAGATCGATTCCTTATCGATTTCTAATGTTAGTTTCAATCCTTGATTGATTCTTCGTGTGTTCTCACTGATTGGATCGCCAATCAAATAGGATTCCGCACTATTTGATCTGGTATACACGTGATCTCTAGGTATTTCAGTCAAATACCAGGTCCTAACAATATAAACCATGTACTATATCACTCATCGGTCAAAAAGATTGGACCACTGTGTGTATCCTTTAGGGTTAGCTAGACCACACACAATTGAGCTTACGACATTTTAGAGTCGTGCACCTCTGTACATATTGCTTGCAAACCTTTCTATACTTTCTCTTACATTAATGCATGCATTCTATCATTATGTTCCTCTTTCGTTATCTTTCATTTTATGTTACATAATACTTTATCATTTCTTTCACAACTATAACATGTAAAACCACGGGAAAGACAAACATACATAACACGAACAAAAACATAAGCAGTCAACATCAACATACAACGCATCATCGATAACATACATCATATGCACAATCATGCATAAGCATCAATCACACATTATAACATGCCCATCATAACATCTAGAACTTCAAAAGTCAGCTTACATGAACCCACGAGAACATCCCATGTCAAATCCCAAATCTCACTTTTTCCTTAGCAAGTCAATACTATTCTAAGTGTCATTCGCATTTGTTATAGTTCATCCGCATTTCTTTTCCTTCATCCGCATTTATTTTTCTTCATCTGCATTTCTCTTACTTCATCTGCATTTCTTTTACTTCATCCGTATTTCCCACTACTCATCCGCATTTCGCTTACTTAGTGGTATATGTGCATCCGAATTGACTATTCATCCGCATTGACTTTCTGTTACTCATCCACATTTCCCATACTTAGTCAATGTTCATCCACATTAACTGTTCATCCGCATTGACTTTCCATTACTCATTCGCATTTCCCATACTTAGTCAATGTTCATCCGCATTGACTTTCCATTGCTCATCCGCATTACTTTTGCAACTTAGGTAGATTCTAAATTTAAACATATGAGCCCTAAACATCAGATCTCAGTTCCTAAGCACCTTCTATCATGTTCTAAGCTTAAACTTACATTCTAAGCCTTAAAATCACGACTATAACATCATCAAGCATGAACATAGCCCAACATCACATCATAACATCATCATACACACATTCATAGATACGGGTAAAATCCAAGTTTTTTGATAACATACATTCATGCATTTCCAGCCCCAAAATAGTTAAAAACCAGTAAAAGAGGGGTTCTAGAACTCACCTTTTCAGCTCTTGAGTATGGCTTCTATGACATCCGGTAATTTTCCATTACCAAACTCTGTTAGTTCCGCTAGGTCTTCCATACACGTGTCATGGGCACACACTAGTTGTTGTTGAACATTGGTGACTTAATAATAATAATCTATGATAAAAAATAATAATCTAATTAATAAATTTGATTATTAGTTGTGATTATGTGGTTCATGAATTTATTTTATAAATTCTACACGATAGTGTGACAACGTGTAATATATATATCGTGTCTTGTGTGACTCATCGTAAATGTTTAGGATTATTATTATTGGTTAATAACACTTGTGTTTAGTAGTTAAAAACTATTTAAAAATTATTACAAAGATTAGTTTTTATAAAATATAATTAAAGGGGATATTTTGTAAATACCTTTTTGATCAATATTACCATAATTAACCCAACCTTAGCCTCCCAAACCTCATTTGCGGCTGAAACCCCACCACCACCCTCATTCTTGAGGAATTGATCCTTAACACACATAAACAAGTCAATTATGGTTTATTCCAAGTGCTAGAAGTTGTTTTACAAGTCCAATTCTTGATTCTACACGCTTAAAGGTACCTTTTTTATGTTGTTCATAGATTTTAATTCAAGATGAACCCTAATCCGAAATTGATGATGATTATATAAAATTGACGATTGTTAGATGTTAATATGATGTTAGTTAGGTTTTATGAATGATGAATGATGTTGATTTTGCAAGAAATGTAGGGTTTGATCATCTAATTCATACATTGCCATAAGAGGAAACTTTTTGTTCTTCGAATTCATGATTTGTGATGCTAAGATGTTAGATGTTAGTTTAATTGAATAGTGCAAGAAAATGTATGAAATTGAGATTTTGATCATGACTTATTAAAAGTAGAACTTTTGTGTATGATGTTTGGGAATTAGGATGTTTTGGAGATGATTAACATGTTGGATTGGATGCTAGAACACTTTTGGGTGTTACTTTCCCAAAAGGGAAACTTTATTTTTGTAGAAGTTTGGATGTGATGAATTAGGCATGCTTGTGATGTTAAGATCATGTTAGAATGATTGTGATGATGATTGTTGAGATAGAATGTGTAATTGAGTTGTTACGGATGTTTGGTTGATCATGTAGGAAGTATAGGTTTTGTTGATCATACACGAGAATGGATAATGGTTAGTGATTAGGAGATTATGTTTGGGATTGAAACTGATGGTAATCTGTATGTTGGTTGGAATGACCTAAATGAATGAATGTGATTACGATTGTCATATACGCGTGCAAATCTGAGGCCCCTACTTAGTAGGATTGGCAGGGTTTAGGATGTAAGTTCATGAGTGGCTTCACATGGCATGTGGTGCATGATTAGTCTTCGCGTATGAATTATTTGTTGTGATGTGTGTGTATATAAATATATATAATATATATATATATTATATATAATATATATAATAAGCATAATGATTGTTAAGATTTGCATAAGTGTATGATGATCTAATGTGGCATGATGACTTAGGTAGAACCTAGTTGATAATGTGATATACATTGTTGGACCAAAAGAACCAATCAGCCAAGATCAGAAAACCTCTAAGTCCCACATGGTATCACAACAACTGCTCAAAGCTTCATCAGCAGTTTGACAAGTGCTCAAGACTTCAACAGCTAAAGATCAAGTGCTGAACACTTCAACAGCTGAAGAACTAAAGTGTTGAAGTACAACAGCTGAAGAACACAAGTACTGAAGCTGAACAGCTGAAGAACACAAGTGCTGAAGCTGAAGACCACAGTACTGAAGTTCAACAGTTGAAGAGTTTACAAGTGCTGAAGATCAACAACTGATGTACAAAGTCTGAAGACAAAGACTGAAGACATCAGCTGATGATATCTACTGAAGTCATCAGCTGATGAAACGTCTGAAGATCAAGTACTGAAGTTTCAGTAGTTTGTCACACAGCTGAAGAGTACTTCTTCAGTAGTTGTGATATCAGTAGTTTTATATTTTTACTTTCAGTAGTTTTGTAAAACGACTGAAGAGCTTGTTCTTCAGTCGTTGTAGTTTTGTTAGTTTTATGTTTTTCAGTAGTTATAACAACTGATAACACTTAGCATTTTTGTAAGGAGATGTCAGCTATTTTGATATCTTCAGTAGTTGTGTTTCAGTTGTAATAAATCTGTTAGATGTCACTATCAAGTGACATCAGCAGACGTCACATCTCTTATATAAGAGATGTCGACCTAATTGTAATTGTGACATTCTGTTACCACGAAAGCGAATATTGAATGAAATATATTTGCAGAAATTCCCTCTCTATAACCGTCTTTGTTCTTCATTGAATATCGTTTTGTTCTTGTGAATCGACTAATTCATTGTTTGAATTCCGCTGCTATACTCTTCAATCAATCAAACATAGATCACTGGTCCTAACAAGTGGTATCAGAGCAGGTTAATCATTCATCGATCTAACAATTGATCATTGAAACTGCTAATTGATATCTGTGTTTGATTGAATTAGCGTATTCGCAAGAACTGGTTATAGATTATTGAATTTCTGTCGCTTTCGTTCATTTATTTTGAGATCTTCTGGTTGAATTTGTTGTTGCGTTTTTGTTCTAAATCTGTTTTAGCTTAACCGAATTTGATTGAATCTGAGATGACGACTCCTTCTAATGATCCTCATAATACCGGTTCCTCAACCAAGCCTCAGATGCTGGTTAGGACCGAGTATAACATATGGCAACGAAGAATGCTTCATCACCTGTCTGTTAACAGTTCAGGTTGTTGGACATCTGTGGTACATGGACCACATAAGCCTATGGTGAACAATCCGGAAACCAATCAAATGGTTCCGAAGAAGAAGGAACAATACTCTGACGAAGATCGGAAACTGTTTGAGATTGATGCTAAAGCCCATGGAATTCTGGCCATGGCATTGCCTAATGAAATCTATTCAGGGCTTATATATCATGAAACTGCTCATGATCTCTGGAATGCCCTGAAGGAACAATTCGGTGGCACAAATGAGGTCTTAGCAAACAATAGAGAGATCCTTGCCCAACAATATGAGACATTCTCTCATAGGAGGGTGAGACACTGACTCAACAGTTTGAGTGTTTTTCCTGCTTCATCTCTGAGCTGAAAATGTGAAACAGAATACACCAATAGCCAGATGAACAACAGATTCCTCAGATCACTGCCTGAGAGATGGGACACATACACTATTGTCCTACGCTCCAGTGCAATCTGGAAGGCCTATCTCTCACCCAACTTCATGGGAAACTGCTTACATTTGAAAGAGAGATAGAGCAGAAGAGGAAACTGTCCTCATCAGGAAAGCTCACTGATGACTTTGTACCAGGGAATACTGCCTTGGTTGGTCATGAGTCAGAATATGCTGCATCTGAAAGCAATTATGATGAGCATATAGATTTCTCTTCAAATAGTTCTCATCATGCATTTGTTGGTATTGAGAGTCATTCTGGCAGTAATAGTGACAATTTATGCTTCATCATGGATGATCTGAAAGGAATAGCTGATGATGATATGGAGAGATGGATATTCTAAGCCAAATGGCATTGATTAATATCAGATCTCAGAAGTTCTATAAGAGAACTGGCAGGAAATTTCCTGGACTCTCAGGCAAACCCAAAGTTGGTTTTGACAAGAGTAAGTTGAGGTGCCAGAAATGCCAAAGGCTGGGACACTTTGCAAGAGAGTGTAGATCAACTGGATCTAACTCTTCTGCACCCTTTGTGACTTTTCCTAGTACTAGTCCACAAAACAGAGGGCAACATCCTGCTGGTTCTGGTCATTATTCACATCCTAGATCTCCTGCATACTCTGTTCCCCAGGATCAATGTCATATCCTTATCCCTGCTATTATGTGCCTCAACCAAATCCTGTTCAAGCTCCAATTGCACAACAACCACAAGCATTGCTTGAACCACAGCCTTACCAATCTCATCAACAAACTCAACCTCAACAACTACTGATGACTAACACCAAATCCTTCAGTCGTATTCTAACCCGTACCCTATAAATATCCCTGACCTAATCCTTCAAAGCTTCATCTTCTTCAAACCTAGCGTTCCTCTCCAAAACTTCTCTCTTCTAAATGGCGTCCATGCAAATTAAACCGCGACACAACTGTGTAGCCTACCTTACTAAATCGCCTGTCTGGGCTAAGTTCGATACTGCTATCGATCTTATGGTTCAGTCCCAATACAAAACGGCATTTCTTCTCAATCCCATTCTACATGCCGAATCCCTCCAACAGTTTTGGATGAACGTTACCATCACCACTGGGGAGAACAACACAACATCTCTCCGGTCGGTCGTCAACAACAAAGAAGGGGTCATCACTCCCGAAATACTTCGCCAAACTCTACATCTGGATGATGCCATTTCTCCTGCTGGATATCCCAAGGGCAGAACTGATCTATCCTTTGCCCATCATGGATATCAGGGCAATCTTAGTGCCTCCACTATAATGAAGAAACATTTCCATGACGCTGAACGCCTAATTTTTCACATGGTGAATGTATGTTTGGCTCCTAAGACTTCGTCTTGGGATCAAATGTCGACAAAGTGGCAGCAGGTAATGTATTCTATTCTTGAGCAACAGCCGTTAAATTTTTCAGAAATATATTTTCCGAGCTCAAGGATATGGCTCAAAACTAACTGCTAACTATTGGATATTATATCCGCGGTTCATAATGGCCATCATTACAAACCAGCTTCAAGCTGAGGGACTTGTTGGCCTGGGAGTCCCTGCTACGGCTGTTCTGCCTGAAGTATACTCCCGGCACAACTCTGACCACACACTCAAATTGGCTGCCAAGCTGCGCAAACCCACGCATCTGGAACCCACAGCCACCACCTCCAAATCAAAAGTACCCACCAACCCACCAATAAGAAACCCAAACGGCTACTCAGGGAATTGAGTCCCCTGAGGATGCCCCTGCAACACAAACGCAGGAGATATCCACTGGTCAAACCCCCTAGTGGATATAAGGACTCTTCCAGCCATAGCCGCTCAGGATTCCTCTCTACAGGAGCCTGCAGCAACCACACAAGGGGTACCCACACATCTTGGATCTTCCTCACTTATGGGATTGCCATTGAAAAGCATCTTCCTCCCCAGGTACACACTGCTTCTATCCCTTCACCCCATGCAACCGCCCCTCACAGCCCAACATTGATAGTTGCACAAGTGCTGACTCAATTGCACTCCTCACCCCTCCCCAGATACCACTTACTACTGGAACACCTCTACCATTGAGGGGGAGGAACAAAGTGCAATTTAGAACCCACAGCACAGGGGTTTACAACTTCTATCTCCTGGTGTGGATAGGGAGATTAGAATATCTAGTGAGGCTGCCACCTCTTCTGAATCAGCACATGATCAGACTGAGGCTGGTAACATTGCTAAGACCTCACTAGAGGCAACAGCTGATGATGGACATAGTCCTGAGGCTGGAAGTCCCCAGTACCAAGACAAAGGGGCACATGCTACAACTGGTCTACACCCAGTGCATGTACATCCTGCTCCAAGCAGGAGGTCAGGTGATTCAGCTTCTGCTGATGATGACCTGGGCTTTTTCTACAATGTTCTTGCCCAGAACACAATCCTTGAGGAGGAAGTCAGTAGGCTGCAAACCTACTTGACCAACTCTCACAAGGAGAAAGACCATCTGCCTCCACCAAACCACAGATGGCACCTTCAGTTGAAGGTTCCCCAAACACTGAGCCACTCCCACAACTCAGCCACCTGCCTCTGCTTCTGGCACTATTTCTTAGGAATAGAACCCTCTTGAGCAAATAGTTGCTGTCCTTCAAAATTCCCTCCCTCTCATCACACCCATAATCATTGACATTGTGACTAAAGCCATTGATGAGAGGCTTTCCTCAACTTTACAACCATTGATTGATGTTGCTGTGCAAAAGACACTTTCTGCGGTACAAACCCCTACCACCAATGCATCCAAAAAGGGGAGAGTACTGCAGTGAAAGAAAAGAAGAGGAAAAGAACAGAGGATGAGAAGGCCCAAGAGCAAGCCCAAGAGGTGGAAAAAGAAAAGCAACAACTGATCACCTATAAACGAAAAAAAAGTGCTGATGATCAACCTACTGCTCAAGAACAATCCTTGGAAGAGCTGGTAAAAGATGCTGATGATACACACAGCCGATCCATGGATAAAATCATTGAGCAACTCTTCAGGCAAGGTTTTTATACAGCCACATTAGATAGTGAAATCAGGAGGTTGGAAGTGCAAGAGATTCAAACCGATGGGCTGGGTATGATGCACTTGAAAAGGAGAGATTGGAGATCATGATCCGTTTTATTGCCAAATACTTAGGAAGATCTTTGATGGAGATTCGCGCGTGGACCAGAGACAGTATTCTGGCTATAGCCACCAGAATCTGTCTGTCTGAGCAATTCCACAAGGGGATTATCATTGAAGCCCTTGATGAGGCTGGGGCTGGTAAAAGTTTTGAAATGGCAAGACTTATAAACGCTAAACTCACAACAAAGATGCTGGAACAACCTTCCCTTCCACCCACTCAAAAACAGCCTACCCCTCAAATCTCCAAACCAATCTCAAAGCCCAAATCCAAACAACCAAATCACAACCCACAAAACCAACTCCCTTACCATCTAAACCAATAGCCGATGATGCACCTAAGAGAAGAAGAAGAAGGGTGTTGAGGCTAGAAGAAGAAGAAGAAGAGGATGATGTGGAAGAAGATAGGATGCCTCTGTCTGCAGTCCTAACACTGGCGAAAGCCAAACCTATGCCCATCACTCCCACCTCACAGATGGATGTTGTGAGAGTAAAAATTGAAGAAGAGGAGCAGCAAAAGCTTCACGATGATGAAATGCTGAAAAGCATTGACAAAACCTATGCTGCCTCCTCATCAATTATCAGCATGAAGAAAGAAGCTCTGAGATTGTACACTCTCGCTAACACATTTCAATATCAGAAGGAAAGGGTGAGGGTATGGCCTGATCCGAGGGTGGCTCACAGGATTGTAAAGAAGACATTCCTTCGAGATACAGGGTCAAGTCAAGAGGATCGTAGATGAAGAGATCACAATGGCCCTTGTAGTATCACCCTGGGAGATTGTCGAAGATTTCAAGAAGGCCTACGAGACTAAACAACCACCCCAGAAGATGCTAGAGAACAGGATTATCAAAAAGGGGTTAGTTTCAAGAGGCTTGAGAACTTCAAACAGAATGAGCTCAGTCTGCTACTCGAAGGAATCATCCTGATGAGTTTGCATATAGACAAATTACAACAGTTGAGCTCAAAAACGGCAAACAGGCCAAGTACATCTCAGAGCTGTATGGGCGAGAAGGATTGTTTGATGGTGAAGCCGAGAACCTGACCATGGAAGAACAAATCATGTTTCTCAGATCCTACACCAGAGAATCGTACAGGCTCATACACGGGAAGTAGATCTCATGATGGGATAACAACTCTGTGTCTAGTTCCCCAAAACAGAGTTCCCATTCATATCTTGCCAAACAGATATCAGAGACTTCTTCCCAGCCGGAGCTTATATGGGTCATCTTCTCTACAGATCAAGAAGGAAAAAGACCAACCTTTTGCCAACAATAAGTGGGATAATAAATATATTAGAGGTTTTGGCTGCATTGGTTCAGGGGAGTTTGTTGGACCAAAAGAACCAATGAGCCAAGATCAGAAAACCTCTAAGTCCCACATGGTATCACAACAACTGCTGAAAGCTTCATCAGCAGTTTGACAAGTGCTGAAGACTTCAACAGCTGAAGATCAGTGCTGAAGACTTCAACAGCTGAAGAACTAAAGTGCTGAAGTACAACAGCTGAAGAATAGAAGTACTGAAGCTGAACAGCTGAAGAACACAAGTGCTGAAGCTGAAGACCAAAGTACTGAAGTTCAACAATTGAAGAGTTTACAAGTGCTGAAGATCAACAACTGATGTACAAAGTCTGAAGACAAAGACTGAAGACATCAGCTGATGATATCTACTGAAGTCATCAGCTGATGAAACGTCTGAAGTTCAAGTATGAAGATCAAGTACTGAAGTTTCAGTAGTTTGTCACAACAGCTGAAGAGTACTTCTTCAGTAGTTGTGATATCAGTAGTTTTATATTTTTACTTTCAGTAGTATTGTAAAACGACTGAAGAGCTTGTTCTTCAGTCGTTGTAGTTTCGGTAGTTTTATGTTTTTTCAGTAGTTATAACAACTGATAACACTTAGCATTTTTGTAAGGAGATGTCAGCTGTTTTGACATCTTCAGTTAGTTGTGTTTCAGTTGTAATAAATCTGTTAGATGTCACTATCAGTGACATCAGCAGACGTCACATCTCTTATATAAGAGATGTCGACCTAATTGTAATTGTGACATTCTGTTACCACGAAAGCGAATATTGAATGAAATATATTTGCAGAATTCTCTCTCTATAACCGTCTTTGTTCTTCATTGAATCTCGTTTTGTTCTTGTGAATCGACTATTCATTGTTTGAATTCCGCTGCTATACTCTTCAATCAATCAACATAGATCACTGATCCTAACATACATTGATAATTTCATGATACTCTTGTATGTTAAGTTATCATATATGATTAAAGTATTTTCAACTAATATGTCACTAACGGGTCAACAGGTCAACTAGTTAACCTAGGATTATTGAGTTCTATGCGTACACGTACTTATGTACTTGTGTGTTCTAGGTAACCTTCGAAGGGTTGTCTTTGCATCTATCATGAGTCTCTTATTCACTATCATCACACACCAGGTGAGTTCATGCCCCCTTTATTTTATAAACTCTCTTCTGGGGGGAGGTAGCATACTTATACTCAAACACTATTTTATATTTTATAAGTTGTGTATGTTTTAACATAGTGCTTAATACCTTAAAAAGTCCACACACTTTCGGATCGTTAATAATGGTAACTAGCGGGAAATCTTGGGTAGTACTACTGGGTGTGACGAGCCCCACCTGTGCGACTCCAGGTCAAACGGGTGTAATATTGTCCTAAACCCAAACATCATCATGACGTGGTAAGTCGTGACGGGAGGCAACAACACAACCAGTCTGCTTCGATCGCGAAATCACTATGGTTATTACTTGTAAATATAGGTTAGCTATCTTATTCAATACACTTCTTATGCAATACAATCATTATATTTATGATAAACAAACTCTTGAACTCACCAACCATTGTGTTGATATTTTTAGTATGCTATTCTGAGGTTGTTAACTCAGCTTGCCATTAGGAGCACAACATGGATCTAGCATGCATCCTAAGGCATTATTTCATAGACAAGTTGTTTATCTTTTATATATGGGTTTTAAACATTGGGATGGCGCGTGTTTGCCATATTATGCGTTCATTTACTTTGGGATTGTCTTATTTTTGTAAAATGCTTCAGCATGGTTTATAAACTTTTGAATTTGGTTTGTTTTGTTTTAAATGTGGCATATAGTGTCGTTCTGAGTAATTAGTGACTGTGATCCTGTTTGTTCACACACCTCGCGGTAAAACTCCACGCGTGGATTTTGAGACTGTGACAGCTTCTTCCAAACTCGTTTGAAATTGAGTTCAACCGGCTAGAAACCCACTAAAAACATACCCGAACACATACAAACACACATAAGCATAAACCCAAGATATGACGAGTCAAGAACATCCTAAACACATGAATTCTTACATTGAGTTCATACTGTCTTTCGTGTGTCTCTTCAGACCCAAGCGCTTTCTACTATTCTTCTACTTTCTATCTCTAAAAACCAAAGATTATGAGTGAAGAGAGGGTGATGGGCTGCCATCACCTTTATTCACCAACTTTTCAAAGATTTTGTCCTTTTTGTCACTTTTTACCCCTAGACTTGGGTTTTACTTCTTTTCTTCTTTTTCTTCACTTTATTCTTTCTTTCTTTGTCCAAAAAAATAACCGGGCGCTATACCTTTACTCTTGTCATGGTTATTTGTAATATTGTGAGACTTATATAATAGACATTATATGTTGACAACCATTAACTATTGCTAGCCTAACGGTGTCATAGATCTATGGGCCAAACAACCATATTTGGTGCTAAAGCCAAGGTTATTGCCCGCTCCTAATGACATATGCTTGTTCATCATGGGAACCTGTTGGTCCATTTCATCGATTTGTAGTACAAATGTGATGTTGAATTGTTCAATATCAAATACAAACAATAGATAACTAAGAGGAAGAATATTAAGAACAATCACATATGAATTAAAGTAAGAACAATGAGAATTAATGTATCCGATAATAACAAGGCACAATGATATTTGAGTGAATAAACTGCTTACAAAGGTCTCTTGCAACAATGATAAATGACTAGGTTTTTGAAAGATTACCGACCAATGAAAATGATCAAATCTATATATACCAATCTTAGTTTTGCAGACAGTTTCGCTAACATTGAAACCGTACTACCGAAACTATAGTTTTGCCCGACAGAAACTATAGTTTCGCCGGGTGAACTAAAATAGCTGACTATGAGGGAAACTATAGTTTTGCTCATAGTTTCACTATAGCACAAACTAAGCAAAATAAACAACTTATAAAACAAAACTAACATTAAACCTATTACAAAGTATATAAACAAATGTAATCTAAAGTGAATGCAACCTATACTTAATCTTCAATACTCCCCCTAGGTTGGATCTTATCTCTTTCACTTCTCTTGATTTGTCAAATCAGCTCCAATCTCTCCTACTACGTCTTATATGTCTTTATTTGCCCCTACAGCATCTTCCTTGGAGCTTGAGCACTAATTCTCTCTGGTCACCTCATGCTTCATTAGCTCACTCTGGATGAGCACTAGCTTGCTCAAACTCTCTTATGAAGTCCTTCACATCCATGTCTAATTCATCTTGAGCTCTAACCTTCTGTGCCAGCTCCCTTAGTTCTTTTCTGACACCTCTAGCCTTATTAGCCACTGTCTTGAACAAATTGGCTTATTTCCTTGTCTCCTCTCCTACTCCTGCTTTGATGTAATTTTCACAGAGAACCCGCTAGTCTTCATCAGAGAATCCAAATACTTCCATAGGAACAAATAATCTAAACTCAACACCACCTATTACTCTGATCACAGCCTCCCCCATATTGTTCTCATAAAACCACTTCTTAAAGTTTCGTAATTACTAGGGAAGGGGATCTGACAATTTGACCCTATTTTCAATCTTGGGGGTTTCACCCTTAGCTCAATCGTTCCTTTTCCCGTCTCCCAATCCTTATCCTTCGTTGATCTTATTCTCTTAGCCTTCATGAATCCAAATTAATTAAAATTGTCATTCAGTCCATTCTTGATCTCCTTTTCTAGTAGCATGGCTCTCTGACTCAAATGGGCATTAAGCAATGGCAACACAACTAGCCTCCTCAAGTCTCACAAGGACAAGGTCTTGAATTCCTTCCTCTTGTGGAGATAAGATATGCCTCCCCTCTCCCTTTATCATAAAATTTTTGAGGCTGGGGTTATATTTCCAACTTATGATCTTTTTATCAGCCTCAGATTTACTCACCCGTCCTAATTTCAGAATAGAGGAGTTATCTTTCAGTCCCTTTCTCCCTCACAAACCAATCATCCTTTTTCCATTTCAAAAAAATCGTCACCATCATCACCCTTTTTGGCAACATAGGTGAGAGGTATCTCATCAACCTCATAGTATTCAGGTTTAGAATAATAATCAACTAGGTGTTCGTCATCTTCTTCTTCATTAGTCAACCCCTTCCAAGTAGTATTCTCCGCATGTTCAACAAGTTGCCCTCTCACCACCTCTTCTCTAACCAAATCTATCTCCAAGTCAAAATGCATATTAACGAAACCAACCTCAACTACCTCTTCAACATTCTCCATATTCACAGTTTCTTCTCTTTCTCCAAATTCTCCTACTTCATGAGCTGCTCCTCCAGATGTGCCCTTTCCTGCCAGGAAGATGTACCTATTTTAAAAACAAGTACTTGGTAGTCTTAGTTAAATCATCTAACTCAGTCTGAGTTAGCTGATTGGGCAGGCTTCCTTCAGCCTTCAGCCTATTCAGCTCCTCAAACAGTCTCTTGATGAGCTTATTCTTGTCCACCAACATCTTGGTCGTTCCTTTAATCACCTCATCCTTTTGCCTTTAACTGATCTCTTGATTGCTAATTTTTGTCTTTACCATGCTTAATTCATTAGCCACAGGTGCATTCAGATTTCTTTTCACATCCTCATTTGAACTTGCTCTCTGTTCATGTCTCGAGGACTCTGTGAAAGTTTGATGCTTATGTTTAGTCCTTCTCTCAATGTCTCCCAAGTCAGATTTCTTCTTTCACCTCTTTTCTTTCTCAACCTTGGCCTCCTTTGCAATCTCATTCACATCTTGCTCAAAATCATAATCTTTCTCTTGCACATATCTTTTCCTCTTTTTAACAGCATTAGTTCATTGCGCCCTTGTTTCCTCAGCCTTTTTGTTCTGAGACTCATCTACCCTCTTGATATAGTTCAACCTTTCTAGTGGGTACATGTTCTCCCAGAGGTGTGTAACTTTCCCATTCAAGTCGTGAAGAATAGCACAACAGTCTACAAAGATGCGGGTGTTCATTTGTACTAGCCTTTTAACTTTCCCACTAGTCTTTTAGCCTTTTAACTTTCCACCTTTCTTGCTGCCTTCAGCCACCACCATTGTTCTTTCATCATAAAACCTCCCTGCCAAGTCGACCGCTGACCTAAACATTTTTCGTCGCGTAGCATCATATGCCTACGAACATCCACTGGCAAGCCCTGGATATACCTCTTGATTTTTCGTGACAGAGGTGTCACCTGATCAGGCACCAGCTATGCTATTTCATTGAATTTGGTGGTGTATTACTGATGCGTCATTGTTCGTGCCTCCACCTGGAGGAACACTCTTTCCACTTTGTACATTTCCATATAAGGACAGAACTCCTCCTTCACCAACTTAGTCAGCTCCGCCCACTTCATCCTTCCAATGCCCGACCACCTCCATACATTTGCTTGCAAGCCTTTCTTTCTTTCATCATTCGTTAATGCATGCACTCTTTTATTTCATTCCTCTTCATATCTACCACTTTACCATACAATACTTTTCATTTCATTCATTAACATTCAACGCAAGTGTTGGATTCTTTATGCCCAAGACACCAAAGATTGATGTGGTTAGTACGTTATGATCCAAGTCGGGTCATACCCAATAACAAGCTTAGCAAACACCAATAATATTTAATTTATGATATGATCATGCAATTAAATAAATACACCAATTTAGAAAATGGGTTTTCTAAATAAGTTGCATATGAGATTGAACAACTTATATGGATATTTTGTTCATGGATATTATTTTTAATGTTGTTTAATTTAGTTAAATAACATCAAATAATAAAAGGTGTGTGTTATGTAATTAAAAGGTTAATTATATACTATCTTAAATAACTAGTTTAACAAAATATTAAAGGATTTTTGGGGGAAAACCCTATTGATGTGGGGTTTTCAGCCGCCCCTTAGTGGGGATCTCTCCCTTTGTTTTTTTAGAGGTCTTGGAACCTTGAAACAACTAGAATAGACACACACTTAATCCTCTTCTCTCTCTCACATGCAAAGGGCTCACATGAACACAAACTCTTCTTTTGGAAGAAAGAATTGAAATTTTCGGTTGGATCAAAGGCTCCAACAACCTTCTTGATCCGTTTTTGGTGCTCAAATCCTAGCAACAAGGTGCTTGCTTGATGCTTGTGGTATGGATACTTGAGGACACCTCTCCTTGGTGTTTTGGTCATTCAAGAAGCTCATATTCTTTCCCTTCATCACGTTTTTTGAGCAGCAAAAAAAGGTACTTTGTATGTCATATTATGGTTGTTATTTGTTGTTGGTAGCTAGTTCAAACACATATAAATGATCCTATGATTTTGGGGTTGTTGATGACATGTTATTAGCCTTGATTTTCAGATTACAAATGATAATACTAAGTTTTTAATACGCTGTGTTTTCAAGTTTAAATGGTTAAACTACTTTGATTAAGGTCCAACAAACCCAACATTGGCATCTAGAGCCGGATATGTGGATAACTAGTTTCATTTTGTCCTTGTAAGATTGGTTTTATGGGGCTTTAACAACCTTATAGGGGCTGTTTTGTGGTGATGTTATAAATACCCAACCTTTCAAGGTTATATCTAACATGCTTGTGATTAAACATTGAGAATACTAAGTGGTTGATTATGTTTTTGTTTGGACAAAAGACCCTAAATTCTTGGTTTATGTTGGCTGAAAATTTAGGGTCATATGGGGGTTTATTTGGTTCTTGAATGTTGTATATGATGATTCATATTGGTGCATAACCTAGCCTTGACCTTGGGTTGATTAGTTTTTATATGGATGTTTGTTTTGGTTGATTTCATTCATAATGAGTTGTAATATTATTCTTTTTTGTATTTGGATGTAATTTATTTATTCATTCAATGGCAATGTAATAGATAGATTAAGTGTGTTTTCTTTTATTAGAAAATTTGTATTAGGATAAATTTTGTAAAAGAAGATGCACAAGATGGAAGCACAAAAGGAAGACACAAGAGAAGGACTTGAAGGATTTGGATGCAAGTTCAAGTGGGGGTCTTTGGAGATCTCATCTTTTGTGTTGTGTTCAACCCTTAGGAAAGACCAAATGACAACACTTGTGATGGCAAAAAAGTGTTGTCAACATAGTGGCTATGGTTATTCACATGTTATTGTTTGATATATGCTTGTTTGATTATTCATTTTATGTTGATTATTTTATATATGGATATGCTTAACAATCTAAATAAATTATCATAACAAGCTGTTTTTAGGTTCCTAATCATTAAGTGACTAATAAAAGTTTATTAAAAGGATTAATGATTTCAAAATAAAAGACGTTTTATAAAGAGAGAACCATAAGGTACCATGCATTTGAAAGCATGCGAATACAAGGTACATAGAGTTTTCATAACTAGAATTAATGGAAAATTAAATCCCTTTGGAAACAAGTTTAACACCATCCTTTTACACGACACTCGAATCACTTGAGAACTACTTGTGGGATAAAGGTCACCTAACCACTTTTATGGAACTTGTGTGTTTGAGGTGAGCTTAACATACTTGTGGGATAAAGGTCACCTAACCACTTGTATGTGTAAACTCACACATGTGTAAGTAGGACGACTTGAATTGGAAACCATGTGCATAGGGTCACCAAGCATGGCGTACAATGGTGTTGATGGGATTTTACATGCCAACTAAACATAAGATGTTTAACTAATCCCATAAAGCTAGAAGTTGCAATAGGTTGCAATTGTCAAATGTTGACTACCTTGTTAATTTAAATAATGGGATAAAGGTCACCTAACCATTATTCAAATGTAACGTTGGATTCTAGATTTTAATTATTAATTGTCTATGAGACGTGTAAAGGGTATTAATAATTAAAATGCAATTTTTCTGAAATACTAATATGAACTTTATAATTTTGTAGAAATGGCCGCAACAATAATGCTACACCCCGACCGTTCCTACCCTATCACTGAGAACAATCTTAGAAAGGGATGTCTTAACCATAATAACTTTATAGATGGTATTGAAACTTGAGAATTGTTCTCAAGCAAGAGAAAAGGGCCTATGTCCTTGACGATCCTATTCCTGACCAACCCGACCCAAGGATATTGAGGCCTATGACGATTGGCTTCAATACACTGAGGATCCATGTAGGTTTCCTTCCTCATGTTGGGAACTATGATTCCCGAACTCCAAAAGGATTTGGAGAATCTTGGGGCATATGACATAATTACCTAATTGAAGGAATGTTCCTTCAACAAGCTAGGGTAGAGCGCTTCGAAACGGTTCGAGCGCTTCATGCGTGCACATGGAAGAAACCCAATCGGTATCATCTTATGTTCTTAAGATGAAAACCCACGTTGATCGCCTCGAGCGGCTTAATTGCCCGTCTCAAAGGAGTTTGCCACGGATTTGATCCTTAATGGCCTAAGTAAAGGTTTGAGACGTTCATAATGAATTACAATATGAACGGGTGGGACAAGATTGGTGAGCTTCACGCAATGCTCAAAATAGTTGAGGCAGGGATGGGTAGAAAGGTTCTACCTGTTCTCTCGATCAATGAGGAAGTAATAAGAAGGCCATTCCCCGATCCCAAGGCAAATGTTGGCAAAGGAAAGGGTACATCAAAGGAAAGGGGAAAGGAAAGGCTAAAGCGAAACCTCCAAAGCCTAAGCTTAAGAAGCCTAAGGTAACGAAAACGATCCATGCTTTGAGTGTGGAGAGATAGGACATTGGAAAAGGAATTGTCCAACCTATCTCAAAGAGTTGAGAAATAAGAGGGATGCTTGGCAAACCTCAGGTACAACTTTCATAATTCACATTGGTTTAAATGTTATTTCTTCAAACATGGGTATTGGATACCGATGTTGAACTCACATATGCAATTTGTTGCAGGGGTTCAAAAGAAATAAGCACTTCAAGTAGGGAGACACAAGTCTCTACATGGGCAATAGAGCAAAAGTTGATGTCGAAGCCCAAGAGACAATATTTTGAAACTTTCAAATGGTTTGGAAGTTGTTCTTATGACCATAATTTTGATTTACCTTTTAAAACAATGTGGTTATGAATTAAAGTTTGTTAACAATGGTATTTATGTTTGTATGGATGATGTATCTTATTCAAGGCTATGCCTTTTAATGAAATCTATGAATTGGTTCATAATGATCATCATCCTATAATAGCTCATTATACCAAACAAGCACAAGAAACTTAAAATGGGTTTAAGTGATTCTTATCTTTGGCATTGTCTTCTTGGTCACACAAACAAGAATCGGATTCAAACACCTCAAAAGAATGGTCTTTTGAAAGCAAATGAAATTGTTTCATTCAATAAGTGTGAATCTTGTTTACAAGGTAAGATGACCAAGTCGCCCTTTAGTGGAACTAACGAGAGGGCAAAAGACTTATTAGGAATCATACATTCGGATGTATGTGGCCTTTTAAGACAATGACTAGAAATGGTGAATATACTTCATTACCTTTACCGACGATTATAGTCGCTATGGTTATGTGTACTTGATGACGACAAACATGAAGCTTTTGAAATGTTCAAAGTCTTCAAGAATGAAGTAGAAAATCAACTCAATAAAACTCTCAAAGTTCTTTGTTCAGATAGAGGAGGTGAATACCTCAGTGATGCTTTTCAGTACATCTAAGAAGTTGTGGGATCGTCTCACAACTACTCCACCTGGAACACCACAACATAATGGTGTGTCTGAGAGGAAAAATCAAACCCTATTGGATATGGTTCGATCTATGATGGCTATAAGCTCACTACCTCTATCATTTAGGGTTTCGCAATGCTCTCCGTGCTTGTATTTTGAATATGGACCTGACCAAGATAGTCGATTCACTAAGTGTATATTTGTTGGATAAAGCAAAGACTGTATAGGATACTACTTCTTTGATCCAACACAGCAAGAGTAATTATGCTCAAAGGCCGAGTTCATGGAAACTAAGTTCCTGTGGAAGAATAAGTATAGAATAGTGGAATTTGATGAGGATCAAAATCCACAAGCCGATACACTTTGGTTGACACTAGCAATCAACAAGAGGTTGTTGATGATGATCAAGAGGTTGATCAATACACACAAAACGTTCCAGATCTCATAGAATTAGCATTCCACCTGAATGATATGGATTTTTCATGATGAATGCTATGTGGTTGACTCCAATGGCAAACCACATACCATGAAGCAATGTCCAATTTGGATTGTGAGAAATGGTTGGACGCTATGAATGTAAGATGCAATCAATGTATGACAATCATGGAAACTTGATTGTCATACATGGATTGGACAGTGGGTTTCAAGAAGAAATGGATATACATGGAAACTTGGATACTTACAAAGCAAGACTTATAGCAAAAGTTTCACTCAAAATCAAGGGGTTGATTATGATGATTTTCTCGCCTGTGGCAATGCTAAAGTCAATTAGGATATTATTTGCCATAGCTGCATATTATGACTATAAGATTAGCAAATGGACATCTCGAAGAGACTGTCCATATGGTTCAGCTTGATGGTTTTGTCGGTCCACAACATCCTAAAAGTATGCAAGTTAAAGAGGTCAATCTATTGATGGAATCAAGCATCGAGAAGTTGGAATCAACGCTTTGATGAAGAGATCAAGAAATTTGGTTTCATCAGTAACGTTGACGGCTTGTGTATATACGAAGGCTAGTGGGAGCATAATAACATTCTTAGTAGTATGTCCAAGCTGACATAACCCTCTGGAAATGATATTCCAACCATGGAATGTATTAAAACCTGGCTTGGAAGTTGTTTTTGCATAAGATATCTCGGTGAAGCCGCCTATATTGGGAATAAAGATCTATAGGGATAGATCGAGGCAGTTGATAGGTTTAAATCGAAGTGCATATATTAATAAAGTCTTGAAAAGGTTCAAGATGAAAAACTCTGAGAAAGGTGTGGTACCTATTTAAAGAGGACAATATTGAGTTCATCTCAATGTCCAAGCTCAAAGGATGAGCAAGATCGAATGAAGGACATCCCATATGCATCAGCTATAGGATCCATCATGCGATGATATGCACTAGACTGGACGTGTCATGCGCATTAAGCATGACAAGCAGATATTAGCAGAATCCAGGTAATAGCCATTGGGATGGCTGTTAAAAGTATATTGAAATACCTTAGGAGGACTAAGGAAATGTTTCTAATATATGGATCTCATGAAGAGGAACTCGTTATAAAGGGTTACACGGATGCGAGTTCCAAATTGTTCGAGATGATTCTCGATCATAATCGGGGTATGTCTTCATTATGAATGGAGTAGCATTGTCCACTACAAAATGGAATACATTGCCGATCATTAGCAGCTCAGGAAGCTACATGGATAAAGAATTTATCGCCTACCTGGGTAGTCTCTACCATTCAAGACCCCTAGAAATCCTTTTGTGATCATGACGGGACGATTGCATAAATCTAGGTACCCTGTCCACTTCAAAAGCCTTGGCACATTAAGAGGAAATTCAACTACATAAAGGATGAAGTTGAAAGGGAAAAATATGTATTCGTAAAGTTCACACCGGTCAAACATTGCGGATCCACTCACGAAGCTCCATAAGAGGGCAAAGCATGAAAGTGATACTTGTGCCTTAGGACTTTGATATTCTAGTGACTGGAATTGATCTGTTTAGTATTAAAATTTGAAATAATGTAATATTTAACTCTTTATATACTTGTGATATTTTGAGTTATATTCATTTTAGCATGTATAGATCCATGAATATGTTTATTATTCTAAATGTCCGTAGTCGGTCATGTTTGTGGGAACAAATATGAACGTAAGACTATTATGAACATTGATTGGTGGATATTCATAAGGAATGAATATAGAGCAATGGTTGCTGCCAAGGTTCATAGATATTTTGGGATACAAATATTGGACTGACCGCATCTCAATTTTACTACATGGAATCTTCTAGATTGATCATAAGTAAATTTGAGAAAAGGCGAATATCATTTAGTATCCTCGACTGAGATACATATTGGGTTTTGATATTCATCAAATTTATACTTTGAGCTAGTTCTTCACTGCTCTAAATAATGGGTAGTACATAAGGCTATGTTCAGGTGTGACATGTGGTGATTGTGAAAAACGTATGTAGTCAAGATGGAATTTGTTCCTCTTATTCGTGGAGAGCAAGATGTCTAAGGCCTTATTAAGTTAAATCAACAAGGAATGATCGTTCTATGTCCTTGGATTAAACATGACATCTTAACAAAAGGATAAATGATTGATTCACCTAAATCATTTCAAGTTGGATACTTGAAGGGGATGATGTTACTGAATGGCTTTAAGTCATGCGTACTAAGGGTAGTAAACCATGTTAGGCGGTATTTACTGCTTGCATCAATCTTCTATGAATCTTGTGCATAAGTGGGGATTGTTAGATTCTTTATGCCCAAGACACATAGAACATTGATGTGGTTAGTATGTTATGATCCAAGTCGGGTCATACCCAATAACAACCTTAGCAAACACCAAATAATATATAATTGATGATATGATCATGCAATTAAATAAATACACCAATTAGAAAATGGGTTTTCTAAATAAGCTGCATATGAGATTGAACAACTTATATGGATAATTTGTTCATGGATATATTTGTAATGTATTAATTTTGTTAAATAACATAAAATAATAATAGTGTGTATGTGTTATGTAATTAAAATGTTAATTATATAACTATCATAAAGACTAGTTTAACAAAATATAAAGGAAGCTTTGCGGGGGAAACCCTATTGGTTTGGGGTTTTCGGCCGCCCCTTAGTGGGGATCTCTCCTTTTGTTTTTTTAGAGGTCTTGGAACCTTGAAACACCTAGAATATACACACACTTAATCTTGTTCTCTCTCTCTCACATGCAAAGGGGTCACAAGAGCACAAACTCTTCTTTTGAAAGAAAAAGTTGAAGTTCTCGGCTGGAACAAAGGCTCCATCAGCCTTCTTGATCCGTTTTTTAGTGCTCAAATCCTAGCAACAAAGTGCTCGCTTGATGCTTGTGGGTATGGATTCTTGAGGACACCTCTCCTGGTGTTTTGGTCATTCAAGAAGCTCATATTCTTTCCTTCATCATGTTTTCAGCAGCATACAAAAGGTAGTTTGTATGTCATATTATGGTTGTTATTTGTTGTTGGTAGCTAGTTCAAACACATATAAATGATCCTATGATTTTGGGTTTGTTGATGACATGTTATTAGACTTGATTTTCAGATTACAAATGATAATATTAAGGTTTTAATCCTCTGCGTTTTCAAGTTTAAATGGTTAAACTACTTTGATTAAGATCCAACGAACCCAACAGTAAGGCCACGGGAAAATAATCATACATAATATGGAACATTAATATGAACATTCAACATCAGCATACAAGGCACCATCATACATACATAACATACTTCATACAAACCATCATGCGTAAGCCTCATCATACATCACATCATACATCGCCCATCACATCGTCTATGACCTCAAAAAGTCAACTAACATAGCCCTTGGGAACATCCCAAGTCAAAGCCTACATTTTACTTTTTCCCCAAAAATAAAAAAATATGTCTAAGTCTTTAGGCACGTGGGCACTATGTAGGCACATGACCACTATGCAGGCGCATAGCCTTTCGGGCGTGTGGGGAACACTTATGCAGGCGCATAGCCTTTCGGGCGTGTGGGGAACACTTATGAGTATTGGCACTATTGGGGCACATGAGCAACACTTAGTCTATGCTGGGCAATTCTAGGCGCATGGGCACTATGCACGCGCATTGGCATTATGTAGGTGCATGCGTGCCTGGGCGCATGAGCTATCGGGGCATTTGGACAATTAGACAATTTCAGCCTATTTCTAGGTGCATGAACACTATTTGGACGCATGAGGTTTTGGGAGCATGGGAACACTTAGGCAGTTATTTTCAGTGGGTGCATGAGCCATTGTTGAGGCGCATAGGAAGCCTAAATCCTCCTAAACATCATAAATCAGTCCCCAAACATCATATAACTTGTTCTAAGTTTAAATCAAACATCCTAAGCCCTAGAAACATAATCATAATATCATCAAACACATACATAGCCCAAAATCAAACCCCACCTGTAAACACACACATAAACACATACGGGTATAAATCCCAACTTCAAATAAAATGTACATACATGTATATCCAGCCCCAAAACAGTTTAAAAACAGTAAAAAGGGGGTCCTAGAACTCACCTTTGCACCCTCTTAAGTATGGCTTCTTCCAAACCCGTTTGCAATTAACCTAAACCGCTTAGAAACCCACCAACACACACACGACCGAACAGCCAAGCACACATAAGCATCCAGTCGAGGATAAAGGCCAGTTAAGAACACTAAAAACCTATGAATTCTTACCTTGAATTCGATCTTCTACCCTTGCCCTTCAAAATATCCAAGAGTTTCTGCTCTCATTTCTTTCTCTCTAAAATCCAAATGATGTGGGTGTGTAGACAACATGGGCGGCCATGCCACCATTTACACCCACTTTTCAAACATTTTATCCTATTTACACATTTAACCCCTCAACTTGGGTTTATAATCTTTCCTTCTTTTTCTCACTTTATTCTTCCTTTCTTTTATTTTTTTAAAGTATTCGGGTGTTACATAACATGTTTCACTAAATGCGAAAGGTTGATGATTAACTTTTGAAGCATGCTTACACCTAGGATTTGGACCTAGGAAAATAAATAATATGTCTTGAAAACATGGAAGTCAAACTTTTGTTATTTCATTATGTTGAGACTTATGATAGTAACGCTTATTTAAACTTAAGGTTAATCATATTTACAATTTATGGTAGGGTTATGTGGCTATGAACAATCTGTACTCTCATATCTCAACGATTCTCCTGCTAAGCTTGGGGTGTGACATTTTAGGTGCATCAGCCCTTACATAAACCTTAAAAGGATCCAAATGCTTTTAGATCATTGTCAATAAGTTTCAATCCTTTTCATTGAATGTAGCTGCATCCTTGTTTTGAGATACAACATCTCCAATAGTAACAGTTGGTATATTCGTACCGGAAATGATTTATTCCCACTGATTGTCATCTATGTAATAAAAGAATGGCTTCAAACACCTCTTCCAGTCTTCAATGTTATCACAGTTAATGAGTCTTCGAGATGGATTTGGTACCACACTCTCCAAATCCGATATCGTAAGAGTTGCCATCTTAAACATGATTTAACAAGTAGTTTCTGAGAAAATGGGTTACTTTCCCTCATTATCACTTAGTTTCGCTGCTAATTTCGTTTAGAGTTTCGACAACAATTTCGCTAGTAATCAGTTCACTCATACTAGTTTCGCAGACAATTTTGCTCCAAACTAGTTTGAACTTTCGTTTAGATGGATATTCAACAGCAATTTCGCTAAGAGGAGGTGCATAATCACTAATGAACTCTCCTTCAGAATTGCTACTTTCGCATGGGTCAGAGAAAAAAACGTAGCTAACAAAACAATAATTGTTTCGCTCTTTGAAGATATAGTTTTGTTTGAATATTCATAGTTTTGCTCGAAGAGTCTGAAAAACTTTTTCAACACGAAATTGATCCAAAATCACCCAAATCTTTAAGCACTTAAGATCTAATGATTAACGAAGCTTACCAACCAATACTAACCAAACTCAATAAATTTCCATATCAAAATCACTCAAAATTGATCCAAAATTGATGAAATAGTGATTTTGAACTAATATAACCAAAAACTGAATCTATGAAAGGTACAATTGATTGATCAAATCATTCAAAATCTACTAACAAATATCTATCATAATAACCAAACAATGATATAGTATCAAAGGTGTTCAGTTATAATCAAAAAAATCAAAAACAAAGAAAGGCTCAAAATGATTTCTATTAGCTTCCAACCACAATTACAGACTTGCAACATCGATATTTCGAAAAAAAATTTTGCAAGATCAACCAACAAAGATGGAATCCGTTCTGTTCGACCCTTAAAGGACCATTCATGCCTATTCAATTGGTGAGTTGATGGTTGTTTTTCTGAGGTTCTCACAAGTCCAAGATCCAATGAGGACGAAGATCCTGCTAAATAGAAGAAATGCGGACAAGTGTTTGTTCTACCGCATTAACTAATGCGGCTGGCTTAGAAGAATTGCGGACAAGTGTTTGTTCTACCGCATTAACTAATGCGGGTTGCTTAGAGGAAATGCGGAAAAGTGCTTGTTCTACCACATTAACTAATGCGGAAGGCTTAGAAGAAATGTGGACAAGTGTTTGTTCAACAGCATTTGTCAATGCGGATGACCAGAGAACAAATGTGGAAACATGTTTGTTCATCCGCATTTGTCAATGAGTATGACCAAAGAACAAATGCGGACAAGTGTTATTCATGTAACACCCGGTTATTTGTAAAGAAACAAAGAAAGGATAAACTGAAGAAAAATAAAGAAAAGAAATAAAACCCAAGTCTAGGGGTTAAAAGTGGCAAAAAGGACAAAATGTTTGAAAAGTGGGTGTAAAAGGTGGTATGGCCGTCAATATGTCACACGCATCACAAAATTTTCAGATTTTAGAAAGAGAGAGTAGCAGGAAGTAGAGAACTCTCGGTTTTGAAGAGAAACAATAAGAAATTGTGAATTCAAGGTAAGAATTCATGGTTTTATGATGTTCTTGACTGGGTTTATCCTCGGGTTTATGCCTATGTGTGTTGGTATGTGTTCTGGTATGTTTTAGTGGGTTTCTAAGCGGTTGAATTGAATTTCCAAACGAGTTTGGAAGAAGCCATACTCAAGAGCTACAAAGATGAGTTCTAGAACCCCTCTTTTACTTGTTTTTAACTAACTTTGGGGCTGGAAATGCATGACTGTATGTTTTCATTAAACTGGGTTTTGGACCCGAATGTTTGATTGTGTGTATGTTGAATTTATGATATGATATGTGATTATGTTCATGCTTGATGATGTATGATGGTGTTTCTAATGCTTAGATGGTAAGACATAAGCTTAGAACATGATAGATGGTGCTTGGAAACTAAGATCCGATGTTTAGAGGTCGTATGTTTAAGTTTTAGCATTTGCCTAAGTATACAGAAGAAATGTGGATAAGCATTAATTTCCAAGGAAAGTCAATGCAAATGATCATAGAAAATCGATGTGGATGAGCATTAATTTCCAACGAAAGTCAATGCGGATGAGCATTAATTGCCAAGGAAAGTCTATGCGGATGAACATAGAAAGTCAATGAGGATGAACATAGGAAGTCAATGCGGATGAACATTGGAAGTCAATGCGGATGAACAGTCAATGTGGACGGACATTTTCCAGTAAGTAGGAGAAATGCGGATGAGTAATGGGATATGTGGATGAAGTAAAAGAAATGTGGATGAAGGAAAGGGAATGCAGATGTACTATAGCAATTGCGGATGAACTGTAACAAACGTGGATGAACAAAAGACAAATGCGGATGAACACTTAGAATAGTTTGATTTTCTGGGGAAAAGTGAGATTTAGGATTTGACTTGGAATGTTCGCGGGGGCTCATGTAAGATGACTTTTGAGGTCATAGATGTTACGATGGGCATGTTATGAGGTATGTTTGATGCTTATGCATGATGGTATGTATGATGTATGTTATGTGTGTTTGATGATGCCCTGTATGATGATGCCCTGTATGATGATGCCCTGTATGATGATATTGACTGTGTATGTTGATGTTCCTTATTATGATGAATGTTTATCTTTCCCGCAGCTTTATGTTGAACGTTGATAAATGAATGAAAGTATTATGTAGCGCAGAGTGAAAGATAATGAAAAGAGGAACATGATGAACGAATGCATGCATTAATGAATGATGAAAGTAAAGAAAATCTTGCAAGCTTCATACCGTGAGGGTGCCGCCCATTGTAAGGTGTTAGCCCAATGGTGTGCAGGTTCGCTATCCCGTGAGGATGCACATCGGGGTCTCTTTTTGTGATTGACCATTTGTATAGAACCATTGCTTCATACCTTAGGTGTTGTGACTAGAGGTGCGGAGCACCGTTATAGAAGGTCTACGATAGGCTTAGGTTTGGTACCAGGAAACAGAAGGGTATTGCTCATGGGAATGGTACACCTAAACTCTACCCTAGGTACTATGGCAACAGGTGCGGAGCATCATTATAGAAGGTCTATGATAGGCCTAGGTCCAGTAGCAGGAAACAGAAGGATAAATTTATGGTTTGATGGAAAGAAAAGATGTAATGATGAAAGAATGTGAATGTTAATGACGCACGATGAATGAACGGAAGTTAACAAATGAATGATGGAGATAATAATGATATTATCTATGTCTACGTAGGATGTATGATCGCATGAAAGTAAAGAACGGTTCTAAGGAAAGAAGAGTATGTTTTATTATAAAACTAGAACTCACTCAGCAATGGTGATTTTTTATGCATTTTCCATTTGGCAGGTGAGCATTGCTGAGGATGACGCGGGGCTGCTACTTGGCATTTTGGATGGCATTCTTTTGTTAATGTTTTTTCATTGTAATGCGAATAAATGAAAATATGTAATGAATGTTTGTATTAATTTGCAAAAGTATTCTTTATGAAATGAAAAAGTTTTTTTTACGTTCCGTTGCGATGTTTTATGAAATATAAATGTAATTATATATTTTATGAGCAATGATTGGCTAGCTGTAAGCGTCCCGGGGACGGGGTCTTAGAAGTTGGTATAAGAGCCAAAGTTTAAATGAAAAGGGTAAATTTTCAAAATAAAGTTGAACTTAAACTAAAAATGGGACGGAAAGGGAAGGAATGCCAATCTGAGTAGCTACGTGCCATTAGGTATTTTCATAATGTTAACCGGTATTATGTGCGCATGTTATATGTTTTATGTGTTGCTGGTAGAATTAAATACTGATGTAGTCAGGATAGGTAATGCTTGGGGTATGAAGACTAAAGTAAGTGGCTAATCATAATTGGCCACTGTAAATAGGGACTTACTATACTTCACATAAACAAAGCTGTTTCCTGAATGACCATATTGGTGTTTGAATCTTTTAGCATGTGTGTGTGAGGATGGCCGGTGGTAGATCATCTAAAGCTTCACGTGTTGGAGGTCGTGGTGCTGAACCACGAGTTATGAGAGGAAGGCCTAGAGCCGAAAAGGTGGTTCATGAAGAACCCAAGACCCCTCATCCGAAGGGTCATGATGAGAGTGCAAACTTAAGGGTCTCGGTGAAAGAGGCGGTGGTTGAAGAGGTGCACCAGGTCATGCATGCAGACAATCTTATCTTCTGTAGTAACTAAAGTGATGAAGGCGGTACGGGAAGGGGAGAGACAATAGAGGAATAGGTCCTCGGGACGACGGGAGCAACCGGAGATTGAAACAGTTTTCTCTGATGATAAGGAGGAATAAGAAGAGCCCGTGCAGGAGGTGATACGAGGCTGTAATTATGGAGTGTTTCAATGATGCAAGACCCCTACTTTTAATGGTAACGGCACTGCTGCTGTTCGCTGGTGGAAGAGAGAAATGGAACCTGTATTGAACATCAACGAGTGCCGGGAGGACCAGCAAGTAAAGTTTGCTACCCATTCTTTTGAGGACTCTGCTCTGTGCTGGTGGAAAATATAGTCCAACCTGAGGGTAGTCGGGCTATTGGGAGGATGAGATGGTCCAAACTGAAGAAGTTGGTGATTGAGGAGTTCAGTCGTTATAGAGAAATGAATAAAGTTGAGAGAGAATTCCTGCAGATGAAGGCGGGAACCATGACACATGAGCACTACACCATGAACATCAACGAAATGGCACGTCTAGTGCTCGATCAAGTGACACCCTTGTCATGAAAGATCAAAAGATACATTCAGGGTTTGCCAGCGCATGTTCGCACGCACATGATCGCTGCCTGGCCGAGCATGTTTAGATCGGTGGTGGATTTCGCAGGGACACTGTATGATGAGAGAACAGTGGTGGTGACTCAAGGTAGCAAGAAGGGTGGTGGTAATCAAAACTGGAATGGGAAGAGGTTTGGTCGGGGTGATGCCTCGACGGGTAACAAGAAGGCACGGGTGGACGACCGCCGTGTGGTCACATCGGGTGTGAGTATGAGGAAGTATGGTAGGTGTGGGAGAGAGCATAGTGGGGAACGCACATTGGGGTCAAATGTGTGCTTCAAATGTGGGAAGGCGTGGCATATAGCCAAGGACTGTCATACGGTCCGATGCTTTAACTATGGCGTGGAGGCCCACATAAGTAGGTATTGTAAGAAGCCAAGGGCTCAGGGTTCCGGTATGAAGAAGACGGGTAGTGAAGGACCAAGGGCGAGTGCCAGGGCATTCACTGTGACAGAGGAGGAAGCTAGGATGGACCCTGATGTTGTGTCCGGTACGTTTCTAATGAACCAAACTTTAGCTTCTGTGTATTTGATTCGGGTGCCGATAAATATTTTATTTCCTACTACTTTCTGTGCTAAGTTTCCTGTTAGAAGTAGACGTGTTGATGCGCCCTTTGATGTAGAAACTGCCATAGGTAAGTCCACCTGGATTTCCGAGATGATAGAGGGTTGTGACGTGGAACTTGAGGGTCATAAGTTTCCTCTTAGACCGTTCATGATGACCTCAGGTGGTTTCGATTTGGTTCTTCGGATGGATTGATTAGCGGACTTCGAGGTGAACATCATGTGTCGCAAGAAGATGATTTCTTTGACAGCGCCTGAAGGGAGTTCGGTAACGATTATTGGGATCGGGTCACGACGATCCCGAAAGTAATCTCAATAGCGGTGGTGGGCAAGTGTATGTGGCGTGGATGTAGCGCCTACTTGGCTTATGTAAAGGATGTAGATACGCCAACACCACAACTATCCGATGTACCGGTTGTTTGTGACTTTCCGGACATGTTCCTAGAAGATTTACCTGGAGTGCGACCTGACAGAGAGATCAAGTTTCAGATTGATCTGATACCCGGTGCCCAATCTATTGCCAAGGCCCAATATCGGTTGGTTCCGACGAAAATGAAAGAGTTGGTAGAGCAGTTGAAAGAGCTGCTTGATAAGGGGTTCATTAGACCGAGTATCTCTCCTTGGGGTGCTCCGGTTTTGTTTGGGAAGAAGAAACATGGTAGTGTGAGAATGTGTGTTGACTACCGTTAGCTGAACAAGTAGACGGTGAAGAACCGATACCCCTTACCAAGAATAGATTATTTGTTGGATCAACTTCAAGGTGGTAGTTGGTTTTCAAGAATAGACATTCAATCTGGTTACCATCAGCTAAAGGTGAAAGAGCAGGATGTCCCTAAAATAGCTTTTCGCACGCGTTATGGTCACTACATGTTTTTTGTCATGTCTTTTGGTTTGACCAATGTGCCAGCTGCTTTTATGGATTTGATAAATCGAGTGTGTTGGCCGATGTTGGATAAATGAGTGATTGTGTTTATTGATAATATCCTAATCTATTCGAAGAGCGAAATTAAGCATACCAACCACATTCGGGAAGTCTTGGAGATGTTGAGAAAGGAGAAGTTGTACACTTAGTTCTCCAAGTGCACATTCTGGTTGCGTGAAGTTCAATTCTTTGGTCATGTGGTGAATCCTGATGGGATTATGGTGGACCTGACAATGGTGGAGGTGGTGATGCAATGGAATTCTCCGAAGACGCCATCCGAGAGTTGTAGTTTCTTGGGTTTCGCGGGATACTATAGAAGATTCATTCAAGACTTCTCCAAGATTGCTTCTCCACTAACTAAGTTGACCCGAAAAGATATAAAGTTTGTATGGGGTCAAGCTCAAGAGAAGGCATTCAAAGAATTAAAGACGAGATTCACTCAAGCTCCTGTTCTGTCATTACCCGATGGGAGTGAAGATGTGGTGGTTTATTCTGATGCTTCCTACTCGGGGTTAGGATGTGTGTTAATGCTGAGAGGGAAGGTTATAGCCTTTGCATCCCGGTCGTTGAAGGTTCATGAGGTCAATTATCCAACCCATGACTTTGAGCTTGCAGCTGTGGTCTTTGCACTAAAGATTTGGAGGCACTATCTTTACGGGACGAAGTGCACCATATTCACTGACCGCAAGAGCTTGAAATACTTTTTTGAGCAGAAGGACCTGAACATGAGATAAAGATGATGGTTGGAGCTTATAAAGGAATACGATTGTGAGATACAATACTATCCGGGCAAAGCCAATGTTGTGACGGACACCTTCGCGGAAAAGAGAGACTTCAGCCGATCCGGGTGAAAGCATACCAGATGATCATGACCTCTTACGTGATGAAGCAAGTTAAAGAGGTTCAAGATGAGGCATTGAAGGAAGATCATCTTAACTCGGAAAGAATGAGAGGTTTGGTTGTAGAATTGGGTGAAAACACACTTGGAGTTAAAACCCGATTTACACGAGTGTGGATTCCTCGTTTTAGGGATCTATGGGTGATGATTTTGGAGGAAGCTCAGAAGACTCGATACTCTATTCTTCCCGGTGCCACAAATATGTATCAAGACATGAAGAAAGATTATTGGTGGCCGGGTATGAAACGTGATGTGGTGGAGGATGTGAGTAAATGCCTTACTTGTCTATAGGTGATGGCTGAGCATCAAAAGCCGTATGGAAAGATTCAACCTTTGGATATACTGGAATGGATGTGGGAGCACATCACCATGGATTTCATTACGAAGCTGTCACGTACCCTGAAAGGGTATGATGCTATATGGGTGATTGTTGACAGTTTTACGAAGAGTGCTCACTTCCTACCGATCCGTAAGACATATTCATGTGAGAGGTTGGTGGATCTTTTCATTAAGAGATTGTGACGATTCACGATGTACTGGTGTCTATTTTGTCTCATTGTGACACCCGTTTACATCCATATTTTGGAAGAAATTTCACCATGCTATGGAGACGAGAATACACATTAGTACGGCTTACCATCCCCTAACTGATGGTCAGTCAGAGAGGACCATTTAGTCATTGGAGGACATGCTTCGGGCATGTGTTATTGATTTTGGGGGAAGTTGGGATGACCACTTACCATTAGCTGAATTCTCATACAACAACAGTTATTATGCCAACATTGGTATGCCACCTTATGAGATGCTATATGGTAGAAGATGCAGAAGACCTATCTGTTGGGTGATATTGGTCAAAAACAACTAGGGAGCGTCGAGGTAATTGAGGCTACGACTGAGAATCTTGAAATGATCAAGGCCTTCATGAAGGCAGCCAAAGATAGATAGAACTCGTATGTTGATAAACTATGCAGACCGATTGAGTTCCAGGTGGGTGAACAGGTTATGTTGAAGGTCTCACCTTGTAAGGGGATCATCCGATTTAGGATGCGGGGCAAGTTGAGCCCAAGGTATATAGGGTCTTTCTGAGTCATCGCTCGAGTAGGAGAGGTGGCCTATAGATTGGAGTTACCGGATGAGTTAAGTGGAATTCACCCCACACTCCATGTATCTCATTTGAGAAAGTGCTTGGCAGATGAAGATGTGATTGTTCCGCTGGGGGATATCGAAGTAGACGAACGAATCAATTATGTGGAGCAACCAGTGGCAATCATCGATTGAAAAGAGAGAAGACTGAGAAATAAAGCAGTTCCTCTTGTGCGATTGTAGTGGATGCACAGAAAGGGATCCGAGTCTACGTGGGCTACTGAAGAAGAGATGCGACAACACTACCCATGACTCTTTGAGAAATAACAGGTTTCAAGGATGAAACCTATATAAAGGGGGTGGACTTGTAACACCTAGTTATTTGTAAAGAAAGAAAGAAAGGATAAAGTGAAGAAAAAGAATGAAAAGAAATAAAACCTAAGTCTAGGAGTTAAAAGTGACAAAAAGGACAAAATGTTTGAAAAGTGGGTGTAGAAGGTGGTATGGCCGCCCATATGTCACACACATCACAAAATTTTTGGATTTTAGAAAGAGAGAGTAGAAAGAAGAAGAGAACTCACGGTTTTGAAGAGAAACAAGAAGAAAAGTGTGAATTCAAGGTAAGAATTCATGGTTTTATGATGTTCTTGACTGGTGTTATCCTCGGGCTTATGCTTATGTGTGTTTGTATGTGTTGTGGTATGTCTTTGTGGTTTCTAGGCTGTTGAATTCAATTTGCAAACAAGTTTGAAGAAGCCATACTTAAGAGCTGCAAAGGTGAGTTCTAGAACCCCTCTTTTACTGGTTTTTAACTAATTTTGGGGCTGGAAATGCATGACGGTATGTTTTCATTAAACTGGGTTTCGAACCCGAATGTTTGTTTGTGAGTATGTTGAATTTATGATATGATATGTTATTATCTTCATGCTGATGATGTATGTTGGTGTTTCTAATGCTTAGATGGTAAGACATAAGCTTAGAACATGATAGATGGTGCTTGGGAACTGATATCCGATGTTTAGAGCTCGTATGTTTAAGTTTTAGCATCTGCCTAAGTATGGAGAAGAAATGCGGACGAGCATTAATTGCGAATGAAAGTCAATGCGGATGAACAATGAAAGTCAATGTGGATGAGCATTAATTGCCAAGGAAAGTCAATGCGGATGACTATTAATTGCCAAGGAAAGTCAATGCGGATGAACATAGAAAGTCAATGAGGATGAACATAAGAAGTCAATGCAGATGAACATAGGAAGTCAATGAAGATGAATAGTCAATGCGGACGGACATTTTCCGCTATGTAGGAGAAATGCAGATGAGTAGTGGGAAATGTGGATGAAGTAAAAGAAATACAGATGAAGGAAAGGGAATGCAGATGTACTATAGCAATTGCGGATGAAATGTAACAATTGAGGATGAACAAAAGGCAAATGCGGATGAACACTTAGAATAGTTTGATATTCTGGGGAAAAGTGAGATTTAGGATTTGACTTGGAATGTTCCCAGGGGCTCATGTAAGCTGAATTTTGAGGTTATAGATGTTACGATGGGCATGTTATGAGGTATGTTTGATGCTTATGCATGATGGTATGTATGATGTATGTTATGTTTGTATGATGATGCCCTGTATGATGATATTGACTATGTATGTTGATGTTCCTTATTATGATGAATGTTTATCTTTCCCGTGGGTTTACAATGAATGTTGATTAATGAAATGAAAGTATTATGTAACGTAAAGTGAAAGATAATGAAAAGAGGAACAGGATGAACGAATGCACGCATTAATGAATGATGAAAGTAAAGAAAATTTTGCAAGCTTTGTACGTTGGGACACGCCCCTTTGTAAGGTGTTAGCCCAACGGTCTGCGGGTTCGCTACCCCGTGAGGATGCACATCGGGATCTTTCTTTGTCATTGACCATTTGTATAGAACCATTGGTGCATACCTTAGGTGCTGTGACCAGAGGTGCGAGGCACCGTTATAGAAGGTCTATGATAGGCCTAGGTCCAGTACTAGGAAACAGAAGGGTATTCCTCATGGCAATGGTACACCTAAACTCTACCCTAGGTACTGTGGCGAGAGGTGCGGAGCACCATTATAGAAGGTCTATGATAGGCCTAGGTCTACTACCAGAAAACAGAAGGATAATTTTATGGTTTGATGGAAAGAAAAGAAGTAATGATGAAAGAATGTGAATGTTAATGATGCAGGATGAATTAACAGATGTTAACAAATGAATGATGAAGATAATATGATATTATCTATGTGTACATATGATGTATGATCACATGAAAGTAAAGAATGGTTCTAACTAAAGAAAAGTATGTTTTATTAGGTCTGACATGTCATCAAATCCACCCCTTCTTGAAGCTATGCACTTTAGTATGACATGCGCCAAGTACTTGAACTGGGGACACCGGTTGCTTTTGCTTAGCACACCTGCATTGATGTCCCCAGAGTACTTCATCCTGAGGAAACATCCCCTCATAGTCAGAGGGTGTAGCATGGTTGGGTGAGCAACATCATCACCCAGGTCTAGTACACGTCTAAGATCTGCAACTATCACCTCTATGTCATGACCGAAGATGGTACTCGTGATGCAGTAGGGCTCACTAGATCTGTCAACTGATGCACCCTCCCAGAAGGCCTGCTGTATTGACCTGTAGGGAGTGCATGGTGTGGATATGGCTTCGTGTATCCTTGATCTCTTTAGAAATGCATTGATGCTAGCAAACTCGGCTGCGTTCCGAGTGGTGGTGTCCAAATGAGAACATATATTGTGTTTGGTGTTGACGGTCCATCGATTTACCATAGATCTATAATATAAGACACATATGTATTAGATCAACACATAACAGAAAGTAATTCTCTCTAAACTATTTGAGGTCAGTGTGGTTCAATCGTGCGATTGAACCAGACGACCAGGTTCAATCGTTTGACCTAACATGCGACTGAATAATGTTGGGTGACTTATCATTCGACTGAGTTCAATTGGGTGACTTTGCCTGCGACTGGTTCAGTCGGCTGATTGAGCTCATACGCCTTGTTCATTCGGTCGACTGAGTCATTCGCCCAGCTCAGTTGTGCGATTGTAGTTCATCTGGGTGTCCAGTCGCATGATAGACTGTCTGTTCGATTAAAATTTTAATTATGAGCGAAGCTTAATATTAGACATCCTGGTTTGGCTCATTAGACTCGCAATAACCTTACTTAGCACCTAATAACCTTTATTTGAACATTTTACTTAGTTTTATTAGTTTATTAATCCAACTAAGTCTCCATTATTTGTTAGGGCCGAATTTAGCAATCTAGGGCACAAATCGACTGTGATTTGGGTAGATTGTACCGCATTGTACCTGTATAAACACCAGCAATCGTCAATAAATAGAAATCTGAAGTCAAGCAAGGTCTGAGGAAAATCTGGCAGAGTAACGACACTCTAGGCAATTTTAGGGCGAATGAGGGGTGATGAGTATATGCGATCGACTATGGCCCTATTTATACTGAATCTGGTTTCAATCGGGTGATTGTATCCATTCGCTCTTTTCATTCGGGCGATTGGATCTCAGTCGTGAGATTGGTTCAGTTGGGCGACTGGGTCTCAATCGGGCGACTGACTCATTCAGACAACTCCATTAAGGCAAATGGCTCAATCTTGTAATCCATTCATGTGAATGGTTCATACTCATGCTCCATTCAGTTGTATAGTGCATAAGTATGGTCTAATCGTACGACTGGTACATACTCATGGTCTAGTCGTGCGAATGGTCATACTCATGATTTTGACTTTATGACCATTATACATTTAACCCGTTTTCACTTTTGATTAAACATTTTGATCATTCAATCATCTCACACATGATCATTTTAACTTTTCAAACATTTGATCACCTCAGTCGTGATCCTTTTAAACACATTTTGTCACCTCAGACGTGACCCATTTAACAGTTGAAAACACGTTTGGTCACCTTAGACGTGACCCTTTTAAGTGATTAAATCCCAGATTGAATTCCACGACTTAGTCCGACATATATCACTAGATTGACTAAAAGTGAAAACAAAATAAAAGAGCTAACATTAAAAGACAAAACAAAAAATGTTTTTGTGATTTTGTGTGAGGTGGAAATCCTATGATAGAAATCTAACAGATTTATTTCTTGAATGGACAACTTCAAGTTATTTTGACCATAAGTGGAACGATTCATTATGGAATCATACAGGTAATCAAATCATTCAGGACATGTTACCAAAATCATTTGATGCTAAATTCTTGTTTTCGTCGAGAGTAATTAGCAAGTTTAGAAAATCATACTAGTACCATAAGATGCATACATTGATTTGGACTTTCAAGAATTACAGCCACGATGATTGTCAGCATACATGTCCACTTAAATTCATACATAGACTTTTGACACAGATTGGTGATGGCTTAAGGTTTAATTATTTCAACAAGCATTTTTGGATCCCACGCTTATATGGTAATCAACATTCCTCAGGAGATTTTTGAGCGGTCTATGGGTATTTTTGATAAAAATAAACTATTCTTAGAGCTTTCAAAGAGAAGCCAAGCCTCAGGTCAGTGCGACCGCACAACAGAGAGGTGGCAAACAACAATGAATTCTAGAATATATAGGTTATGCTTATCCTCCGATCAGTTGCCACCGCACAACAGAGAGGCACATAACCTATCTTCTTGTTTGAGAAATTTTATTCTTTTTGAACACATAGCACTAACAACATAGGTTATTAGTTTGATTGCTTTTTGCATTTGTCATCATATGCTTTGCTCATATTTTGGTCATCCGCACACATTTGTGGCGTTTATTTTGCTCGTCACCCGTTATTGGACTCTGTTGGTTATATTAACCAGGGATAAGATGATAACCCACAGCTTGTTAAACAACTTAGTTTGATCTTGAGATCAACAAATAGGTCTACTTATCTATTGTTCTAAATCTACCGACAGATCATCTAATGGTCTAGAAACCTCTAGGTTTACTTTCTCCATGTTACCTTAGTAGCAACCAGTTTTAGTATCATTTTTCCTTTTATTTTTGCTTAGACTTCTCAGACTTATACATTGAATTTCGCATCTAAATCAATTTAAATCTTTTAATGTCCCAAATTCTTTGTTCCTGTGTACTATCATTTTCCATAGTCGTTGAATCGATAACTCAGATACAATCTCATTTCTTTCAGCTTGCTTGTCCTCCTCCCTCGTTTTTTAATACTAACTTAACCTATTCTCCCCCTAAAATTCTAAAACCGTAAATGATTTGCATTTTTAGGATTTTAATAGGCGAAGAAATAAAACCAATAAAATTAATTAACTGAAGTAAAATTAATTAAAATAAAAAAAATGACTCGACGCATCGGACTAAACATGTTCATCTTCTGGAATTATATCATTTTTCTTTTTAACGCTGTTGACCTCTAATAGATATAGAAAACGTAGTTTATCGAAGGCTTTTGTATAGATGTCAGCGCGTTGAAAATACGTATTTACTTTACCAACATCGATTAGATTATTTTCAAAACAATCATGTATAAGTGATATTTAATGCTGATGTGTTTGGTCTTAGGATGTTGGGCAGGATTTTTGGTAACGGCTATTGCAGCAGAATTATCAACAAATATAGGGGTTTTCGAAACTTTCAAACCGTAGTCCCGCATCTGCTGTTGAATCTAGATGATTTGAGAGCAGCAGCTTACCGCAGCAATGTATTCAGCTTCACAAGTTGACAGCACAACTGATGTCTGCTTCTTACACTGCAACGTGACTAATCTTCTCCCAAAGAATTGACATCCTGCTGAGGTGGCTTTGTAGTTCATCTTGCAGCCGCCATAATCCGAGTCACTGTATGCGGTAAGCTCGAAATCATCGTCATGAGGATACCACAACCCAAGTGTTGGTGTACCCTTCAGTTAAAAGAATATCATCTGGACCCCTATAAGATGGTTAACTTTTGGTTTTGCCTGATATCTTGAACAAAGACATGTCACATACATGATATCAAGTCTTGAGGCAGTGAGGTACATGAGGGATCCAATCATTCCTCGGTACATGGTGGCATCAACCAGATCACCATTTTCGTCGGGTGCTACATCATGGTTTGTAGCAAGTGGAGTCCCAGCTGTGGAAGCATTATCCATGTCAAACCGACTAAGAATACCCCTACATACTTTTTCTAATGTAGAAATATCCCCTTTGGTGTTTGATCCACCTGTAACCTGAGAAAGAACTTCATCTCTCCCATGGCAGTCATTTCAAAATTTGCCTTCATTACTTCTTCAAATTCTATATATAAGTCTTCGTTCTTAGAACCGAAGATTATGTCATCAATATAAATCTGAACAAGCAGCAGCTCACCATCCTTTTCTTTGATGAACAGTGTATAGTCAATTACACCTCTGTGAAATCCGTGTCTCACAAGGTGAGTTGAGAGTTATACCATGCTCTCGGGGCTTGGTGAAGCCCGTAGAGAGCCTTATCCAACTTGTAAACTCTGTCCCAATGATATGGATCCTAAAATTCTTTAGGTTGACTTACATACACTGTTTCCCGGATTTCACGATGAAGAAATGCACTCTTTACATCCACTTGATAGACTTTAATCTTCATGTAAGAGGCGTAAGCTAGGACGATACAGATTGCTTCCATCCTTGCCACTGGTGCGACTACTTCATTGTAATCAATTCCCTCGACTTGTCAAAATCCCTGAACTACAAGTCGTGCCTTGTTCCTGATGATGACACCTTGATCATCTTTCTTACATTTCAAGACCCATTTTGTGCCAATGACCTTAGCACCTTTAGGTCTATCTACCGGTGTCCATACAACTAAATTCTTGAACTGAAGAAGTTCTTCTTGCATGGCATTCACCCATGCCTCATCATTTAGGGCTTCACTGACGTATTTTGGCTAAAACTGAGACACAAAACAACGATAAGCACCGTCGTGAAGATACCCTTTTTCCATTATCGAGGATAATCAACTGAATACAGCTCATTTCCTGTCTGACCTCCTGATTTGACATGCCCAATGACATTGTCCAGGGGATGATAGACATTTAGGCGAGATCCAGGAGTGGGGGGAACAGTTACCTCAGAATCAAGATTATGAACATTTGGTTCCGTATCTAAGGCAGTAGGAGTGTGAGGTTCTGAAGACTCAGAGGCATCAATGTCAGATGCTTGTGGACTTGTAGTAGTAGGAACCTGTTGCTCCTGAGTGTCCTGATCATTCTCCATGGCTTCATCGTCAGAGGAAGAGTCGCTTACGTCAAGTGCTCCTCCTGAATGGTTAGGTGATTCACCTTGTGAACCAGATGAAGTAGAGTCCTGTGATGGTGTGTTTAAGACATCATGCATCATTTTGGCTGCAAACTCATCGTCAGAAGTAGAGACAGGTATGTTGAAGGACTTGAAGAATCCATCATAGTCAAAAAAGAATGCACGGCCTTTTCCACCAGGAGGAGTGGTGTATCTCTGAACATCAACGTTACACCACACCTCTACTTGACCCGTTGAGTTGTTGTAAACTCTCTTATTTGGTATGTTGTATCCTAGAAAAATGCCCTCTTTAGCCTTCTCGTTAAACTTGCCTTCTTGAGTTTTCTCCAGTAGGGTGCACGGTACGCCAAACAGTTCGAGATACTCTAGATTTGGTTTATGTCGTTGAAGTAACTCGTAACACGTCTTGCCATGGCGTTTGACTACCAGAACTCGATTTGTCATGTAACACGCATTTGCAACTGCCTCATTCCAAAATTGGGTAGGCACTTTCGAGTCTGCTAGCATCATCCTTGCAGTCTCTATAAAGCTTATGTTCTTCCTTCAGCAACCCCGTTCATCTGTGGAGTGTAGGCAGATGTGAAATCATGCACAATTCCCTTTTCTTTGTAGAATGCCTCCATCCATTGGTTCGTGAACTCTATTCCATTGTCTGAGCGAACTTGTCTTACCTTCAGCTTGTAGAGTGACTGTAGTGTAGTTACCAATTCTTTGAATGACTCAAATGGTTTAGATTTTGAGTAGTTATCTGTAACTACATAGCAGTACAAGTCGCCTTCGATCCTTCTTGTACTTACTAGACCAAACAGATCCATGTGAAGAAGTTCAAGAGGCAGTTCTATAGAATTAACTTTCTTTGCCTTATAAGACTTCTTAGTCTATTTGCCTTTCTTGCTGGCAACACAAAAACCAGGAGTTGGAAGTTCTTGATATTGAGTCCTCTCACTAAAAACCAGGATTGATGTGTCCTATTCTCATGTGCCAGGAGATAGAATCCTTCTCAGTAACTTTTGACAAGAAGCACTGAACTTGATGATCCGTTATGGAGGCCATTGATAGATCTAAGACGTAAAGGTCCTTATATCTTTAGGCTGACATTAAGACTTGTTCCTCTGGAATTACATACTCCTTTTTCAGGAAATAGCACTTCTTATTGACGAAAATTACATTAACTCCGTTGTCACAAATTTGGGAAAGAAAATGCAAAGTATCTTGAAGTTGTTGAACATAATTCACCTTTTCAAACTTCACTTTCTGGTTCCTTACTTCCCCTTGAGCTATGATGTACCCTCCTTTGTTTCCAGCAAAAGAAACATGACCTTCTTTGATTTGTTTGATGTTTGATAGGAGTGCCCGGTTTCCAGTCATGTGCCTTGATGCTCCACTATCTACATCCAAGTCTTTGTCTCAGCATTATAGCGAACACCCTACAAATTCAACTGAAAACATTAGTTAAGGTGAGGGACCTAGGACTTAACTGACTTGGGTGTTCCAAAGGCATCACAAATCATAAATTCTACCCATTGTCCATTAGAGGGTGAGGGAAGATCATTTGTCTCTTGTTCTCATTACCAGACATAGACATTTCATTCCATAAGCCAGCTTTGTGTATAGCGTGTTTGTGATAAACAAAAGAGTGGCTGATAGGTTGATCTTTAGGTTCACTGACTCTTTTTGGTGGGGTCATGGAGCTTCTTTTGGAATATCTTTCTTTAGTGTCATAAATTTCAATATTTTTCTTTGGTGTCTGATAATAAGGACAGTAAGACACGAGGTGCCCATACTTTCCACAGTTGTAGCATGATCTTGTTTCAACTTGACGATTTAACTATTTCTGTATGGAAGTGTGTGACACATGTGTGACTTTATTCTGTTTGGGTTTTGACACTTCTTATTTAGATGTTTTATCTTGTTTAACAAAATTAATTTTTGAACATTATTAACATCTTTACTCTTTTGTTTACCCGGACATGGACATGATGCACTTGATTGGTTAACATGTTTGGTCTGTGTAGGTTCAGAATTAAACTTGGGTGAACCAGAATTTACCTTAACCCTTTCCAATTGTTCATCCAGATTAACACAAGACATTTTACCTTTTGAGTTTGAAGTGGCATCCTTTTGTTTAGTGCCAGATTCATTTGGTTTACATGTGGAATCTCGATCACTTACAAGAGGAGTGGACACAACATGATCCTTGATAGGGTTATTATTTATTGGTTTACTATTTTCATTCATCAAGGTCTCATGTGGTGGTGGTACCACTTTATATCCCAAACCCTCCCCATTATTGCGTTCTCTCACTAAGTGTTGGACAATATGAGAAGAACTTGTCCAACTATGCAGTTTTTGTTTTAATGAATTTACCTCTACTTCCAAAACTGCTTTTTGTTTCTTACTGTCTTCTAGGGAGTTCATATAGAACTTAATGTCATTATCTTGGTTAAAAGCTACAACTTCAGTTTCCCTAAGTTGTTCATTCAAAAGTTCTATCTTTTCTTTATAGCTGTGCTCATTTTGTTTTAAAACTCTATTTGCTTCAGTGCACAGTCGCAAGTCCTTTACCAAGTTATCATTATGGTCTGATAACCTAGCGAATTTCATATCAATACTTTCCCTAAATTTATTACAATCAGAACAAGCATGATTATTAAAAAGTTGAGTAGTGATACTTACCTCAAAGGGTGCGGTTGAATCAGCCATCAAGGGAGTGTCTGACTTTTCTGGTTCTGGTGATTCTGGACTTGTTAAACTTGTACCTTCTTCAGGCAGGTGATCAACTACAGTTGTAGTTTCTTCAACATTTGACATCGCGAGTTCCATTACAATATCACCTTGGCTTGCTGAGTCATCATCTAGATCCTCAACACAAGCAATGTTGGATTCTCCCGAGACACAAACCGAAAGCTCCAATCTTGTCTTTCATCATCGTAAGCAGTCAAGGCTTTAGGATCCTTGCCTGAAGAATAGGTCTGCTTGTGGGTTGATCCTGACGATTGAAGGATGAAAATGGATTTCCATTTCCTGTGTTCTTGGGCTTCACACACTCACGTTTGAAGTGCTCCTTTTCCCCACAGTTGAAGCAGGTAACTTTGGTTTTGTCAAAACCAAAAGTTGTGCCCTTAGTGGCAAACATATTCTGTCCAGTCTTCTTCATAAACTTCTTAGCTCTCCGAACAGCACTTGCTAAGGCCCACATGATGTCCATTCTCTCTTGCTTTGTCTCGTCTACCTGCTCGTAGTCCTCGTCTGCCATATGGTAGTTCCCAATCTTCCCAACAACTAGTTCGTCATTGTAAGGCCCCGTTCTCGGGACGCTTACAACTAATGATTCATCGCACGTAAAACATATACTTTACATTTATTCATCAAAACATTACAACGGAAAACATAAAACAAATGGCAATTCATTTCATCATAAAAACTTTTGCAAAATAATGCATCGTTTGTCGGTTACAAAATTACATTGTTGTATTACATCACAAAAGCCTTAACTAAATGGATGCCGTCCAAAAGAGCTGAGTAGCCGCCTCGTGCCATCCTCAGCAACGTTTACCTGCCAACTGAAAACGTATAAAAGTCAGCATTGCTGAGTGAGTTCTAGTTATTTAATAAAACATACATAAAATCGTTATTTATTTCTTTAAAGAGTCCACACAATACGTTTCATTCGTTCGTGATCATACATCATGCGTACATACAGATAATATCATTATTATCTTCCATTACATTCGTTAACCATCGTTCATTCACTACATCTTGTGACATGTACATTTCCCCGAACATTGTGTACGAAGCTAGTTACTGGGCCAGAGGTCTTTCATAGACCCCGAACATTGTGCACGAAGCTGACTCCTGAACCTAGGGCAATTACATTCACCATTCATCTTTTTTTTTCATTCCGGATCAGTGCCATATGCTATACCCCGAACATTGTGCATGAAGCTAGTTACTGGGCCTGAGGTCTTTCATAGACCCCGAACATTGTGCACGAAGCTGACTCTAGTACCTGGAACAAGCGGCAAGGATCCCATATATATGGTCAATCACAAGGATTGGACCCTAGTGTGCATCCTTTTGGGGTAGCTAACCCGCACACACTTGAGCTAACGCCCTTCATTGGGTGTGGACCTCCATACATTTGCTTGCAAGACTTTTTACGTTCATTCATTCGTTAGTGCATGCATTCATTCATCATGTTCCTCTTTCATTATCTTTCACTTTACGTTACATTATACATTTGGTTCATTCATTAACATAACACGTAAAGCCATGGAAAGATAAACGTTCATTAGTATAGGAACATAACATAACATATCATTCATGCATCATCATACAAGGCATCATTCATACGTAACATGCATAATAATGCAATATCATCATCATCATCATCATCATCATCATCATCATAAGCATCAATCATAATGCATAACATGCCCCTCATACCATTTATGACCCCAAAAGTCAACTTATATAGTCCCCCGGAATATCCCAAGTCAAAGCCTACCTTACACATTTCCCCAAAAATCAAAAAAATATTCTAAGTCCTAGGCGCATGGGCACTATGCAGGTGCATGGACACTATTCAGGCGCATGGGCAACACTTAGGCGCATAGGCCACTTTCAGGCGCATGGGTACTGTTCAGGCGCATGGGGAATCCTGGACGTCTGAACACTTAGTAAATTCCAGCCCAATCTTGGCGCGTGGATACTATTGAGACGGATGAACTCTTAGGCGCATCGGCCACTTGGGCGCATCAGCACTATTGGGGCGCATGGCCCTACATTTAGTCATCCGACTAACATTTCTACGCGCATGAGCCACTGTTCAGGCACATGGGCTATACTTAGACTTTTCTAAGGCAAATTTTGGGCGCATGAGCTACTGCTTAGGCGCATGGCTCACACTTACTTCTTTCTAAGGCAATTTCAGGCGTATGAACGTTTATCTATGCGCATGAACATTCTGTAAAACATGTTTCTAGGATATTTTCAATCCTACTCATCAAACCTATCTGTTCTAAGCATAATGTGGCTATTCTAAACATGAATAACCTGTAAATATTCAAGAACCAACATCCAACATACACAATACATACACGTATTCACACATAGACTTGTAAAGTCATTTTATACGTTTTCAGCCCAAAAGATAGTTGGAAACATGTAAAAACCAGGGTCTAGAACTCACCTGGTGCAACTTGGGTGTTCTTCCTTTTTAGCCGCTTGCAAAGAGTTCAAAACACTTAGAAACAACACCAAAAACACACACCCGAGCACAAACACAACCATAAGCATACAAACACATAACTAGGATAAAACCCGACATAAAAACATAAAAACCTTGAATTCTTACCTTGAATTCACTTTCCTTCTTCCTCTTCTTCTTCAATCCGAGAGTGTTCTCTGCTCTCTCTCTCTAAAACCAAGAAAAATGGTGAAGTGAGGTGAGGGTGGGCGGCCATACGCACCATTACATCAACTTTTGAAAGTTTTGTCCTTTTTGGACACTTTTAGTCCCTCCACTTGGACTTTTTTGCCTTTCTTGCTTTTATTCTTTATATCTTCACTTTTAAAAATAACCAGGTGTTACAACTCTACCCCCCTTATATAGGTTTCGTCCCTGAAACCTGTTATTCCTCGAAGATATAAGGATAATGCTGCCTCATCTCCTCCTCAGTTTCCCATGTAGACTCGGATCCCTTCCTATGCTTCCACTGTACACGCACAAGAGCAACCACTTTATTTCTCAGCCTCTTCTCTTTACGATCGATGATTGCCACTAGTTGCTCCACATAATTGAGCCTTTCATCAACTTCAATGTCCTCCAGTGGAACAATCATGTCTTCCTCAGCTATACACTTTCTCAAATGAGATACATGGAATGTCGGGTGAGTTCCACTTAACTCATCTGGTAACTCCAATCTATAGGCCACCTCTCCTACTCGAGCAATAATTCGGAAAGTTCCTATGTACCTCGGGCTTAGCTTAGCTCGTTTCGTGAATCGGATAATTCCTTTCCAAGGTGAGACCTTCAACCTGACCCGGTCACCACCTGGAACTCGATCGGTCTGCGTCGTTTATCGTCATACGACTTCTATCTATCTTGAGCGGCCTTCATGAAGGCTTTAATCTTTTCAAGCTTCTTAGTCGTAGCCTCGATTACCTTGACTCTCCCCAATTCTTTTTGACCAATATTACCCCAACAAACGGGTGTTCTGCATCTTCTACCGTATAGCATCTCGTATGGTGGCATACCAATGCTGGCATGATAGCTGCTGTTGTACGAGAATTCTGCTAACGGTAAGTGGTCGTCCCAACTTCCACCAAAACTGATTACACATGCCCGAAGCATGTCGTCCAGCATCTGAATGGTCCTTTCTAATTGACCATCAGTTTAGGGATGATAAGCCGTGCTAATATGTAACCTCGTCCCCATGGCGTCGTGGAATTTCTTCCAAAATTTAAACGTAAACCGGGTGCCACGATGAGACAAAATGGACACCGGCACACCATGACAAGTTACAATCTCCTTGATGAACAAGTCAGCCAACCTCTGGGATGAATACGTCTCACGGATCGGTAGGAAGTGAGCACTCTTCGTCAAGCGGTCAACAATCACCCATATGGCATGGTACCCCTTCGGAGTACATGGTAGCTTTGTAATGAAATCCATGGTGATGTGCTCCCACTTCCATTACGGTATATCCAAAGGTTGGATCTTTCCATACAGCTTCTGATGTTCTGCCTTCACACTCATATACTCCGCCACGTCAGTATTCATACCCGGCCACCAATAATCTTTCTTCATGTCTTGATACATCTTTGTGGAACCAGGATGAATGGAGTATCGAGTCTTGTGAGGTTTATCCAAAATTTGCACACGTAGATTCCCGAAAGAAGGAATCCACACCCGTCCAAATCGAGTTTTAACACCAAGCGTGTTCTCACCCAATTCTCCAACCAGACCTCTCATTCTTTTAGAGTTTAGATGATCTTCTTTTAATGTCTCATCCTAAAACTTCTTGACTTACTTCATTACCTCGGAGGTCATAATCAGTTGGTATGCCTTCACTCGAATCGGTTCGGGCCTCTCCTTCTGGCTAAGAGCATCAGCCACCACGCTAGCTTTGCCCAGATGGTAATGGATCTCATAATCATAATCCTTTATGAGCTCCAACCATCGTCTCTGCCTCATATTCAGGTCCTTCTGCTCAAAGAAGTACTTTAAGCTCTTGTCGTCGGTGAAGATGGTGCATTTCATTCCATACAGATAGTGCCTCCAAATCTTTAGTGCAAAGACCACGGCTGCTAAATCCAAGACATGAGTAGGGTAGTTGACCTCATGAACCTTCAATTGTCGGATGCGTAGGCTATAACTTTTCCTCTTTGCATTATCACACACCCCAACCCCGAGTAAGAGGCGTCTGAATACACCACCAAATATTTGCTTCCATGGGGTAACGACAAGACAGGAGCTTGAGTCAACCTCGCCTTCAATTCTTCGAACGCCTGTTCTTGGGCTTGAACCCATATAACTTTACATCCTTTCGGGTCAACTTGGTCAGTGGAGAAGCAATCTTGGAAAAGTCTTGGATGAATCTTCTGTAGTAGCCCGCCAAACCTAAGAAACTACAAATCTCGGATGGCGTCTTTGGGGAGTTCCATTGCATCACCGCCTCTACCTTAGCCGGGTCCACCATAATCCCGTCGGGATTCACCACATGACCTAAGAACTGAAATTCACGCAACCAAAATGCCCACTTGGAGAATTTTGCATACAACTTCTCCCTTCTTAAGGTGTCTAACACCTCCCGAATATGATCGGCATGCTCCTCCTTGTTCTTTCAATAAATCAGGATATCGTCAATAAACACAATCACTGATTTATCTAACATTGGCCGACACACTCCATTCATCAAATCCATAAAAGCAGTTGGCGCATTGGTCAAACCAAATGACATAACGAGGAACTCATAGTGACCGTAGTGCGTGCGAAACGCTATTTTAGGGATGTCCTGCTCCTTCACTTTTAGCTGATGGTAACCAGATCGAAGATCTATCCTTGAAAACCAACACGCACCCTGGACTTGATCAAACAGATCGTCTATTCTTGGTAGGGGGTATGGATTTTTCACCGTCAACTTGTTCAACTCTCGGTAGTCAATACACATCCTTATACTACCATCTTTCTTCTTCACGAATAATACAGGAGCACCCCATCGACAGATACTCGGTCTAATGAACCTCTTATCCATCAGTTCTTGCAACTGCTCCATTAACTCTTTCATCTCAGTTGGAGCCAACAGGTACGGTGCCTTGGCAACTGGTTGAGCACCGGGTATCGGATCGATTTGGAACTCAATCTTGCGATCCGATGGCACACCGGGTAAGTTTTCCGGGAATACATGTGGAAGGTCACACACAACTGGTACATCCGATAGTTGTGGCGTTGGCGCGTCCACATCCTTTACGTAGGCCAAGTAGGCACTACATCCACGCCTCATGCAATTCCCCGCCACTGCCATCGAAATCACCTTCCGGTTTATCGCGACTCTCGCCACAAACCATCACCTTATCCCCATCAGGTGTTGTCAATCAGATCATCTTCTTGCGACACACAATATTTGCTTTATAGGTTGCTAACCAGTCCATCCCTAGTACTACATCAAATCCACCTAGGGGTATCACGTGTAACCTAGCAGCAAACCTATGGCCTTCTAGTTCTATGGCACAGTCCTCTATCACCTCAGTAATTCTAGTGGACTTACCAATAGCAGTTTCTACATCGAATGGTTCACCAATACATCTACTCTTATTGGGAAACTTAGCACCAAAGGCAGTAGAAATGAAACTCCTACTAGCACCAGAATCAAACAACACAGATGCAAGAGTTTGGTTTACTAGAAACATACGTGACACCACGTCAGGGTCTGTCCTAGCCTCCTCCCGAGTCATCGTGAAAGCTCGAGCGCTTGCCTTCTGCCCTTCTCCTCCGGTCTTCTTCACCCCGGAACTCTTGGCCCTTTGCTTCTTACACTCCCTGCTCATGTGCCATTTCCCCCGCAGTTGAAACACTTGATGCCTCCACAATCTCTATCCATATGGCCAGACTTCCCACACTTGAAACAAACATTCGACCCCCATCTAAACTCACCACCGTGCTCCTTCTCGCACTTGCCACACTTCTCCAATCCAGCACCAACTGTGACCATGCATCGGTCACCTACCCTCGCCACCTTATTGTTTGGAGCGGCTCTACCACGTCCAAACCGTTTCCCATTCCAGTTTCTCCCATCCCTACTCGTCTTTTTCCCCTCAGCCACTACCACCTCACGCTCATCATATAGTCTACCAGCCAAATCAACGACCGACCTAAAAGTGCTCGGCCGGGCGGCGATCATATGCCTACGGATATCTGCCGACAACCCATGGATATATCTCTTATCTTTCGTGATGGTGGTGTCACCTGATCGGGCACCAGTCGTGCCATTTCATTGAATCTTGTGGTGTACTCTTGTTATGTCATAGTTCCCGCCTCCAGTTGAAGAAACTCTATCTCGACCTTGTCCATTTCTCGGTGAGGACAAAACTACTCGATCACCAACTTCTTCAACTCCGACCATCTCATTCTCCCGATCGCCCGACTACCCTCGGCTTGGACTATATTGTCCCACCAGCACAGAGCCGAGTCTACAAATGAGTAGGTAGCGAACTTAACCTTCTGGTCTTCTCGTCACTAGCTGATATCAAGTACCGCCTCCATTTATCTTACCCACCGTGAGCAGCAGCGGCAGTGCTATTTCCATCGAAGGTAGGGGGTTTGCATCTCATAAACACCCTATAGTTGCAGCCTCGGGTCGCCTCCGGAGTAGGCTCTTCTTCCTCGTCCTCATCGTCGGACAGAACCGTCTCAGTCTCGTGTTGTCTTCTTTCGCCCGTAGGTCCACTCCTTTCCTTTCTCTCTCCCTCTCTAGCTGCTTTTATCACTTCGGTCACCACAGACGGTAGGATCGCATGACTTGGTGCACTTCTTCCACAACCGCCTCCTTCACTGAGGCTTTCAGGTTAGCACTCTCATCTCCGCCTTTTCGGCCCTAGGCCTTCCCCTCGTAACCCGTGGTTCGGCACCATGTCCACCACCACGTGAAGCTTTAGACGATCTACCAACAGCCATCTACTAACACACTGAAAGATTCAAACACCAACACGGTCATTCAAGGGAACAGCTCAGTTTACGTCGAGTATAGTAAGTCCCTAATTACAGTGGCCAGTTGTGATTAGCCACTTACTTTACTCTTCATACCCCGAGCACTACCTGTCCTGACTACATTAGTATTTAAATCTACATACAACACATAACCACATACCATGCGCACATAAATCGGTTAACATTACAGAAATACCTGATGGCACGCAGCAACTCACATTGGCATCCCATTCCCATTCCGTCCCATTCTCAGTTGAAGTTAAGGTTTATTCTGAAAATGTACCCATTTCACTTAAACTTTGGCTCTGATAACAACTTGTAAGGCCTCGTTCCCGGGATGCTTACAGCTGATGATTCATCACACGTAAAACATTACATTACATTTATTCATCAAAACATTGTAACGGAAAACATAAAACAAATGGCATTTCATTTCATCATAAAAACTTTTGTCGGTTACAAAATTACATTGTTGTATTACATCACAAAAGCCTTAATTAAATGGATGTCGTCGAAAAGAGCTGAGTAGCCGCCTCGTGCCATCCTCAGCAATGTTTACCTGCCAATTGAAAACGTATAAAAGTCAGTGTTGCTGAGTGAGTTCTAGTTTTAAAAAAACATACATAAAATCGTTATTTATTTCTTTATAGAGTCAATACTATACGTTTCATTCGTTCGTGATCATACATCATGCGTACATACAGATAATATCATTATTATCTTCCATTACATTCGTTAACCATCGTTCATTCGTTACATATTATGACATGTACATTACCCCGAATATTGTGCAAGAAGCTGGTTACTGGGCATGAGGTCTTTCATAGACCCCGAACATTGTGCACGAAGCTGACTCCACAACCTAGGGCAAGTACATTCACCCTTTATCTTTTCTTTTTCATTCCGGATTAGTGCCATATGCTATACCCCGAACATTGTTCACGAAGCTGGTTACTGGGCCTGAGGTCTTTCATAGACCCTGAACATTTTGCACGAAGCTGACTCCAGTACCTGGGGCAAGCGGCAAGGATCCCATACATATGGTCAATCACAAGGATTGGACCCTAGTGTGCATCCTTCTGGGGTAGCTAACCTGCACACAGTTGAGCTAACACCCTTCATTGGGTGTGGACCACCATACATTTGCTTGCAAGACTTTTTACGTTCATTCATTCGTTAATACATGCGTTCATTCATCATGTTCCTCTTTCATTATCTTTCACTTTACGTTACATTATACTTTTGGTTCATTCAGTAACATACACGTAAAGCCATGGAAAGATAAACGTTCATTATTATAGGAACATAACATAACATATCATTCATACATCATCATACAAGGCATCATTCATACATAACATGCATAATCATGCAATTACATCATCATCATCATCATAAGCAGCAATCACAATGCATAACATTCCCCTCATACCATTTATGACCCCAAAAGTCAACCTATATAGTCCCCTGGGAATTTCCCAAGTCAAAGCCTACCTTACACATTTTCTCCAAAAATCAGAAAAATATTCTAAGTCCTAGCGCATGGGCACTATGCAGGCGCATGGACACTATTCAGGCGCATGGGGAACACTTAGGCGCATGGGCCACTTTCAGGCCCATGGGTAACGTTCAGGCGCATGGGGAATCCTGGACGTCTGAACACTTAGTAAATTCCAGCCCAATCTAGGCGCGTGGGTACTATTCAGAAGCATGAACTCTCAGGCGCATCTGCCACTTGGGCGCATGGGCACTATTGGGGTGCATGGCCCTACACTTAGTCATCCCACTAACATTTCTACGCGCATGAGCCACTGTTCAGGCGTATGGGCTATACTTAGACTTTTCTAAGGCAAATTTTGGGCGCATGAGCTACTGTTTAGGAGCATGGCTCACACTTACTTCTTTCTAAGGCAATTTCAGGCATATGAACACTTATCTAGGCGCATGAGCATTCTGTAAAACATGTTTCTAGGATATTATTAATCCTACTTATTAAACCTATCTGTTCTAAGCATAATGTGGCTATTCTAAACATGAATAACCTGTGAACATTCAAGAACCAACATCCAACATAGACAATACATACGGGTGTTCAGACATAAACTTGTAAAATCATTTTAATATGTTTTCAGCCCAAAGATAGTTTGTAACATGTAAAACCGGGGTCTAGAACTCACCTGGTGCAACTTGGGTGTTCTTCCTTTTTACCCGCTTGCAAAGAGTTCAAAACACCTAGAAACAACACCAAAAACACACACCCGAGCACAAACACAACCCATAAGCATACAAACACATAACTGGGATAAAACCCGACATAAAAACATAGAAACCTTGAATTCTTACCTTGAATTCACTTTCCTTCTTCCTCTTCTTCTTCAATCCGAGATTGTTCTCTACTCTCTCTATCTCTAAAACCGAGAAAAATGGTGAAGTGAGGTAAGGGTGGTCGGCCATACTCACGTACACCAACTTTTGAAAGTTTTGTCCTTTTTGGACACTTTTAGTCCCTCCACTTGGACTTTATTGCCTTTCTTGCTTTTATTCCTTATATCTCGACTTTTAAGAATAACGAGGTGTGACAGTCATAGGAGTGAGCAACCGCTGCGAAGAGATCCATGTGCTCCTTCACTACCTCCATTGAAACATTCCTGAGATTCTCAGTCTTTAGTTTTGTAGTATTGGCCTCAGGTGTTATGTATTGAGTACAAGATGATCCTAACGTTCAGATCCTGAAGTAGTAGCTTGAGATGGACCAGCTGAACTCCACACAAATGCCATTTCAAGTGGTGCTCGAGACATTTTGGCTTGAGGAGTTGAGTTGTACAATGATGGTTTCTGATCATATGATGACTTTAGGGCCCTGTACTTCATCCTTAACTCTTCCTCTCTCAGCTTTAGAATGAAATCGTTGATATCTAACTTCGCTAGTAAATCATTCTGTCTGAGGTTTGAGACAAAGGAAACTCACTTCTCTGGCACTCAATCTGCGAAGTTTGAAATTTTTTCTTCCATAGACGAGGTGACTCCATGAGTGTGCAGCTCACTCATCAAATGGTAAAACCAATCAATGACATCGTCCAAGCTCTCCTTTCCCATTGACGAGAAGTTGTCAAACTTTTTCTTCAATGCTTTAGCCTTTAGAGCTTTTAACGATGCATTTCCTTCATACCTCTTTTCCAATGCATCCCACAGCTTCTTAGCTTGCTTGTTCTCAGAAAATTGATAGAAGATGTCCTTAGGAATTGACTAAGTTAGCAATGCATATACTTTCTTCTCTACATTATACTTTACCTTTCGGTCGTCCGTCATACCGCTTAAGGTAAGTTTGACTCCATGTGCACCTACAGGCATGCTATATCCTGTCCCACAGATTGGGATCTACTCCATTTAAGTAAATCTCAAATCTTTGCTTCCATTATGGTTAATCATCTAACGTTATTAGCTTAGGGGGCTTGTTATGATTTCCCCCTTCATTTTCTAGAAGCAACAAATTTTGAATCCTAGAATCTCTTCCTGCGGTGAATGCTGAAAATTGATCCTCCATTATTATTGACTTTGGTCTTTAGAACAAAACTGTTTTACTTGTGCGAATGAAGAAGTGCGCTTGGACAACTCGTGCGATTGATGAATACGAATGGCTCAGACGTGCGAATGGACCAATGCGGATGGCTCACTTGTGCCAATGGACAGGTGCGAATGAATAATGCGACTAGGCAATTCAATCCTACGTAAGGATGAACAACGGAGTCCAATCGTGCGTATGAGAGATGCGTAAGGATTTAGTCGTGCGATTAAGTCAATCGTGCGACTGAAGCTGCTGAATCTTGAGAATTCGAAGGTTTAAGGTATTTTGATGCAAAAACACGAATTTCTCAAGAACCTTAATTGTCGTATGCCGAAAAAAGGTTAATTTTTGACCTGGAGACGTCTAAAACATGGTTTGACACAAAAAGATTGCGTTTTTTAGTGAAAAACACAATTTTTTTATCAAAACGACTGAATCACACGTAAATCGCGAGCAAGGCTCTGATACCACTTGTTAGGGACCGTGTACTGGACGAAGTTCCATGTGATTCACGTGTATACCAACTCAATTGTGCGAAATCCTATTTGATTGGCAATCCAATGAGTGAGAATGTAAACCCGATCGATATAAGATTAAACAAAAGGTTAAGAATGAAAAGTAATTGATCAAGAACGATCTATGAACTTGGACTGGCTTTCTTGGACATTCTGGACGGCTAGGGTACAAGTAGGAGTCGAATTCTTCAAAGTCTTTTCGTTTTTCCATGAATTAAGTGGTATTTATAGGATAGGGTTAGTCAATCGTACGACTGGAGCATTAGCATGGTTCAGTCGTGCGACTAAATCATGCAACTGAGTCAATCACATGACTGAAGGTTCAGTCGTGCGACTGAGTCATCCGTATGTCTCAGTCGTGTGACTGATCCAGTTTCATGGCTCAGACGTGTGACTGGTCCATTAGCATGAAGTGTTCATGCATATGGTCCATTAGCATGGTCTATTCACATGAAGAGTTCATACGAGTAAGTATGAATATGTTTCTCAATCATTACTTCACTAGGATCTACTCAAACAACCACAAACCTATATAGTCGGTTCAATATGCGTTAATAAATAATAAACATTAAAACATACACTGAAACATTAGACATTAAGATCAACAACCACATAATATGTTTCATTCAACTCATTCGTTTCGTTACATTAAGGACATAACAGACATATTACATTAAGACCGCAAACTAAGTACATATGGATCAACACTTTGTATCTCCTTGGTGCGTTATTACTTTTCTTGGTAAACCCTAGCAACCATTGTAATCAATCACCTTCATCAATATACAAAGCATTTATGAGTATATATTCCACATCTAATGTTTCTTGATTAAATGATTCCGCCATTCAATCACTAACTCGATTATCATATTCGATCCTAAGTGAGAATCTCAATCTCACCACCCAGTCACGTTCTATATATAGGCTTGCTAGATTAATTGACAGTTTCGCTATCCAACGAAACTGTCAGGCCCATGGCTAGTTTTGCTTGATGGCGAATATAGTTTTGCCGAATGAACCAAGCCTGCAGAATATTAGCGAAAATATAGTATTGGTCAATGTTTCACCGGGCAAGAAAATATAAACATGAAACAAATTGACCTAACATAGATCCTATTACATTTCAACATACTATAAACACTAATCTAAGGTTAGTCCAATCTAATCTTGATCTTCTATTACATTTTAAATCATCATTAACATGAGTGCAACAACTACTCGAACTAACAGAGACAATGTCAGAGACAATGTTAGAGACAATGTCAGAGACAATGTCAGAGACAATGTCAGTGACAATGTCAGAGACAATGTCAGAGACAATGTCAGAGACAATGTCAGAGGCAATGTCAGAGACAATGTCAGAGACAATGTCAGAGACAGACCTTTTAGAAAGAAATATATTACTTAAAGTATCACTATTATCTAGAATAGATTTTTGAAATTTAGAGGTACTAAAGATATTGCATCCAAGCCCACTCGATGTTCTAACACCATACTCCTCACGCACTTCCATATGGTTAATGCCTTCTAAACCTGCAAACCTATTGTTAGTCTCCATTTGAATTAAATCATTTGAAGGATGAGAAACTGGCATTGGTGAATAAAAGGTGGTACTGTGGGAATGATAAACTCAAACATTTCATAACCCAAACCTATTTTGATTATACCCCCGTGTTGTGACATACACAAATCGTCATTTTTCATCATACTAATCGTCCATTTATCAATCTTCGACTGAAGTTTACTTGATTTAAATTCAGCAACAACAACTCATTCAGTTAAAGCATTTACTTCTACATTTCTTTTTAAAAGAATTCTTGTGAGATGCTCATTTTCTTTCAAAGCTTCATTTATGTAACAATGTATTTGGGCTAATTTAGTTTAATCTCATTATTAATACATTATAATTCCTTTTCATTATCAACTAATAGACGATTTGCTTTATAAACACCAAATAATCTAATTTTGCAAGCCGGTGAGCACATGTCTAGTATTACGTCATAAGGAAGACCTCACCACGTTTTCTGCTGCAAGAGCTTTGTCACATTGGCACACTAGAGTACTTTTCTTGTATTCCTCTACGGTGCTTGCTCCTCGTTATCCTTCTCCTCTATATAACTTACATCACAAAACAATTCTTCTAAAGCATCATTCACCCCATCAACTGTCACATTCTGATTACAACCATCATTCTCTTCACACATTTCAATTAATCATCACTAGCTTGTTCAACAATAGTATCATAAGTTTGAGTGACTTCTGCTTCACTTTTGAACTCTTTGAAAGGATCAAAACTTTTCAATTCTTTTCTTTTCATTCACGACTCTACAACCAAAGCTTGGTTAATTTTCTTCCTTAGTCTCTTAAACCACAACACTCTAATCAAAACTAGTAAGCAAAGCCATTTTTATGTTTGCTTTATTCTCTTCCTTCTCGATAGTTGAAGCTAGTCTTGAAGCACTAGAAATTCTTGGATCAGTCACAATTAGCAAAGGACATTCACTTTTGAATTGTCCTAACTACTTGTAGATAAAACATCTCAAATTTGATTTATCAAAATCCAATCTAGAATTGGAATTTTGACCTCCAAAGTTCTTCCTCTTAGTCCTTCTTAGAACCTTCTAGCTCAAAAGTTAAAATGGCCATCTTCCATTAAATGTCTATTTCTTATAAATCATCTAGATCAACTTGGTACATGTCTTCCATGGTAATCCCTTTACCTTTCAATTCACCAGCTACAAATGCTTCGTAGCTGTGGACAAATATACCACATAGTGCCATTGTGTCACAAAAAATTTATGTACTAGTAATGACCTTTGAATTCATTGATCATTAGATGAACAATCACCACTACTTGACTTATCATATGGATGATTCGCAGTTGATCCACCATAAATTGATGCATGCGTTAGTGAGCCTCTAGCGGAAGATTAATGCATCATTTTGAGAAAAAACACATCATAGCATCATGGACTGATTGAACAGTCTCCTTTGAAGTTTACTTCAAATGATTTCAACTTGTTTATGATATCCATGAGCTTATAGTCAGTCAATCCTTCTCTTGCTTCAACTAGCATGTAACTCCATTAAGGAAGAAGTGAATCCAACAACCTATTCACTTCTTCACCATTCATGACCTTTTCATCATACTTCTTTAGAGTACTTGAGATAAACAGAAAATCGATTTGTTAGATTGGTAAGGTTTTCATTCTTGTAGCCAATAAAGGAATTGAACTCTTTCTTAACTTGCATTCCTTTATCTTTGACGAACTCAGCATTTCCATCATAGATTTCACTAAAAGCATCATACAGAGACTTGGCATTTTGTGTTCAGCAAATCAGTTTTATATGTCAGGTGCAAGGCATAAAGTTAAGGCTCCAAATGCCTTTTGATCTTGGTCAATCAGTTCCAAATCTCTCTTTTTGAAAGTAGACAGATCTTTATTTTTTGAAACAACCACTCCAACAATGATTGTAGAAATATGCAGACTGGGGATAATTGATTCACATTTTTTATGACTTGTGTAATAAAACAATACCTTCAAACAAATCTTCCAATCTTTAATATTATCCCCATTGATCAATCTTGGAGGCCGATTTGTTTCCACACTCTATAAATTGGAAATCGTAAGAATTGTCATATTCTACTTGATCAAACATATAGTGTCACAGAAGATAATCGAAATTCGCAAGAAAATTCACAGTTAATATTACTGCTTACTTTCCAGATAATTTCATGGTAACTTTGGCAACAATTTCGGTAGACAATAGCTCAGTGACACTAGTTTTGCACGATAGTTTCACCCAAAACTTGTTGAACTTTCGTTGAGATAGAAATTTGACAACAATTTCGTAGGTGTTATGCGCACATGTTGGACCCTGAAAGGATCACACACGGCAATTCAAGTGGTAGTTGATGGTTGTTCTCCTAGAAATCCCCCCAAGTCCAAGAATCAAGGCGGATGAAGAATCTGCACATCAGAAGAAAAGTGTTGGCTTTCCACATTTGCACATGCAGATGACCATGTAACAAATGCGAATGTTCAGCAACAAATGCGCCAAGTGTTTGTTCATCCGCATTTTTCAATACTGATGACTGGATATCTATGCGATAGAAGAAAAGAAAATGTTAATGAAGATTAACACATTTGCATTACTTAATGTGGATGAACAAAGGAAATGCTTATGAAGACTTTTGTACTTAGACATGAGTCCTTATGTATAGCATAGGGTAGTTTAGTCTTTTTGTAAAGGCATGTTGTCTACCTATAATAGAATAGAAAACCCCACTTGTGGGATGACTTGAGAATCTGATATTTTTATAGACTTATGTTTTAGAGGTGTCTTGTTATAGTTTCATGCTAAAACTCTGCATTCATTCTAACTTTATGGCATCAATAATCCAAAACTATTTATGAGTATTTCAAGCATTCAATGATGTGTGTTTATATCATTCCGCAATATAACCGCTAACTCAACCATCATATTCGCTCGTAGTTGATTCAAATCAACTAAGAATACCATTCTCACACCTAGCCAATTGGTATGAGAGCTTTGGCTTTCGTATCATTTTTAGACCTGCTCAGATCTGAACTAAAACTTGATTGAATTGCTATTAGAGAGTTCATCAACCTCTAACTAGAATTCATGCTGAAATCTTCCTGAAACATCGATTGATTCATTGTTTATCTGTACTGATCCAAGAATATATCATTGAACAGCTTATTCTACCCGAAAATCAGTACAAAAATATTATAGTACACAAACATTAAACATAAGTGAATAGTTACACACTATTCCTAAAGCCAAAATAACTATTACTATTCATTTGTTAAAATCTTTAAAAATAGATTGTTTGGACCTCTTGGAGTTAAAAACTAATCTAATTATTATTCCAAAAATCTAAAACAAGTTTATTGCAATGGATTCACTTAACGTTTTACAACTTGGTCATGCTCATAAACGTCCTATGCTTAAACACAAATCTGAATTTAAGCAATAGAAAATCAGCTTTATGATTATAAGTGTAGATCCTAATTATTGGATTTTCATATGTAAAGGAACTCACATCCTTGTGTCAGTCTGACCAAGCTGCTTTATATAGAACATTGAGAATCCATATTTAAGATCTAACTCTTGATGATGATGACTATAAGAAGATAAAGATTGACCTGAAAGCATACTCCATTCTCACACAAGCATTGAAAATTGATGTACTCAAAGGACATAAGAAATATAGAATGACAAAGGATGTGCTAGATGCACTGCTCATCATGTGTGAAGGTAGTACTAAAGTGGCTAAAATCAACAAAGACAAGCTGGTCAATTAATATGAACCTTCCATCTCTCCAAAGTGGAGTCAATCCTAGAAAACTACATAGGTTTATGCAGTTGGTCAATGATCTTGAGATAATAGGGGTTACATATAAATAAAAGGAATTCAACAAGAAGATTTTGCAAAGTCTCCCTAAGAGTTGGGAGCAAAATGTGACCATGTTGAAAAATACACTTGATCTGGAAAGCACCAGTCTAGATATAACAATTGCAAAAACTAAAGCTCTTGAACTTGATGAAAGGAGAAAAAACCTTGGTGGATCTCAAGTCATTGAAACATACAAATTTCCAACAAACACTTATTCAGAGATCAAGTAAAATCAAGTAGATTAATTGGTGCTCCATCAATCAACGAGCCATCAACCTCATCTCAATCAACTGGGGTTAGTGCCACACCTTCAAGTATGTCTAAAGACTAGAATCTAAAGAGGAAAAGGGTACCTATAATGCGTTTTTTGCAAGTTTTGAAGATTACTTTGGAGGAAGGGTCACTTTTGCTCATTTAGTCCAAAAAGACCTAGAAGAAATGGTTCTTGATGATGTAGAAGAAATGGATATACAGTGGTAGATGGCTATGATAACCATGAAAGCCAAAACGTTTTTCAGGAAAGGAGGGAATATAAGTCTGAATGAGAATACCAAACATGGATATGTCAAATCCAAAGTAAAATGCTTCAACAATGGTTTGACTGGCCACTTCTCATGAGAATACTGTTAGGTCTAGGATGAGTAGATCTAGTCCATTATGTATAGGCTTAGTACTTGAATTAATATCTATAATGAATGTTTGTAATTCATTATTGTATATGCATTAAATGTATAGGTTAACCCATTTATATGTATGTTGATTTATGTATGGTTGCAGGTACAAACATTATACTTGGTAAATTTATGAAATTGACCAAGTGTAAGAAACATCTGCGGATGAACATTTTGTTCTTCCGTAGATATGTTTCTTACAAGTAACATTACATCCGAAGATCCTCTGCGGATGAACAACGAGAACTAAAGAACAAGTTTGCTTCAGAAGTACAAGATTCCTACGGAAGAACAAATCCGCTTCGGAAAAACAAGATTTCTATGGAAGAACAAAACATCTACGGAAGAACAAGACTTCTATGAAGGAACAAATTCCCACGGAAGACACTATTCTTGCGGAATCCAAACACTTGTATAATACAAGTATTATAAGTCAACAAGTCAACAAGTCAACAAGGCAGTTATCGAATCCCAAGAAATCTAATGATTCCTTAACTGACACAAATCAAATCCCAAGAGATCTGGTGTTTCCTATAATAGAAACATCATTGTCTATATAAATGGATCCTAGGTTTCGATTCAACTACGCTTGATTCAACGATTGATAAAACAGTAACAATAGCAATACAACAATTCGACAAACAGCGAGCATCACTTCAATTCACTCAATCAATCAAACCCTGGCAGCCGTCACATCATCATTCATTCATTATTTGTAATCATTAACATATTTTAATGAAATACGTATTATTCATTAATTGTGTTTCTGTTAGTGTGTTGTTGAATATTCATTGATATTAAAATTTAATACAAAACAATTAAACCGAGCCAATGTTGATTCCGCAAACGTTGACTTGTCTTCGACCAACACTAATAATTCTTGTCTACTATCCTTGGATTCACAAATACATTGATCCAAGATGAAACAACAATAAGTATTAGAAGAGTTCTTAGGGCCAATCATCATCACAACCAAGCACAAGATTCCAATCCAATAATCAAACGAAATATCATCATTAAAACCAACATCAACAACCAAACAAAACATAGCCACAACTGACCAATCAAGCCCGTGGAAGCAGCCAACCTACTTCTAATGCTCTTGACATGAGACAAGATGGAGTATGTGATTGTAGCTCGTATGCTGAGTAAGTGAAGCCAAAATTTCAAAGCCATGCTCTTATGGCTCACGTCAATGATGACCCAACACCTATGCCTTCTGAGGTGAAGTCTAATCTTTGCAGTGATAAATGCATTGCTGAACTACAAGGATATCATGAGCACAAGCACAGATTAGCTGCTAAGATTAAAGGAGAAAAAGGTAAAATCAATGATGCTTAAAAGAGAACTTAACAATTTAGAAATTAAAATCAAATCACTCATTTCTGACAATAAAAAACTAAATGGAGAAAAGTATACTCTTGTAGCTGAGAATGAACATTTAAGTATAAAGTTGGTTCAATCCAAAGCTAAGCAATCAGTCACTAAAGTGAAACATGAAAAGTTTCAAATGTCTTAAGCCAAGTTGCAAAAGATGCTTAATTGACAAAAGGATCACAATGATATGACTGGGATTGGATACAATTCATGTCCCCCACCATACAATGAACATTACACTATCATTCCTAAGTCAGTCACTGTTACTAAGAAAAATGGACATAAAATTAGTGAACCTAAATCATTAGTAGTACAATTTACAAATCCACAAAACAAACTAGGTATTTCTATTGAAACAAATGAGGAGAAAATCAAGCTAGGTCATCCAATTAATATCAATGAGTGCTCAGTGAATGTCTTTAAACCAAGAAGCCCAGTCAAAACCATAGTGCCATTTGTGAAATCTATCCCAACAATTTCCCTAGAAAAGAAGAAAATAGATGCTTCTATTAAATCGTTTGCGGAAAGCAGATTTACTTGTGAGATCAAATCTTCAAAGAATTTATTCAAATCAGACAACATCCCCCACAAAAACCAAAGCAAAACCTCACTGATTTCAAAAACAAACAACAAATCAGATCATTAATCATCAAAACCAAAGTAACGGGTTGGTTTTGATATTTTCAATAAAGATCATGTAAATCAGCTACAATGGGAAGTTAGAAAAAGTTAAAGAAACCAACATCACCCCAAAAGAGTGAAAAATAATAGTATTGTGAAACAAATGTTGGGTTTTGTAACATGTAAATCAAAGCTAGTTTAACCATTTAAACTATAAAAACACAGCGGATATAAGGTTTTAACATGTTAACAATCTGAAAGTTGAACCATTTTAAACCGTAAATAAAACCCAAGAATAAGGTTCATATATATATATATATATATATATATGTGTGTGAAATAGAATTCTATCAAAACAAAAATAACAACCATAGGTGGTTCATGGATACAACCTTTCAACCACAAGATGTTATAGATGGATGAGATGAAGATGATGATGTTCTTGAATGAATAGCCTCCAAAAGAGAAGACCTCAAGCTTGTATACCACAAGCTCTTCCAAAAACCAAGCTTGTTCGGGTGTAACACCAAAGAACCCTCTTTCTTTGCTTCTCTAAAATCCCAAAATTTCCAACCTTTTTTTGCCTTGAATCCGAATTTCAGCCTTGTTTTGAGAGGGTTTTTGCTTGTGTGTGAGAGAGAGAGTTTGAGAGATGATTAAGGAGCGCAAGTGTAGTAAATTGTAGTATCCAAGACTAAAAGACCCCTCATGAGGCACATGCGGCGGCTGAAAATTAGGATTCAAAATGGGTTCCCCCATTTTGTAATTTTTATAAAAATTACACACTTCAAAACCATGGTTTATAAAATTGAAACCTATTTTAATTTTATAACATTAACACCTTTTATTTGTTGTTATTTAACCAACTTAAATAATGAAACAAATAAATTAATCATGAACAAATTATCCATATAATGTTGTTGTATTACAAAAGCAACATTTTAGAAAACCCATTTTCTAAATTGGTGTCAATATTTATTTGTGTGATCTCATCAACAAATAAACATATATTGGTGTTTGTTTAGCTTGTTATTGGGTATGAACCGACTTGGATCATCACGTACTAACCACATCAATCTTGTTTGTGTCTTGGACAAACAAGATCCAACAACAAACTGCTAACATGATTGATATTCCTTCGTTCTCAAACTCAAAGAGTGATGCCTAGTTAAAAACCGGTAAATCAACCGAGGCATCAAGGTCAATCAAAAGAGACAAACTAATATATTATCACATTCGTGAAATGTCAAATTACAAAATTGATATGTGCTATTTTAATCAATACTGCTCAATCTTTGACATGAACAAACATTCTACAAAAAATTGCTACTTCAAAAAATATTGGTCTATCTGTGATATGAGCAATAACAATACATCAAATTGTTTCTTCAAACAAAAAGGCTTGAAAATGCCACAAAATAAACCCATCTTATCAATCTCAACTATGAAACCTAAAATCTGATGTCATTTCACAATTAACAATCCCGGATTTCAAATTCTAAAGATGAATTGGGTAATTAGAAACTGTTAAAAATGTTGAAAAAATTTTAATCATAACATCAAACCAACTCACAATTTTCATAAATCAAAAATAAAGTTTGAAAATAAAAAGAGTGTCCAATTTCTTAAAAGAAATAGGGACCTAAGGTTAAAATACTCTTCTAACTCTTCAAATGAAGTTGATGAGATGAAATCCGCAAGCTATCAAATAAGAAATAAAGCTTCATCCTCTAAGTCATAATTTAGTGGAAAATATCAAGAAGTTACTGTAATGGATAAGAACAGGAAATCCAACACCATCAAGGCTTGGGTTCAACATTCAAATTAGTTCTTTTTATTCTTTCATGGTCGGTCATATAGCTCCAATAGCCTATGGTATGTGGACAGTGGATGCTCCCGACACATGATCGGAGACTATTCCCTCGTTAGTGATTTCAAGCATATTCAAGCAACTACTATGGCCTTTGGTGGATATTCACAAGGGGGTAGAATCATTGGTGAAGGATATCTGACAAATAGGCTATTGAGTTTTGATAATGTGAACTACTGTGGACAAGTGAACTTCCATCTGCTCAGCGAGTCTCATATCTACGACAAGAAATATTCCATTCGCTTCACTGACACTCATTGCTACATTCGGAAACCATGATTTAAAATTCTTGAAGAATAGGTTGTCTTGAAGATCCCGAGAAAGAATACTACTTATTTGTTGGACCTTGAAAGGATCATACATGCCATTCTAATAGCCTATGGTACGTGGACAATGGATGTTCCCGACACATGACTGGAGATCATTCCCTCGTGCATGACTTCAAGTAAATACAAGTAACTATTGTGGCATTTGCAAGAGATTCACAAGGTGGAAGAATTACTGGTGAAGGATCTATGACAAATAGGATGATGAGCTTTGATAGAGGAAGAATAACACCTATGTCTTAAACTTGAATTCAACAACACAAATAAAAAAACATGTCTTTTGTCAAAAGCATCATTTGATGAGTCCCAGCTGTGGCACAGATGTTTGGGGCACACAATCATTATAAACATGAAAAGATTGGTCAAAGGAAACCATGTCATTGATCTTCCCCAAATTCAATTTCATTTTGTTGATCACTGTTCAGCGTGCCTCAAAGGAAAACAACATAAATCACCTCACAAATCCAAGCTGGTGAACACAAACAATACTCCGTTGAAGTTACTTCACACGGATCTGTTTGGACCAACTTATGTTATTAGCATTGGAAAGAAACAGTACGGTTTGGTGATCATTGATGACATTTCATGATTTACATGGCTTTTCTTCTTCATAAAAATAAGGCATCCAAAATAATACAACTTTATCACAAAAATTGAAAATCAACATGATCATAAGGTCAAAACAATAAGAACTGATAATGAGATTGAATTTAAAAATGAAGACATGCATTCATTTTGTGCAAGCAAAGGCATTTCTCATCATTTTAATGTGCATTCTTATATGGAAAGATTGCTCAAGAAGTCTATGCGAGTCAACCACCTGGCTTTGAAGATCCAGATTTCCTTCATAGGGTATACAAGCTTCACAAAGCCCTATATGGTCTTCATCAAGATCCACGAAAGTGGTATGAGACTCTATCATCTTTTCTGCTTGAAAATGGATATGAAAGAGGAAAGATTGATGAGACTCTCTTGAGAAAGAGAAGAGGAAAAGACATGTTGCTAGTCCAGATTTATGTGGATGATATTATATTTGGCTCAACAAGCAAGGAACTCTGTAAAGACTTTGAAGACCTTATTCATTCAAAATTTTAAATGAGTTTAATGGGTGAACTCACTTTCTTTCTAGGGTTGCATGTCCAACAAACGACAAATAGAATCTTCATCAATCAATCAAAATATGTGGAAATAATGTTGAAGAAATTCCACTTTGCTGATTATCAGTCTATTAGAACTCCTATTGATACTAAAATGAAGATTGGACCTCATCTAGAACGCAAATTAGTGGATAAGACTCACTATTGATCTATGATCAGTACACTTATGTATCTAACAGCCAGTAGGCCTGACATTAGGTTTGGTGTTCATGTGTGTGCTAGATATCAAGCTCATCCTAAGGAATCTCATATAAATGTTGTCAAGAGGATATTCATATTTCTTAATGGCAACCCTGCTCTTCAGTTATGGTATTGAAAGGAAGGAGACTTCAATCTCTATGCCTTCACTGATAGTGATTATGGAGGATGCAACTTCAATAGGAAATCCACCTCTGGCGATTATCAACTTCTCGGTCCTCAAGTACTGGCAGTGCAAGAAGCAGACAAATGTATCTGTCTCAATAGCAGAAGCTAAGTATATTGCAGCATTAACTTGTTGCCCTCAACTACTCTGGATTCAAAACCAAATGCTTTTATTATAATTTTAACTTCTTGCACATACCAATTCACATTGACAACATAGCAGCTATTTTCATTACAAATAATCCAGTTCAACACTCAAAAACAAAACACATTGAAACCAGATATCACTTTTCGAGAGACTGTGCTAAAAAAAGGTTAATCAAATTGAGTCAAGTACCCACTGAAAATCAATTGGTTGGTTTATTTAATAAGGTATTTGAACCTAGTAGGTTTCCATTCCCAGTTCAATCAGTTGGCATGATTAACCTTTAGTAAAACCAATCAAAACATCAAAAACAATTAAAAAACATCATACAATCACAAAAAGAAGTCAATTTTGATGAAGAAAAGAAGGTTTGGGAAATGAAATAATTATAATCGCTATATCATTCACTTTGCTTAATTTCAAAATTTAAGAGACTGTCATGACTTACCAGATATGTTGGTAGGCTCAACATGGAAGAGAAGATACATGTAGTGATGAATTAAAATCTTATTCAATGGTGAAACACTCATCAAAAATTGCAGGTATGTATTGGCTTACGAGTATGTATTGGCGTATCTCAGTGTATATGTGTGTAGTAACCTAAACACACCAGATACTTTATGAATCTCTTTCACCTACATGAAGTTTGATTTTTGTTTTGCTGAGCAAAGACCTGATGAAACAAGCACATAGTGTAGATGTACTGATCCAAAAGATTCCTAATGAGGAACACATCCATATTGGATGAATTTACAAAAGCAATACATTCCAAGTGAACAATCAAAAGAATCCAATCATGGATCACCTTCCAAAGTAAAATGAAAAGAATCCCAATATGGATCATCATGAAAGGATCAAAGTAGACGAATCCCAATGAGGATCAATGAGAATGAGGTCTCATAACTTAAGTTACCTCATAAAAATGTTATGAACAAGTTCTATCATGCATTACATAAAGATGGTTGATCATTCTGTGCTCTTGTGTGTGAGAAACATGTTGAATAATTAAATCAACCAAAAAGATGATAAATATCACATGCATCAAACTATCGATCTGGTATGAGTTTAAGAGGACAGACATACTTTCAATCAACAAGTTCATAAACATGTCCATTTTAACATAAAGGATGCACATGTGTAATGTAAGATTGATATGATCCCAACAAAAGATATACTTCTCTTCATTATTAATAATCAAAAGTACATAATTTTCAAAAATTTCAAATCTTTAAAGTTTCTATCCTAGTAAGGATATAAACTTTAGGGAGAGTAATTTAAATTTTTGATTTTGGGTTTGTAAACATCTACTATGTTAAATTACTTTCCTAAAATTTCAAAACAAAACAAAAGAAAATGTCTGTGTTGGTGCATAAGTTATATCATAGTATCTCAGTCTATGCAGATGCTTGGAAGCATAAGAAGTCCAAGATTAGTTGTTAGGACCGTTTAGGAATGGAGTACTAACTGAGTCTGCGCGTATACCAACTCAAATAGTGCGGAATCATATTTGATTGGCGATCAAATCACGGAGAACACAGTTAAGATCAATCATATGATTAATGAAATCTTATGAATGATTAGAACACGATAAACTTTGATCTATGAACTTGGAGCAGGTTTTCTTGAGTCTCTGGACGGCTAGGGTACGATTATGTGCGTAGGTATTCAAATTCTTACATTTTTCCATGAATTAGGTGGTACTTATAGGTTAGGGTTTTCCATTCGTATGACTGAACCATTAGCATGGTTCAGCCGTGCGACTGAAGCATGCGGTTGATCCATCCGCACGACTTAAGGCCTGTCGTGCGACCGAGTCAATCTTATGTCTCATTCGTGCGACCAATACACTCTCCTGAATCAGTCATGCGACTAGTCCATTAGCATGAAGTATTCATGCGTATGGTCCATTAGCATGGTCCAGTCGCATAAGAACTTCACACGAATAAGTATGAACATGTTTCTCAATCATTATTGACTAAGAATTATGTAGACAACCACAAACCTATATAGTTTGTTCAATATGCATTATCACACAATAAACAATGAAATATTAAACATTATATGCCTCAACCACAAACTACATTTATTCATACCCATTCAATTACATATATGTAAGACATGAAATACATTTTACATTAAGCTCCTAAACTAGGTACACATGTATCGACAAACTCGCCCTTGGACCTAGTTTACATCATTGTCTAACATTCTTCATCAGCTCTTCAAACTTCTTGTACTTCCCCTCTCTTGTAGCTCCGGCATGTATCTCAAATGCAAAACAGAGCCTTATCACATTCTGAAACTGGAGGGCTTGTACAATGTCTTGTGAATCATAGAATAGTGGCCACTTGTACAAAGTATAAACATCATCAGCAGACAAGTTAGTTAACCACATAAGGACAAATATGCGGATAGTATCCATTTGGCTCTCCTTTTTAGGACTATGACCGCTTCACCTGTTCTCCAATCGTAGTACCACCACTTGAAGTGTGGAATGAAGTCCTATGGCATTTCCCTTAGAGGGATTCTGGACATTGTGCGAGGAGGACTCCACTTCAGCACTATCTTAGGCTTTCCAGTAATGGGATCAACTTCAGACCGTCTCATGTACCTCGTCGGTTGTTGAGGTCTGAAGTTTACCAACCTAGTGTGGTACTCTTTCCTTAATGCAACCTCAAACCAGCCTGACATTTTCTTTGGATTAGCATATAGCAGCTTTAGGTGTGCTAGCTGGTTGTGCTCAAAACCAGGGAGAGTCTTTATATTGTGTGGGAATCTAATGTACTTTATGCCGTTTTCTCTCTTCACGACTTACACATTCAAATCCTCAAAATAAGCCCAACGATAATATTGCCTGACACCTTTAAGTGTTTCTTGACTTTGTAGACATTGGGCTTCTGTGTAGTATGCATGGCTCGGATCTTAGCAAAACAGGCCGCCTATTCAGCCTTTTTGATGTTGATATTAGCGTCTGAGGCTTGGGCTTGACCATCATTCTTCTCGGACTCTTCTCCGTCTGATCCTCCTTTTCAAATGTATCACTGACGAGAGTATCACCCGGATTGGGGACTACATTTCCCTCTCTGTCAGCATACATTGGATAATGATCAGTGGTGACGTCCTCGATCTCGATTTCATCTATGTCATTAAGATCATTGTCACTTGTAACTTCAAAAGAAGGAGCGTAATTGACAATCTCGTCCGGGTTGAGCCGGAACATCTCAGCAAGCTGTTCATTAGTATGGTCATGAATGATTTCTTATTCTTTAGGAGATAGGTTACAGACCTTCTGACTTTCCCTTGCAAATCAAGAATCATTGTAAGTTGAGACTTGATTTGCTGAAGGGGAGTAACATCATACTCATCTTGGTGAGAATGATTGATCCACTTGATTTAAACATGTAACACATCAATTGTTAGTAACTAATCAAGACAATCACGCATTTGATAAAGATATCTAAACATTAATTACATAATATTAATACAAGATTGAAGTACAAAAGTTTTCAAATACATAATATCTTTATCATTACTTTTGCCCTGAATAGCAGGCGCGTCAGTAGGTGGGCTAGATGATGAAGCTCCTTCGTCTTGATTTCTCTTTGTATGTCTCTCTTGACCCTGAGCTGAGGTAGATGCAGCTGCATCTCTTTTTCATCATCATCATCATCATTATTTTACCTTTCCCTTGTCTCTTCATCATCATTGGGTTCATCATCATCACTATCATCATCTTCATCATCATCATCATCATCATCATCCCTTCTCTTATCTTTAGTGGCTCATCCTTTGATCCCTTGACCTTGAGAATGATGGTCTTGTTACATGCTTCCAACTCCCCAATCCTCTTAGCTGATTGGTCGTTTTACTCGTGGAGTTGGGCAATTGAAGATCATGTATAGGTTGGAGTCACCTTAGTTTAGATTATTTACTTTTGATTGTAATAGGTCTTTTGTTAGTTTCTTATTGTATATATTTAGTTTTATGTAATATTGCAGTCCAGCGAAACTATGAGCGAAACTAACAGTCTGTTGATTAGTTAGCTCAGCGTACCTACTATTTTTGTCGGGAAAAACTATAGTTTCGGTAGTACAGTTTCGCTTCTGCGAAACTATGACTGCATTATATAGAATTGATCTTTTTCATTCTTGGGTAAGCTTGCAAAACCCTAATCATTTATTATTGTTGCAAGTTACCTTTTCAAAGCAGATATTACACAGAATTACCATTGTGCTTTATGTTATTGATTGTTGATGTTCATTGTCTTATTGTGAATGGTTCATTATTGTGTTGAATCTTGTTTGTTCTTGTTGTTTAGTTTGTGTGCTGGATATTGAACAATTAATCATCTCATTTTCACTTTTATACGATCATATGGACCAACAATATGGTATCACAGCCTTAGTGCTCATGATTTGTTGAGTTTTTTGGTGGTTTTTGTTCAATTTCTAGTTTCAATCAATGTTCAATTCCTTATTGGGTGTTTTTGATGTGTAAATTGATTGAGTTTAGCTTGTTTTCGGTTGTGGAAGCTTTGGTAATCATTAGATGATTTCAAACTAATTTTGGATTGAAAAAGGATTTAAGGTTCGACCAGCAAAACTATTGTTCTTCAAGCGAAACTACGATCATCTTCCAGCGAAACTATGGGTGTTATCACTATTGGAATTGTTTTCTAGTTGTTCTGTGAAACTAGTCTTTTTGAACGAAAGTTCATCAATACTTGTCAAAGTTTAGCAAGTGAAATTGATGTCAAAAGTGATTTTGAACGAAAGTTCAAGCTTGTTTCGTGCGAACTTATCTGCGAAACTAAGCCTGTAGTGACAATTGGCTAGCGAATATGCTACCGAAATCTTCATTGAAATTAGCCTCGTCTGCGAAAGTATAAGTGAAATTAGTTCTCTCTGTGAAATTGTCTTCAAAGTTAGCTTTTTCTGCGAAATTGTCTGCGAAATTGTAAGCGAAATTTTTTGTTATCTTGCCGAAACTACATCAATCCTAGCGAAACTACAATGTCAAAGCTAACATCACTCACACTTACCGATCTTGAAAATGTTGCTCCCAATAGGCATTCGAGACTCATTAATGGAGACAATTTTAAAGATTGGAAGAGATGTCTCAAAGCTTTCTTCTTCTACACTGATCACAACCAATGGGAATCGATTATTTCTGGTCCTCATATACCATCTGTCGATGTTGGTGATGTTGTCTCTCAAAATAAGGACCGGTTTTCCTTCAATGAAAAGGATCTGAAGTTGATCGATCGTGGTGCTTTAACTCTATGCCTGGCACCAGACATGTACAATCGTTTTGTAGAGCATAAAAATGCTAAATCCTTTTATGATGCTCCATGTGAGTTCTATGATGGTAATGATGATTTGGTAAAGGATAAGAGCATACAGGAAGAGAAGGAATTTAATTCCTATGTTGGATACAAGAATGGGAGTCTGACAGATCTCACTAATCGCTTCTTGATAGTTTCAAGCACCTTAAAGAAATACGATGAAAAGCTCTCCAACAGTGAACAAGTTAATAGGCTTCTAGACTTTCTCTCACCTTAGTGGAGTCTTCAGGTAAGAATGTTAAAGCAAGAGAGAGGGTTCACATATTACAAGCTGATGGATATTATCAATAAGCTTAAATCCTTGAGTTCGACATGAAGAGACGAGAATTTAACCAAAGCATGATGCCTACATCTCGTTTTACTCAAAGTGTTGCTTTATTATCATATGCTGCAAGCTCTCAAATACAAAATTCAATTCAAGGAGGAGTTAATACAAGCAATTTTTCAGGAGGAAATGTTACTAATGGAAGAGATCAGATTAATTCTAAGGCGAATGTTGAAACTTCAGTTCCATCAGAAACTATGGCTCTTTTTGGAAGGTTTGTTCAAAGTTATGAAGCACTTGTGGTAGGAGAATTGAAAGGAAAAGCAATGAGAATGGAAAACATGTATGAGGTAAATCAAGATTATCTTGAGGAAACGACATCCAGTGGCGAATGGCAATGTTGACTCTTAGAGATCGACGATTTATGGAGCCCACCGGACGAAAGAACTTCGGCGGACAAACATCTAATTCAAAACTGGGATTTGATAAGTCAAAACTGAGATGTTTCAACTGTAAACAATTGGGACATTTTGTTGGACCAAAAGAACCAATGAGCCAAAATCAGAAAACCTCTAAGTCCCACATGATATCACAACAACTGCTGAAAGCTTCATCAGCAGTTCGACAAGTGCTGAAAACTCCAACAGCTGAAGATCAAGTGCTGAAGACTTCAACAGCTGAAGACTAAAGTGCTGAAGTTCAACAGCTGAAGAACACAAGTGCTGAAGCTGAACAGCTGAAGAACACAAGTGCTGAAGCTGAACAGCTGAAGTACTGAAGTACAACAGCTGAAGAGTTTACAAGTGCTCAAGATCAACAACTAGTGTACAAAGTCTGAAGACAAAGACTGAAGACATCAGCTGATGATATCTACTGAAGTCATCAGCTGATGAAACGTCTGAAGTTCAAGTCTGAAGATCCAGTACTGAAGTTTCAGTAGCTTGTCACAACAGCTGAAGAGTACTTCTTCAGTAGTTGTGATATCAGTAGTTTTATATTTTTACTTTCAGTAGTTTTATAAAAAGACTGAAGAGCTTGTTCTTCAGTCGTTGTAGTTTCAGTAGTTTTATGTTTTTCAGTAGTTATAGAAACTGATAACACTTAGTATTTTTGTAAGGAGATGTCAGTTGTTTTGACATCTTCAGTAGTTGTGTTTCAGTTGTAATAATTCTGTTAGATGTCACTATCAAGTGACATCAGCAGACGTCACATCTCTTATATAAGAGATGTCACGAAAGCGATTATTGAATGAAATATATTTGCAGAATTCTCTCTCTATAACCGTCTTTGTTCTTCATTGAATATCGTTTCGTTCTTGTGAATCAGCTAATTCATTGTTTGAATTCCGCTGCTATACTCTCAAATCAATCAAACGTAGATCACTGAACCTAACAAGTGGTATCAAGCAGGTTAATCATTGATCGATCTAACAATTGATCATTGAAACTGCTAATTGATATCTGTGTTTGATTGAATTAGCATATTCGCAAGAACTGGTTATAGATTATTGAATTTCTGTTGCTTTCGTTCATTTATTTTGAGATCTCTTTTGGTTCAATGGTTGTTGCGTTTTGTTCTAAATCTGTTTTAGCTTAATCAAATTTATGAATCTGAGATGACTACTCCTTCTGATGATCCTCACAATACCGGTTCCTTAACCAAGCCTCCGATGCTGGTTAGGACCGAGTATAACATATGGCAACGAAGAATGCTTCATCACCTATTTGTTAACAGTTCAGGTTGTTGGACATCTGTGATACATGGACCACATAAGCCTATGGTGAACAATCCGGAAACCAATCAAATGGTTCCGAAGAAGAAGGAACAATACTCTGATGAAGATCGGAAACTGTTTGAAATTAATGCTAAAGCCCATGGAATTCTGGCCATGGCACTGCCTAATGAAATCTATTCAGGGCTTATGCATGATGAAACTGCTCATGATCTCTGGAATGCCCTGAAGGAACAATTCGGTGGCACAGATGAGGTCTTAGCAAACAACAGAGAAATCCTTGCCCAATAATATGAGACATTCTCTCATAGAAAGGGTGAGACACTGACTCAACAGTTTGAGCGTTTTTCCTGGTTGATATCTGAGCTGAAAATGGTGAAACAGGAATACACCAATAGCCAGATGAATAACAGGTTCCTCAGATCACTGCCTGAGAGATGGGACACATACACTATTGTCCTATGCTCCAGTGCAAATCTCGATAGCCTATCTCTCACCCAACTTCATGGGAAACTGCTTACATTTGAAAGAGAGATAGAGCAGAAGAGGAAACTGTCATCATCAGGAAAGCTCACTGATGACTTTGTACCAGGGAATACTGCCTTGGTGGTCATGAGTCAGAATATGCTGCATCTGAAAGCAATTATGATGAGCATATTGATTTCTCTACAAATAGTTCTCATCATGCATTTGTTGGTATTGAGAGTCATTCTGGCAGTAATAGTGACAATTTATGCTTCATTATGGATGATCTGAAAGGAATAACTGATGATGATCTAGAAGAGATGGATATTCTGAGTCAAATGGCATTGATTAATATCAGATCTCAGAAGTTCTATAAGAGAACTAGTAGGAAATTTCCTGGACTCTCTGGCAAAACAAAGTTGGTTTTGACAAGAGTAAGTTGAGGTGGCACAAATGCCAAAGGCTGGGACACTTTGTAAGGGAGTGTAGATCAACTGGATCTAACTCTTCTGCACCCTTTGTGACTTTTCCTAGTACTAGTCCACAAAACAGAGGGCAACATCCTGCTGGTTCTGGTCATCATTCACATCCTAGATCTCCTGCATACTTTGTTCCCCAGGGTCAAATGTCATATCCTTATCCCTGCTATTATATGCCTCAACCAAATCCTGTTCAATCTCCAATTGCTCAACAACCACAAGCATTGCCTGAACCACAGCCTTCCCAATCTCATCAACAAAATCAACCTCAACAACATAGCTTCTTCACCCCAGGAGTTGTTGACTGGAGCAGTTTACTAGATGACTTGTCTGGTCATGAACAACTGTTCTCAGGTGCTGGTCAACTTGGTGGTGAAAGTCCCTTTGGAAATATAGCTCTTATGGCTTTGGATTCTGCTGATACTTCATCCACTAATGCCTCTACACCAAAGGTATCACAGGTATCCTCTGAGGCAAAAGCCAAATTATGTTCTGAAACATGTATAGCAGCATTTGCATCTATTAGAGAAGCAAATGTAGCTTTAATCAAAAAGAACATTGAGCTAGAACAAATAATTTCCAAAAGCAAAGCTGAATTTGAGTCTGTGCTTAATGATAAGAATGATGAGATTTACAAACTTAAATGCCAAATAACTTATGATAAGGCTAGGGAAGAGATACTTCTAGAGAAGTATAAAGATCTCAAAGAAACCCTTGCAGGTACCCAGGTAGAGTATGATAGATGGGTACAATCATGCAAAGGTTTTGAAATGCTTCTTAGTAAGCAATCTGCTTCCAATGTGAAGTTTGGCATTGGTTACAGTCACACTGCTCCACCTACAGATTTTACTCCCAGAGCAGAGGTAGAATCTGATGGTGAGAGTAATAACCAATCCATCTCATCATGTGATCTACTTTCTGATACAGCACAATCAGAAGTAGAAGTCAGCACTAAGCCCTCTCAGAACCTATCAGCTCATGTTGATGGTTCCACTGCTGACACTCACATGATCAATGAGTTGATCAACTCAGGAGTTAATTCTAAAAGTCCTGAAAGGACTAAAGAGCAGGATTTAACACCTGAAGTTCAAACTCCAACTACTGCCAGTACTGAAAAGAAGAAAACTGTCAGTAGAAAGAGTTTGAAGACTACTAAAGAGGAAGTCAAGAAAGCAAACAATGCTTTCAAAGCACTGAAGAGCAAGTCTTCAGTAGTTTCATCCTCTTTAGTTGATGATCAACATAAGATGAAGAAGAAACCATGTGAAGTATGTGGTTTGTTCAATCATCTTACAGATGATTGCTGGTACAAAAGACGTTCCAAACTCAAACATAAAGAAGAAATTAAAGAGAAAATGGTAAAAATGAAAATTGAGTTTGAGACCAAATTTGTATCAGCAACATCAAATCCTGTAACCTTAAGTCCTCAAAGAAATCCAAAAAGGAAGGGGTTAAACAGGTAACAGCTGAGATTGCTCAGAAGAAGAAGGTGCAACATAGGAACTTATCAAACTCCACTGGCAATGTGTCTGATGAGCTGAAAGCTTTATCACAAAATCAGACACAGCTGGTTATGATGGTTCAACATCTATTGGGTAGAGTTAACCAATTAGATGCTCCTATGTTGAAACCACAGAAAAGGAGTCCAAGCCAAAGGATTCCTCTTCTTCACCATCTTCTTCTTCTCAGGCTGTTGTTTCCAATAAACCTGTTAGTTTACCATGTGTTGATGAGACCAGGCCCAAAACCAAAAAGGTTTGGGTCTCCAAAACTAACTGATTGTTTATTATTGCAGGGTTCTCCAACATGCCAAAGTAGCATCTGGTATGTAGATAGTGGGGGATCTATGCACATGACTGGGAACAACTCTCTTCTTCATGACTACTCTCAAGGAAAGAAGGGGTTTGTTTCTTTTGGCAATGATGCTAGGGGTTACATCATTGGAAATGGCTTGTATCCAATGGAGAAATCAAGTTTGATGATGTTAATCATGTGGAAAATCTCAAGTACAATCTCTTGAGTGTCAGTCAAATGTGTGATAAAGGCCATGTTGCTCTTTTCACCAGTCAGAACTGTAGGATTCTGTCATCCAAAGTTCTGCATTTGATTGATAAGGTGTTGGATGCTCACACTCTCCTGAGAGCCAACAGGACAGGAAGAGTGTATGCCTTAGATCTTTCCAAGAAAATAGATCTCAGAGGCAATCCTTGCCTATTTTCCAAAGCCTCTTCTCAAGAGTCTAAACTGTGGCACAGAAGGCTTGGTCATGTTAATTTCAAAAACATGAATCAGCTTAACCACAATAGTTTAGTTAGAGGCTTACCAATAAAGGAGTTCCACTGTGATGAAACCTGCACTGCTTGTTTAAAAGGAAAACATCACAAAGTCTCATTCCCTCCTATTGAAGAGCCTAAGTCCACTGCCTGCTTGCAATTACTGCATATGGATCTATTTGGTCCTGTGAGAGTAATGAGCATGGAAAAGAAGAAATACTATCTGGTAATTGTGGATGATTACTCCAGATTTGTATGGACTTTCTTTCTACATTCAAAGGTTGAGGTTGCTCAGAAGGTTATTCACTTTGTGTTGTATATTGAGAAGCAGTATTCCCTTCCAGTCAAGTGCATTAGGAGTGACAACGGAACTGAATTCAGAAATCATACACTTGATGACTTCTATCTTTCAAAGGGAATCAAAAGACAGTTTAGCATCCCAAGGACTCCAGAACAAAATGGAGTAGTGGAGAGAAAGAACAGGACCCTAATTGAAGCTGCAAGGTCCATACTGGCTGACTCTGGTTTGCCACTGACCTTTTGGGCTGAAGCTGTTAACACAGCTTGCTATGTGTAGAATAGAGTCTTAGTAAATCAGAGATTGATGAAGACTCCATATGAAGTTTCCATCACTTGGATCCTCTAATTTTATTTTTCAAAGCATTTGGGTGTCCCTGTTTTATTCTCAACACAAAGGATCAACTCCATAAATTTATCCTAAGGTGGATGCAGGGTATTTTGTTGGTTATTCATCTACTTGCAAGGCATACAGAGTCTTCAACTGCAGAACAAAGATAGTTGAAGAGACTTTGCATGTGAAGTTTAATGAATCTCCTTTGGACTAGATTCCACAAAAACCTGTGGAGTTGTTGATTTGGACATACTGCAATATGTTCCTTATCAACCTCCAGCTGTTGCAGATCCTGTGGTTAAATCATCTTCTGCAGCATGTCTTCCACCTGGTGGTATTGATGATGATGATGATAATATCAATACTCACCTATTCAAGTTTAGCGACCAACTACCTGTGTCTGCTAAATTTGATGTTCTGTAGCTTCAGCAGTTCCATCCACAACAAATGCTGATGAGATCTCTGTTTCCTCTACATGTTTTGAGTTACCATCTAATTCTTGGTTTCAAGAGTCTGCATCAACATCTGCTGCTGCTGAAGGTCCTACAAACACTTGCACAGATCTCATTGTTTATCAAGAACTGAAGAATCACCCCATGTCTCAGATTATGGTGATATCAATGTTGGTGTTTCAACAAGAAGTCAATTGTCTAACTTCTGCTTCTATGCTCTCTTCATCAGTCAGCTAGAGCCAAAGAACTACCATGTTGCTTTGAGAGACAATGGATGGGTTGAAGCTATGCAGCTTGAGCTACTTCAGTTCAAGAAACAGCAAGTGTGGGAACTGGTTCCTCTTCCCCCAGGTAAGTGTGCAATAGGCACTAAATGGGTGTTTAGGAATAAAACTTATGAAAATGGGCTTATTGTTAAGAACAAGGCTAGACTGGTTGTACAGGGGTTTTCATAAGAAGAAGGTATTGACTATGATGAAACCTTTGCCCCTGTAGCCAGACTAGAGGCAATCAGATTGTTTTTAGCCTATGCTGCATTCCACAATCTTAAATTTTTCAAATGGATGTCAAAAGTGCATTTTTATATGGTAAAATAAAGGAAGAAGTTTATGTGTGTCAACCACCAGGTTTTGAGGATAATAAACATCCTGAATGGGTGTATAAACTTGATAAGGCTCTTTATGGGTTGAAACAAGCCCCTAGAGCCTGGTATGAGACACTTTCTACTTTTCTTCTTAAGAATAATTTCACTAGAGGCTCCATTGATAAAACTTGTTTATTAAGAAGGTGGATCAGCATAAGCTACTTGTTCAGATTTATGTTGATGATATCATTTTTGCATCCTTTGATCCCCAGTTGTTTGATGATTTTACAACATTAATGAAAAAGAGGTTTGAAATGAGTGCAATGGGAGAATTACAGTTATTTCTAGGCTTGCAAATTAAACAAAAGGCTGATGGAACCTTTATTCATCAGTCAAAATATACAAAAGATCTTTTGAATAAGTTTGATTTACAAAACTGTAAGCCCTGTTCTACTCTCATGTGCAACACCACACAACTGGATGATGATCAGAAAGGTAAAGCTGTTGATGAAACACTTTACAGATGTATGATTGGGTCCTTGATGTATTTAACAGCTTTTAGACCAGATATTATGTTTGCTACATGTGTTTGTGCTAGATTTCAGGCTGCTCCTAAAGAGTCTCATTTGATTGCAGTCAAGAGAATCTTTAGATATTGCAAGGTACACAATCTCTGGGTTTATGGTATTCCACTGGACACTCTTGCAAATTAGTGCTTTTTCAGATAGTGACTATGCAGGGTGCAAGTTAACTAGAAAGTCAACTTTTGGTGGTTGTCAATTCCTAGGCAACTGTTTGATTTCTTGGCAGAGTAAGAAACAAACATCTGTTGCTACATCAACTGATGAGGCCGAGTACATTGCTGCTGCAAGTTGTACTTCTCAGGTACTCTGGCTTCAGAACCAACTTCTGGATTATGGCATTACAGAGACTAAGACTCCATTATTAATGGATAGTGCTTCAGCTCTGTGTATTGTCAAAAATCCAGTCCAGCACTCTAGGACCAAACATATAGAGATCAGACATCACTTTATTCGGGATTGTTTTGAAAAACGTCTGATTGATCCTAAGTTTGTGCCTAGTGCTGATGAGCTTGCAGATATTTCTACTAAGCCTTTGGATAGTTCTACTTTCCAAAACCTTGTGTTAAGGCTTGGTATGCTGCAGCTAGAATAAGGGACAACTACTGATGATTTCAGTAATAATTACTGATGATCATTGGTACCCATGTCACATATAAGTACTGATGGGTCCTTTCACCTTCAGTAGTTTTTATAACTACTGACGGCTAAATGCCTCACAAGTACTGAAGTACTTTATCTGTTCCAAACTACTGATGTAGTTACAACTACTGAAATCTGTACAAACAGATAAGTACTGACGTCCTATGAAACCCTTGAAAAGCAGATGCAAAGTCTGATGAGTAAGTGTTGAGGACAGTATGAAACAGCTGAAAGGCTATGAATTGACGAAAACTACTGAAGAGAACTTTCTCTTCAGTTGTTTCTACAACTGCTGTTTCATTCTAAACAACTGAAGCAAAACCATGTCTTCAGTAGTTTTCATAACTACTGATGACTAATACCAAGTCTTCAGCTGTTTACAACAACTGATGACAAAACCACTGTCTTCAGTAGTTTTCACAACTACTGATGACAAACACCAAGTCCTCAGTTGTTTCATCATCTGAAGTCAAAACCATGGCTTTCAGTAGTTTTCTAACTACTGATGCCTAAAACCACGACTTCAGCTGTTTTAACGTCTGAAAGGGTAATACCATGTCAACTGTTGTTTAAAACTACTGATGACTAACACCAAATCCTTCAGTCATTTTCTAACCCGTACCTTATAAATATCCTTGACCTAATCCTTCAGAGCTTCATCTTCTTCAAACCTAACATTCATCTCTCCAAAACTTCTCTCTCCTAAATGGCGTCCATGCAACTCAAACCGCGACACAACTGTGTAGCTTACCTCACCAAATCGCCATTCTGGGCTAAGTTCGATAATGCTATTGATCTTATGGTCCAGTCACAATACAAAATGGCTTTTCTTCTCAATCCAATCCTTCATGCCGAATCCCTTAACCAGTTTTGGATGAACGTCACCCTCACCACTGGGGAGAACAACACAACGTCTTTCGGTCGCTCGTCAACAACCACGAAGTGTTCATCACTCCCGAAATACTTCGTCAAACTCTACACCTGGATGATGCCACTTCTCCTGCTGGATATCCAAAGGGCACCACTGATTTATCCTTTGCCCATCATGGATATTAGGGAAACCTTAGTGCCTGCACTATACTGAAGAAACATTTCCATGACGCTGAACGTCTAATCTTTCACATGGTAAATGTCTGTTTGGCTCCTAAGACTTCGTCTGGGGATCAAATGTCTACAAAGTGGCAGCAGGTAATGTATTCTATTCTTGAGCAACAGCCTTTAAATTTTTCAGAAATAATATTTTCAGAGCTCAAGGATATGGCTCAAAAACTAACTGCTAACCGTTGGATATTATATCCGCGGTTCATAATTGCCATAATTACAAACCAGCTTCAAGCTAAGGGACTTGTTGGCCTGGGAGTCCCTGCTATGGCTGTTTTGCCTGAAGTATACTCCCGGCACAACTCTGACCAATCACTCAAACTGGCTGCCAAGCTGCGCAAACCCACGCAGCTGGAACCCACAGCCACCACCTCCAAATCAAAAGTCCCCACCAAACCCACTAAAAAGAAACCCAAAATGGCTACTCAGGGGAATGAGTCCCCTGAGGATGCCCCTGCAACACAAACGCAGGATATATCCACTGTTTATAACCCCCTAGTGGATATAAGGACTCTTCCAGCCATAGCCGCTCAGGATTCCTCTCAACAGGAGCCTGCAACAACCACACCAGGGGTACCCACACATCTGGGATCTTCCTCACTTGAGGAGATTGCCATTGAAGAGCACCATCCTCCCCAGGTGCACACTGCTTCTACACCTACTCCCCATGCAACCGCCCCCCAAAGTCCTACATTGCTTGTTGCACAAGTGCTGACTCAGTTACACTCCTCACCCCCTCCCCAGATACCAATTACTACTAGGAACACCTCTACCATTGAGCGGGAGGACCAAAGTGCAGCTGAGAACCCACAGCATAGGGGTTACAATGTTCCTTCTCCTAGTGTAGAAATGGAGATTGGACCTTCTGGTGAGGCTGCCACTTCTCCTGCGTCAGCACATGATCAGGTTCTAGTTGGCACCATTACTAAGGCCTTACCAGAGGCAACTGCTGATGACGGACATAGTCCTGAGGCAGGAAGTCCCCAGTACCCAGACAAAGGGGCACATGCTACAACTGAGCTACACTCAGTGCATGTTCATCCTCATCCTATCAGGAGGTCAGGTGATTCAGTATCTACTGATGATGACCTGGGCTTCTTTTACGATGTAATCGCCCAAAACTCAATCTCTATAACCGTTTCTTGCAAAAATGCTAATTCAATCAAACTTGGATCTTGGATAGCAGTTTCAATGATCAATTATTAGATCGATCAATGATTAACGTACTCTGATAACATTTGACAGGATCAGTGATCTCAAGTTTGATGGATTAGAGTGTAACGCAGCGGAATAAGAACAAGAATTAGACAAATTATAGCAAGAATTTGATATTCGTATGCATTAAGAACAAATACGGTTGTAACGAGAGAATATATTTCTGTGAAAAGGAATGTTTCAATAATATCAAATGTTTCTGCTCAATCATTCACCGATTACAATTAGGTTGACACTCCTTATATAGAGTGCAATCACTGCTGATATCACGGGATTGTGACATCTGGCAGATTTAGTACAAAAATAACTAAAACTTAACAAACTACTGAAATGTTCACAACTACTGAGAACATATCAGAGTGCTAAGTATAAAACATAAAACTACTCATACCAAACTACTAAAACTATGACTGAAGAACAAGCTCTTCATTCGTTTTACAAAACTACTGAAAAGAAAAACATAAAACTACTGAAAGAAAACCGTCACAACTACTGAAGAAGACCTCTTTAGCTGTTGTGACAACGTCTGATACTTGGTCTTCAGCACTTGTGTCTTCAGACTTTGTCTTCAGCACTTGTGTCTTCAGACTTTGTCTTCAGCACTTGTGTCTTCAGACTTTGTCTTCAGCACTTGTGTCTTCAGACTTTGTCTTCAGCACTTGTGTCTTCAGACTTTGTCTTCAGCACTTGTGTCTTCAGACTTTGTCTTCGGCACTTGTGTTCAGACTTTGTCTTCAGCACTTGTCTTCAGACTTTGTCTTTAGCACTTGTCTTCAGCTGTTGTGGACTTCAGCAGTTGTTATGACGTCTGTGGGACTTAAGGTTTTTCTGATCTGGCTCATTGGTTCTTTTGGTCCAACAAGATCAATCTGAAACTCGATCTCTCCGTCGGGTGGCTCTCCTTATAAATCTTCTGGGAACACGTCTGGGAAATCACACACAACCGGTATGTCAGACAGTTGTGGTGTTGGCGTATCCACATCCTTCACATAGGCCAAATAGGCGCTACACCCACGCCTCATACACTTTCCCACCACCGCCATTGAGATCACTTTTGGGATCGTCGCGACCCGATATCCATAGATAGTTACCGAACTCCCGTCAGGCGCTGTAAGAGAAATCATCTTCTTGTGACACACAATGTTCACCTTGAAGTCCGCTAACCAATCCATCCAAAGAACGAAATCAAAACCACCTAAGGTCATCACGAAGGGTCTAACCGGAAATTTATGACCTTCTAGTTCCACGTCACAACCCTCTATCATCTCAGAAATCCTGGTAGACTTACCTATGGCAGTTTCTACATCAATGGGTGCATCACACGTCTACCACTAACAGGTAGATTAGCACAGAAAGCAGCAGAAATAAAACATTTACTAGCACCCGAATCAAATAACACAGAATCTAATGTTTGGTTTACTAGAAACATACCGGACGCAACATCAGGGTCCGTCCTAGCTTCCTCATGTGTCATAGTGAATGCCCTGCCATTCGCCCCTGGTCCTTCACTCCCTATCTTCTTCGCCGCAGAACCCTCAGCCCTTGGCTTTTACAATCTTTACCCATATGACCGCTTTCTCCATAGTTGAAACACCTCACACCCCTGCAATCTCTAGCCATATGACCAGGCTTCCCACATTTGAAACAAATAATCAACCACCATCTACACTCGCCATCGTGCTCTTTGCCACACTTGCCACATTCTTTCGATCCCATATCCGGTATGGCTACACGGCGGTCGTCCACCCGTGCCTTCTTGTTACTCGTCGAGGCACCATCCCGACCAAACCTCTTCCCATTCCAGTTTCTATCACCTCCACCCTTATGACTACCTTCGGCCACCACCACCACAGTCCTCTCATCATACAATCTTCCTACAAAATCCACCACTGACCTAAACGTGCTCGGTCGGACGGCGATCGTGTGCTTGCGAATGTCCGCTGGAAAACCCTGGATGTACCTTTTAATCTTGTGTGACAGAGGCGTCACTTGATCGGCACCAGACGTGCCATTTCGCTGAACTTTGTGGTATACTCTTGGTGTGTCATCGTTCCCGCCTCCAACTGCAAGAACTCTCTCTCAACCTTATCCATTTCTCTGTGAGGACGGAACTCCTCAATCACAACATCTTCAGTTCAGACCATCTTATTCTCCAATGGCCATGCTACCCTCGGCTTGGACTATATTATCCTACGAGCAGAAAGCCGATTCTACAAATGAATAGGTAGCAAACTTCACCTTCTGGTCCTCCCGGCACTCGCTGATATCAAGAACGACCTCTATTTCCTCACCTGCCATTTCCATCAAAAGTTGGGGGCTTGCATCTCATAAACGCCTCGTAGTTACAACCTCGTGCCGCCCCGTACACAAGCTCTTCTTCTTCCTCCTCTTCTTCATCATCCGAGAGAACCGTTTCAGGCTCTGGTTGCTCTCGTCCTCCTGAGGACCTGTTCCTCTCCTTTCTTTCCCATTCCCGTACTGCTTTAATCACTTTGGCCACCACAGACAGTAAGATTGTCTGCATGACCCGATGAACTTCTTCCACGACAGCCTCCTTTACTGAGGCTCTCAGATTGGTGCTCTCGTCGCCACCCTTCGGATGAGGGGTCTCTGTTCTTCATGAACCACCTTCTCAACTCTGGGTCTCCCTCTCTTGGGTCGCGGTTCAGCACCATGACCCCCACCACGTGAAGCTTTCGAAGATCTACCACCGGCCATTACACGCACACTAAAAGATTCAAACACTAACACAGTCATTCAAGGGAACAACTCAGTTTATGTCAAGTATAGTAAGTCCCTAATTACAGTGGCCAGTTGTGATTAGCCACTTACTTTACTCTTCACACCCCGAGCATTACCTATCCTCACTACATCAGTATTTAAATCTAACAACAACACACAAACCACATAACATGCGCACATAATGCCGGTTAAGTTTACTAAAATACCTCATGGCACGTACCTACTCAGATTGGCATCCCATTCCCTTTCCGTCCCATTCTCAGTTTAAGTTAAGGTTTATTTTGAATATTTACCCACTTCACTTAAACTTTGGCTATGATACCAACTTGTAAGGCCCCGTTCCCGGGACGCCTACACTTTGTCATTCATCGCACATAAAATATATAATTACATATAACTTCCATAGAACATCGCAGCGGAAATGACAAAATAGACATCTCACTTCATTATAAAAACTTTTGCAAAATAATACATCGTAATTTGATTACAAAACTGTCACACCCCCGCTAAGAGCGGAAACACGGGGATGTAACGAGACGGGATCGTCATAACACATGGTAAGCCATAGAGATGCAATATAATAAATGATGAGAAGCGTGTCATGACGACACCCGACAACAAGGGGACTTGTGTCGTGTTTTGTCAATATTCACGACAATATAGCCATAAGCATAAACATGTAAAATGATTCACATAAACAAAGATGATAATATTGTATGTAATTCCCAAAACCCGGGAACAAGTTACAAAAGTATGATGATTAAAGCAGACTTCGACAATGATTTTAGAAAGACAATGTTTAGTCTCAAAATGCATCCTAGGGTCTCCACTAAGGCAGCACACCTAGATCTTCAATTAGCATTATCACCTGAAAAGATATGCTCAAAATGGTCAACAAAATTGTTGGCAAGCTCACAGGTTTAAATGTAAATAAGTAATTGATGCTATATAATAGTTGTTGCGGAATACCGTGAATATAGTTATAAGTAAGCAAAATCACATGACATGAGCTTTACAACCAAACCTAACGACCTACACAAAGAATCTTGTCGGAATATATTCACCCAAGGCCCATCCTGGCTAGGGTTGGTACTAACTAGTATACCAACCAACAAGGGTGGGGGTGTCAACCTAGTAGTACTACAATACCTATCAGTCGGTTCCCACACTAGAATTAAATGGTTGTAATGAAAGAACCACACAGCAGACGCAAGCATGTATCAGATAAGTACTCACAAAACAGTATCACGTTGATTCCAAATATGTAAATTGTATGTAAGTTGTATAGCATAGAAAACGGGTGAGCATACTTTTCCCTCATGTTTGTAAATGATTGAAAACTTGTATAAGCATAAAAAGGGGCCACGAAACTCACTTTCTAAGTGGTAAGTATGAATGATCAAAGTTTCCAAGTGTTGTATTCAAAGAATGGTTAAACACTTATTGACAGTTATTGTTAAGCATTAATGTTATGTATGAAACAAATAGTAACGTTCAGTGGGTTCGGGTTGTATCGATTTAGTCGCGCGTAACACATACAAGCTGAAACACGTATTAGATCTTATGTGGATCCAAGTACTAGAAACCATCGCCATTACTGTTGATATTGTGTAAAAGATCCATTGTTATAAGAGAAGTATTTGTTAAATATTAATAGTCATAAATGGGTTGTTTTTAATTGTAAAAGGTTAGGTTGATTTGATTTGGAATAGTATTTGTGGCCTTGATAGCGTTGACTTTAATCTTCGTGGTCGAGCAATGACAATTGTGTCGATGTTACCTTATCATCACATGACATTGAAGAAGGAAATTCACACACACAGCATCTTCAATCACATGACAGGACCAAACGCTCGACTCAACATTCCATTCGCAAGAATCAACATCATTCATACGAATCAGCTTCATTCATATGATTGAACCTTCATTCGTACGACTGGCATTCAGTCATACCACACAGCACCCAATCGCACGACTCAACCTCCATACGCACGAATCAACCTTCATTAGTACGAATCAGCTTCATTCGTACGACTGAACCTCCATTCGTGCGACTGACATTCAGTCGTGCGATACACGGATAGTCGCACACATTCATCCGCATTGACTCAATCGCACGCATCACTCATCCGCATCACTCAATCGCACACCTCATTCATCCGCATTGACTCAATCGCACGCATCACTCATCCGCATGACTTAATCACACACATACACATAGTCGCACGACTCGGTTGCATGACACACCCAGTCGCACGGCTCAGTCGCATGATCGACCCAGTCGCCCAAACAGCAGAATCACGACTGCAGAAGTGCAGAGCAGCCTCCGGCTGCTCCATGCACGGGTTTTACACAAGAGCTTCCAGAAACACACTACAAACACACATAAACAAGATGCACACGTAGAAAGACACCACACGCACCCACGCGACCACATGTGTTCGGGTTGGACCCGAACACCCAAAACCCTAGAAATGGACAGTAGTAAAATGAGCAAGAAAGGGACAATCAAGGTCGTCTACCTGCATGGATGGAGTAGACTAGGTTGTAGATCAAGTCTAAACGACGAAAACGAGACGAAACGGGGCGGTTCTGGTGCAAAGAAGAAGTTGTAAAGTGAAGAAGAAGATAAAGAGTGAAGAAGAAGAATATAAAGTATGAAGAATAGCTGGGAAATGGGTGTTTTTATACCCATCCCAAGTTTGCAAAATGTCAATTTTAGTCCCTGCACTTAGTCCCCGAGTTCCCAAAGTTTGTTTTGGTTGATAACGACTTTAAAGGTGTTTGTTATATTAATGTTGAAATTGTAGTTAATGATAACTGGCACTTAAAAATGGTTTTATTAATGACAATGATATTATATAAAATGATATATTTTATGATAATGGTGATGAAAGTTGTAAAAGTTTTAAGCATAGCACATGTATGAAGGAACACAAGCACAAAGATAATAAAGCAAGTAGGATATCCACACAAGGAGTTAATAAAGATGAGGAATGCACGATTAAAGAAAAGTTAACAGATAATCACGTTAATTGACGGACTTTGTGGTGACAGATGTCACAAAAACCCAAGTTGCATTACATCACAAAAGCGTTATAAACATGGATGCCATCCCAAAAGAGCTCAGTAGCCACCTCGTGCCATCCTCAGCAACTATACCTATGAACCGGAAACACATCAAAGTCAGCGTTGCTCAGTGAGTTCTAGTTTTATAAAAAAAACATACTTATCTCTTGTAAAAAACCATACTTTACGTTCATGCATTCTTCATCATCCATACGTTAAGTTGCATTCTTTCATACGTTCTTACTTTCATTCGTTCATTCATTACTTATAGTGACATGTACATTACCCCGAACATTGTGCATGAAGCGGGTAACTGAGCCTGAGGTCTTTCATAGACCTCGAACATTGTCCACAAAGCTGACTCTAGCACCTAGGGCAAGCGGCAGGATCCCATTCATATGGTCAATCACAAAGATTGGACCCCAGTGTGCATCCTTCGGGTATCTAACCCACACACCGTTGAGCTAACACCTTCATCGGGTGTGCACCTCCATACATTTGCTTGCAAGCCTTCTTACATTCATCCTTCATTAATGCATGCATTCATTCATCATGTTCCTCTTTCGTTATCTTTCTCTTTAGATTACATAATACTTTTGGTTCATTCATTAACATAACACGTACAGCCACACGAAGGTAAACATACATCATAACAATGAACATATCATACACAAGCATCAACATCACACAGGGCAACATCATACAAACTTAACATGCATAATCATGAAACATCATCATCATGCCCAACATGCTCTCTAAGGCCATAATCGTCATCTTACATGCTCTTACGGGAACCTTTACGTCATAACTTACATCTGCACTTTCCCCCAAAAGTCAGAAATTAAACTACATTTCTGCTCGGGTGCAACAGCCCTATTCAGACATATGGACACCCTTCAGTCACATGGCCTCCATGCGACTGAGCATCATGCGAATAAACCAATGCAGATGAACACTCATGCGAATGAACACCCAATGACACGAATGGACTAATACGGATGAGCAGTTATGCAACTGGACCCTCAGTCGCATGACTCCCCATGCGACTAGCCCCAATCATGCAAATGAACTCCCATTCGTGCGAATGGACCCCAATCTCCCCTCATTCGGCCGTATGGCCTCCAGTCGGACGTCTAGCCCTAGCTGATGCAGAATGCAGTTCATCCTAAACACAAAGTGCCATTTTCAACCTCCAAGCTCATCTAAACCCATTTTAAGCTCAAATCGACCTTCCTAAACCTTAGGGATGCATACCACAACACCATTCAATCACACACAAGCTCAAAAACAAGGCTCAAACGCATCATACACACACATACACATACACGAATGGGTCAAACATGCACACACTCAAACACCCGATTTTCAGATGTTTTCCAGCCCCAAATCATTCAAAAACGTTTTAAGGAGGGGTCCTAGAACTCACACAAGCGACCAGAACGAGTAGAGCTTTGATTTACTCGCTTCTCAACGAATTTGGCCACTCGAACCAACCCGAACCAACACTTCTTCCTCTTTTCTTCATTTCTCTCCTCTCCTATATTTTCTATGCTGAAATATGAGGGTGTGGGGAGAGTATGGCTGCCCTCTCCCTATACATATCACCACATTTCCACTTTCCCTCGTTAGCGAGTTTGGTCCCTCGACTTTGGACTTTATTTCTTTTCTTCTTTCGTCGGCTTCAAAATAAATAAATAATCGGGTCTTACAGATTGGCTCCGTCGGTCACCTTTAGTCGCCCGACTAGGTTTCAGTCGTGCGACTGACTCATTCGGTCACCTCCATTCGTGCGAGTGGTTCATTCTGATGATCCAATCGTGTGAATGAGTTCTACTCAAGCCCCATTCCTGCAAATGAATCTAACTTGTTAGTTTGACATTATACACTATAAAACCTTTTACTTATACAAAAGACATTTTTTACCATTGATCATCTCAGACTTGACCATCTTAACTTAGAAAACTGTTGATCACTTCAGACGTGATCTATTTGACAACAAGAACTTTGTCACCTCAGACGTGACCCTTTTACATTTGAAAACCCCATTGGTCACCTTAGACGTGACCTTTTTAGTGAGTGATTCCCAGATTGACTTCCGATGTGTAGTCCAACATTTACCTACTAAATGAACTGAAATTAATAGAATCAAACAACTAGACATATATCAAAGCTAAAAACATATTTTTGTATATTTGTGTGAGGTTAAAATCACAAGATAAGTATTTACTAGATTTTTCTTCCTGGACAGTATAGCGTCAAGTTACATTGATTATAACTAGAACTATTCATTATGGAATCATACAGGTTTATCAAATCATTTGGGACATTTTACCAAAACCTATTGATTCTAGATTTTTGTTTTCATCGAGAGTCATTAGCAAGCTTAGAAATCATACTAGTGCTACAAGATGAACATAGTGGTGTTGACTTTCAAGAGTTGTAACCATGATGATTGTTAGTATACTTGTCTTCTTAAATCCTTACACAGATTTTTGACTCACATTGGTGATGATTGAAGGTTTAATTATTTCAACAAGCATTTGTGGATCCCACGCTTATATGATAATCAACGTTCCTTGGGAGATTTTTGAGTGGTCTACGGTAGTATTCAAGAAGAAACTATTCTAGAGCTTTGAAAGAGATGCTATGCCTCATGTCAGTGCAACCGTACAACAGAGAGCACCAACAACAACGAATTCTAGAATATTTAGGTTATGCTTATCTTCAGGTCATGCCACCGCATAGTAGAGAGGCACACAACCTACCATCTTGTTTAAGCAATTATATTTTTTTTTGCACAGATCACACCAACAACATAGGTTATTAGCTTGATCGCTTTTTGCAATTTTCATGTGCTTTGCTAATTTTTATGGTCATCTGCACACATTTGTGGCTTTTATTTTGCTCGTCGCCTCTTTTTTGAACTTCGTTGATCGTGTTAACAGGTATAAGATGATAACACATAGCTTGTTGAACAACTAGTTTGAGCTTAAATCACCAATTAGGTCTAATCATCTATTGTGTCGAACCACCAACACATCATGTTGTTGTCTACAAACCTCTATGTCTACTTTCTCCATGTTACCTTAGTAGGAGCTAGTTTTACTATCATTTTTTTTTTATGTTGCTAGATTTCTCAGACTTATACTTAAAATTTTGCATCTTAATCAATTACATTCTTTAAATTCACAAAGTCTTTGTTCCTATGTACTATCATTTTCCATAAACACTGAATGAGTATCATAAATACTATCTCATTTCTATTAGCTAGACTGTCCTCCTCCCTGTTTTTTTAAGTACTGAAATTAAAACACTAATGTAATACTAATTAACCTATCCTCGCCCTAAAATTCTAAAACAGAAAATGTTTTTGCGTTTAGAATTTTAATAGGCGAAGAAATGAAATAAATAAAAGAAAAGAAAAGAAAATAAAATAAAATAGAATATAAAAATTAAGTCCACTTGTCGGACTAAGTACTATCATCGTCTGGAATCACTTCACTATTCTTTTTAATGCCGTTGACCTCTAACAAATATAAAAATCTTTGTTTATCAAAAGCTTTCGTGTAAAGGTCAGCGTGTGGAAACTTCTTATTAATTTTAAAAACATTGATTAATTCTTTTCAAAACAATCACGTATAAAATGATATTTAATGCCGATGTGTTTGTTGTTAGGAATTAGACCGATTTTTAGTTACGGCTATAGCAGCAGAATTATCAACAAATATAGGAGTGTTAGAGAATTTCAAACTATAGTCCTGCATTTGCTATTGAATCCAGATGATTTGTGAACAGGAGCTTGTAGCAGCAATGTATTCCGCTTCATAAGTTGACAGAGCAACTGATGTCTGCTTCTTACACTACCACGTGACCAATCGTCTCCCAAAGAATTGACGTCCTGCTGAAGTTGATTTATAGTTTATTTTGCAGCCGCCATAATCGGAGTCACTGTACGCTCTAACCTCAAAGTCATCATCATGAGTATACCACAACCCAAGTGTTGGTGTACCCTTCGGATAACAAAATATCCTTTTGACTCCTGTGAGATGGTTGACTTTTGGTTTAGCCTGATACCTGGAGCATAGACACATCGGATACATGATATTAGGTCTTGAGTTAATGAGGTACATGACAGATCCGATCATTCCTCGGTACATGGTGGCATCCACCACATCACCATTTTTGTCGGGTGCTACGTCATGGTTTGTAGCAAGTGGAGTCCCAGCTACGGAAGCATTCTCCATATCGAATTGACTTAGAATATCACCTACATACTTAGTCTGATGTAGAAATATGCCCTTTGGTGTCTCATCCACCTATAACCCGAGAAAGAATTTCATCTCTCTCATGGCACTTATCTCAAACTCAACTTTCAACACTACTTCAAATTCTTTAAATAGTTATTCGTTTTTAGAACAGAAGATTATGTCGTCAACATAGATTTGAACAAGCAGTAAGTAACCATCCTTTTCTTTGATGAACAATGTATAATCAATCACTCCTCTGTGAAATCCGTGTTTCACAAGATGAGTCGAGATCTTTTCATACCATGCTCTTAGGGCTTGATGCAGCCCATAAAAAGCCTTGTCTAGTTTGTAAACTCTGTCCCAATCATACGATCCTCAAATCTTTCATGTTGACTAACATAGACTATCTCCTGGATTTCACCATGAAGAAATGCATTCTTTACATCCAGTTGATATACTTTAATCTTCATGTATGCATAGGCTAGGAAGATACAGATTGCTTCCATTCTCGCAACATGTGCAAAGACTTCATTGTAGTCAATCCCCTCGACATGTCAAAATCCTTGATCTACAAGTCGAGCCTTGTTTCTGATTATGACCCCTTGGTCATCTTTCTTGCATTTCACGACCTATTTGCTGCCAATGACCTTAGCACCTTTAGGTCTATCCACTAGTGTCCATACACCTAACTTCTTCAAGTGAAGAAGTTCATCTTGCATGGCTCTTACCCATGTCTCGTCGTTTAGGGCGTCACTAACATATTTTTGCTCAAATTGAGACACAAAACATCGATACACACCATCGTGAAGATACCCCTTTTCCATCACTGAGGCATAATCAACTGAGTATAGTTGATTTCTTGTCTAAACTCCTGATCTTACATCTCGAATGACATTGTCTAGAGGATGAAAAAACATTTAAGAGTGATCTAAGAGTGGTGGGAACCACTACCTCATTATCCAAGTTATGAGTAGCAGGTTCGGTATCTGAGACAGTGGGAGTGTGAGGTTTCGAAGTGTTAGAGGCGTTAATATCAGATGCTTGTGTACTTGCAGTAGTAGGAACATGTTCATCCTGATCCACCTGATCATTCTCCATGTCTTCATCATTAGAGGAAGAGTCACTTATTTTAAGTGCTCCCCTAAATGACTAGAAGACTCACTTGTGAACCTAATGTTGTTGAGTCTTGTGATGGTGTGTTTAAGACGTCATACATCATTTTGGTTGCTAACTCATCTTTAGGAGGAGAGAGAAGGATGTTGACGGATTTAAAGAATCCATCATTATAGAAGAAGAAAGCGGGACCTTTGCCAGCAAGGGGGTGGTGTATCTTTAAACGTCGATGTTGCACCACACTTCTACTTGACCCGTTGAGTTATTGTAAACTCTATTATTTGGTATGTTGTATCTTAGAAAAATTCATGCTTTAGCCTTCTCGTTGAACATCCCTGACTGAGTTTTCTTCAAAAGAGTACATGGTGCTCCAAATGGTTCGAGGTACTCTAGATTAGGTTTACGTTGTTGAAGTAACTCATAACATGTTTTACCATGACGCTTGACCACGAGGAATTGATTTAGGGTGTAACATGCATTGGCAACTACCTCATTCCAGAATTGAATAGGCAGTTTCGAGTCTGCTAGCATTGTTCGCGCTGTCTCAATCAAGCAACGATTCTTTCTCTCAGCAACTCCGTTCATTTGAGGAGTGTAGGCAAATGTGAACCGGTACACAATACCTTTTTCTTTACAGAATTCCTTCATCCATTGTTTCTTAAACTCAGTACCATTGTCTGAGCGTCGTTCAATCATATTTTAGAGTGACTCCAATGTAGTTACCAGCTCTTTGAATGATTCAAATGTCTCTGATTTGGATTTCAGAAACATCACCCAAAAGAATCTTGAGTAATCATCCGTAACTACATAGCAGTATAAGTCGGCAGCAATGCTCCTCGTACTGAAAGGACGAAACAGATCCATGTGTAGAAGCTCAAGAGGCAACTCAAAGGAATTAACTTTCTAAGCCTGATGAACCTTCTTGGTCTGTTTTCCTTTCTTACAAGCGACACAGAAACTCAGTAGTTGGAAGTCCTTAACGTTTACTCCACCCACTAGATTATTCTGGATCCAGTGGTTCATCTTCCCGGGATTTATGTGTCCTATTCTCTTATGGCAGGAGATGGAGTCTTTTTCTGTTGCCTTTAACAAGAAGCATTGTACTTGACGATCAATTATGGAGGCCTTTGATAGATCCAAGACATAAATCATTATATCTTGAAGCTTACATTAAGACTTGATCCTCTGGGATTACATAATCCTTCTTCAACACATAGCACTTCTTGTTCTCATAGACTACCTTAAACTCTTTGTCACTGATTTGGGATATAAAAATTAAGTTATTTTGAAGTTGTTGAACATAATTTACCTTATCAAACTTCACATTCTGGTTTCCCACTTCCCCTTGAGCTGTGATATAACCTCCTTTATTTCCAACAAACGAATCGTGTCCTCCTTTAATTTGTTTGATGTTTGAGAGGAGAGACAGGGTCCCAGTCATGTGCATTGATGCCCCGCTATCAACTATCCAGGTATTTGTAGTAGCACTATAGCGAACACCTTGCACATACAAAGGAATTGATTAGTTTAGGTTAGGGATGATGGGTTTTGTCACATGTAAAACACTTAGTTTAACCATTTAAGCAATGAAAACACAGCGGAATAAGAGGTTTATCATATGGTTTACAATGTGAAAATTTATGCCATATTAAACAACCAACAAAACCCATGAATGAGGATCAAACTATAAATGAAATAGTATGCTATCAAACAAGACATAACAACCATAGGGTGTTTAGAAATACAACCTTTTGTACGAAAGTTGTAGATGTATGAGATAAATGTGGAGATGTTGTCGAATGTCCATCCCTCAAGAGAGAGAACCTCAAGCTTGTGTACACACAAGCCTAAACAAACACCTAATCTTGTTAGGTAGAAGAACACCAAGATGTACTCCCTTTTGAACAATCTGAATCAGCCAAGAAGATCTTGAAGTGCTGCCAACAAAATCGAAATTTTCAGCCCTTTCTTTCTTCCCTTTTGAACGAAACGGATTGTTCTTTGAGAGAGTCTTGGCCTTGTGTGTGTGAGAGAAAGGTGTGTATTGGGTTGAGTGAAAGAGTGAGTTAAGTCTTGCAAAAGCCAAGACAAAACAGAGCTGCCAATCAGCCCACATGGGGGGCTGAAAATGTGAAACCGAAATGGGTTTCCCTCCCATTTCAAACTTTCATCAAATTACTCTTTCAACCATAAGTTTTTTTATAAAATTAGAACTCCTTTAGTTTTATAACCATAACACACTTATATTTGTTATTATTTAACCAACTTAAATAATGAAACAAATAATATCTCATGAACAAACTATCCATATAATGTTGTTCTACCACAAAACAATGTTTTAGAAAACTCATTTTCTAAATTGGTGTCATCGTTTATTTGTATGATCTCATCAACAAACAAACATATATTGGTGTTTGTATAACTTGTTATTGGGTATGACCTGACTTGGATCATAACATACTAACCAGATCAATCTTGTATGTGTCTTGGGCATATGAGGTCTAACAATCTCCCAGTTGCACACAATTCATAGAAGATTGATGCAAGCAGTAAATACCGCCTAACAACGGTTTACTACCCTTAATACGTATGACTAAGTGCCATTCAATAACATCATCTCCTTCAAGTACCATTCTTGAATTGTTTTAGGTGAATCAATCATCTATCCTTTTGTCACAGATGTCATGTTAAATCCTAGAGACACAGAGTGATCATTCTCCATTGATTTAATTTTATCAGGCCTTAGACATCTTACTCTCAACGAATAAGAGGGACAAATACCATCTTGACAACTTACGTCTCTCACAATTACCTTACATCATACCTGAACTCAGACTTATGTACTACCATGGTTTAGAACAGCGAAGAGCTAAGTCAAAGTATAATATTCGGTAAATATCAAGACCCAATATGTGTCTCAAGTCAGAGGACACCAAATGATGTTCGCCTTTACTCAAAATTACTTATGATCAATCAAAAAGATTCCATGTAGCAATATTTCAGATGCAGGTTAGTCCAATATTTGCATCCCACAAATATCTATAAACTCTGGTAGCAATCTTTTGCTCTATATTAATCCATATGAATATGTACCAATCCAAGTTCATAATAGCACTACCTTCATGCTCCTTCCCACAAGCATGAACAGCTACGGACATTTTGAGTAAATAATTTACTCATTGATCTTAAACATGCAAAATAGGAATATTAGTTGAATTATTATAACCGAATAATTCATTCAAGTAATAAATGGTTATAATATCTCAATACAAAATTAAAGATCAAATCCAGTCACTAGAATATTGACGTCCCATGGCACAAGCATGACTTTCATGCTTTGCCTTTTCAAGAAGCTTCGTGAGTGGATCCGCAATGTTTTTGATCCGTGTGAACTTTGCGAATACATATCATTCCCTTTTCAACTTCATCCCTTATGTAGTTAAATATTCGTTCAATGTGCCTCGTCTTTTGATGTGCACGGGGTTCCTTGATTTGAGCAATCGCACCCTTGTTATCACAAAAAATTTCTAAGGGGTCCTGAATGGAAGGGACCACCCCTAGGTCGGCAATGAACTTCTTTAACCATGCAACTTCCTGAGCTGCTAATGAGGCGGCAAGTATTCTGAGTCTGTAGTTTATAATGCCACCGCATCTGGCTTAGAGCTCTTCCAAGAGATAGCTCCTCCATTCAAGATGAAAATGTACCCTCATTGTGATTATAAATCATCCCGATTAGTTTGGAAACTTGCATCCGTGTAACCCTATACTACGAGTTCCTCCTCACCATATCCATAGATTAGGAACATATCTTTAGTCCTCCTAGGTACTTAAGTATGTTCTTAACTGCCATCCAATGACTGCTTCTAGGATTTTGTTGGTATCGGCTTGTCATGCTCAAGGCGCATGACAAGTCCAGTCTAGTACATATCATTGCATACATGATGGATCCTGTGGCAGACGCATACGATATTCCCTTCATTTTGTCTTGCTCAGCCTTTGAGCTTGGACAATGAGTCTTACTCAATATCGTTCCTCTTTGAATAGGTACGGTACCTTTCTTAGAGTTTTCCATCTTGAAGCTTTTCAAGATCTTATCAATGTACGCACTTTGATTCAAACCTATCAACCGCCTTGATCTATCCTTATAGATCTTTATTCCTAAAATATAGGCGGCTTCACCAAGATCATTAATGGAAAAACAGCTTCCAAGCTAGGCTTTTACACCTTCCATGGTTGGAATGTCATTTCCAAATAGTAGGATGTCATCGACATACAATACTAAGAAAATGGTGATGCGCCCACTAGCCTTCTTATATACACATGCTTCATCAGTGTTTTTGATGAACCCGAATTTGTTATCTCTTCATCAAAATAGTGATTCCAACTTCTTGATGCTTGCTTCAATCCATAGATTGATTTCCTTAACTTGCGTACTTTGTTAGGATGTTTTGAGTTGACAAAACCTTCAGGCTGAACCATACAGACATCTTCCTCAAGACATCCATTTAGAAAAGTGGTTTTGACATCCATTTGCCAAATCTCATAATCATAAAGAGCAGCTATGGCAAATAATATCCTAATAGACTTTTGCATTGCAACTGGTAAGAAGGTCTCATCATAATCAACCCCTGAGTTTGAGTGAAACCTTTTGCTATAAGTCTAGCTTTATAAGTATCCAAGTTTCCATGCATATCGGTTTTCTTCTTCATAACCCACTTACTTCCAACTATTTTGGAGTTAAGAGGTGGTTCAACCAAGTCCCACACTTGGTTGTCATACATGGATTGCATCTCAACGTTCATGGCTTCAAGCCATTTGTCACAATCCAAATTGGACATTGCATCATGATAGGTGGTTCGTTCATCGGAATCAACCACATAGCATCCATCTACGATTAATCGATAACTTTCAGGTGGATTAGTAATTCTACCAGATCTGCGAACGTTTTGTGTATATTGATCAACCACTTGTTCATTCTCAACATCCTCATGATGAGTGCTAGTGTCAACCATACGTGTATCGGTTTGCGGTTCTTGATCCTCTTCAAGATCCATACATCTACTACTAGTTCCTTCCATAAGTGTTGGACCAAAAGAACCAATGAGCCAAGATCAGAAAATCTCTAAGTCCCACATGGTATCACAACTACTGAAGCTTCATCAGCAGTTCGACAAGTGCTAAAGACTTCAACAGCTGAAGATCAAGTGCTGAAGACTTCAACAGCTGAAGAACTAAAGTGCTGAAGTACAACAGCTAAAGAACACAAGTACTGAAGCTGAACAGCTGAAGAACACAAGTACTGAAGCTGAACAGCTGAAGAACACAAGTGCTGAAGCTGAAAGACCAAAGTACTGAAATACAACAGCTGAAGAGTTTACAAGTGCTGAAGATCAACAACTGATGTACAAAGTCTGAAGACAAAGACTGAAAACATCAGCTAATGATATCTACTGAAGTCATCAGCTGCTGAAACATCTGAAGTTCAAAGTGTGAAGATCAAGTACTGAAGTTTCAGTAGTTTGTCACAACTGGTGAAGAGTACTTCTTCAGTAGTTGTGATATCAGTAGTTTTATATTTTTAGTTTCAGTAGTTTTGTAAAACGACTGAAGAGCTTGTTCTTCAGTCGTTGTAGTTTCGTAGTTTTATGTTTTCAGTTATTGTAACTGATAACACTTAGATGTTTTGTAAGGAGATGTCAGCTCTTTTGACATCTTCAGTAGTTGTGTTTCAGTTGTAATAAATCTATTAGATGTCACTATCAAGTGACATCAGCAGACGTCACATATCTTATATAAGAGGTGTCGACCTAATTGTAAGTGTGATATTCTGTTACCACGAAAGCGAATATTGAATGAAATATATTTGCAGAAATTCTCTCTCTATAACCGTCTTTGTTCTTTATTGAATATCGTTTCGTTCTTGTGAATCGACTAATTCGTTGTTCGATTTCCGCTGCTATACTCTTCAATCAATCAAACATAGATCACTGATCTTAACAAGTGGTATCAGAGCAGGTTAATCATTGATCGATCTAACAATTGATCATTGAAACTGCTAATTGATATTTGTGTTTGATTGAATTAGCGTATTCGCAAGAACTGGTTATAGATTATTGAATTTCCGTCGCTTTCGTTCATTTATTTTGAGATCTTCTGGTTCAATTGGTTGTTGTGTTTTGTTCTAAATCTGTTTTAGCTTAACCGAATTTGATTGAATCTGAGATGACGACTCCTTCTAATGATCCTCACAATACCGGTTCCTCAACCAAGCCTCCGATGATGGTTAGGACCGAGTATAACATATGGCAACGAAGAATGCTTCATCACCTGTCTGTTAACAGTTCAGGTTGTTGGACATCTGTGGTACATGGACCACATAAGCCTATGGTGAACAATCCGAAACCAATCAAATGGTTCCGAAGAAGAAGGAACAATACTCTGATGAAGATCGGAAACTATTTGAGATTGATGCTAAAGCCCATGGAATTCTGGCCATGGCACTGCCTAATGAAATCTATTCAGGGCTTATGCATCATGAAACTGCTCATGATCTCTGGAATGCCCTGAAGGAACAATTCGGTGGCACAGATGAGGTCTTAGCAAACAATAGAGAAATCCTTGCCCAACAATATGAGACATTCTCTCATAGAAGGGGTGAGACACTGACTCAACAGTTTGAGCGCTTTTCCTGCTTGATATCTGAGCTGAAAATGGTGAAACAGGAATACACCAATAGCCAGATGAACAACAGATTCCTCAGATCACTGCCTGAGAGATGGGACACATACACTATTGTTCTACGCTCCAGTGCAAATCTGGATGGTCTATCTCTCACCCAACTTCATGGGAAACTGCTTACATTGAAAGAGAGATAGAGCAGAAGAGGATACTGTCCTCATCAGGAAAGCTCACTGATGACTTTGTACCAGGGAATACTGCGTTGGTTGGTCATGAGTCAGAATATGCTGCATGTGAAAGCAATTATGATGAGCATATAGATTTCTCTTCAAATAGTTCTGATCATGCATTTGTTGGTATTGAGAGTCATTCTCGCAGTAATAGTGACAATTTATGCTTCATCATGGATGATCTGAAAGGAATAGCTGATGATGATCTAGAAGAGATGGATATTCTGAGCCAAATGGCATTGATTAATATCAGATCTCGGAAGTTCTATAAGAGAACTGGCAGGAAATTTCCTGGACTCTCTGGCAAAACCAAAGTTGGTTTTGACAAGAGTAAGTTGAGGTGTCACAAATGCCAAAGGCTAGGACACTTTGCAAGAGAGCGTAGATCAACTGGATCTAACTCCTCTGCACCCTTTGTGACTTTTCCTAGTACTAGTCCACAAAACAGAGGGCAACATCCTGCTGGTTCTGGTCATTATTCACATCCTAGATCTCCTACATACTTTGTTCCCCAGGGTCAAATGTCATATCCTTATCCCTGCTATTATGCGCCTCAACCAAATCCTGTTCAAGCTCCAATTGCACAACAACCACAAGCATTGCCTGAACCACAGCCTTCCCAATCTCATCAACAAACTCAACCTCAACAACACAGCTTCTTCACCCCAGGAGTTGTTGACTAGAGCAGTTTACCAGATGACTTGTCTGCCATGAACAACTGTTCTCAGGTGCTGGTCAACATGGTGGTGAAAGTTCATTTGGAAATCTAGCTCTTATGGCTTTGGATTCTGCTGATACTTCATCCTCTAATGCCTGTACACCAAAGGTATCATAGGTATCCTCTGAGGCAAAAGCCAAATTATGTTCAGAAACATGCATAGCAGCATTTGCATCTATTAGAGAAGCAAATGTAGCTTTAATCAACAAGAACATTGAGCTAGAACAATTATTTCCAAAAACAAAGCTGAATTGAGTCTGTGCTTAATGATAAAATGATGAGATTTACAAATTGAAATGCCAAATAACTGATGATAAGACTAGGGAAGAGATACTTCTAAGAAGTATAAAGATCTCAAAGAAACCCTTGCAGTTACCCAGGTAGAGTGTGATAGATGGGTACAATCATGCAAAGGTTTTGAAATGCTTCTTAGTAAGCAATCTGCTTCCAATGTGAAGTTTGGCATTGGTTACAATCACACTGCTCCACCTACAGATTTTACTCCAAGAGCAGATAGAATCTGATGGTGAGAGTAATAACCAATCCATCTCATCATGTGATCCACTTTCTGATACAGCACAATCAGAAGTACAAGTCATCATCAAGTCCTCTCAGAACCTATCAGCTGATGTTGATGGTTCAAATGCTGACACTCACATGATCAATGAGTTGATCAACTCAGGTGTAAATTCTGAAAGTCCTGAAAGGACTAGAGAGCAGGATTTACACCTGAAGTTCAAACTTCAACTACTGCCAGTACTGAAGAGAAGAAACTGTCAGTAGAAAGAGTTTGAAGACTACTAAAGAGGCAGTCAAGAAAGCAAACAATGCTTCCAAAGCACTGAAGAAAAAGTCTTCAGTTGCTTCACCCTCTTTAGTTGATGATCAACCTAAGATGAAGAAGAACCATGTGAAGTATGTGGTTTGTTCAATCATCTTACAGATGATTGCTGGTACAAAAGAGGTTCCAACTCAAACAAAAAAAGAAATTAAAGAGAAAATGGTAAAAATGAAAAATGAGTTTGTGACCACATTTGTATCAGCAACATCAAATCATGTAACCCTTAAGTCCTCAAAGAAATCCAAAAAGGAAGGGGTTAAACAGGTGACAGCTGAGAGTGATCAGAAGAAGAAGGTGCAACATAGGAACTTATCAAACTCCACTGGCAATGTGTCTGATGAGCTGAAAGCTTTATCACAGAATCAGACACAGCTGGTTATGATGGTTCACATCTGTTGGGTAGAGTTAACCAACTAGATGCTCCTATGTTGAAACCACAGAAAAGGAGATCCAAGCCAAAGGATTCCTCTTCTTCACCATCTTTTCCTCTCAAGCTGTTGTTTCTAATAAACCTGTTAGTTTACCATCTATTGACGAGACCAGGCCCAAAACCAAAAAGGTTTGAGTCTCCAAACTAACTGATGTTTATTATTGCAGGGTTCTCCAACATGCCAAAGTAGCATCTGGTATGTAGACAGTGGGGGATCTATGCACATGACTAGGAACAGCTCTCTTCTTCATGACTACTCTCAAGGAAAGAAGGGATTTTTTCTTTGGCAATGATGCTAGGGGTTACATCATTGGTAATGGCTTTGTCTCCATTGGAGAAATCAAATTTGATGATGTTAATCATGTGGAAAATCTCAAGTACAATCTCTTGAGTGTCAGTCAAATATGTGATAAAGCCATGTTGCTCTTTTCACCAGTCAGAACTCTAGGATTTTGTCATCCAAAGTTTGCATTTGATTGACAAGGTGTGGGATGATCACACTCTCCTGAGAGCCAACAGGAAAGGAAGAGTGTATGCCTTAGATCTTTCCAAGAAAATAGATCTCAAGGCAATCCTTGCCTTTTCCAAAGTCTCTTCTCAAGAATCTAAACTGTGGCACAGAAGGCTGGGTCCTGTTAATTTCAAAACATGAATCAGCTTATCCATAATAGTTTATTCAGAGGCTTACCAATAAAGGAGTTCCACTGTGATGAAACCTGCACTGCTTGTTTAAAAGGAAAACAACACAAAGTCTCATTCCCTCCTATTGAAGAGCCTAAGTCCACTGCCTGCTTGCAAACTGCATATGGATCTATTGGTCCTGTGAGAGTGATGAGCATGGCAAAGAAGATATACTGTGTGGTAATTGTGGATGATTACTCCAGTTTGTATGGACTTTCTTTCTACATTCAAAGGATGAGGTTGCTCAGAAGGTTATTAACTTTTGTTGTATATTGAGAAGCAGTATTCCCTTCTAGTCAAGTGTATAAGGAGTGATAATGGAACTTAATTCAGAAACCATACACTTGATAACTTCTATCTCTCAAGGGAATCAAAAGTCAATTTAGCATCCAAGGACTCCAGAACAAATGGAGTAGTGGAGAGAAAGAACAGGACCCTCATTGAAGCTGCAAGGTCCATGCTGGCTGACTCTGGTTTGCCACTGACCTTTGGCTGAAGCTGTCAACACAGTTGCTATGTGCAAAATAGAGTTTTAGTAAATCAGAGGTTGATGAAGACTCCATATGAAGTTCTCCATCATTCGGATCCTCTAATTTCATTTTTCAAAGCATTTGGGTGTCCCTGTTTTATTCTCAACACAAAGGATCAACTCCATAAATTTGATCCTAAGGTGGATGCAGGGTATTTTGTTGGTTATTCATCTACTTGCAAGGCATACAGAGTCTTCAACTGCAGAACAAAGATAGTTGAAGAGACTTTGCATGTGAAGTTTAATGAATCTCCTTTGGACAAGATTCCACAAAACCCTATGGAGTTGTTTGATTTGGACATACTGCAATATGTTCCTTATCAACCTCCAGCTGTTGCAGATCCTGTGGATAAATCATCTTTTGTAGCATGTCTTCCACCTGGTGGTATTGATGATGATGATGATAATATCAATACTCACCTATTCAAGTTTAGCGACCAACTGCCTGTGTCTGCTAAATTTGATGTTCCTGTAGCTTCAGCAGTTCCATCCACAACAAATGCTGATGAGATCTCTGTTTCCTGTACATCTTTTGAGTTACCATCTAATTCTTGGTTTCAAGAGTCTACATCAACATCTGCTGCTGCTGAAGGTTCTACAAACACTTGCACAGATCTCATTGTTTATCAAGAAGTGAAGAATCACCCCATGTCTCAGATTATTGGTGATATCAATGCTGGTGTTTCAACCAGAAGTCAATTGTCTAACTTCTGCTTCTATGCTCTCTTCATCAGTCAGCTAGAGCCAAAGAACTACCATGTTGCTTTGAGAGACAATGGATGGTTGAAGCTATGCAGCTTGAGCTACTTCAGTTCAAGAAACAACAAGGTGGGAACTTGTTCCTCTTCCCCCAGGTAAGTGTGCAATAGGCACTAAATGGGTGTTTAGGAATAAAACGATGAAAATGTGCTTATTGTCAAGAACAAGGCTAGACTGGTTGTACAGGGGTTTTCACAAGAAGAAGGTATTGACTATGATGAAACCTTTGCCCCTGTAGCCAGACTAGAGGCAATCAGATTGTTCTTAGCCTATGCTGCATATACAATCTTAAAGTTTTCAAATGGATGTTAAAAGTGCTTTCTATATGGTAAAATAAAGGAAGAAGTTTATGTGTGTCAACCACCAGGCTTTGAGGATAATAAACACTGAATGGGTGTACAACTTGATAAGGCTCTTTATGGGTTGAAACAAGCTCCTAGAGCCTGGTATGAGACACTCTTACTTTCTTCTTAAGAATAATTTCACTAGAGGCTCCATTGATAAAACTTTGTTTATTAAGAAGGTGGATCAACATAAGCTACTTATTCAGATTTATGTTGATGATATTATTTTTGCATCCTCTGATTCCCAGTTGTGTGATTTTACAATATTAATGAAAAAGAGGTTTGAAATGAGTGCAATGGGAGAATTACAGTTCTTTCTAGGCTTGCAAATCAAACAAAAGGCTGATGGAACCTTTATTCATCAGTCAAAATATACAAAAGATCTTTTGAATAAGTTTGATTTACAAAACTGTAAGCCCTGTTCTACTCCCATGTGCAACACCACACAACGGGATGCTGATCAGAAGGTAAAGCTGTTGATGAAACGCTTTACAGATGTATGATTGGGTCCTGATGTATTTAACAGCTTCTAGACCAGATATTATGTTTGCTACATGTTTTGTGCTAGATTTCAGGCTGCTCCTAAAGAGTCTCATTTGATTGCAGTCAAGAGAATCTTTAGATATTTGCAAGGTACACAATCTCTGGGTTTATGGTATTCCACTAGACACTCTTTCAAATTAGTTGCTTTTTCAGATAGTGACTATGCAGGGTGCAAGTTAACTAGAAAGTCAACTTCTGGTGGTTGTCAATTCCTAGGCAACTGTTTGATTTCTTGGCAGAGTAAGAAACAAACATCTGTTGCTACATCAACTGTTGAGGCTGAGTACATTGCTGCTGCAAGTTGCACCTCTTAGGTACTCTGGCTTCAAACCAACTTCTGGATTATGGCATTACAGAGACTAAGACTCCATCGTTAATGGATAGTGCTTCAGCTCTGTGTATTGTCAAAAATCCAGTCCAGCACTCTAGGACCAAACATATAGAGATCAGACATCATTTTATTCGGGATTGCTTTGAAAAAGGTCTGATTGAACCTAAGTTTGTGCCTAGTGCTGATGAGCTTGCAGTTATTTTTACTAAGCCTTTGGATAGTTCTACTTTCCAAAACCTTATGTTAAGGCACGGTATGCTGCAGCTAGAATAAGTGACAACTACTGATGATTTCAGTAGTAATTACTGGTGATCATTGGTACCCATGTCACATATAAGTACTGATGAGTCCTTTCCCTTTCAGTAGTTTTTATAACTACTGACGGCTAAATGCCTCACAAGTACTGAAGTACTTTATCTGTTCCAAACTACTGAAGTAGTTACAACTACTGAAATCAGTATAAATAGATAAGTACTGATGTCCTATGAAACACATGAAAATCAAATGCAAAGTCTGATGAGTAAGTGTTGAGGACAGCATGAAACAGCTGAAAGGCTATGAATTGATGAAAACTACTGAAGAGAACTTTCTCTTCAGTTGTTTCAACAACTATGCTGTTTCATTCTAACAACTGAAGCAAAACCATGTCTTCAGTAGTTTTTATAACTACTGATGACTAATACCAAGTCTTCAGCTGTTTACAACAACTGATGACAAACCACTGTCTTCAGTAGTTTACAACTACTGATGACAAATACCAAGTCCTCAGTTGTTTCATCATCTGAAGTCAAAACCACAGCTTTCAGTAGTTTTCTAACTACTGATGCCTAACACCACAACTTCAGCTGTTTCAACGTCTGAACGGATAATACCATGTCAACAGTCGTTTTAAAACTACTGATGACTAACACCACATCCTTCAGTCGTTTTCTAACCCGTACCCTATAATATCCCAGACCTAATCCTTCAAAGCTTCATCTTCTTCAGACCTACCTTCCTCTCCAAAACTTCTCTCTCCTAAATGGCGTCCATGCAAATCAACCGCGACACAACTGTGTAGCCTACCTTACTAAATCGCCTGTCTGGGCTAAGTTCGATACTGCTATCGATCTTATGGTTCAGTCACAATACCAAACGGCATTTCTTCTCAATCCCATACTACATGCCGAATCCCTCCAACAGTTTTGGATGAACGTCACCATTACCACGGGAGAACAACACACCATCTCTCCAGTCGGTCGTCACAACAAAGAAGTGGTCATCACTCCCGAAATAATCCGTCAAATTACATCCGGATGATGCCATTTCTCCTGCTGGATATCCCAAGGGCACAACTGATCTATCCTTTGCCCAACATGGATATCAGGGCAATCTTAGTGCCTCCACTATCATGAAGAAACATTTCCATGACGCTGAACGCCTAATTTTTCACATGGTGAATGTATGTTTGGCTCCTAAGACTTCGTCTTGGGATCAAATGTCGACAAAGTGGCAGCAAGTAATGTATTCTATTCTTGAGCAACAGCCGTTAAATTTTTCAGAAATTATTTTCGGAGCTCAAGGATATGGCTCAAAAACTAACTGCTAACTGTGGGATATTATATCCGCGGTTTATAATGGCCATCATTACAAACCAGCTTCACGCTGAGGGACTTGTTGGCCTGGGATCCCTGCTACGGCTGTTTTGCCTGAAGTATACTCCCGGCACAACTCTGACCATACACTCAAATTGGCTGCCAAGCTGCGAAAACCCACCACAGCTAGAACCTACAGCCACCACCTCCAAATCAACAGTCCCCACCCAACCCACCAAAAGAAACCAAAACGGCTACTCCGGGAAATGAGTCCCCTGAGGATGCCCCTGCAACACAAACGCAGAGGAGATATCCACTGGTCCAAACCCCCTAGTGGATATAAGGACTCTTCCAGCCATAGCCGCTCAGGATTCCTCTCAACAGGAGCCTGCAGCAACCACACAAGGGGTACCCACACATCTGGGATCTTCCTCACTTGAGGGGATTGCCATTGAAGAGCACCTTCCTCCCCAGGTGCACACTGCTTCTATCCCTTCACCCCATGCAACCGCCCCTCACATCCCCAAATTGAGTTGCACAAGTGCTGACTCAATTGCACTCCTCACCCCCTCCCCAGATACCACTTACTACTGGAACACCTCTACTTTGAGGGGGAGAACAAAGTGCAATGAGAACCCACAGCGCAGGGGTTTACCACTTCTATCTCCTGGTGTAGATAGGGAGATTATAATCTCTAGTGAGGCTGCCACCTCTTCTGAATCAGCACATGATCAGACTGAGGCTGGCAACATTGCTAAGATCTCACTAGAGGCAACAGCTGCTGATGAAATTCTCCTGAGGCTGGAAGTCCCCATACCAGACAAAGGGGCACATGCTACAACTGGTCTACACCCAGTGTATGTACATCCTGCTCCAAGCAAGAGGTCAGGTGATTCAGCTTCTGCTGATGATGACCTGGGCTTTTTCTACGATGTTCTTGCCCAAACACAATCCTTGAGAGGAAGTCAGTAGGCTGCAAAACCTACTTGACCAACTCTCACAAGGAAAAGACCATCTGCCTCCACCAACCCACTGGCACCTTCAGTTGAAGGTTCCCCAAACACTGAGCCACTCCTACAACTCAGCCACCTCCTCTGCTTCTGGCACTATTTCTCAGGAACAGAACCCTCCTGAACAAATAGTTGCTGACCTTCAAAATTCCCTCCCTCTCATCACACCCATAATCCTGAATTTGTGACTAAAGCCATTGATGAGAGGCTTTCCTCAACTTTACAACCTTGATTGATGCTGCTGTGCAAAAGACACTTTCTGCGGTACAAACCCCTACCACCAATGCATCCAAAAAGGGGGAGAGTACTGCAGTGAAAGAAAAGAAGAGGAAAAGAACAGAGGATGAGAAGGCCCAAGAGCAAGCCCAAGTGGAAAAAGAAAAGCAACAACTGATCACTATAAATGAAGAAAAGTGCTGATGATCAACCTACTGCTGAAGAAAAATCCTTGGAAGAGCTCGTAAAAGATGCTGATGATACACACAGCCGATCCATGGATAAAATCATTGAGCAACTCTTCAGCAAGGTTTTGATACAGCCACATTAGATAGTGAAATCAGGAGGTTGGAAGTGCAAAGATTCAAACCCGATGGGCTGGGTATGATGCACTTGAAAAGAGAGATTGGAGATCATGATCCGTTTTATTGCCAAATACTTAGGAAGATCTTTGATGGAGATTCGCCGTGGACCAGAGACAGTATCTTTGCTATAGCCACCAGAATCTGTCTGTCTGAGCAATTCCACAAGGGGATTATCATTGAAGCCCTTGATGAGGCTGGGGCTGGTAAAAGGTTTGAAATGGTAAAACTTACAAAGGCTAAACTCACAACAAAGATGCTGGAACAACCTTCCCTTCCACCCACTCAAACACAGCCTACCCCTCAAATCTCCAAACCAATCTCAAGCCAAATCAAACAACCACAATCACAACCCACAAAACCAACTCCCTCACCATCTAAACCAACATCCGATGATGCACCTAAGAAGAAGAAGAGAAGGGCTGAGGCTAGAAGACGAAGAAGAAGAGGATGATGTGGAAGAAGATAGGATGCCTCTGTCTACAGTCCTAACACTGGCGAAAGCCAAACCTATGCCCTCACTCCCACCGCACAGATGGATGTCGCGAGAGTAAAAATTGAAGAAGAGGAGCAGCAAAAGCTTCATGATGACGAAATGCTGAAAAGCATTGACAAAACCTATGCTGCCTCCTCATCAATTATCAGCATGAAGAAAGAAGCTCTGAGATTGTACACTCTCGCCAACACATTTCAATATCTGAAAGAAAGGGTGAGAGTATGGGCTGATCCGAGGGTGGCTCACAGGATTGTAAAGAAAGACATTCCTTCGAGATACAAGGGTCAAGTCAAGAGGATCGTAGATGAAGAGATCACAGTGGCCCTTGTAGTATCACCCTGGGAGATTGTCGAAGATTTCAAGAAGGCCTACGAGACTAAACAACCACCCCAGAAGATGCTAGAGAACAGGATTATCAAAAAGGGGTTAGTCTACAAGAGGCTTGAGAACTTCAAACAAAATGAGCTAAGTCTGCTACTCGAAGGGAATCATCCTGATGAGTTTGCATATAGACAAATTACAACTGTTGAGCTCAAGAACGGCAATCAGGCCAAGTACATCTCAGAGCTGTATGGGCGAGAAGGATTATTTGATGGTGAAGCCGAGAACCTGACCATGGAAGAACAAATCATGTTTCTCAGAGCCTACACCAGAGAATCCTACAGGCTCATATACGGGAAGTAGATCTCATGAATGGGATAACAACTCTGTGTCTAGTACCCCAAAACAGAGTTCCCATTAATATCTTGCCAAACAAATATCAGAGACTTCTTCCCAGGCCGGAGCTTATATGGGTCATCTTCTCTACTGATCAAGAAGGAAAAAGACCAACCTTTTGCCAACAATCAGTGGGATGATAAATAAATTAGAGGTTTTGGCTGTATTGGTCCTGAACCAATGAGCCAAGATTAGAAAACCTCTAAGTCCCACATGGTATCACAACAACTACTGAAAGCTTCATCACAGTTTGACAAGTGCTGAAGACTTCAACAACTGAAGGTCAAGTGCTGTAGACTTCAACAGCTGAAGAACTAAAGTGCTGAAGTACAACAGCTGAAGAACACAAGTACTGAAGCTGAACAGCTGAAGAACACAAGTACTGAAGCTGAACAGCTGAAGAAAACAAGTGCTGAAGCTGAAAGACCAAAGTACTGAAATACAACAGCTGAAGAGTTTACAAGTGCTGAAGATCAACAACTGATGTACAAAGTCTAAAGACAAAGACTGAAGACATCAGCTAATGATATCTACTGAAGTCATCAGCTGATGAAACATCTCAAGTTCAAAGTGTGAAGATCAAGTACTGAAGTTTCAGTAGTTTGTCACAACTGCTGAAGAGTACTTCTTCAGTAGTTGTGATATCAGTATTTTATATTTTTAGTTTCAGTAGTTTTGTAAAACGACTGAAGAGCTTGTTCTTCAGTCGTTGTAGTTTCAGTAGTTTTATGTTTTTCAGTATTTGTAACAACTGATAACACTTAGCATGTTTTGTAAGGAGATGTCAGCTGTTGTGACATCTTCAGTAGTTGTGTTTCAGTTGTAATAAATCTGTTAGATGTCACTATCAAGTGACATCAGCAGACGTCACATCTCTTATATAAAGGTTTCGACCTAATTGTAAGTGTGACATTCTGTTACCACGAAAGCGAATATGAATGAAATATATTTGCAGAAATTCTCTCTCTATAACCGTCTTTGTTCTTTATTGAATATCGTTTCGTTCTTGTGAATCGACTAATTCGTTGTTCGATTTCCGCTGCTATACTCTTCAATCAATCAAACATAGATCACTGATCTTAACAGTAAGGAACTTAGCTTCTAAGAACTCAGCCTTCTTGGCAACAAACTCCTTTTGTTCCATGGTTCATAGAAATAATATCCATAGAATCTCTGGGATATCCAATCAAGATACACTACTCAAACGTCTTTCTAGCTTGTTTGAGGTGGGAGTCTTAACATAAGCCTCACAACCCCATACCTTAAATATGACAATGATGTAACCCTTCCATGGTGTTAGGATCAGTGATCTACGTTTGATTGATTAGAGAGTATAGCAGCGGAATTCTAACAATGAATTAGCCAATTCACAAGAACAAAGAGATATTCAATGTAAGAACAAAAACGGTTATAGATAGAGAGAATTCTGCAGATATATTTCATTTAATATTCGCTTCCGTGGTAACGGAATGTTACAATTACAATTAGGTCAACACCTCTTATATAAGAGATGTGACGTCTGCTGATTTCACTTGATAGTGACATCTAACAGAATTTATCACAAACTACTGATAGTTAACACAACTACTGAAGATGTCAAACAGCTGACATCTTCTTACATAAATGCTAAGTGTTAACTATTATTACAACTACTGAAAAGAAACTACTAAAACTATAACAACTGAAGAACATACTCTTCAGTTGTTTTACAAATACTGAAACAAAGAAAACTATTGAAAGGTAAACCATCACCACTACTGAAGAAGACCTCTTCAGCTGTTGTGACAACGTCTGATACTTTGGTCTTCAGCACTTGTGTCTTTAGACTTTGTCTTTAGCACTTGTGTCTTCAGACTTTGTCTTCAGCACTTGTGTCTTCAGACTTTGTCTTCAGCACTTGTGTCTTTAGACTTTGTCTTCAGCACTTGTGTCTTCAGACTTGTCTTCAGCACTTGTGTCTTCAGACTTGTCTTCAGCACTTGTGTTCAGACTTTGTCTTCAGCACTTGTGTCTTCAGACTTTGTAATCAGCTGTTGTCTTCAGACTTTGTCTTCAGCACTTGTGTCTTCAGACTTTGACTTCAGCACTTGTGTCTTCAGACTTTGTCTTCAGCACTTGTGTTCAGACTTTGTCTCAGCACTTGTGTCTTCAGACTTTGTAATCAGCTGTTGTCTTCAGCTGTTGTGGTCTTCAGTAGTTGTTGTGATATCTGTGGGACTTAAGGTTTTACTGATCGGCTCATTGGTTCTTTTGGTCCAACAAACTCCCCCTGAACCAATGCAGCCAAAACCTTTAACTTTATTGAGGTCCCACTTATTGTTGGCAGAATGGTTGGTCTTTTTCCTTCTTGATCAGTTGAGAAGATGACCCATATAAGCACTGGCCTGAAAATGAGTCTCTGAAGATTTGGTTGGCAATGTATGGATGGGAGCTCTGTATTGGGGAATTGGACACTGAGCTGTTCCCCCATCCATGAGACTCACTTCCCATGTATAAGCCTGTAGGATTCTCTGGTGTATGCTCTGACAAACATAATTTGTTCTTCCATGGTCAGGTTCTCGGCTTCACCATCAAACAATCCTTCTCGCCCATACAGCTCTGAGATGTACTTGGCCTGTTTACCATTTTTGAGCTCAACTGTTGTAATATGTCTGTATGCAAACTCATGAGGATGAGTCCCTTCAAGTAACAGACTGAGATCATTTTGTTTGAAGTTCTCAAGCCTCTTGTAGACTAACCCCTTTTTAATAATTCTATTCTCTAACATCTTTTGGGGTGGTTGTTTAGTCTCATAGGCCTTCTTGAAGTCTTCTACAATCTCCCAGGGTGATACTACAAGGACCACTGTGATCTCTTCATCTACGATCCTTTTGACTTGGCCCTTGTATCTTGAAGGAATGTCTTTCTTTACAATCCTGTGAGCCACCCTAGGATCAGGCCATACTCTCACCTTTTCCTTCTGATATTGAAATGTGTTGGCAAGGGTGTATAACCTCAGAGCTTCTTTCTTCATACTAATTATTGATGACGAAGCAGCATAAGTTTTGTCAATGCTTTTCAGCATTTCATCATCATGAAGCTTTTGCTACTGTTCTTCTTCAATCTTTACTCTCACAGCTTCCATCTGTGAGGTGGGAGTGATGGGCATGGGTTTGGCTTTAGCCAATGTTAGGACTGCAGACAGAGGCAGCCTATCTTCTTCCACATCATCCTCTTCTTCTTCTTCTTCTAGCCTCAACACCCTTCTCTTCTTCTTTTTAGGTGCATCATCGGCTGTTGGTTTAGATGGTAAGGGAGTTGGTTTTGTGGGTTGTGGTTGTGGTTGTTTTGGAGAGGGAATGTTGACAGGCTTAGTTAGCATTTTGGAGGTGAGTGTTGCTTTTGAGTATTTGGCTAGCTCAGTCCTGCTCCCTGCTCCTGCTTCATTCAAAGCTTCAATAACAAGTCCCTTAGTATATGCTTCAAACGAACAGATCTTGGTGGTGATTGCCAAGATATTGTCCCTGAACCAAGCTTTGATTTCGATCATTGATCTTCCAAGATATTTTGGAATAAATCTAATCATGATCTCAAGCCTTTCTCTTTCTAACACTTCATAACTTGCCCATCTATTCTGGATTTCTTCAATCTCTAATCATCGAATCTCAGAGTCAAGTTTATCGGTGTCATGGCCTTACCTAAACAGCTGATCAATGATGTTGTCCATTGATCTGCTGTGTTTGGCATCAGCCTCTTTTATCAGTAGCTCCAAGGCTTTCTCTTTTTCCTTCTCTTTATCGGTCTCCACATTCAATTCCAACTCCTTTTCCTCTACTTTCCCTTCTGTTTCTTTCTCCTTTTCTTTCGCCTCTGTACTCCTCTTTCTTTTTGCTTTCACTGACTTAATCTCCCCCTTTTTGGTTGCATTGGTTGCAAGGGGTTGATTTCCAGAAAGTTGTTCGCCCACAACCTCCTCTATCAATGGTTGTATTACCGAGGAAAGGCTCTCATCAATGCCTTTGATCACTATGTCAGTGATTATGGGTGTGATGAGAGGGAGGGAATTTTGAAGGATAGCAACTATTTGCTCAGGAGGGTTCTGTTCCTGAGAAATAGTGCCAGAAGCAGAGGCAGGTGGCTGAGTTGTTGGGAGTGGCTCAGTGTTTAGGAGACCTTCAGATGAAGGTGCCATCTGTGAGGTGATAGAGCAAATGGTCTTTGTTCCTTAGAAGTTTTGACAAGCAGCTCTTTGAGTCTGCTCACCTCCTCTTCCAGGATGGTGTTTTGGCCGATTACATCGTAAAAGAAGCCCAGGTCATCATCAGTAGTTACTGAATCACCTGACCTCCGATAGGATCAGGATGAACATGCACTGAGTGTAGCTCAGTTGTAACATGTGGCCCTTTGTCTTGGAAGGGGACTTCCTGCCTCAGGACTTTGTCCGTCATCAACAGTTGCCTGTGGTAAGGTCTTAGTAATGGTACCAACTACAACCTGATCATATGCTCATGCAGGAGAAGTGGCAGCCTCACCAAAAGTTCCAATCTCCATTGCTACACTAGAGAAGGAACATTGTAACCCCTATGCTGTGGGTTCTCAGCTGCACTTTGGTCCTCCCCCTCAATGGTAGAAGTTTCCCATTAGTATTGGTATCTGGGGAGGGGGTGAGGAGTGCAACGAGTCAGCCATTGTGCAACAAGTAATGTAGGACTTTGGGGCGGTTTACAGGATCAGTGATCATAAGTTTGATGTATTAGGATACAAAGCAGCGGAATACAAACTAGAATTAGACAAATTGTACGCAAGCAATTGATACTTGTAAGCATTAAGATCGCATACGGTTATAGGGAGAGAATATATATATATATATATTTCTGATTTCTAGGAATGTTTATAGATGTAGAATATTTCTAATCAATCATTCATTCCATTCATTCACTCATTCATCCACGATTACAATAGGTTGTCACTCCTTATATAGAGTGCCACAATCACTGCTATTATCACGGAAAGTGACAACTGGCAGATCCAATACAAAAATAACTAATTCTTAACAAACTACTGAAATGTTCACAACTACTGAGAACATATCAGCATGTTAAGTACAAAATATAAAACTACTGAAACTACAACGACTGAAGAACAAGCTCTTCAGTCGTTTTACAAAACTACTGAAACATAAAAATATAAAACTACTGATATCACAACTACTGAAGAAGTACTCTTCAGCAGTTGTGACAAACTACTGAGGCTTCAGTACTTGATCTTCAGACTTTGACCTTCAGGTGTTTCATCAGCTGATGACTTCAGTAGATATCATCAGCTGATGTCTTCAGTCTTTGTCTTCAGACCTTGTACATCAGTTGTTGATCTTCAGCACTTGTAAACTCTTCAGCTGTTGTACTTCAGTACTTGGTCTTTCAGCTTCAGCACTTGTTCTTCAGCTGTTGTACTTCAGCACTTTGTTCTTCAGCTGTTAAGATCTTCAGCACTTGATCTTCAGCTGTTGAAGTCTTCAGCACTTGTCAAACTACTGATGAGGCTTTCATCAGTTGTTGTGATACCATGTGGGACTTAGAGGTTTCTGATCTTGGCTCATTGGTTCTTTTGGTCCAACAAACTCCCCCTGAACCAATGCAGCCAAAACCTTTAACTTATTTATTCTCCCACTTATTGATGACAAAATGTTGGTCTTTTTCCTTCTTGATCAGTAGAGAAGATGACCCATGTAAGCTCCGGCCTGGGAAGAAATCTCAAATATTGTTTGGCAGAGTATGAATGGGAACTCTGTTTTGGGGAACTGGACACAGAGTTGTTATCCCATTCATGAGATTTACTTCCCCATAATGAGTCTGTATGACTCACGAACATAGGCCTCAAGAGAACAACTTGTTCCTCCTGAGAGAGTTCTTCTGCTCCTCCTTCAAAGAAGAACTCTGGACCATAGTACTCTGATAAGTACTTCATGGTCCTGCCATTTTTCAGCTCAACCGTAGTTACCTCCCTATATACAAATTCATCAGGATGGTTGCCTTCAAGGAGTAACTGGAGCTCATTCTTTTGGATGTCTTCAAGCTTTTTATATAACAACCCCTTAAATCATCTTGTTTTCTAGTAAGGCTTGAGGGGTCTTCTTTGCTTGGTGAGCTTTCTTGAATTCATCAATGATTTCCAAGGTGAGACTACAACGGCCAACATGATGGTAGACTCTATTGTTTTTCGTACCTGGCCGTTGTATCTGTGTGGGATAGTTCTTTTATGGATTCTAGAACTCACCCTGGGGTCTGGCCATACTCTCACTCTCTCCTTCTGATACTGAAAGGTGTGCCTGAGAGTGTACAGCCTTTGAGCATGCCCTTTCATGGCTTGAATGGATGATGACTGAGGAAATTCCTTGTCAACCATCTTCAACAGTTGCTCATCGTGCTGTTTCTGCTGTTCTTCTTCTTCTATCTTGACTCTGACCATTTCCCTTGAGAGTCAGGTGTGATCATGGGTTGACTTCGGGGTTTTGGTAGCTTCAGAACAGCAGAGAGTGGCAGACTATCATCTTCCTCTTCTTCTTCTTCTTCTTCCATCCTCAGCACCCTTCTCCTCCTTCTGGGTACATCACTGGATGATGGTTGGGTTGGTGAAGGAATTGGTTTTGAAGAATGAGGATGTTTGGATTTTGGCTTAGAGGTTGGTTGGGAGATTTGAGGGATAGATCTGTTTGAGTGGTTGGAAGGAAGGTTGATCTAGCATCCTTGTAGTTAGTTTCGCCTTTGTGAGCTTAGCCATCTCTAACCTTTTACCAGCCCCAGCCTCATCAAGGTTCCACAATAATCCCTTTGTTGAATTGCTCAGACAGACAGATTCTGGTGGCTATAGCCAGAATGCTGTCCCTGGTCCATGTGCGGATCTCCATTAATGATTCCCAAGTATTTTGCAATAAAGCGGATCATTATTTCCAATCTCTCTTTCTCAAGAGCATCATACCCTGCCCATCGGTTTGTATCTCTTGTACTTCTAACCTTCTGATCTCACTATCCAGTGTGGCTGTGTCAAACCCCTGCCTGAAGAGTTGTTCAATTATTTTATCCATGGATCGGCTGTGAGTGGTGTCAGCTTCTTTGACCAGCTCCTCCAAGGATTTGTCTTCAGCAGTGTGATCATCAGCACTTCTCTTTCGCTTGTAAGTGAGCAGAGGTTGCTTTTCTGTTTCCCCTCCTTTTGGGCTTGCATCACTTCCTTTTCCTCGGATCTTTTCCTCTTCCTTTCTTTCACTGCAGTACTCTCCCCTTTTTGGTTGCATTGGAGGAAGGGGTTTGTACCGCAGAAAGAGTCTTTTGGACAGCAGCATCAACCACGGCTGTAATGTAAGGAAAGCCTCTCATCAAGGGCTTGATCACTATATCAGTGATTATGGGTGTGATGAGAGGAGGGAATTTTGAAGTACAGCACCTATTTGCTCAGGAGGGTTCTGTTCCTGAGAAGTAGGGCCTGAAGCAGAGGGAGGTGGTTGATTTTGGGGTGGCTCGGTGTTTGGGAAACCTTCAAGGAAGGTGCCATCTGTGGGTGGATAGAGGCAGATGGACTGCATCCTGAGACATCTTGGTCAGCAGCTCTTTGAGTCTGCTAACCTCATCCTCTAGAATGGTGTTTTGAGCAACTACATCATAGAAGAAGCTCAAGTCATCATCAGTTGATACTGAATCACCTGACCTCCTGACAGAGCCAGGATGAACATGCCTTGAGTGTAGATCAATTATAGCATGTGCCCCTTGTTCTTGGTTCTGGGACTTCCAGCCTCAGGACTATGTCCTTCATCAGCTGTTGCCACTGGTGAGGTCTTAGAGATGTTACCAACTGCACCCTGGTCATTTGCTGAGTCAGAGACAGTGGCAGCCTCACCAGAAGTTCGCACCTCCTTATCTACACTAGAAGATGGAACATGATAACCCCTGTGCTGTGGTTGACAGAAGCATTGTGATCCTCCCCCTCAGGTGTTGAGGTTATCCCAGTAGTAATTGGTGTCGTGGGTGGGGTGAGGAATGCAACTGTGTTAGACCTTTGCAACAATTATTGTAGGGCTTTGAGGGGCGGTTGCATCAGGAGAGGGTGTGGAAGCAGTGTGCAACCGGGACAAGTGGTGCTCTTCAATGGTAATCCCCTCAAGTGAGGAGGATCCCAGCAGTGTGGCTTCCCTTTGAGTGGTTGCTTCAGTTCCTTTTGAGAGGAAACCTGAGCGGCTTCAGTTGGTGGAGTCGTGGTCTCTACTGGGGGTTAGGTCCAGTAGAGATAACCTGCATTGGTGCAGCAGGAGCATCCACAGGGGACTCAACTCCCTGAGTAGCTTTCTTAGGCTTCTTCTTGGTGGGTTTGGAGGGGACTTTGGATGTGGAAGTGGAGGCTGTGGGTTCCAGCTGCGTGGGTTTGCGCAGCTTGGCAGCCTGTTTGAGAGTTTGGTCAGTGTTGTGTCGGGAGTATACCTCCGGCAATACAGCCAAAGCAGGGACTCCCAGACCAACTAGTCCCTCAGCAGAAAGCTGATTCTCTATTATGGCCATTAAACCGAGGATATAGTATCCAACGGTTAGAAAGTGGTTTTGTGGCCATATCCTTGATTTCAAGAAAATTTTTTCAGAAAAGTTTAATGGTTCTTGTTCAAGGATAGAAAACATTACCTGTTGCCATCTGGAAGACAGTTGATCCCAAGAGGAAGTCTTCGGGGCCAGGCAAACATTTACCATATGAAATATAATCGTTCAGCATCTGGAAAATGTTTCTTCAGGATTGTTGAAGCACTAGATCACCCTGATATCCATGTTGTCCAATGAAAGATCAAGTTGGCGCTTAGGATATCCAACAGGGTAGGCAGCATCATCTAACAGTAATATCTGACGATGGTAGCAGTAGAGATGACCACCTTATGAGAGTTGATGGTCGAATGAATAGATTCTCCATTAACGGTCGCATTCGTCCAAAACTGATGTAGTGAATCGGCATAAATGATTGGATTTAAGAGGAAAGCCGTTTTCAGTGGGGATTGGACCATAAGATCTATAGCATTATCAAATTTGGTCCAGAAGGGCGATTTGGTGAGGTACGCGACACAGTTGTGTCGAGGCTTGAGTTGCATGGTCGCCATTAATGAAGGTGAAAAGTTTTCAGAGCTTTTGAAATTTTAGGTCGTGAAGGAATGAAAAACTCTGAAAGAGGGATCAGGTATATATAGGGTACGGGTTATGAAACAACTGAAGGTTTTGGGTTAGTCATCAGTAGTTGAAACTGCTGATGACGTGGTATTAACTTTCAAAGGTTTGAAACGACTGATGGTATTGGTGTGGTCAGCAGTTATAAAACAACTGAAGACATGGTGTTTACAATCAGACGGTGAAACAACTGAAGTCTCTGATTTAGGCATCAGTAGTTTAAAAACTACTGAAGACAAGTTGGACTTCAGATGTTGAAACACTGAGGACTTGGTATTAGCCATCAGTAGTTGTGAAACTACTGAAGACCGTGGTTTTGCCATCAGTTGTTGTAAACAACTGAAGACTAGGGATTAGTCCCAGTAGTTATAAAACTACTGAAGACGTGGTTTTGCGTCAGTTGTTTAAAATGAAACAGCAGTTGTACAACGACTGAAGAGAAAATTCTTTTCAGCTATTTTCGTCAATTCTTAGCTTTTCAGCTGTTTCAATCTGTCCTCAACACTTATCAGTCTTTTTGGCTGATGTCAGTTGTTTCATAGGACATCAGTACTTATCTGTTTTTACTGATTGCAGTAGTTGTAACTTCATCAGTAGTTGTAACTTCATCAGTAGTTTAGAACAGATGAAGTACTTCAGTACTTGTGAGACATTTAGCCTTTAGTAGTTATAAAACTACTGAGATTAAAAGAGCTCACCAGTACTTATTTGACATAGGTACTCATGATCATCAGTATGAATTACTAAGATCATCAGTAGTTGTCACTTATTCTAGCTGCAGCATACCAAGCCTTAACACCAGGTTTTGGAAAGTTGAACTATCCAAAGGCTTAGTAAAAATGTCTGCAAGCTCATTAGCACTAGGCCAAACTTAGGATCAATCAGACCTTTTTCAAAACAATCCCTTATAAATGATGTCTGATCTCTATATTTTGGTCCTAGAGTGCTGGACTGGATTTTTGACAATACAAAGAGCTCAAGCACTATCCATTAACAGTGGAGTCTTAGTCTCTGTAATGCCATAATCCAAAAGTTGGTTTGAAGCCAGAGTACCTGAGATGTACAGCTTGCAGCAGCAATGTACTCTGCTTCAGCAGTGGATGTAGCAACTGAGGTTTGTTTCTTGCTCTGCCAAAAATCAAGCAGTTGCCTAGGAATTGACATCCACCAGAAGTTGATTTCCTGGTCAACTTACACCCTGCATAGTCACTGTCAGAAAAAGCAACTAATTTACCAGAATGTCCGGTAGAATACCATAAGCCTAGAGATAGAGTGCCTTGCAGATATCTAAAGATCCTCTTGACTGCAATCAGATGAGACTCTTTAGGTGCAGCCTGAAATCTAGCACAAACACACGTAGCAAAATATATCTGGTCTAGAAGCTGTTAAATACATCAAGGACCCAATCATACTCTGTAAAGTGTTTCATCAACCACTTTACCTTTCTGATCTGATTCCAGTTGTGTGGTGCTGCTCATGGGAGAACAGGCTTACAGTTTTGTAAATCAAACTTTTGCAAAAGATCTTTTGTATATTTGGACTGATGAATAAAAATTCCATCAGCGTTTTGTTTGATTTGCAACCCCAGAAAGAACTGTAATTCTCCCATGGCACTCATTTCAAACTTCTGTTGCATCAACTTTGTAAAGGCATCACACAACTTGGGATCAGAGATGCAAAAATGATATCATCACATAATTTGAACAAGTAGATATGCTGCCCAGCTTTCTTAATGAATAAAGTCTTGTCTATGGAGCCTCTAGTGAAATTGTTTTCCAGAAGAAAATTTGATAATGTCTCATACCAGGCTCTGGGAGCTTGTTTTAACCCATAAAGAGCTTTATCAAGCTTATACACCCAATTAGGATGTTTATTGTCCTCAAAGCCTGGAGGTTGACATACATAAACCTCTTCTTTAACTTTTCCATACAAAAATGCACTTTTGACATCCATTTGAAAGACTTTAAGGTTTTGATAAGCAGCATAAGCTAAAAACAATCGAATTGCTTCCAGTCTGGCTACAGGGGCAAAGGTTTCATCATAATCAATACCTTCTTCTTGTGCAAACCCTGAACAACCAGTCTGGCCTTGTTCTTAACAATAAGCCCATTTTCATCAGTTTTGTTCCTAAACACCCATTTAGTGCCTATTGCACACTTACCTGGAGGTAGAGGAACCAGTTCCCACACTTGCTGTTTCTTGAACTGAAGAAGCTCAAGCTGCATGGCATCAACCCATCCATTGTCCTTTAAAGCAATGTGATAATTCTTTGGCTCTTGCTGACTGATGAAGAGGCATAGAAGCAGAAATTTGACAATTGACTTCTTGTTGATACTCCAGCAGTGATATCACCAATGATTTGAGACATAGGGTGATTCTTCAGATCTTGATACACAATGAGATCTGTGCAAGTGTTTGTAGCCGGTTTAGCAGCAACAGATGGTGATGGTGTATCATTTCCTTGAAACCAATCAGTGGATGGTAATTCAAAGGAAGTTGAATTCGAAGAAATCTCATCAGCATTTGTTGTGGATGGTGCTACTAGCGCTACAGGAACATCAGGTCTAGCTGAGTCAGGCAGCTGATCACTAAACCTGAAGAGGTGAGTACTGCAATCATCATCATCATCAGCAGTACCACCAGGTGGTGAACTGTTGACAGGAGCAACAGCAGGAGTTTGATAAGGAACATATTGCAGTATGTCCAAATCAAATCTCCACAGGACTTTGTGGAATCTTGTCCTTTGGAGATTCATTAAACTTAACATGTAGAGTTTCTTCAACCATCTTTGTTCTGCAGTTGAAGACCCTGTATGCCTTGCAAGTAGATGAATAACCAACAAAGTTCCTGCATCCACCTTAGGATCAATTTGTGGAGTTGATCCTTTGTGTTGAGAATAAAACAGGACACCCAAATGCTTTGAAAAATGAAATCAGAGGAGCCAAATGATGGAGAACTTCATATGGAGTCTTCATCAACCTCTGATTTACTAAAACTCTATTTTGCACATAACAAGCTGTGTTGACAGCTTCAGCCCAAAAGGTCAATGGCAAACCTGAGTCAGCCAGCATGGACCTTGCAGCTTCAATGAGGGTCTGTTCTTTCTCTCCACTACTCCATTTTGTTCTGGAGTCCTTGGAATGCTGAATTGCCTTTTGATTCCCTTTGAAAGATAGAAGTCATCAAGTGTATGATTTCTGAACTCAGTTCCATTATCACTCCTAATACACTTGACTGGAAGGGATACTGCTTCTCAATGTACAGCACAAAGTGGATAATCTTCTGAGTAGCCTCATCCTTTGAATGTAGAAAGAAAGTCCATACAAATCTGGAGTAATCATCCACAATTACCAGACAGTATTTCTTCTTTGCCATGCTCGTTACTCTCACAGGACCAAATAGATCCATATGCAGTAATTGCAAGCAGGCAGTGGACTTGGACACTTCAATAGGAGGAATGAGACTTTGTGCTGTTTTCCTTTTAAACAAGAAGTGCAGTTTCATCACAATGGAACTCCTTTATTGGTAAGCCTTTGACTAAACTATTGTGGCTAAGCTGATTCATGTTTTTGAGATTAACATGACCAAGCCTCCTGTGCCACAGTTTAGATTCTTGAGAAGAGGCTTTGGAAAATAGGCAAGGATTGCCTTTGAGATTTATCTTCTTAGAGAGATCTAAGGCATACACTCTTCCTGTCCTGTTGGCTTTCAGGAGAGTGTGATCATCCAACCCTTGTCAATCAAGTGCAAAACTTTGGATGACAGAATCCTACAGTTTTGACTTGTGAAAAGGGCAACATGGCCTTTATCACACATTTGACTGACACTCAAGAGGTTGTACTTGAGATTTTCCACGTGATTAACATCATCAAATTTGATTTCTCCATTGGAGACAAAGCCCTTACCGATGATGTATCCCCTAGCATCATTGCCAAAGAGACAAATCCCTTCTTTCCTTGAGAGTAGTCATGAAGAAGAGAGATGTTCCCAGTCATGTGCATAGATCCCCCACTGTCTACATACCAGATGCTACTTTGGCATGTTGAAGAACCATGCAATAATAAACAATCAGTTAGTTTTAGAGACCCAAACCTTTTTGGTTTTGGGCCTGATCTCATCAATAGATGGAAAACTAACATGTTTATTTGTAACAACAGCCTGAGAAGAAGAAGATGGTGTAGAAGAGGAGTCCTTTGGCTTGGACCTCCTTTTCTGTGGTTTCAACATAGGAGAATCTAGTTGGTTAACTCTACCCAACAGATGTTGTACCATCATCACCAGCTGTGTCTGATTTTGTGATAAAGCTTTTAGCTCATCAGACTATTGCTAGTGGAGTTAGATAAGGTCCTATGTTGCACCTTCTTCTTTTGAGCACCCTCAGCTGTCACCTGTTTAACTCCTTCATTTTTGGATTTCTTTAAGGACTTAAGGTTTACAGGATTTGATGTTGCTGATACAAATGTGGTCTCAAACTCAGTTTTCATTTTTACCATTTTCTCATTAATTTCTTCTTTTGTTTGAGTTTGGAACCTCGTTTGTACCAACAATCATCTGTAAGATGATTGAACAAACCACATACTTCACATGGTTTCTTCTTCATCTTAGGTTGATCATCAACTAAAGATGGTGAAGCAACAGAAGACTTGTTCTTTATGCTTTGGAAGCATTGGTTGCTTTCTTGACTACCTCTTTAGTAGTCTTCAAACTCTTTCTACTGCCAGTTTTCTTCTCTTCAGTACTGACAACAGTTGAGGTTTGAACTTCAGGTGTTAAATCCTGCTCTCCAGTCCTTTCAGGACCTTCAGATTAACTCCTGAGTTGATCAACCTATTGATCATGTGAATGTCAGCATTTGAACCATCAACATCAGCTGATAGTTCAAAGAGGGCTTGATGCTGACTGCTACTTCTGATTGTGTTGTATTAGAAGGTAGATCACATGATGTGATGGATTGGTTATCACTCTCACCATCAGATCTACCTCTGCTCTTAGGGGTAAAATCTGTAGGTGGAGCAGTGTGATTGTAACCAATTCCAAACTTCACATTTGAAGCAGATTCCTTACTGAGAAGCATTTCAAAACCTTTGCATGATTGTACCCATCTATCACACTCGACCTGGGTAACTGCAAGGGTTTCTTTGAGATCTTTGTACTTCTCTAGAAGTACATCTTCTCTAGCCTTATCATCAATTATTTGGCAATTCAGTTTATAAACCTCATCATTTTTATCTTTGAGCACAGACTCAAACTCAGCTTTGTGTTTGGAAATTATTTGTTCTAGCTCAATGTTCTTATTAATTAAAGCTACATTTGCTTCTCTAATGGAGGCAAATGCTGCTATGCATGGTTCAGAACATAATTTGGCTTTTGCCTCAGAGGATACCTGTGATACCTGAGGTGTAGAGGCATTGGAAAATGAAGTATCAGCAGACTCCAGAGCCATAAGAGCTAGATTCCCAAAGGGACTGTCACCACCATGTTGACCAGCACCTGAGAACAGTTGATCATGACCAGACAAGTCATCTGGTAACTGCTCCAGTCAACAACTCCTGGGGTGAAGAAGCTGTGTTGTTGAGATTGAGGTTGTTGATGAGATAGGGAAGGCTGAGGTTCTGGTAATGCATGAGGTTGTGGTGTCATAGGAACTTGAACTTGATTTGACTGTGGCATGTAATAACAAGGGTACTGATATGGCATTTGACCCTGAGGAACAAAATATGCCGGAGATTGTTGTTGAGGATGATGACTAGAGGTGACAGGATGTTGCCTCTGTGTTGTTGACTATTGCCAGGAAAAGTCACAAAGGGTGCAGTAGAGTTAGATCCAGTTGATCTACACTCTCTTGCAAAGTGTCCAAGCCTTTGGCATTTGTGACACCTCAACTTGCTCTTGTCAAAACCAACTTTGGTTTTGCCAGAGAGTCCTGGGAATTTTCTTCCAGTTCTTTTGTAGAACTTCTGAGATCTGATATTTATCAAGGCCATTTGGCTCAAAATATCCATCTCTTCTAAGTCATCATCAGCAATCCCCTTGAGATCATCCATAATGAAACATAAATTGTCATTATTACACCCAGTAAACTGACCATCAACACTTACAAATGCAGAATCAGAAGTGCTTGAAGAGAAATTAATATGCTCATCATACTGGCATTCAGATGAAGCATATTCTGACTCATGACCCACCAAGGCAGTGTTGCCTTGTATAAAGTCTTCAGTGAGCTTTCCAGCTGAAGACAACTTTCTCTTCTGTTCTATCTCTCTCTCAAAAGTGAGCAGTTTCCCATGGAGTTGGGTGAGAGATAGTTTGTCCAAACTTGCACTGGAGGTAGGACAATAGTATATGTGTCCCATCTCTCAGGCAGTGATCTGAGAAATCTGTTATTCATCTTAATATTGGTGTATTCAAGTTTGACCATTTTTAGTTCAGATCAAACAAGAAAACCGCTCATATTGTTGAGTCAGTGTCTCACCCTTTCTATGAGAGAATGTCTCATATTGTTGGGCAAGAATTTCTCTATTATTTGCCAAGACCTCATCTGTTCCTCCAAATTGTTCTTTCAAAGCAATCCAGAGGTCATGGGCAGTTTCATGATGCATTAGCCCAGAATAGATTTCATTGGGCAATGCCATGGCCAAAATTCCATGGGCTTTTGCATCAATCTCAAGCAACTTCTTATCCTCATCTAAGTATTGCTCCCTCCTCTTCGGAACCATTTGATTGGTTTCCGGGTTATTCACCATAGGCTTGTGTGGACCATGTACCACTGATGTCCAACACCCTGCGCTGTTAACAGACAGGTGATGGAGCATACGTCTTTGCCATATGTTATACTCATTCCTAACCAGCATAGGAGGCTTGGTTGAGGAACCAGTATGTGAGGATCATTGGAAGGAGTGGTCATTTCCAGTTCAAAAACAGTTTAGTTCAAGTTTTAAAAAGTTTTAGACAGACCACAACAAACTCAATGAGAACCAAGAAAAGATCTCAGGATGAATGAGCAGAAATACAGAAAATTCAATCTCTATAACCGTTTCTTGCAAAAACAAAGGCTAATTCAATCAAACTTGATCTTGAATAGCAGTTTCAATGATCAATTGTTAGATCGATCAATGATTAACTGGCTCTGATACCATTTGACAGGATCAGTGATCATAAGTTTGATGTATTAGGATACAAAGCAGCGGAATACAAACTAGAATTAGACAAATTGTACGCAAGCAATGATACTTGTAAGCATTAAGATCGCATACGGTTATAGGGAGAGAATATATATATAATATTTCTGATTTCTAGGAATGTTTATAGATGTAGAATATTTCTAATCAATCATTCATCCATTCATTCACTCATTCATCCACGATTACAATAGGTTGTCACTCCTTATATAGAGTGCCACAATCACTGCTATTATCACGGAAAGTGACAACTGGCAGATCCAATACAAAAATAACTAATTCTTAACAAACTACTAATGTTCACAACTACTGAGAACATATCAGCATGTTAAGTACAAAATATAAAACTACTGAAACTACAACGACTGAAGAACAAGCTCTTCAGTCGTTTTACAAAACTACTGAAACATAAAAATATAAAACTACTGATATCACAACTACTGAAGAAGTACTCTTCAGCAGTTGTGACAAACTACTGAGCTTCAGTACTTGATCTTCAGACTTTGACCTTCAGGTGTTCATCAGCTGATGACTTCAGTAGATATCATGAGCTGATGTCTTCAGTCTTTGTCTTCAGACCTTGTACATCAGTTGTTGATCTTCAGCACTTGTAAACTCTTCAGCTGTTGTACTTCAGTACTTTGTCTTTCAGCTTCAGCACTTGTGTTCTTCAGCTGTTGTACTTCAGCACTTTGGTTCTTCAGCTGTTAAGATCTTCAGCACTTGATCTTCAGCTGTTGAAGTCTTCAGCACTTGTCAAACTACTGATGAGGCTTTCAGCAGTTGTTGTGATACCATGGGGGACTTAGAGATTTTCTGATCTTGGCTCATTGGTTCTTTTGGTCCACACGGTTGCATGGGGAGATGGGGTAAAATCAGTGTGCACCTGGGGAGAATGGTGCTCTTCAATGGCAATCTCCTCAAATGTGGAAGATCCAGATGGTGGGTACCCCTTCTGTGGTGTTGCAGGCTCTTTTGTGAGAGGAATCCTGAGCGGCTGTGGCTGGGAGAGTCTTATATCCACTAGGGGGTTATAACCAGCGGATATAGCCTGTGTTTGTGTTGCAGGGGCATCCTTAGGGGACTCATTTCCCGGAGTAGCCTTTTTGTTTTCTTTTTAGTGGGTTTGGTGGGGACTTTTGATTTGGAGGTGGTGGCTGTGGGTTCCAGCTGCGTGGGTTTGTGCAGCTTGGCAGCCATTTTGAGTGATTGGTCAGAGTTGTGCCGGGAGTATACTTCAGGCAATACAACCATAGCAGGGACTCCCAGGCCAACAAGTCCCTCAGCTTGAAGCTGGTTTGCAATTATGGCCATTATGAACTGAGGATATAATATCCAACGGTTAGCGGTTTGTTTTTGAGCCATATCCTTGAGCTCTGAAAATAGAATTTCCGAAAAATTTAAAGGTTGTTGCTCAAGGATGGAGAATAGTACTTGCTGCCACCTTGTAGACATTTGATCCCAGAGGAAGTCTTAGGAGCCAAACAGACATTTACCATGTGAAATATGAGACGTTCAGCATCATGGAAATGTTTCTTCAGTATGGTGGAGGCACTAAGGTTTCCCTGATATCCATGGTGGGCAAAGGATAAATCAGTTGTGCCCTTTGGATATGCAGCAGGAAAAGTGGCATCATCCAGGTGTGGGTTTTGACGAAGTATATCGGGAGTGATGACCACTTGGTGGTTGTTGTGACGACCGACCAGAGAGACTCTGTTTGTTCTCCCCAGTGGTGAGGGTGACGTTCATCCAAAACTGGTTAAGGGATTCGGCATGAAGGATTGGATTGAGAAGAAAGGCCGTTTTGTAGGGTGACTGGACCATAAGATCAATAGCATTATCGAACTTAGCCCAGAATGGCGATTTGGTGAGGTAAGCTACACAGTTGTGTCGCGGTTTGAGCTGCATGGACGCCATTTATGAGAGAGAAGTTTTGGAGAGATGAACGTTAGGTTTGAAGAAGATGAGGCTCTGAAGGATTAGGTCGGATATTTATAGGGTACGGGTTAGAAAACGACTTAAGGGTTTGGTGTTAGTCATTAGTAGTTTTAAACGACTGTTGACATGGTATTACCCTTTCAGACGTTGTAACAGCTGAAGTCGTGGTTTTAGGCATCAGCAGTTAGAAAACTACTGAAGACCATGGTTTTGACTTCAGATGATGAAACAACTGAAGACTTGGTATCAGTCATCAGTAGTTGTGAAACTACTGAAGACATTGGTTTTGTCAGCAGTTGTTGTAACAGCTGAAGACTTGGTGTAGTCTTTAGTAGTTGTGAAACTACTGAAGACATGGCTTTGTCATCAGTTGTTGTAAACAGCTGATGACTTGGTATTAGTCATCAGTAGTTGTGAAACTACTGAAGACATGGTTTTGTCATCAGTGTTGTAGGATGAAACAGCAGTTGTAGAAACAACTGAGAAAGTTCTCTTCAGTAGTTTTCGTCAATTCATAGCCTTTCAGCTGTTTCATACTGTCCTCAACACTTACTCATCAGACTTTGCATCTGCTTTTCAGGTGTTTCATAGGACGTCAGTACTTATCTGTGTACTGATTTCAGTAGTTAACTAAATCAGTAGTTCACTACATCAGTAGTTGTAACTACATCATAGTTGTAACTACATCAGTAGTTGTAACTACATCAGTGGTTTAGAACAGATAAAGTACTTCAGTACTTGTGAGGCATTTAGCGTTCAGTAGTTATAAAAACTACTGAAGGTGAAAGAACTCATCAGTACTTATATGTGACATGGTTACCAATGATCACCAGTACTTATTACTGAGATCATCAGTAGTTGTCACTTATTCTAGCTGCAGCATACCAAGCCTTAACACAAGGTTTTGGAAAGTAGAACTATCCAAAGGCTTAGTAAAAATATCTGCAAGCTCATCAGCACTAGGCACAAACTTAGGATCAATCAGACCTTTTCAAAACAATACCGAAAAAGTGATGTCTGATCTCTATATGTTTGGTCCTAGAGTGCTGGACTGGATTTTTGACAATACACAGAGCTGAAGCACTATCCATTAATAATGGAGTCTTAGTCTCTGTAATGCCATAATCCAGAAGTTGGTTCTGAAGCCAGAGTACCTGAGAAGTGCAACTTGCAGCAGCAATGTACTCGGCTTCAGCAGTTGATGTAGCAACAGATGTTTGTTTCTTACTCTGCCAAGAATCAAACAGTTGCCTAGGAATTGACAACCACCAGAAGTTGACTTTCTAGTTAACTTGCACCCTGCATAGTCACTATCTGAAAAAGCAACTAATTTGCAAGAGTGTCTAGTGGAATACCATAAACCTAGAGATTGTGTACCTTGCAAATATCTAAAGATTCTCTTGACTGCAATCAAATGAGACTCTTTAGGAGCAGCCTGAAATCTAGCACAAACACATGTAGCAAATAATATCTGGTCTAGAAGCTGTTAAATACATCAAGGACCCAATCATACATCTGTGAAGTGTTTCATCAACAGCTTTACCTTTCTGATCTGCATCCAGTTGTGTGGTGTTGCACATGGGAGTAGAACAGGTCTTACAGTTTTGTAAATCAAACCTATTCAAAAGATCTTTTGTATATTTTGACTGATGAATAAAGGTTCCATCAGCCTTTTGTTTAATTTGCAAGCCTAGAAAGAACTGTAATTCTCCCATTGCACTCATTTCAAACCTCTTTTTCATTAATGTTGTAAAATCATCACACAATTGGGGATCAGAGGATGCAAAAATGATATCATCAACGTAAATCTGAACAAGTAGCTTATGCTGATCCACCTTCTTAATGAACAAAGTTTTATCAATGGAGCCTCTAGTGAAATTATTCTTAAGAAGAAAAGTGGAGAGTGTCTCATACCAGGCTCTAGGAGCTTGTTTCAACCCATAAAGAGCCTTATCAAGTTTATACACCCATTCAGGATGTTATTATCCTCAAAACGTGGTGGTTGACACACATAAACTTCTTCCTTTATTTTACCATATAAAAATGCACTTTTGACATCCATTTGAAAAACTTTAAGATTGTGGAATGCAGCATAGGCTAAAAACAATCTGATTGCCTCTAGTCTGGCTACAGGGGCAAGGTTTCATCATAGTCAATACCTTCTTCTTGTGAAAACCCCTGTACAACCAGTCTAGCCTTGTTCTTAACAATAAGCCCATTTTCATGAGTTTTATTCCTAAACACCCATTTAGTGCCTATTGCACACTTACCTGGGGGAGAGGAACCAGTTCCCACACTTGCTGTTTCTTGAACTGAAGTAGCTCAAGCTGCATGGCTTCAACCCATCCATTGTCTCTCAAAGCAACATGGTAGTTCTTTGGCTCTACCTGACTGATGAAGAGAGCATAGAAGCAGAAGTTAGACAATTGACTTCTTGTTGAAACTCCAGCATTGATATCACCAATAATCTGAGACATTGGGTGATTCTTTAGTTCTTGATAAACAATGAGATCTATGCAAGTGTTTGTAGGACCTTCAGCAGCAGCAGATGTTGATGCAGACTCTTGAAACCAAGAATTAGATGGTAACTCAAAAGATGTAGAGGAATCAGAGATCTCATCAGCATTTATTGTGGATGGAATTGCTGAAGCTACAGGAACATCAAATTTAGCAGACACAGGCAGTTGGTCACTAAACTTGAATAGCTGAGTATTGATATTATCATTATCATCATCAATACCACCAGGTGGAAGACATGCTGGAGAAGATGATTTATCCACATGATCTGCAACAGCTGGAGGTTGATAAGGAACATATTGCAGTATGTCGAAATCAAACAACTCCATAGGGTTTTGTGGAATCTTGTCCATAGGAGATTCATTAAACTTCACATGCAAAGTCTCTTCAACTATCTTTGTTCTACAGTTGAAGACTCTGTATGCCATGCAAGTAGATGAATAACCAACAAAATACCCTGCATCCACCTTAGGATCAAATTTTTGGAGTTGATCCTTTGTGTTGAAAATAAAACAGGGACACCCAAATGCTTTGAAAAATGAAATTAGAGGAGCCAAGTGATGGAGAACTTCATATGTAGTCTTCATCAACCTCTGATTTACTAAGGCTCTATTCTGCACATAGCAAGCTGTGTTAACAGCTTCAGCCCAAAAGGTCAGTGGCAAACCAGAGTCAGCCAACATGGACCTTGCAGCTTCAATTAGGCTCCTGTTCTTCCTCTCCACTACTCCATTTTGTTCTGGAGTCCGTGGATGCTAAACTACCTTTTGATTCCCTTTGAAAGATAGAAGTCATCAAGTGTATGGTTTCTGAATTAAGTTCCATTGTCACTCCTTATACACTTGACTGAATGAGAATACTGCTTCTCAACATACAACACAAAGTGAATAATCTTCTGAGCAACCTCATCCTTTGAATGTAGAAAGAAAGTCCATACAAATATGGAGTAATCATCCACAATTACCGGACAATATTTCTTCTTTGCCATGCTCATCACTCTCACAGGACCAAATAGATCCATATGCAGTAATTGCAAGCAGGCAGTGGATTTAGGCTCTTCAATAGGAGGGAATGAGGCTTTGTGCTGTTTTCCTTTTAAACAAGCAGTGTAGGTTTCATCACAGTGGAACTCCTTTATTGGTAAGCCTCTGACTAAACTATTGTGAATCAGCTGATTCATGTTTTTGAAATTAACATGACCCAGCCTTCTATGCCATAGTTTAGATTCTCGAGGAGAGGCTTTGGAAAATAGGCAAGGATGGCCTCTGAGATCTATTTTCTTGGAAAGATCTAAAGCATACACTCTTCCTGTTCTGTTGGCTCTCAGGAGAGTGTGATCATCCAACACCTTATCAATCAAATGCAGAACTTTGGATGACAGAATCCTACAGTTCTGACTGGTGAAAAGAGCAACATGGCCTTTATCACACATTTGACTGACACTCAAGAGATTGCACTTGAGATTTTCCACATGATTAACATCATCAAACTTTATTTCTCCATTGGAGACAAAGCCGTTTCCAATGATGTAACCCCTAGCATCATTGCCAAAAGAAACAACCCCTTCTTTCCTTGAGAGTAGTCATGAAGAAGAGAGCTGTTCCCAGTCATGTGCATAGATCCCCCACTGTCTACATACCAGATGCTACTTTGGCATATTGAAGAACCCTGCAATTATAAACAATGAGTTAGTTTTGGAGACCCAAACCTTTTTGTTTTTGGGCCTGTTCTCATCAACAGATGGTAAACTAACAGGTTTGATGGAAACAACAGCCTGAGAGGAAGAAGATGGTGAAGAAGAGGAATCCTTTGGCTTGGACCTCCTTTTCTGTGGTTTCAACATAGGAAAATCTAATTGGTTAACTCTTCCTAATAGATGTTGAACCATCATAACCAGCTGTGTCTGATTTTGTGATAAAGTATTCAGCTCATCAGACACATTGCCATTAGAGTTTGATAAGTTCCTATGTTGCACCTTCTTCTTTTGGGCAATCTCAGCTGTTACCTATTTAACCCCTTCCTTTTTGGATTTCTTTATGGACTTAAGGGTTACAGGATTTGATGTTGCTGATACAAATGTGGCCTCAAACTCAATTTTCATTTTAACCATTTTCTCTTTAATTTCCTCTTTATGTTTGAGTTTGGATCCTCTTTTGTACCAACAATCATCTGTAAGATGATTGGACAAGCCACATACTTCACATGGTTTCTTCTTCATCTTATATTGATCATCAACTAAAGAGGATGAAACTACTGAAGACTTGCTCTTTAGTACTTTGAAAGCATTGTTTGCTTTCTTGACTTCCTTTTTAGTAGTCTTCAAACTCTTTCTTAACAGTTTTCTTCTCTTCAGTACTGACAGTAGTTTGAGTTTGAACTTCAATTGTTAAATCTTGCTCTCCAGTCCTTTCAGGACTTTCAGAATTAACTCCTGAGTTGATCAACTCTTTGATCATGTGAGTGTCAGCAATGGAACCATCAACATCAGCTGATAGGTTCTGAGAGGGCTTAGTGCTGACTTCTACTTCTGATGGTGCTGTATCAGAAAGTAGATCACATGATGAAATGGATTGGTTATTGCTCTCACCATCAGATTCTACCTCTGCTCTGGTAGTAAAATCTGTAGGTGGAGCAGTGTGATTATAACCAATGCCAAACTTCACATTGGAAGCAGATTGCTTACTAAGAAGCATTTCAAAGCCCTTGCAAGAATTTAGCCATCGATCACACTCTACCTGGGTAGTTGCAAGTGTATCCTTGAGATTTCTATACTTCTCTAGAAGTATCTCTTCCCTAGCCTTATCATCAGTTATTTGGCATTTAAGTTTGTAAATATCATCATTCTTCTCATTAAGCACAGACTCAAATTCAGCTTTGCTTTTGGAAATAATTTGTTCTAGCTCAATGATCTTGTTGATTAAAGCTACATTTGCTTCTATAATAGATGCAAATGCGGCTATGCATGATTCAGAACATAGTTTGGCTTTTGCCTCAGAGGATACCTGTGATACTTTTGGTGTAGAGGCATTAGAGGATGAAGTATCAGCAGAATCCAAAGCCATAAGAGCTAGATTTCCAAAGGGACTGTCACCACCATGTTGACCAGCACCAATGAACAGTTGTTCATGACCGGACAAATCATCTGGTAAACTGCTCCAGTCAATAACTCCTGGGGTGAAGAAGCTGTGTTGTTGAGGTTGAATTTGTTGATGAGATTGGGAAGGTTGAGGTTCAGGCAACGCAGGTGATTGTTGTGAAATGGGAGCTTGAACTGGATTAGACTGAGGCAAGTAATAGCAGGGAACAGGATATGATATTGGATCCTGGGGGACAAAGTATGCAGCAGATCTAAGATGTGAATGATGACCAGAACCAGCAGGATGTTGCCCTCTGTTTTGAGGACTAGTACTAGGAAAAGTCACAAAGGGTGCAGAAGAGTTAGATCCAGTTGATGTACACTCTCTTGCAAAGTGTCCCAGCCTTTGGCATTTGTGACACCTCAACTTACTCTTGTCAAAACCAACTTTGGTTTTGCCAGAGAGTCCAGGAAATTTCCTGCCAGTTCTCTTGTAGAACTTCTGAGATCTGATATTAATCAATGACATTTGGCTCAGAATATCCATCTCTTCTAGATCATCATCAGCTATTCCTTTCAAATCATCCATGATGAAGCATAGATTGTCACTATTACTGCCAGAATGACTCTCAATACCAACAAATGCATGATCAGAACTATTTGAAGAGAAATCAATATGCTCATCATAATTGCTTTCAGATGCAGCATATTCTGACTCATGACCAACCAAGGCAGTATTCCCTGGTACAAAGTCATTAGTGAGCTTTCCTGATGAGGACAGTTTCCTTTTCTGCTCTATCTCTCTTTCGAATGTAAGCAGTTTCACATGAAGTTAGGTGAGAGATAGACTATCCAGATTTGCACTGGAGCGTAGAACAATAGTGTATGTGTCCCATCTCTCAGGCAGTGATCTGAGGAACCTGTTACTCATCTGGCTGTTGGTGTATTCCTGTTTCACCATTTTCAGCTCAGAGATCAAGCAGGAAAAACGCTCAAACTGTTGAGTTAGTGTCTCACCATTTCTATGAGAGAATGTGTCATATTTTTGGGCAAGGATTTCTCTGTTGTTTGCTAAGACCTCATCTGTGCCACCGAATTGTTCCTTCAGGGCATTCCAGAGATCATGAGCAGTTTCATGATGCATAAGCCCTGAATAGATTTCATTAGGCAGTGCCATCGCCAGAATTCCATGGGCTTTAGCATCAATCTCGAACAGTTTCCGATCTTCATCAGAGTATTGTTCCTTCTTCTTCGAAACCATTTGATTGGTTTCTGGATTGTTCACCATAGGCTTATGTGGTCCATGTACCACACATGTCCAACAACCTGAACTGTTAACAGACAGGTGATGAAGCATTCAGCTATTGTGACAACGTCTGATACTTTGGTCTTCAGCAGTTGTGTCTTCAGACTTTGTCTTCAGCACTTGTGTCTTCAGACTTTGTCTTCAGCACTTGTGTCTTCAGACTTTGTCTTTAGCACTTGTGTCTTCAGACTTTATCTTCAGCACTTGTGTTCAGACTTTGTCTTCAGCACTTGTGTCTTCAGACTTTGTAATCAGATGTTGTCTTCAGACTTTGTCTTCAGCACTTGTGTCTTGAGACTTTGTCTTCAGCACTTGTTTCTTCAGACTTTGTCTTTAGCACTTGTGTTCAGACTTTGTCTTCAGCACTTGTGTCTTCAGACTTTGTAATCAGCACTTGTGTCTTCAGACTTTGTAATCAGCTGTTGTCTTCAGCTGTTGTGGTCTTCAGTAGTTGTTGCGACGTCTGTGGGACTTAAAGGTTTTTCTGATCCGGCTCATTGGTTCTTTTGGTCCAACACATGGCATATTTCAAAAGGTGTCATTTCCACTTTGTTGGTTCGGGCCATATTCAAAATACGGGCCGCAGAGAGCAAAGCGAAACCTCAAAATGATAGAGGTAGTAAGCTTCTAGCCATCATAGATCGAACCATATCTAATAGAGTTCAATTTCTCCTCTCGAACACGACATTATGTTGTGGTGTTCTAGGTGGGGATAGTTGTGAGACAATACCACAACTTCTAAGATGGTATTTAAAAGTATCATTGAGGTATTCACCTCCTCTATCGGTGCAGAGAATTTTTATTTTCTTGTTGAGTTGATTTTCTACTTCATTTTGGAAGATTTTGAACATTTCAAAAGCTTCATCTTTGTGTCTTCACAAGTACACATAACCATATCGACTATAGTCGTCAGTAAAGGTAATGAAGTATCTTTCATGGTACCTAGTCATTGGCTTAAAAGGACCACATACATCCGAATGTATGATGCCTAATACATCTTTTGCCCGTTTGGACTTGCCACTAAAAGGTGCCTTAGTCATTTTACCTTGTAAACAAGATTCACATACATCGAATGAATCATATTCATTTGCTTTCAAAAGACCATTCTTTTAAAGTGTTTGTATGCGTTTCTTGATTATATGACCAAGACGGCAATGCCAAAGATAGGTATCACTCAAATCCAATTTGAGTTTCTTTGTGGTGGTTTGGTACAATGAGTTATCATATAATGTGTTTCCACGAAGCAATTCGTAAATACCATTAATAGGAATAGCTTTAAAATAAAACGTGTCATTTAAAGAAACATGAATTTTATTCTTAATAAATGACAAAACATAACCATATTGTCTTAATTGGGCAACAGAAATAATGTTCCTAGTCAAACTAGGAGCATCCAAAATATTGCTCAAAATTACTTCCAAACCATTTCGAAGCTTCAAGATGTAGTCCCCTCGGCCTTCAACTTGAACTTTTGCCCCATTCCCCATGTAGAGGCTCACATCCCCTTTCTTGAAGTCCTTACTTCTTTTGAACCCCTGCAATAAGTTGTAAATATGAGTTCCACATCCGGTATCCAATACCATAGTGTTAGAGGATATTAAATTTAGACCAATATGGATCATAAAAATTGTACATGAGGTTTACCCGGCATCCCTCTTTGCTTGCAACTCTTTGAGATGGACTGGGCAATTTCTTGCCCAATGTCCAATCTCCCCACACTTAAAGCATGGGTCATTTGAAGCAACCTTTGGCTTCTTCTCTGATGGTTTTGGTGGTGGCGCTCTTACCACTCCCTTTCCCTTTCCCCTAATGTGCCATTTACCCTTGGCAACATTTGCCTTGGGTGCAGGGTGAGGCCTCTTCTTGTTCCCACCTTCATTGATGGTGAGAATGGGTAAAACCCTTTTACCCATGGCCGCCTCGGCAGTTTTGAGAATAGAGTGAAGCTCACTTATTTTCTTGTCCCACCTGTTCATGTTATAATTCATGAAAAAATTGTCAAACCTTTTTGACAAAGAGTTGAGGATCAAAATCCGTAGCAGACTCTTTTGATACAGGACAATTCAGCCGTTCGAGGTGGTCAATATGGCTTTCCATCTTAAGTACATAAGATGAAACAGATTGGGTGTCGTCCATACGACACGCATGGAGTGCTCGAACCGTTTCGAAGTGCTCAACCCGTGCTTGTTATTGGAATGTTTCCTTCAACTGGGTTATCATGTCGTACACTCCATGATGTTCATACTCCTTTTGGAGATCTTGAGTCATACTTGCCAACATAAGGCAAGACACTTGGACCGAGTCGTCAGTGTATTTCACCCAATTATTATAGGCCTCCACATCATCCTCACTAGGTTGATAGGGAATCGGATCGTCTAATATCTATGATCGTTTCTCTTGCTTGAGAACATTTCTCAAGTTTCGAAACCAATCAATAAAGTTATTGGAGAATGGTTCTTAGTGATAGTGACTGAGCGGTCGGGATTTCATTGTTATCATTATTGTTGGTGGCCATCTACAAAATATAACAAAGTTCAATTTTAGTAATTTTGATATGTTCATATTTAAATAATTAAAACCCCTTTTAAGTGTCTCACATAATTTTAAATCTAGAATCCAACGTTACATTTAAATAGTGGTTAGGTGACCTTTATCCCATTATTTAAATTAACAAGGTAGTCAACCTTTTGACAATTGCAACCCTTTGCAACTTCTAGGGTATGGGATCGACTTTAAACATCATATGTATAGTCGGCATGTTTATCCCATCAATACCTTTGTAAACCATATTGTAGGTGATCCATTTAACATGGTTTCAAATCAAGTTACCCTACTTGCACACACATGTGAGTTTTCCAACATAGGTGATTAGGTGACCTTTATCACACAAATATGGTACTCCTACCTCAAAACACAAGTTCCCTCATAATAGTTAGGTGTCCATTATCCCATTAGGTGTTTCCAAATGACTCAAGTGTTGTGCAAAAGGATGGTGTTAAACTTGTTTAAAAGGAATTTAAGTTTTCATAATCTTAGTTTAGAAAACTCTATGTACCTTATACTTGCATGCTTTCAAATACAAGGTACCCTATGGTTCACTTTTAATAAAACCTCTTTTATTAAAACCATTAATCCTTTTAACAACCTTTTATTAATCACTTAATGATAAGGAACCATCAAATTTTCAGCTTGTTAATTTGTTAATGAGTTTGTATTGCATATCCAAATATCAACCAAACAATCAAACAACAAACATCCAAACTAGCATAAACATACAAACATGGTGCATAACCATAGCCACTAAGTTAACCACACTTGTTTGCCATCACAAGTGTTGTCATAAGGTCTTTCCTAAGGGTGAAGAAAACACATCAAAATGTGTCCATTAACTCCCACTTGAATCCACATCCAAATGCTTCAAGTGTCCATGTCTTTTGTGTCCTTCTTTGAGTCTTCATCTTGTGTATCTTCTTTTACCAAATCATATCCTAATACAATTTTTCTAATAAAATAAATGCACCTAATCTATTTATTACATAACGAAATGAATAATAAATTCCAACCCAAGATATGTCACACCCCGACCAACGGCGGAATCATCGGGGCGGACGAATGGGAGACGATTGCTCATAGCACATCGAACTAATTAAGTTGAAATAATATTAAATGTAATTATTCAATAAACATTACAAGACAAATAAAATAATAACATAACAATCAAAATACAACAAAAAACTTAAGTCTTTCAATTAGTCTAGGTCGAAGTTCTATATGAGCACAAGAAGATCTTCAAGTAGGAAACCTGAAACATGATAAAAATAAAAGATTAACTAAAAATAGTTGGTGAGTTCCCATGGTTTAAACAAACGCATATATGTATATTTATAAAACGGTTACAAGTAGCAATTCATGTTATAAGTTATAAGTTAGTAAGGTTATAGAACACATATCATTACAACCAAACATCGACTTGATTACAAGTATATAAGATTGGCTAAGTGTATTTGGTTCCCATGATGACAGGCATACGTCATCAGGAGTCGACAATACATCGACTTTAGCACCAAATAGGCTTGTTAGGCCCAAAGATCTAAGACGTCGCCAGGATAGCAATAGTTAATGATTGTAAACAAACTATGTATCTCATATAATCACTTACAACACACAAATAACCATGACAAAAATATGAATTGAAAGTGCTTTACAAGTCTCAAACGTTTATAAGTGTATGACGTATAAGTATCATGTTTCACCCTAAAATAGTGTGAAATAAAGTATACATTATATATATAAGATGATGATAAGATAACAAATGAGGCTCCAATGATTTCTCTTACAAGATGGCTAAATGTATATGTTCCAAGATTAAGTTCGATAATAAGATTAACAATAAGACGTGAACTAGGGTATTAATTGGAATTTGGGGGTTTAAATAATTAAGTAAAATAATGATTTGTTTATGTTTTGGTTTAATAAAGACAACATAAATCAATTAAAATATCTCCACAATTTAATTTATTGATTTAATAGAAATTAAGTATAATATGTGAAAAGAAATAATTAATTTAATAATTAACTATTTTAAACTTGATAAAGAGAATTAATTAAATGCTTATAAATGATGTTAAAAATTTGTTTTAAAATAATTTTATAAAGTTTTGGGCTTTTACAATGATTTATCATAAAGGTTTTATAATACAAAACCCTAAAACATTAAGAATAAATTAAATAAAAGTTAACAAATAAATTTATTAACTATTTATGATTTAACATGGTTAAATAATTCATTGAATAATTAATTATTTAAATAATCATCTAAATAATCATTTGCATAAGTAATTATTTACATAATCATTGAACTATAATATATTTACAACATAAATGACTTTGTAATATTTTTTTATAACTTTTTTATTCAAAAAAAAGTATTAATTAAATCTAAGAATTATAAGTGTTAAAACTTTTAAAAATTAATTTCATATTTCTGTAATAATTTAATTAAAAAAATAATTTTTATTGTAATTTATTAATATAATCTTAATTTTCTGATTGTAATTTATACAGAAAAAACTAATTAGAAACAAAAATGGCAGAGGCCCGGTTCGAACCGGGACCTCATGCCTAGGATGATTTACTAATTACCAACAGGGCTATAGCCCAAGTGTGTTCAAATTCTGCTTTCAAATCTTTTAAACATTAATTTTTTATTCACCCAAATGATCATAAACCCTAATTTGATTTGGATCCAATTGAACCCCGAATGGTTAAGGTTAACAAATGAAATGTTAGGGCTTTTAAACCCTAGATAAAATCGAGTATATAGATGTGTTTAATTACTTGATTTAGATGTATATCGATGATGAATAAGATAGGACAGTCGCGACTTAAATGAATGGGGATCGAGGTGAAAATGATGATGATAATCCAATTAATCTAACGCGAAGCTCCTAAGGATTGCGATGATCAAAACCCCTTAATCAATTGTGATTATTATTGCTTTGATCATGGGTCTCGTATGAGTTGCAGGTCGCATGTGATGATGGTTGTATGTGATATCTGTTGTGTTTCAGATGGAATTGAAGCTTGTATACGATTTGAGATAGATAATCGATCATTTTGGTTCATTTAATTGGATTATTATTAAGTTTTAATGTCCAAACGGCTATGGGTTTAAGGTCGACGGTTACTTTGCTTCAATGGGTTCATATACATGATTTGAAGAAGTTTAAAGCTCATAATAGTGTTCGAATCTCATACCCGAAGCGATTGGAAACGGTTCTTGGGTGAAATTCCATGGGGTTCTGGCGTTTTACCCCTTGCCGGAGTCGACTGGGGGTGGCCGGAGATAGGGTCGCTCGAAATACGGAAAAGATGGGGTTTTAAAATAATTTACATATTTGCTCCCTATGATTTCAATGGTTTATTATTTTATGCCTAACTTTTAAAACTAAGTTTCAAAAATTACATTTTGAACCTCAAACTCATAATATCCTTATGTTAAAATAATTCAAAGTATTTATAAACTCCATTAAATAAATCATTAATTTATAAAACTTTTTAGACTTTAAATGTCTATAAGAATATAAGCTTTATGTAGTAATGATTTATTTTAGTGTATAAATGACATATAAAACTTTACAAATTAAAAAGCTTTATTTTATAAATTATAAAATATTTTATAAATCATAAAATTATAATAACTTGTTTAAATGATTTGACAAATAATAATTGAATAAAACAACTCGTAATGTTTGTTAAATTACACATTTAATGCATTTGATTTATTAAAAATAATTAAAATAATCTAATAATGATGTTGTTTCATTGCATGAAAGTTCAAGATGGTTTCGGGTTTGGGTTTTAAATTGGAAAAACTTGGCGGATGTTACAATATACAAAAACCCAAATTACAACCCTTTCAAGAAACAAACCAACATGACATACAACAATCAACCAAAACCAAACACATGAGGCCAAGGCTATGTTATGCACGATAATATGAAACACATTCAACATCCAAGAACAACAAAGAATCCCTTATTTCAGCCGTAAAGTTTCAGCCAACATAAATTAAAACTTTAACGTTGTCCGAACAACACAATCAACCATTTGATGTTAATCTTTCAAGGTTTATACTAAAGCATGCAAGATTAAACCTTGAAACATAAAGGATTCATACAACCACAAGAAAACAGCCCCTAATAGGTTGAAAAGGTCCTTGAAAACTAACTTTTCAAGACCTTTTGAAGCACATATTCCATATAACCGGCTCTAGATGCCATTGATGGGTTTTGTCACATGCAAAACACTCAGTTTAACCATTTAAACTACGAAAACGCAGCGGAATACGAGGTTTATCATATGGTTTACAATGTGAAAAATTATGCCATATTAAACAACCAACAAAACCCATGAATGAGGATCGAAATATATATGAAATAGTATGCTATCAAACAAGACATAACAACCATAGGGTGTTTAGAGATACAACCTTTTGTACGAAAGTTGTAGATGTATGAGATGAATGTGGAGATGTTGTTGAATGTCCAGCCCTCAAGAGAGAGAACCTCAAGCTTGTATACCCACAAGCCTAAACAAACACCTAATCTTGTTAGGTAGAAGAACACCAAGATGTACTCCCTTTTGAACAATCCGAATCAGCCAAGAAGATCTTGAAGTGCTGCCAACAAAATCGAATTTTCCAGCCCTTTCTTTCTTCCCTTTTGAACGAAAATGGATTGTTCTTTGAGAGAGTTTTGGCCTTGTCTGTGTGAGAGAAAGGTGTGTATTTGGGTTGAGTGAAAGAGTGAGTTAAGTCTTGCAAAAGCCAAGACAAAACAAAGCTGCCAATCAACCCACATGGGCGGCCAAAAATGTGAAACCCAATGGGTTTCCCTCCCATTTGAAACTTTCATCAAATTACTCTTTCAACCATAAGTTTTTTTAAAAAATTAAAACCCCTTTTAATTTTATAACCATAACACACTTTTTTTTTATTATTTAACCAACTTAAATAATGAAACCAATAATATCTCATGAACAAACTATCCATATAATGTTGTTCTACCACAAAACAATGTTTTAGAAAACTCATTTTCTAAATTGGTGTCAATGTTTATTTATATGATCTCATCAACAAAGAAACATATATTGCTGTTTGTATAGCTTGTTATTGGGTATGACTTGACTTGGATCATAACATACTAACCACATCAATCTTGTATGTGTCATAGGCATATGAGGTCCAACAAGGGAACCAAGCCTTAACTGCCTTGGGTGACCCAGAGGCATCACACATCATAATTCTACCCACTGTCCATTTGAGGGTGAGGGCAGATCAATCTTCCTCTTGTTCTCATTATCAGACATTTGACTTGATTTTTCTTTCCATAAGCCAGTTTTGTGTAAGGCCTTTTTGTGATAAACAGACGACCGGCTAATGGTTTGAACTTTATGCTCACTAGTCCTTTTTGGTGGAGTACTAGAGCTCCGTTTCGAAGAACTTGGTTTCGTCTCATGAAGTTCAACTTTTTTCCTTAGTGTTTGATAATAAGGACAGGTAGAAGCAATGTGTCCATACTTTCCACAGTTGTAGCATGATCTACTTTCTATATGTTGGTGAAACTATTTCTGTGGGAAGGCGTGTGACACAGATGTGACTTTAGTTTGTTTGGGTTTGTACACTTCTTGTTTAGATGCTTTAAATTCTTTAACAAAATTCATTGTTTCACCAATTTTAACATCTTTACCCTTTTGTTTATTTGGACTAATACATGGTGCACGAGGTTGATTAACTGGTTTGGTCTTTTTGGGTTGACACATAGATATGTTAGAACGTGACTTCACCATAACTGTTTCAAATTGCTCATTCAAATTAACAATAGGCATCTTACCTATAGACTTTAAAGTGGCCTCCTCTTGTTTAGTGGTAGATTCCAGCGATTTACTCGTGGAATCTGGATCACTAAAACAAGAGGAGTGGACCCCACATGATCCTTGAAAGGATTGATATTTACTGGTCTCTATTTAAAATTTACCACTTTCTCATGTGGTGGTGGAACCACATTGTATCCGAACCCCTCCCCATTGTTGCGTTCTCTCACTAATTGTTGGACTATACGAGAAGAACTTGTCCAACTGTACAGTTTTTGTGTTAATGAGTTTACTTCGACTTCCAAAACTGCTTTTTCTTTCTTGGTTTCTTCTGGGGAGTTTAAATTGATCTTTATGTCATTTTTTTAGTTAACAACAACCACTTCATTTTCCCTAGGTTGTTTATTTAAAAGCTCTACTTTTCTCTTTATAATTGTGCTCATTTTGTTTTAAAATCCTATTGGCTTCTGTGCACAGTTGTAAGTCATTTACTAAGCTATCATTGTGATCTATTAACCTAGAAATTTTTTAATCTATGTTGTCTCTAAATTTATTACATTTATCACAAGCATGATTATCAAAAAGTGGGTCTGTCATACTTACCTATGAAGACCCGGTTGAATCAGCCATCAATGTAGAGTTTGAATTCTTAGTTGCTGGAGATTCTGAAACTATAGTTGTGAGATCCTCTTTATTCAAGTGAGTGATCACATTATTAGGATTTTCATGGTCTAACATTACTAGTTCAACAGCTATATCACCCTAACTTACAGTGTCATCATCCAAAACCTCAACATTTGCAATGTTTGACTCTCCCGGGGATACAAACCGAAAGGTCCAATCTTGACCTTCGTCATCATGTGTAGTCAAAGCCTTTGGATCTTTATTTGATGATGTAGCATCAGTTGTGGGTTGTCTTTACGGTTGATTGATCAGAAAGGATTACAGATACCTGTCTTCTTGGGCTTCATATTCACGTTTGAAGTACCCCTTTTCTCCATAGTTGAAAAAGGAACTTTGGTTTTACTGAAACCAAAAGTTGTATCCTTTGTAGCTATCAAGTTCTGTCCAATCTTCTTAACAAACATCTTGGCTATACGAATAGCACTGCCAACACCCACATTATGTCCATTCTTTCCAATTCATTCTCGTCCACCTCCTCATAATGCTCATCAGCCAGGTGGCAATTTCTCATCTTTCCTACAACAAGACCATCATAAGAATGAACAACCGCAGCTAAGAGGTCCATATGCTCCTTTGAAACCTCCACAGTGATATTCCTGAGATTCTCGGTCTTCAACTTGATAGCGTTAGATTCAGGTACTATATATTGGGTGCTTGATAACCCTGATGTTTCAGATCCTGAAGTATAGGCTTGCGGAGGAGCTGCTGAACTTGACACGAATGCAGTTTGAAGTGGTGCTCCTGAGCTTTTTGAGGTGGAAGTTGAATTATACAATGATGGCTTCTGAGTAGAAGATCCTTTCTGAGACCTATACTTCATCCTCAGTTCCTCCTCCCTCAGTTTCAGGATGAAGTCATTTACGTCTAATTTATCCAGTAAATTGTTCTCTCTCAAATTAGACACAAACGAGTCCCACTTCTTTGGCAGATCATGGGCAAAGCTTGATACCTAGTCTTCCAATGACGTTGTAACCCCATGAGTATGCAACTCGGTCATTAAATGGTAGAATCGGTCTATGACATCATCCAAGCTCTCCTTACCCATCGATGAGAAATTATCGAACTCCATCTTCAAAGCTTTTGCCTCTAGAGCTTTTAAGGATGCATTCCTGTCGCATCATTTTTCTAGAGCCTCCCATAGTTTCTTTGCCTGTTTATTCTCAAAAAAATGGTGGAATATGTCCTTAGGTATCGATTGAGTCAACAGAGCATACACCTTTTTCTCAGCATTACACTTCACCTTCTGGCTATCAGTCATGCCGCCTAGAGTAAGTTTGATGCCATGAGCACCAACCAGCATACTACAACCAGTCTCGATTGATTCCCACAGATTAGGATCAACACCATTTAGATAAATTTCAAACCTTTGCTTCCATTGTGGGTAATCGTCTAATGTGATAAGCTTAGGCGGCTTAATGTGATTCCCAATCTCATTTTCGAGAATAGTAGGTTCTGGATACGTGAGTCCCTACCTACACAAAATGCCGAGTACTGATCTTGCATTTCTTTATACTTTGAGAGCTAGAACAAACTGTTTCACTGGTGCAAATGGAGGGATGCGATTAGGTCAATTGTGCGAATGGACTAATGCGGATGAATCAATCGTGCGATTGAACCGATGCGGATGAGTCAATCGTGTGATTAAGCAAGTGCGAATGAACAATGCGAATTGACTAATGTGGTGTTCAGACATACGAATGAAAGGGCGACTGAGTTCAATCGTGCATATGGGAGGAGCGATTAAGTCCAGTCGTGCAATTGGGCCAATCGTACGACTGAGGGTGCTGGAATTGAAAATTTAAAGGTTTTTTATACTTTGACACCAAAATACAATTTTCACAAACCCTAATTTGCCGAAATTCGTAAAACGTGAACTTTTTGATCTGGAGACACTGACATACAATTTTAGTCAAAAAGATAGTGTTTTTGAATAAAAAATGTGAGATTTACACCGAAAGCGATTGAATCACATGCAAAATCAAGTGCCAAAGCTCTGATACCACTTGTTAGGACGTTTAGGTACCGGGTACTAACTGATTCTGCGGGTATACCAACTCAAATAGTACGGAATCCTATTTGATTAGCGATCCAATCAGGGAGAACATAGTTAAGATCAGTCTAACGATTAATGAAACGTTATGAATGTTTAATACATGGTAAACTGTGATATATAAGCTTGGCAGGTATTCTTGAGTCTCTGGACGGCTAGGGTACGATTATCTGCGTAGATATTCGAATTGTTATGTTTTTCCACGAATTACGTGGTATTTATAGGTTAGACTTTTCCATTCATATGACTAAACCATTAGCATGGTACATGCTAATGGTTCAATCTTGTGACTGAAGCATGCGGTTGATCCATCCGCACGATTGAAGGTCCAGTGGTACAACTGAGTCAATCTTATATCTCAATTGTGCGACTGATCTAGTCTCCTGGTTTAGTCGTGCGACTGGTCCATTAGCATGAAGTATTCATGTGTATGGTCTAATAGCATGGTCGATTCGCATGAGACCTTCACACCATTAAGTTTGAACATGTTTCTTAATCATTATTGAGTAAGAATTATGTAAATAACCACAAACCTATATAGTTAGTTCAATATGCGTTATCACACAATAAATAATCAAATAGTAAACATTATATGCATCAACCACATATTTCATTTCATTCATACCCATTCAATTACATATATGTAAGACATGAAAGACATTTTACATTAAGCTCTTAAACTAGGTACACATGTATCTACATTATACAAACAACAAGAAACTTGTATCACATCTGACATACAAGTCAATCAAAGGAATAATTGATGACCCCAACAACAGTCAACAACTTCATAACAGAATTCTACGAGAGACAGTTTTTTATAACAAGAAAAACCAAAACAAAAACATTAACCTTTGATTAAGTTCAAAAGTTAATGCATGCAAGTGCATTGGTTAATGCGGGTGAAGGTAACCCATGCATATAACCAATGCAGATAACTGTTTATGCCAAAGTGAAACTAATGCGGATAAGGATTCTACTCGACTGCATTTGTGTCCAACAAGTATACATGAAAAGTTTAAAGTGTTAAAACTTATGCAGAACAAAAGTGTTCTACCACATTTGGCAGTGCGGATGAAAATTTCACTTCCACACTCCTTTTACTCATCCGCACTTGTGGATATGTGTACTTCAACACTTTACATGTACAATCAAAAGGAATAAACATATGCTTAATCTCTTCTCTCAACATGGATGATGATCAATTGAGTGTGGAAATTTTACTCCACGGCAATTTCTACAGTGAGAAAAGGTTGAACAAGTTCGATTAGCCGCATTTGATACAGTGAGCAAATGCTGAACAAGTTTGATCAGCCGCATTTGCTATAGTGAGCAAATGTTGAACAAGTGTGAACAACCGTATTTAATAAAATTCACAAATGCTCATCAACTTTGTTAATCCACATTTGCAGTAATGCGGATGCCCAAACTCTTTAAATATTACTCTTTCGCATTTACAATAGTAAACAAATGCTGAAGTATAAAACCCCCCTGCATTTACTATAGTGTGAACTAAACATGACCACATTTGTTCAGAAACTTGTAAAAACTTGTAAATGTTATTATTTGAGTATTTAAAGCACATTCAAAAATTCATTTAATAATTTTCAAATTTGAGTGACTCTAAGTGCGACGAGCGAAAACACACTTTTCTTCTTCTTCAATCATCATCATCATTAACAATCAAAGATCTTAGTCTTATTAGTTTTGTCATCACCTTCGATTCTATTCAAACATAGTATCGACCATAAGGTGAAACATTCAACATTTTGTAACCTAAATGTCGAACACTTGGACTGATGATGAACTTAGAACACTAGGTTAATGAAGAACACTCAAAATCAGACCCATTTTAAGAAAAGATGAACATTTTCAACTTTAATGAGCATGCACACTGAGAAGAATATCAACAAACAAGAAAAACTTATAACCATGTTCATTATATGAATAGAGGATGATGAATGCGAAAATGTCAAAAACAATTCTTGAAATAAAATCAGATTAAGGGTCACACAACGTCAAAAATCATCTCTTCAAACATGATGAACAGTGGTTCCTATAGGACACTACCTTTAGATACTCATCTTTGACCATCAAAAGTCAAACAGATGAAGTATGCATAATGCAAAACACATTAATTCTCATCAATCTAACTCATATGCCTCTAATGCAGGGTACATGGCTAATCTTACATGGAGCAAGCTCTATAATGTCAGTGGTTATTTGGACCTTATGTGCTTGAGGCGGAAGGACTTAGAGACTTGATCAGATTTATCTCTACTACAAGAGTAGCCCATGCCATCACTATTAGATCTATTATCTATGAAACATATATTAGTTCATTCTAGAGTACTGTAGAAGTAACTGATAAGGATAGTGAAAAGACTTTAACTCGAACAATTACTAATGATATTTCTCTAACCATCACTGAACAAATTATGAGACAGTGTCTACAGTTTGGTGATGATGCTAACACTCTTATTGAGTTAGAAGATGAAGAAATTACCACTTTCTTTGCTAAAATTGGATATGAAGGAGGTTATGAGGGAAAGCAGATTGTGAATGGGCTGGTGGACTTACCATGGAGGTTTCTGAATCACCACTTTCAACATTGTTTCTTTAATAGAAAGACAGGATGGAATGACATTCCTATGATCACTTCTTCAGCCATATGTTCTTCATGCACCAACAGACCATTCACCATGTTAGCATATGTGTGCAATGGCCTAACCTCTAACATACAGGAAGGAAGAAGGTATTGGTTCCTGATGTACCTAGGATTTCTGCATTGCCTGATCAATGAAGCATTTCCTGACCTTGTACTTGAAGGACCTACTTTGGACATTCCCCACTATGATGCCAAGCCCAACAAGTATATTAAGAAAAGAGATGCAAGAAATTACTCCAGTGGAGTGCACTATCCACTTTAACCATGGATGCTTCAGCAGATCAATCTAGAAGAACAAATAGATGAATAGGAGGCTCTAGTTGATGAGCCAATTAAAGAAGAAGTACCAACTGCTCAAGATCAGCAAGTTGTTAATGACATTGTTGAGGAAAGAGTTAAAGGTCATAGGTCAATGTCACCCTAGGTGGATAAGGGGGTTATCTTCACACTGGACCTCATGATCATGACATGGCATCTCCCTTTGTACCATTACTATATGATCACCCCATAGAACACCAATTATTTCACTTCATAGATCACCTATCCCATCACCACAAACAAAACTAATCATCTTTCCACCTACATCTCCACCTCATCACTCTCCAATATCAGCATCTCAACCATCCCCTGCCAATACTGAACTAGCTGAATTTGGAGATTCTACTAGTTCAAATCGGAAATCCAAATCATCTTCTAATTAGCAGGATCACCCTATCCAAATGCCTGTAAAGAAAGCCACTTCTGAGGTGCTCCTACAGAAAACTTTGCTGAATATGATGTGAACAAACCAAATGGGAAGGATGAATTAATATCTGAACTTATACAAAGGGTGGCAAAGATGGAAAGGCTGCTCAATAGAAGAGCCAACATCATTCAAGACAGACTTCTAGAGCTTGATGAGAAAGAAAAAGAGCTGAAAGATATGAAAGAAAGATATGAGGCTCAAAAGAAAGATAAAGAAATAGAGATAGAGAACTTAAAAGCTGCTCTTCAACTATCAAGTGATGAGATAAGTGGTCATGTGGAAACTTTATCCATTCAAGAAATTGCCATGGAAGGGCAAGAAGAGCTTATTGAAGAACAAGATGAGATTATTACCAACTTGCAGAAACAGAATGAACTTCTGAACAAAAGAATAGTTGAACTTGAGATGCTTGTTGAAATTAAAAGGGAGGTTGGATCAGAAGTAGAGAAAGTTGATGAGAAATAAGCTGAGTCGCAGAGCTCTTCAGGGGAAGTAGTGATGACTCCCCTCCTGGTAAACATATGAGATCCTTTGAAACAGAAGCAGAACCAAGCAAGACAAAGCAAGATGACTCTAGCTTGGAAATGGTAGTCTACTCAGAGACAACAACCAGTATGCACACTGAAGAGGCTAAATTTAGTGACATGATCAATGCTCTAGATAGCTTCATATTAGAAGAATTCTTATTGATGATGAGTTCTGGGATTTTATAGTTGATCAAAGGACTGTTACTAAACCCATACCGGTTATTCCTCAATCTTTTGTCCCTTTAGAGAAGGAATTGAGCTTGAAAATAGTTCCTCATGTGTCACTATTTGATGAGCAAAAAGCGATGACTAGAAAGCTACATGAAAAGCAAAGAGATAAAGAAGAAAAAGTTGTTGCTGTTAATGAACATGTACAATCAGAGGTTGAAAAAGTGCCTCAACGAGTTGAAATGCATGAAACCTCTTCTGGACCATCAATGCAGACATATACCAGAAAGAGGAAGTACTTGGCTTAGAAGGCAAAGGGAAAAAGGCCTATGGTGGAAGAAGAACCATTAAAGAAAACCAAGAAGGATGATCCCAAAAGCATTGTAGCTATAGCGGAATTTTGGAAGAACATGAGCAAGTGGAAGCTCAATTGAAGAAACAAGCTGTCTTTGTTGACCTTGAAGAAGGAGAAATTAAAGGAGGCTATGTGGCTGATGAGCCAATAGCAGTTGATAGTCCTGTGAAGGAAGAAATATCTGTAGTAGAAATTATGGAAAAGGCTTAGAATAATGATTTAATGGTTAATGCTATGTTTTTGATTAATCATGGATATGATCCTCATGAAGTTTTTAGCATGACTTATGTGGGAGTGAAAGCAAAAGAAGAGAACGTAAACAACTGCTAGACCCCACTGTTCAAACTGAATATGAAAAGGCCATTTCACCTAAAGCTAATAAGCCCAAAGTTACATTCATGAAGAAGCAGACCTAAACTCCTCAATCTCTATATCATGATCCCTATAAAAATGAAATGTCCTAACAAATAAAAGAGTTCATCAATAATATTTAAAATAAAATTGATCATAAAGTCAAATCAGTTAGAAGTGATAATGGGATAGAAGTTAAAAATGAAGATATGAGTTCTTTTTGTGCAACAAAAGGCATTGCTCATCAATTTAGTGCATCTCGGACTCCTCAACAAAATGGTGTAGCTAATAGATGAAAAAGAACACTAAATTAAGCAGCATGAACCACGCTAGCCCATGCTAAACTGCCAATTATCATTTGAGTAGAAACAGTTAACATATCGTGCTTTGTACAAAATATAACTTTGATTGTAAAAGCTAGCAACAAGACTCCTTATGAACGTCTCTTTCGCGGAAAGTCGTTCATTGGCTTTTTTAAGTCATTTGGTAGTCATGTATCAATGTTGAACACAAGAGACCATTTGAAAATTTTTCTTCAATGTTTGATGAAGGATTCTTTGTGGGTTATTCCTCTGTCTCAAAGGCTTATAGAGTGTTTAATCCTCGATTAAACATCATTAATCAATCAACCCATGTTATATTCAATGAGCATTCCTTTCCCAAATCAATAAATGGTCATGACTGTTTATTTGATATTCACTCCTTACAAAGTCAGTTGACCAATTTCATTATTTGTTGCGGGAAACCTACAATAAGCTAAATCGTCATCAGCAGTAGAAAGAAGAAATGATTTTCCTGTGATTCCTCCTACTTCTACTGAGCAGTTGAATGAAGATGTCCCACTGCAAGCTGGTCCTAGTATATTTCCATATCTTTCAGAAGAACCTTCAACTGAAGTCAGAAATCAAGATCAAGCTAGACTACGGTTAAAACTAAGAGAACTTAAAATGATGAAAGTCTTCAAAGTGCTGCTGATACTAAAGAAGGAACTAGAAAAAGACTTTGATTACTTTCACAACTCTCCGACACCCCAACATGAAGGTGACTCTCACCAAGATGATCTGAATGTCTCCAATCATAATGTATCCATTGCTGGTGACTCAATTGCAACCACTAGAATACCTAAGAATCATTCGGTGGAAAGCATCATTAGTGAACTTAATGAACGATGACAAGAAGAAAGTCAAGCATTGCAAAAATCTGTTTGTTCTCATGTTTTCTAGGTCAAACAGTATCCAGAAATATAAAAGAGGATCTTCAAGACAATTTGTTTGTTAAGGCAATCATGGAATACTTACGAAACAAGAAGTATCGCAACTGTAGATCGTCCTGAAGGACAATGCCCTATTTGTACCTGGTGGCTATAGAAAAACAAAACCGATGAGCAGGGGATTATCATCAGAAGTAAAGCAAGATTGGTTGCTCAAGGGTATACACAAGAAGAATGAATAAATTATGACGAAGTGTTTGCTCCTGTTTCCAATTAGAAGCCATAAGACTCTTTCAAGCATATCCAACATCCATGGACTTCAATGTTTATCAAACAAATGTATAAATGCAAGTATCACAATCAGGAATTATCGTTGTTAGAATGATTTAGAATTAATGATCACAGAATTATCACTAATCAGTTTAATTAATTAATAATAAGAATCAAATACAATGAATGTTAATATTGAAGAACGTAATGATTTCAATAGAATAATGGATGAACAAGATTTGATTTAAAAGTAAATCATTAAACATAATTAACTAATACATATGAACAAAGATAATTGCTATTAATGATGTTTGCTATGATTATGTTTGATGATTTTGGTGTATTTGATGTGGTGACTGCTAGTGTTTCTGTGTTTGATTGATCATGTGGATCGATGAGATGTTAGGTATTCAGCCATCCTGACTAAGTCAACCTAGGACTAATAATTATAGGCTGAGGATTTCTTTTAAGGAAACAACAAATGTCTCAAAGTCAGTGTTTGTCTTGTTGACTTGATTTAGTTGATGCTATATACAAGTATTAGTTTTCCGAGGTTATTAGTTTTGCATATGAAACTTCAGTTGGACTCTTCTCTTGGATGCTTCACTTGACCTCTTCACATCATTTTGTTGAGCATGTTGTTTATCCACAACAATTTATCTACCGAAGAACAAAGTGTTCACCCACAGATACTTCTTACACTTAGTCAATTTACAAAATTGACCAAGTATAATATTAATCTTTCCATGACACATAAATCAACATATATATATATATATATATATAATATATATATATATATGGGTTTACCTATATACATCATGCATTCTAATAAATTACAATATTTTATTACAAATTATTGATTAAGTACTAAGCCAATACAAAAGGATCTAGACCTATATTTCCTAGATCTAACAATACTCCCCTATAGGCTTAGACAATTGTAATTAGCTCTTCAAAAGCGAATGCCCCTTGACTTTTGACACCATCTTCTTGTTGAAATATGACACTGCATCCTTTTGATCATCGTACTTGTACTTGATCTCCATTCTGCAGATCTTTTGTAGTGTCTCAAAACTCAATCCCAAAACATCTTCTTTAGTAGCAAGAGTTTCTAACACATTATTGTTATGTAGTATTTGTAAGGATTGCAACAAGTTTGATGCAATCAAAAAATTCCAAGCATGCAAAGTCTCTCTACATACATGCACTAAGTCATTGAAGTAGAAATGCTTCGGAAGTGTTACACCTCACACCAGAAATACTGTAAGTGTAAAATCTTCTAAAGCCAAGAGCAATATCTTTTGAAGCCAAATATGAAGTCTTCTGAAGCTTCAAAGACAAAGTTTTCCAAAGCCAGTTTATCAAGATAGATTTCTTTCGAAGACTTTTATGTACATGCTATTATCTGATGTACTTTTCCATAAAGTTAGACCATGTTTCCGCTGCAACTCTGTTTGACTCACCAACTTTCACAAGTTCTTGAAAAGGTCCATGCTTTTGGAAAACTGTACATTGAGGTCTTGAGTTTGAGCTTTCTATTTTATGTACTTTTAAACTTTTATAATATACTAGGATGTGAGCTATGGGCATGTCATAGTCAGAAGTCAAAAGGCAATCTGCCTTTTGACTCTACATTTGATTTTGTTGTCTAGTCTTATGTATCGAGCAGGCCTTCAAAGTTTGGCCCGCTGTAGGATGTAGTATAATTATCTCAAGTACTTGTAAATTTCCAATATGCTTTGTAACACTTTGTAATAGAACTTGAGAAGCAATATACTGCAATCTTGAAAACCAAATACTTTTGTTGCTATCTTGTTCTGTCTCTCTTTTACTTGTGTATTAGCGTCTCTTATATTAGTTAACCAGTTCCCTATTTGATGTGTTAAGTGTTTTAAAGAACTTTCCTTAGTTGTGTTGTTGTGTTGTAAAGTATTCACCCCTTCTAATGGTCCTGCATTTGGTATTAGAGTGTTCCAAGCACTTGATATAAGATCTCACCATATTAAGATCCCTCTCACACACATAACCCTTATGAACTCAAATGGCAACAATCACCAAGGCTGATATGGAAACTGGAACTATGACAAAGTCTCCACTATTCACTCCAAGAGACTTTGATACTTAGTGTCAAAGAATGGAAGGCTTTATCAAGTCTTAAGGCTCTAGAATGTAGGACTCTATTGTTGAAGGACCCTACATACAACGCACCTCTTCTCCTACTGGTGGTGGTATGATTCCAAAGATTGTGGCTGATTTCTCTCATGAAGACAGGAAGAGAATAGAGATTGATCAAAAAGCCATGACAACCCTTCAAACTGCTCTTCCAAACTCCATGTACAGAGGCTTCAAGAAGTGCAAGACTGTAAAGCAACTATGGAAAGCACTAAAGATTATGTATGTGGGTCCTACTAAAGCCAAGGAGAACAAGAACGATCTCTAGAAGTAGCAGTTTGAAAACTTCACCTTTAAAACAAGTGAGGCCATGACTTAACAATACTTCAGGTATGTTGAGATTATGGATACTCTAATGGATGTTGGAGTAACTCTTGAGAACAGAGATATTGTGATGAAGTTTATGTCCTCTCTTCCTAGACAATGGACACATTACTGTGTTCTTATCAAAAGGACTAAGAACCTTAAGACTCATACTCTGACGGATTTGAATGGTATTTTCAGTCGATACTAGATGGAGATGAACATGTAAAACTCATCTGATAACTCTATCAATCAAATGAGTTCAGCCCTTCATGTGATAGAAAGGGATAGCAGAGAACCTTAACATCATCTCATATGCTCCCTAATAACTCATAATGGACCACCTTCACAGAGACTCCAAGAGAAAGCTACACTCAAGGAAGTCCCTTCCAAGAGACAAGTTCTTCTCATTCTTTTCTCTCTGTTGATAAATCCATAGGTAACTTTCTTTTTACTCTTCAAGATTTGGACTGTATCCATCCAGATGATCTTAAGTATATGGAGATAGTTCAACAGATGGCTCTATTCACTCATAGAGCCAAGAAGTTCTACAAGAGGACAGGGAGGAAGTTTCTTAGCAATGCAGCTAGTGGAATGTTTGGGCGGGATAAAAGCAAGGTAATGTGTTATAACTGTAACCAGATGGGACACTTTCCTAGAGAGTGCAAGGAACCAAGATCAAATGGTGTGAAAGTCAAAGAAAGACCAAGTGGCTTAAATTTTTTCATCAACTACAGCAAATGATACCTCCAGCATGACTATAGGATTAGATACTATTGCATTGTCTTCAACTTTTTTGATGAGCCCAAGACCAATGAGGCTTAGGTTTCCAAATGTAACTAACAATCTCTTCTATGCAGGAACAGCTCAAGACAAACAAAAATTATGGATCATTGAAATTGACATTTCCAAGCACTTGATAGGCAATAGGGCACTATTCCAAAAGTTTGAAAGAATTGATGGAGGACCAGTTGCTTTAAGAGGAGATGCTGGAGGTTACATTACACGAACGGGCAAGGTCACAAATTCAGCATTGAAAAGGTAAATTTTATCAATGAGCTTGGTACAATATTCTGAATGTATCCCAATTTTGTGATCAAAATCATAGCATGCACTTTAATGAGCATATCATGCTTAGAGCCCCTAGGAGGGGAACATGTAGAACACGGATTTGCAAAAAAATCTCCCTCAAAAGAAGATTCATGCTTTCTATCATGACTCATTTCTTTGGCATAAAAGAATATGCCATGTAAACTTTAAAAACATGATAAAATTTATTAAAAATGATTTGGTAATTGGAATACCATGACAAGAGTTTACAAGTGATTACCATGTGTGCCATGCCTAAAAGGGAAGCAACACAAGGTATCTCACAAACCAAAGGAAAGAAACACTATCACTACTCCCCTACATGTGTTACATATGGATCTCTTTGGCCCCACCAGTGTAATGAGTCTAGGAAGGACTTCTTACTCTTTAGTGATCACAGATTATTTTTTAAGAGTCACATGGGTCTTCATCCTTAGAGCTAAGAATAAGACTCCTGAGATTCTGAAGAATTTCATCTTAAAGATTGAGAATCAATATGATCACAAGGTCAAAACCATGAGATGTGATCAAGGAATTGAACTCAAGAACCAAATCCTTGATACATTTTGTGATGGAAAGGGTATTAAACGACAATATAGTGCTCCTAGGACTCCTTAACAAAATGGTGTTGCTGAAAGGAGAAACATGACACTTATTGAAGCAGCAAAAACTATATTTTCCGACTCTAAACTGCCCATCACCTTCTGGGCAGAGACAGTCAACAACTCATGTTAAGACTCCTTATGAACTTTTGCATAAGAGGAAACCTTACACTGGTTTTTAGGTCATTTGAATGTCCTTGCACCATCTTGAATAGCAAAGATCAAATCGCCAAGTTTGTTGAGAAATAAAATGATCAACACTTCATTGGATACTCTTCCCAAGCTAAGGCTTATAGAGTATACAATCTTAGAACTAGAGTAGTTGAGGAGTCAGCCAATGTCACTTTCAATGAACACACTCCTAGTGTGAAAGATTTTGGTCCTGATTGGCTGTTTAATCTTGATTTAGTTACCAACTGTTATAACAAATCTTGTGAGCATGTTTCAGGGTCTACAAAAATATTACGTACATGTGATCTTGATCCATGATTTGAGCTAAGAAGACCTTCAAGCTACACATCTTCAGCTCCAGTGGTAATAAATCCTCCAAATGAGGCTTCTACCAGCAAGTCAATGACAAATCCTACTGATGCTTTTGGAGTGCCTTCAAATTCTAGCTTAGAGGTACACAACTCAGAGGAAGGAGCTTCAAATGTTAGAGAGCATGGTGGTGGTGACAGTGATCATGAATTTCTTGATGCTGATAACCAATCCATTGATCGTAACATTAATGATGTCACACCCTCATTGGATCAAATTAGTCTTGATAAGTGTGGTGATTTAGAGAGTGAATCCTCATTACCAAATCTGAATTTCTCTAATTTAGATATGTCTAATCAACTTTGTATGATCCCTCAGTTAAGGATCCATAATTCTCACCCTTCCATGAACATCATTGGAGATGTTGACACATGGGTAAGAACAAGAGGACAAATCCATTAAGCAAATGTTTGTCTTCAGTCTTGTTTCTTATCCTAGACAGAGCCAAGAAAATTGATGAGGCTCTAAAGGATGGAATTTGGGTTGAAACTATTCTAGAAGAGATGCTTCAATTCAAAAGGCAGAAGGTTTGGAACCTATGTCCTCTTCCGTATGGGAAGACTACTATAGGAATCAAATGGGTGTTCATAAATAAGAAGGATGATAGAGGACTTTTCATCAAGAACAAGGCTAGACTAGTTGTTCAAGGATATATACTGAAGAAGAAAGAATGGACTAAATAGATGTCTTTGCTCCTGTAGCAAGACTGGAAGTTGTCACGATATTACTAGCTTTTGCTGCATCCCAGAACTTCAAGGTTTACCAGCTTGATGTCAAATGTTCTTTTCTTTATGGGGTGATTGATAAAGAGGTATATATCAAACAACCACCTGGGTTTGCAGATCTTGATCATCCTGATTATGTCAGCAAGCTTGATAAGGCTCTTTATGGGCTACACCTAGCCCCAAGGAAATGGTATGAGACATGATCATAGTATCTTTGTGAGCATGGCTACAAGAGGGATACTATTGATGGAACTCTCTTCATCAAAGTAACAAGAGATGACATTATACTAGTTCAAGTATATATGGATGACATTATCTTTGGGTAAACTAATTCAAAGCACTGTAAAGACTTTGAAATGTTGATAAAAAACATGTTTGAAATGAGTGCCATGGGGGAACTCAATTCATTCTAGGAATGCAAGTGATGCAAGTTGAAAATGGCATCTTCATAAGTCAGTATAGGTATGTTTAAGACCTACTTCAAAGATTCAATATGACTGATTGTAAGGGTGTTAAGACACCCATAGCCAGAAAGCACTCCTTTGGGCCTGATCTTGAGGGGGAGTGTGTTGATGAGCATCTCTTTAGGGCAATGATTGGGTCTCATCATAGCTAGCAGGCCTGATATCATGTTTTCTACATGCATCTGTGCAAGATATGAAGCCAAACCTAAGATGTCACACATAATCATTGTCAAAAGAATTCTGATATATCTTAAAGGTGCTCCATCACTTGGCCTTTGGAATCCAAAGAACTCTGACTTTAATCTATATGCTTATATTGATAGTGATTATGGTGGCTGCAACATGACTGCAATGTCTATATTAGGGGGATGTCAATTTCTCAATGGAAGGATAGTGTCCTAGCAATGTAAGAAATAACCATGTGTGTCTTCATCAACTTGGATGAGCACATTAGGGTCATCAAGCACAAGATCAAAAGAGGAGAAGTTGTTAACTTACCGTCCCCACCAAGTCAAGTCCATCAAGAAGTGGAGGTTAAGGTTGAACCTTTTAAGACAACACAACCTGGACCTCCTGCTACGCTTTAATAAGCTTTATTTTCTCATCCATAGCAGGGTCAAACTCCCTCTCCTTCGGAACCTGTGAGGGAAGAAAACCCAACTAAACAAGACAAGACTGATTAACAAGGTGTTGCATACTGGTCTTCTCAGTTAATGCCTTTAAAGGGAAGAAAGAGGATGGCTTCTAGACCAAAGTCAAAGAAGAAGAAGAAGAAGTCTAAACCATGAACCTCTATAACTCAGGGTGAGTCAAATCAACCTGAGGAAGTGCATGAAGAGTTAGCCCAATCAACTCCAATCCAAGTGGCTCCTCTTGCTTCTGAGAGACCCATCTTATCCTGGACGTTCACAACTAATCAAGAAAGATGGCATGTGATTATAGATCAAGGTGGTGAGAATGTCTACATGTGGCAAGACTTATTCAATCTACCTCTGCATGATCTCTTTCACATGAGAAGATACTACAAAAGTCTGAGTGATCCTGACCATCTAATGATGAAGGGCCGCTCATGATCATGATGAGGACTGTCAAGTGATGAAGAACTTCAAAGGTTTTGGTAGCATCAGCCTAGGGAGTTTGTAAGAATTCCAACAAGTCCCATGCAGTTAAAATATTCAAAGTATCTAAAGTCTCTCTACATGCTTGCACTAATCCACTAAAGTAGAAATGATTTAGAAGTTTCACACCTCACACCAGAATTACTCTAAGGTATACACTTTTGAAGCCAAGACCAATATTTTTCGAAGCCAAATATGATGTGTTCCAAAGCTTCATAGACAAAATCTCCTCAAGCCATTTTATGAAAATAGATTTCTCCCGAAGACTTTTATCTAGACGCTATTATCTGATGTACTTTTCCATAACGCCGGACCACCTTGCCGCTGCAGCTTTGTTTGACTCACCAACTTTCACAAGTTGTGAAATAGTCCATGCTTTTGGAAAACTATACATTAAGGTATGTTGTTTGTGCTTTCTACTTTATGTACTTTACCCTTTTTGGAATATATTAAGAGTCTAGCTATGGCATCTCATAATCACAAGTCAAAAGGCGATATGCCTTTTGACTCTAAATATGATTTTGTTGTCTAGTCTTATGTATCGGGCTGGCCTTCAAAGTATGGCTGGTTGTAGGATGTATTATAAGTATCTCAAGTACTTGTAACTTTCCAACATGCTTTGTGACACTTTGTAATAGAACTTGAGAAGCAATCTATTGCAATCTTGAAAACCAAATATTTGTGTTGATATCTTGTTTTGTTTCTCTTTTACTTGTCTTATTAGCATCTCTTATAGTAGTTAACGAGTTCCCTATTTGATCTCTTAAGTGTTCTAAAGAACTCTCCTCAGTTGTGTTGTTATTTTGTAAAGTGCTTCACCCACCCCTTCTAACGGTCCTACATTATCTCTAACTCATCTTGCTCCGAGATTCTTATCTCACTAACTTCTTTGATCCCAGTTCCTATTAGCTAAGCTGATTAATACTTCCTCCTTTTTTATGCCTTGGTGTGAAATTTATAAATGACATGAAATAAATGCACATACAGACATAAATCATTATGCTTTTTCATCAGACAACTTTGGAAAGAACTTGTTATGAAGATATGAGGTATAACTTGGGTGAAGTAGCTTTAGTTCCACAAGATCAAGTCTAATAATTTGAGCTCTCTTCTTTCATTCATTCCATAACGGCACCAACTCTTTAGTTCTCTCAACATATCGCCATTTATATATGGGTAATGTATATTGATTACCTTCTACGCTCTTGATTGTTGTTGTTCTTTTGTTTCAATATCCAACCCTCCTCAAAAATTCATCATCAATTAATTCAAAGGAGTTGGATTTTGATCTTCAGTGGCTTCATTTCTTGTGCTCATCATCTTCTGTTTTTGCTTATTTTAGCATATCATCCTTGAATTTTCTTTTTATTTTCCCAACCAATACAAATAAAGTCTCTTCCTCTTGGACTTATTGGATACTTTGAGATGATTAAACTCTGAAGATCACGAATACCAACATTAGAAAGTAGTAAAATTGATTCAAGTAAATGGAAGAATTAAATTCTTCTACATACATTCTTGATTAAAGCATAGTTCCACTCTGGATCAAATTTTCAGGCCATAATCATATTTTCCTCAATAGAAGTAGGAGTTGTAAGGTTATCAAACAACTAGATTAGACATGATTTTTATCATTTATTTCTCTCATAGTTGTCCCTAGTGGCCATACTTTTCCACGGATCACCTCTCTTTGTTCTTTGATCAGTTTTTCTTTCCTTTTGTGTTGATCTTTGCTTTCAGCTGTTACTAGATTAGCAGGGAGTTTGTTTTGTCGCTCATAAGCTAGATTTGGAGCTTTAGTCTTGAATCTCACTCCTGTTTCTAACGCCACTTTTCATTACATGCTCCATCATTTTCCTTAGTTCTCCCACTGACATTCCTTTTAACTCATGCATCTTGTAATTATGGCTTTGTAGCCAACATTTCAAGTTATACTTGGTAAGTTTTGTTGTATCACCATGGCCCTAAAACCTCTTTTTCTTTTGGACAGCTTGAAAGGTAGTGAAGGTCTCATAATTACAGTTAGGTATCATGAATCTTGCACGTTCAAACTCTTTTAGTACATCTTTCATCTCATTCATACTCATTCTTTCTACCATGTCATATGGTAAGCCATGGTTGATCAGAGTCAAGAACATAGTAGATTCTTGCCTCTCTTACAAGATTTCTTTAGCTGTCATGAGTTGATCATCCTTTTCTTTAGGAGAGTCAGTCTTGGTCAACTCCTTCCACTCTTTATCACTCTCACTCTTCATGATAAATTGCCTTCACAATAGATAAATCTACTACAGGAGTGTGTTAAGGAGAAATGGATTTTGACCTTTTGCGTGAGTCTTCAACTTCAATCACTCCCTTCTTAAAAGCACCCAAGTACTTCCTTTTCTTTGAATATTTGAGGAAAAAATTTGAAGCTTTAGTAGGTTCTTTTGTTGGTTTTGTTGCAAGAGTAGTTAATGCATGAGCACTTAATCCCATCTTCATCTACTTAATTTATTGATCTTTCTTCTTCGTCCTCTCAGATACATTATTTAAGTTACATTTTGCTTTGTTCAATTATTATTGTCTTCTCTGCTTTTCATATGTTTGTTGCTTTAATGACTCTATGAGATCTCTTACAAGTTGATGTAATGCATCAATTAGTTCATTGTTGATTTGTGCATCTTCTCTTAATCTGTTCAGTCTAGCATAATGTTTATGTAGAAACTCTTCCTTTTCTTTTACAATTCCCTTCAATTCCTTTATTTTTGGCAACCTCTTGTTTGATTTGATGATCAACTTGTTGTATTCAACCACCAAGTAACTTTTGCTAAAGGGATATCCTCATCATTAAGATCATCTTCATGATATGCAATGACATCAACATAGTTTGCTTCCTCTTCACCTTCTTCATGTTGATCAGCAATGTCATGAATATTAAATTCAGTAGGAACTATTCTTGCACAGGACTCCACTACTTGGTTAGCTAACTTTTGATCAGGTTGATTTTGATGTTGAGGGTCAGTGATTAGTATGATAGGCTCGATATCAATAGAGAAAACATGAGTTTCGAGATTTGGTATTTAATAATAGAACTGTACTGGCTTGAGAGGCTAACTCAGTCTCACCACTATAAACACTCTTAAGTGATCGATTTTGTGGTGTTGGAGGTTGTTTATGAATATGTGACTGAGGGTGAATTGGAGAGATTGGTTGGGTGTTTTAACTAAATGGCGATTGAGGTTATGGGGATGGTTAATGATGAATAGGTAAGATGGGCTCGGTGTTTTTACTAGCTCGTGATTGAATTTGTGGAGATTGTTGATGTATGGGTGATTAGGGAGGAGAATGTGAGGCTTGCTTAGTATCACCGAGAGAACTATCTTCCAAGCCTTCCCACACCAACTCTTGTAGAATGATGCCATTAGTATCAACCACATGTGCAAACATGGGTATGTCTTCACCTTGATAATTTCCACTTATCATGTTCAGGACACATCTTCCCAAAAAAGCTTGATAAAACACATCAGTACCTCTATCTATTCACGTAGCTCAGAATTGATGATCAGTTGTAGAAACCTTGAAAACGTGCATATCTTATCAACTTTTTGCACTCTGATTTTGTGAAACAGACAACCAAATATGTATTTCGTGTAGTTGTACATCCTCCCCTCAAATATGCCAATGATTCCAGATGAAATGTGCCTTGAGAATCTATCTAGACCAGACTTCCTATTGGAAATGTACTTCACATAGGTGTGACATAAGAATAGATAAGGCTTGCATAGAATTCCTTTCTTAATATCACCCTTCTCGAAATTACCATCAAAACACATCAAGTGTGATATCTCCTCTATGTACTGATTTGAGAACACATATGGGTGACCTACTTCTTGATCTCCCAGCTCAATTAATCTTCTAATCTCAACACTTAAGAGTTCATTCCTAATTGAAGGATTGGTTTTGACACTCAGCACAAACTTAGTTCTCTCAAAGTCATTATGTAACACTCTGTTTAATGATGAAATAGAATCCTAAGAGTTGATGATTATATACTAAGTAAATCAAGCAAAACACAAGAGAATAACTTTCAACATACTTGTATATATTACTTCTCAACTCAAAGTATTACAAGACTCTTACAAGCGTATAACATGAGTTACCATGAGAAACTATGTACACTACTACCTACAACCGTATATACTTTAATACCAGCTCGAAACCTAAAATTAAGGCAAATACTAAAAAGGTAAAGTTAATGTATCTTAGATAAAGGCTTATCTATGATTTGGTAGTCATGACATGTCCATGACTTACCTTTTGTCACCAACTAAATTTGGAAACTTTACTAAGTGATAAAAGGTGAATAGTGGAATAAAGTATGGTGAAGTACATGGGCATGGGAAAGCGCCATGCTATTTGTTGGAGATTTGTGAAGTGTCAGAGAAACTATACATATGTCCACTGGTTCATAGTAGGTACTTCCGAAGGTTAACTGGCTTCAAAAGAACAACTTCTTTTGAATCCACTTATACTTCGGAAGTAGCTACTTCTTCCGAGTCTTCCTTTGGACTTCACACTTTGGAAGTTGTAGTCTTCAATTCTTCTAAGGGTTGAACTTCAATAGATCAGAGACTTTGTCTTCGGAAGCTGATGTTTGTCTTTGGAAGTTCCTTGAGACTTGACTTCAGAAGTTCATCTTTTGTCTTTGGAAGTACTAATATTGTCTTTCAAAGTTCTCTATTAATTGTACCCAAAATTGTTTAAATGTTGGTTTGGTTGCACCAGCCTTACTTCATCCAACAAACTCTCCCTATGCTGATGCTTCCAAAACCTCACTTGTTCTTGCTCCTCAAAACCTTGAGCACCAAGGAAAGAATATATTTGTTTGTTTCTTTTTTCTTCCGTGAAGTGGTGCTACTAAACTTGTACAAATTATTCATGGACAGGAGATCCAGTCTGTTACTTTGAATGATAAGTACTATTTGCTGAGTCCCTCTGAAGAGAGTTTGTTGATGAGAGTTATAGTCATACTCCTATCTAGTAATTGGTTCCAATTCTTGGCCTTCCACAATTTGTAAAATGGTGTTTCCTTTGATGTTTGACCTTTCATTGTCTTCATTCTCTCCTAGCTTCAACTCCTCTTCAAGATGGTTTCTGATGTGAGTAGCTATCTTGGAGTTGGAGGGATTGGAGAATGGTTTCTCTCCTAACTCATCAACATCGAATCTTCTTGAGTGTAGGAGAGAAGAGGCATTCAGCCTATTGTTCTCTCTATTATCTCTCTCCATAACAAAGTTGTGAGAAGAGTCATCGATCCTCCACTAGATGATCATCTTTCTTGGCACAAGAGGCTGACTAGGAATCTTGGCCCCTTTCTTTGTATACAGTAGAGTCACAAGTATTCTTTCTAATCCTCTTCTCTTCATCATTTAGTGAATCAGAGTTGAGGCTAAGGAGTCTGACAGTTTGGTTCAGTGTTCCTCTAGCAGATCAAGGAATTGCTCTCTTATGAGCAAACATTAAGAGTGATCAATGTAAATCAGCTTGACATACCCCTCCTCATAAGAGAAATTTATTAACATTATGCAGTTGATAAGCTTCCTTTTGATCTCCTTAAACTCCTCTAAGGAAAGAAGTTTAGATGGTTGAGTGGATGACTTAGGCTGTTGCTTGGTGGATGATGATAAGGTTTGGGGAAATGTTTTAGGGTTGAGTGAAGAGGCTTATGGATATGATCAACACACTAAAATCTCTCGAGCTGGATATCCAAAGAAACGAATTTCAGCAAGTCATGTTCCCACAATAAACCAACACGCTTAATACTCATCTTTCTCTTCTGTAACAAGCATTCTTGACTACAAAAAAAGATGATTCAAAAGTTTAAATTATTAACTACTTGGAATTTAAAATTTTAATTTAGAGAAAGTGTTGAAGAGAACTGTGAAGATTTGAGAGTTGACAATGATAGTACATCGGAGTTTTTGAGAACCGATGATGATAAGGCTGGAAAGTTGATAAAAGAAAGAAACAATTTGAGGCTGATGAGATACTGAAGGTCAAAGAAGTGGAAATACAAAGAATCACAAGGATTTGCAACTATGAACAGAACTTAGTTGCAGAACAAACTATCATTAGTTTTCTTATGAGACTGTTCAGGATATGTGTTCATCTTTTCTCAAAAAAATATTTTTTGGGATTTATAAGGCAAATAAATTATTATTAGAAAATGAAAAAGAACTAAAATAATCAATCAAGAATAAAAGAAAAATGTAATTGATTTTTCAAGGAAAATTAATGAAGCATTGGCTAAAATGACCTTTTAAGAGGAACCATTTTGGAGCGTAACATTCAAATTAATATTTTGAGAAAAAGGGCTATTTTACTTCAATTTGAAATGATGCAGCTTCAAACAAATCTTGATAAATGGATCCTTTCACACATGAAAAAGGACGAGCTTATTGCTAAACAACAAAGGGCACGGGTAAAACATGGGATTGGATATAAATCTAATAATAAAACTTTATTTAATTTAGTTCCACCCCCTTCTACTTTATGTTATTCACCAATTCCTAGAACACATTGAACAAATGATTTGATTGAAGCTATAGAAACTAATTGTTTAAATGCAGGTTGAAGCAGTGTTCATCTTAAAGAGGTTAGAGATGCGCAAGATTCACCTACAAGTTTGGGATTCCTCATGCAGGGGTCTGATTAGAAGATTAATGATGATTCCACCTCTGATGCACCAAAACCAATATGAGTTGCTTTTCCAACCTTCTTCAAAAAATTCAAAACAAGTAATATTTCATCATTTGTTCCTGTCAGGTTTGTTAAAGAATGTAAAGATGCCAAATCATCATGCAATCAGAATGTTATAACCGAAGCCGACACAATAGGACGTGTTAATCAAGATCTGTTGGAGGAAAATCTATGTATACGAGATTGGACAAGCTCAGATGATGAATAAAACACACAGGGCGGTGTCGGTTCCTCTAAGATCAAAATATCACCCAAAATTGTCAAGTCTCAATAGCTTTCGAAAGCTGAATCAAGACTAATACGAATATCTTCTCTTCTTGCAAAACAAGTCAGTCAACTAGTGAAGATCTCATTCACTATTCATCATAGGAAACTTTAAAACAAGCAAGAATTTGCCACAACCGCAAAGCAATCTCTAATTTCAGATGCTTCACACATGTCAGTCAAGCATCAAAAGCCTTTCAAGGCTTGTTTTGAGTGTGGAAAAGAAGGTCATGTGGTAAAGAAGTTTCCTCAAAGACTTGCTAAGGATGGTAAGGCAAAACAAATTGCTTCTCCTAATGTAAGTCGACAAAGAATGTTTGAAATGATAAATGCAACACGAGTTGCTTCTCTAGTCTAAAAGGTAAAATGAACATATCTTTGAATGGTTGGATTAAATACTCTGCATCCAAACCTTTTTATGTGAAGCCACTTTTACATGATTTGAAGATGAAAATGACCAAAGGTTCAAAACTAAATTTTTTTCCTTCTGGTATTAAACAAAAATTGATATCCAAATTTAATTCATTCAAATACAAATTAATTGAACGAAAAACAATTTGGAAAAGTGAAAAGAAAGATAAAGATGTCCCTAATATTTCAACAGATTGTTTACTGAAGCACGTTACTTATACCATTGCAAAAGGATCACCCTGGAGAACGATGGTCGGGGTTCCCCTTTCAAACTAATCTGTTTATAAATGCAGGAACAATTAAGGAGGATTGTTTGTAATCCGGTTTACTGACAAATATTGTTCCTAATTCATATTTGACGTGGAACAAACAGTTTATGGTCATGGTATTTTATCCACAATCTAGATTTTATCTACACATTCATAATTCTCACTTCATAATCACTGCATATGTTTTGATCATTCATTTCTTATCTTTATATTACTATAGTTTGGAAGACCTTCTTTCGTAAATTTCTATTATTGTACACATTTATAAAAAATATATAAACAAATAGAACAAAAATAATAAAAATAACAAAAATAGTTTTGCAAAAATAAACATTTAGGGGAAGAGTATATCAAAATTAAATAATAAAATGAAAAGGGAACTCGAAACATGATTCAAGATAAGTGAGAAATGATTGTATATCATCTTGAAATGCTTGTTCTTGCATGACTTGTGTTTTAGAATGAGAAATGATAAGAATTGATGCTCTTATGTGATTCACATATTATTTTTAATTGCAAGTAAAAGAAAATCAAACAAATTCTTTAATAATATGATTAGTAGACTCAACCTGAATAATAATGTAGATAACAACATAATGATTTAAATTAAAATATATGCTTAAGAATATCTGGATTTACACAAGCATATTAGCCTGCACGAAAACTGAGTCCCGAAAAAAATTGGATTGATAATTGATCTTTCACCACCATGATACAATTCATATAATCCATATCTTTAGACGATGTTTGGTGTATTTATGTGTCTTGTGTTTATGCTAATCTCCTCTGTTGTACGGAAGTACTGACTTGGAGTGATGATCTCATTTGCTATACGATAGTACTGACCTGGAGCTCTCATCGGCACATGATTAAATGGTCATGTCCTTTGTTATACGTGAGTACAGACCTGGAGATATCACCATTTTGGTCTAAATTGTGTCAAATCATCTAAGGATAAATTCATCACAGAATACAATATTCTGTTGATAATCACTTACACACTAATGCCAAGCCTTGCTCTATAAAGATCGTAATAAAAATCAAGAAATCAATGGTTGGTTGATGTTTTTTGCCAAATGATTTAGGGGTTCTAGCATTCTAAAGTATTTATTCGGACCTTAACGAATCATCTCTTGCTTGTTGAAAAAGATAGGGTTGGGTTTGAATGGAGAAACATATCAACAATTGTTATTATCTCTTTGAGAATTTCAAAATCTTTCAAATACTGTGATTAGATTTAATTATGAGTATGATCTTTGTGCTAAATTGTATCTTGAAGATGTTATCTCATAATCGATCAAGTTCTCGGTAATTAAAAAAAATTAAAATTTAAAAAAATATATATAAATAAATATATATATATAATATATATATATATATATATATATTATATATATATATATATAATTAAAAAATATAATAAATGTATATAACAAAAATAATAAAATTATAATAAATTTTCATTTCAAAATTTCTTTAGGTCTTCTATATTATGTTGTTACATTTTTATCATTTTTCATGCATCTCACAAAAATTGCGCACAAATAAACACGGGTTCTCTTGTTTTCACACAACAGATATATACGGGTTTATTTTGTTATAATGAAATGATCTAATTAGAAATGTCGAGAGTGTATTTGTGAATGTGTTTCAAACTTTTGCTGTAAGTGATAGCCGATCATCAGTTCAGCAGTGTACCTCATAAAAGAACCTGTTCCTCATGTTTACACAAAATACAAGCTAGGAATCCTGATCCTACATCTTCTTTGCGAAATTTGTTCCGACATCTTCACAAAGGATGCACTCAAAAAGGGTGAGCATATAAATAGAGGGAGCTTATGAGATGAATAGTCTTTCTCAAAAGATTCAAAAACATTGAAATTGAATATCTTTCTACTGTTGACTTCTCGGTATTGCTTTAGAGTAAAGACGTTGATAATGAAAGACTAAGGGGGAGTATTGTTGGAGCTGTACAAGATAGTCTATATTATCAACACAATCATAGTCAATAATAGTCAATGTCACCATCAAAATTAACGCAAAAGTCAAACCCAACACGTTCGAGATGAAGAAACAAGATGAGACGTGGAAGATTTAGATGACTAGGAGTTTTATTATAATATAATATAATTTGTGTGAGCAATATATATGTTATCTTGTTTTAATCATTTTGATCTTTTATATGTAATTTTCATTAATTAGCCTATGTCTAGGGTGTTAAATGCAATAGTGAATATTATATTCACTATAAATAGCCTAATTGTAATTAAGATTAGGGTTTCCACTTTGTACAAATTATATGCAAACAAATATAGATCAAAATGGGTTTTTAGTGTGTTTATTATATTTTGATCCATAATGTTCTTGTTTTGGTTCAAGTGTGATTATTCTGGGCTAACAAAGAGAAGCACATCTTCAGTTGCAACTCCCAGCTTGACAAGCCTATGAATTACCTCCACGCTTTTCTGATTATCAAAAACCTCCTGGTTGGCCACAGCTGCTTTGTTACATACAGCTAGTAGTTTTCCAAAAGGTACCCTTCCTTTCTTTGGTAACTCTTCCAACGTTTCCTCCTCTAGAAGCTCTTCAGTAGTCAACTTCCTCTTGCCTTTAACATCTTCGGAAGATTTAGACATTGGAGGTTCTTGGGTAGTGGATTCCGGATGGTGGGTGGTGTGTGGTGGTGGTGGCTATAGCACGTGATGATGATGGTGTTTCAGCGATAGGTAACTTGAGAAAGTTCTCACTACTCACCTGAGATGCTAGTTGAAGAATTGCATTGTGATGATAAGATCATTGGATCTGAAGTATAGTCCTTCACAAACTTCTATCTTAGCTTTGGACGATTGACATTGTTCTTTTGAAACTTTGATTTGAGCTTTGGAAGTCTGTGGGAATACACTATTTGTCCCAACTGTTTTGGTTGTTGGATCATCATTTTCCATATCCCCTTCTAAATCAATCTCAGGTTCAATGTGGACCTTAGGTTAACCAACTCCCTCAATAATGGTAGAAGGTGTATTCATACTCTAAAGCCTTTCAGCCCTAAAGTAAGTCATAACAACATGTGGACTTGGTCGCCTCACTGAAGTTCCCATGAACAATAATGTTAGAAACCTATGTAGGTCTTTAAGCATCCTTGGATCCACTTTGGTGGATTATTGGAGAAGGCTTAGGGAAAACATTTAATTGCTAAGTAGGCTATCTGGGTGAGAGCATTGAAAGAGCTAAGCTTGTAGACATCATGTGTGATTGTCTCTGAACTTTCTCCCCTTTTTTGGTAGCATCATATTGAGAGTTTGATGAACTAGAAGAATGAGTCAATGAGACCTGAATTGGTACATGCCTAAGAGATCTCTTAGTCTATTTCTCAGCTAGTTTGGCCTTGAGATTTTCAATCTCAAGTTGCTAAGTGGCAGGCCTATCCTCTAAACTCTTAACCCTAAAATCAAGTTTTAAGACTTTTGTGAGTAGGTCATTTATGATGAGTTGCGGACTTCCCTAATCTCCCTAAGAAGAATCATAAGGAGATGAGCTAACAAACCTTGTATGTTTATCCTCACCACTAGTAGTGGTTTCTTGGCACTCTGGTTTCCCATGCATAATGATGCATAGTTGCCGTAGATTTAGTCATGAGCAATGTAACCACTATCCTAAGGGCCCAATGAGGCACCTGTAGTAGTAGCAGCTAAATCTACATGAGTCCCCTCCACTTAAGTAGGACTCACCTCAGTTTGGCTCTGCTAATTTGGGATAGAAAGTACACGTGTTCTTAATCTCAGTTGATCATTTGAAAGGTGTTATGAATCAACCTCACGGCCTTGAAGAGACATGATCTATTCATCAAAACATATCAATAAGTTAGTAAAGGACATAACAGTTATACCTAATGATATGGGACCTTGATGAATGTCTATTGGCATTGAGCCTATAGTGGGGTTGTTCTTTTTTCGCTGCTCAAAGGAGTATAGAGACTCACCCTGAGGGTTTTTGTCATGGGTTTTAGGCTTATAGGATTGAGACTGAGGAGACTCAATGGCCATATTGAGATCCATGGTGAAGAAGGTGAGACATCAAACTGAGTGAGAGCCCTTGTTTCCACTCCAGCCTTTTTTGGTAGAGCAGGGGTGCTTGTTCAATGAGACAAGATTGAGCAAGGGTTCGTTTTGTATGAATATTGTATGTGATTTTGATAGGGTGAGAAGGTAGATTTTGTTGGATCTTGTATGCACAAGACACATACAAGATTGATGTCGTTAGTATGTTATGATCCAAGTCGGGTCATACCCAATAACAAGCTAACCAAACATCAATATATGTTTATTTGTTGATAAGATCATACAAATAAATATTCACACCAATTTAGAAAATGGTTTTCCAAAACATTGCTTTTGTAATAGAACAAAATTATATGTATAATTTGTACATGAGAAATTTATTTGTTTCATTATTTAAGTTGGTTAAATAATAACAAATAAAAGTTTATTAATGTTTTAAGATTAAAATAGGTGTTATTTTATAAACTAATCGTTTTGAAGAGTGTAATTTTTATAAAAATTACAAAATGGGAGGAACATATTTTGAATCCTATTTTCGGCCGCCCCATGTGGCTCATGAGGGGTCTTTTAGTATTGGATACTACAAGACTTTTACTATACCTGCACTCTTCAATCATCTCTCACACTCTCTCTCATACACATAAGCAAAAACCCTCTCTAAACAAGGCTGAAATTCGGATTCAAGGCAAAAAGGGCTGAAAATTTTCGGATTTTGGAGGAGCAAAGGAAGAGGGTTCTTTGGTGTTGCACCCCTAACAAGCTTGGTGTTTGGAAGAGCTTGTGGGTATACAAACTTGAGGTCCTCTCTTTTGGAGTCTATACATTCAAGAACATCATCATCTTCATCTCGTCCATCTACAACATCTTGTGCTTGAAAGGTTGTATCCTTGAACACCCTATGGTCGTTATTTTGATTTTGATAGCATTCTATTTCACATATATATATGATGCTTGTTCTTGGGTTTTGTTTATGGTTTAAAATGGTTCATTTTTCAGATTGTTATCAACATGATTAAACCTTATATCCGCTGTGTTTTTATAGGTTAAATGGTTAAACGAGATTTGATTTACATGTTACAAAACCCAACAATGGCATCTAGAGCTGAATATGTGCTTCAAAAGTTCTTCAAAAGTTAGTTTTCATGGACTTTTTCGACCCACTAGGGGCTGTTTTGTTGTGGATGTATGAATCTCTTATGTTCCAAGTTTAATCTTACATTCTTTAGTATAAACCTTGAAATATCAAGATCAAATGCTTGATTGTGTTGTTTGGACAAAACCCTAAGTTTTGGTTCATGTTCGCCAGAACTTTAAGGTTATTAAAAGGGTTTCATTGTTGTTCTTGGATATTGAATATGTTTCATATTTTTGTGCATAACATAGCCTTGACCTTATGTGTTTTGGATTTTGTTGATTGTAGTTTATCATGTTGGTTTTGATTCTTGTAAGGGTTGTAACATTTGTGTTTGTATATTGGGTTGTAATTTATTTCTTCATTTGGTTATGTAATAAATAGATTAGGTGCATTTATTTTATTAGAAAGAATTTTATTAGGATATGATTTTGTAAAAGAAGATGCACAAGATAAAGACCCAAAGAACGACACAAAAGACATGGACACTTGAAGCATTTGGATGTGTTATGGTTCAACAATAGAATAAACTAAAGCTTACCAAATGATAATTACAACCAACTGAAGATCTCATTATACAAGTTCAAAGACCAAGTTGATTACAACAAAAACAACAATACAAGACAATTCAATATGACAAAGTCAAGATCAAGACAATTAGAAAAGACAAAACTCGGTCATGTTGTAATAATAATATAAATAGAACCACTAGTGCATTTTTGCAAGTTTGGCTTTTTGTGTGTGTTTCTCATGGTTTAAATCACCATCCAAGGATAAATCCTCTCCTTTGGGTTGGTTTGATTTCACCAGCCATCTATGATTCTCATTGTAACTTGTTTACCAACATCAATGAAATCATAACATTATTATTATCCATCTCTTTGTTGTTTGATTCACACACGTCCACCCATCTTAATTTTGATTTCTAGATCTGAGCGAGATGAATCCTAAGATCCAAGCTCAATGAATCAAAAATATTGATTTGCCACAAATGTGGATGACTAGTCACCAAATACTGATGACTTGGTAACAAATGCGGATGAGTTGCACAATTGCGGATGACTTGTCAACTAATGCGGATGCCTTATCACCAAATGCGGTTGACATGTAAACAAATGCGGGTACTTTAAGCACAAATGTGGATGCTTTGAAATCAAATGTGGATGCCTTGAAAACAAATGCGGATGCTTTATAAACAAATGCGGATGAGTTGACAAAGAAAATGCAGATGTGTTGCAAGAAATGCTTATGAAGTGCTGATGAACAGGACTTCAAAAAGAAAAAAAACATTAATATGGATGATTGCAACCAACAGGCGCATTCATTTTGATCATGAAAGCAAAAAAAAGAGTATAGAAATCAACTTTTCTCACTTTTTCATAGATTCATCCACGGACTTGTACAACTATCAGATGCCCTTTTTAAAGTACTTGAGCTCACATTTTATTTGATGATGTTTTGCACCCGTGTCTTGCTACTAAGTGGACAGTTAGCCGGACTTTAATGAAGGGCTTACTCATCATTTGAAGAATGTCATTTATCAAGTTATTTCAAAAGAGTGAAAGTGTGTTCAACATTGATTCATATTCCTGTTGCAGTTTATTGAAGTTCAGAGCCTCACCATATGCCTAATACATTCTAATCCTTGAGTTGTGATATGAACTGTAATCCAAAAGTGATACAACCCATATCCAATACCAAGAAGTATTCTGAAGAGTTTCTAACCTTTGTTTGAAATATATTAGGTGGAGCTTAATCTAAGGGGGAGAACATCAATGAATTGTGCGAGAACATCAATTGATCAAGAAGACATGTGACAGAGAAGATCTTCAAATTCAAGGTTTGGCAAGCATTAGTTTAGGGGGAGTATTGTTGGGGTTCAAGAATAGAATAAACTGAAGCTTACCAAATCATAATTACAGGCAATTGAAGATCTCATTATACATGTTCAGAGACCAAGTTGCTTCCAACAAAAACAACAATACAAGACAATTCAACTTGACAAAGTCAAGATCAAGACAATTAGAAAAGTCAAAAGTAGGTCATGTTGTAATAATAATATAAATAGACCCACTAGTGCATTTTTGCAAGTGTGGCTTTTTGCGTGTGTTTCTCATCGTGTAAATCACCATCCAAGGAGAAATCCTCTCCTTTGGGTGGGTTTGATTTCACCAGCCATCTACGATTCTCATTGTAACTTGTTTATCAACATCACTGAAATCATAACATTATTATTATCCATCTCTTACTTGTTTGATTCACCACGTCCACCCATCTTAATTATGATTTCTAGATTTGAACGAGATGAATCCTAATATCCAAGCTCAATGAATCTAAAATATTGATTTAGCAACACATATGGGTTAACCTATATATATAATGCATACATCAAAATAATGAGTTACAAATACTCATTACAAGTATTGATTAAAGTCTGAAGGCTATAGAAAAGGATCTAGACCTATTATTCCTAGATCTAACATGATGAGGTTGAGATGGTTTATTATAAGGTGTGCACATGTGTTGATGTTAGTAGTTATTATTAGGTCTTCTTAATAAATATGTTTAAAAGAAATCATGCTACCAAAGAGAACTACTCAACTAAACACAAACAAATCCAATTAAATGATTTCTAAAGAAATAGCATAATTGGTGGTTAGACAGATCCCCACGGTTATCCCATCCATTGTAGCATATATCGGTGCATATATAAGTCAAAGAACCAATATAATTTTTTTATTTTTACGGAGGTAAGTGATGAGAAAATGGTGATGATGGTGGCAATCGTTCACGTAACATAGTTAACCCTACAATTAGCAATGATATGTTGTCATAGTTATGTTATTTGTGATTTTATTTTTGATGATACCAATAATGTAAAAACCAAAGAACCCAAGAGGTGTTGTTCGTATAACGATTTCATGGATTGTGGGACTAAAAAATTTAACTATAACCAAGGAAATATGGAAATCATTCAAAAGAGGGAAAAGATGGAATTGGTCTTAGATATTATGAACTACATAAATGACTACAGGTGAACTATGCAACTTTTTCCTTTTCTTTGCATTGCTGGAACATCCATTTTTTTCTAGAGGAAGGAAGAGAATATATGAACTAGATGACATAAAACGATCCTAAAATCATGTTATGGGAATAGTGCTATCCTTAGAATGAGAACTAAAAATATAAATAAAATTAAGGAACTTGGCAATGAATAAGGATGAGCATCGTGAATACAAAGGCCATTCTATGAGCTACACCATCTTGTACCTAAAAAGGTAACTTCTGACTCCAAGAGGACTAAGATGGTTATGTTATCCAATCCTATTACTACTCAGAGTACCATAGTGCTAGGTGGAAGTTTAATGATGATATGGTTTAGACTAGAATTTTGTTCAAGTAGGGATCGAGTGAGAAGAGAAAGTGGAATGATGATTTAGGAAAAAAGTAAAAGTAATCAACTAGTGAAGAAACAAGAGATCATAAAGGCAAACATGCCAAAGACAAGAGAAAGAAAACTGTACCCCCACATTGGAACTTGCAAAAGCTTCATATCCCAAATGTATAAAGCCAGGCCACTAGTCTAAGGACTATAATTCTAGCAGATCTCAATGGGCATGTTTCAATGCGGCTTACTGAACGCTTTAAGAATTCTTGCCCATGTTGAACAACTTATTGTAGGGGTTTGTTAGAACACAAGACATAGTTTAACCACTTAAACTTTGTAAAACGCAGCAGAAGTTTAACATTATCACATTGTTTGTAAGCTGAAAAACATGTTCTATTTGATGTTTTAAAGTGTGAACAAACCCAAGAACAAAGGGGGTCTTTTATGTGAATAAACAAGCTATGAACATAATGAAAGTGTACATAAAATCACAGCTACATGAAGCTATGATTAGATGCTAAAGCTTCGGCCAAGGCTCCAAGGAAGGATCCCTCAAGCTAGTATACCCCAAGCACTATCACAAAACACCTTAGATGCTAGGATTGAACACCAAAACGAAGGGAAACTCTTCTCGAAAAACCTTTCCGAGTTCTCTTCAACAAGAACAAGAAAACCCTTTCTTGTGTTGTTCTATTGCATGTGTGAGAGAGAAAATGAGATGGAGTGAATGTGTATCTGATGTGTGTATGTTTTCAAGGATATCAACAAAACCAAGAGGAGGCCATCCATAATGGGTTTATTTGATTTCCCCCCAAAATTTAAATGAAATATTAACACATTAACAAGTCATCATTTTTTTAAAAGTTGTTCATTCAATAAACCTTTTATTAGAATAACACATACACACTCACTAATTATTTGATGTTATTTAAATAACTTAAATAACATTACAAACAATATCTATAAACAAAATATCCATATAAATTGTTCAATCTCATATGCAACTTATTTAGAAAACCCATTTTCTAAATTTGGTGTTATTATTTAATTGCATGATCATATCATCAATTGAATAATTGTCGGTGATTGCAAAGCTTGTTATTGGGTATAACCCGACTTGGATCATGACATACTAACCGCATAAGTGTTCTATGTATCTTGGGCGTATAGAATCTAACAATCTCCCACTTGCCCAAGATTCATAGAAGATTGATGCAAGCAGTAAATACCGCCTAACAACGGTTTACTACCCTTAATACGCATGACTTATAGCCATTCAATACATCATCTTATTCAAGTATCCTACTTGAAATGATTTAGGTGAATCAATCATCTATCCTTTAGTTACAGATGTCATGTTAAATCCAAGAACACAGTGATCATTCCTTGTTGATTTAACTTATCAGGCCTTAGACATCTAACTCTCAACGAATAAGAGGAAAAATCCCATCTTGACTACATACGTCTCTCACAAACACCTTGTGTCATACCTGAACATACCCTTATGTACTTTCCATTATTTTAGGGTAGTGAAGAACAGCTCAAGGCATAATACTTGGTGAATATCAAAACCCAATATGTATCTCAGGTCAGAGGATACCAATGATATTCGCCTTTGTTGGACCAAAAGAACCAATGAGCCTGATCAGAAAAACCTCTAAGTCCCACAGACATCACAACAACTGCTGAAGACTTGATCAACTATTTAACAAAGTCTGAAGACTACAACAGCTGAAGATTGAAGGTACTGAAGTACAACAGCTGAAGTTCTAAACTGCTGAAATACAACAGCTGAAGTTCTAAAGTGCTGAAGACTTCAACACCTGAAGACTAAAGTACTGAAGTACAACAGCTGAAGTTCTAAAGTGCTGAAGACTTCAACAGCTGAAGACTAAAGTACTGAAGTACAACAGCTGAAGTATAAAGACTGAAGATATCAGCTGATGACAACAGCTGAAGCTCAAGTACAAGTACTGAAGCCATCAGAGTTTGTTACAACAGCTGAAGAAGCATTCTTCAGTTGTTGTGATGGTTTACCTTTCAGTAGTTTTCTTTGTTTCAGTATTTGTAAAAGAACTAAAGAGTAAGTTCTTCAGTTGTTATAGTTTCAGTAGTTTCTTTTCAGTAGTTGTAATAATAGTTAACACTTAGTATTTTTGTAAGAAGATGTCAGCTGTTTGACATTTTCAGTAATTGTGTTAACTATCATTATTTGTGATAAATTCTGTTAGATGTCACTATCAAGTGACATCAGCAGACGTCACATCTCTTATATAAGAGGTGTTGACCTAATTGTAATTGTGACAATTCGTTACCATGAAAGCGAATATTGAATGAAATATATTTGCAGAATTCTCTCTGTCTATAACCGTTTTTGTTCTTACATTGAATATCTCTTTGTTCTTATGAATTGGCTAATTCATTGTTAGTATTCCGCTGCTATACTCTCTAATCAATCAAACGTAGATCACTGATCCTAACAAGTGGTATCAGAGCAGGTTAATCATTGATCGATCTAACAATTGATCATTGAAACTGCTAATTGATATCTATGTTTGATTGAATTAGCATATTTGCAAGACCTGGTTATAGACTATTGAATTTCTGACGCTTTCGTTCATATATTTTGAGATCTCTCTTGGTTCAATTGTTTGTTGTGTTTTGTTCTAAATCTGTTATAGCTTAATTGAATTTGATTGAATCTAAGATGACTACTCCTTCTAATGATCCTCACAATACCGGTTCCTCAACCGAGCCCTCGATGCTGGTTAGGACCGAGTATAACATATGCAGCGAAGAATGCTTCATCACCTGTCTGTTAACAGTTCAGTTGTTGGACATCTGTGGTACATGGACCACATAAGCCTATGGTGAACAATCCGGAAACCAATCAAATGGTTCCAAAGAAGAAGGAATAATACTCTGATGAAGATCAGAAACTGTTTGAGATTGATGCTAAAGCCCATGGAATTCTGGCCATGGCACTGCCTAATGAAATCTATTGAGGGCTTATGCATCATGAAACTGCTCATGATCTCTGGAATGCCCTGAAGGAACAATTCCGTGGCAAAGATGAGGTCTTAGCAAACAACAGAGAAATCCTTGCCCAACAATATGAGACGTTCTCTCATAGAAAGGGTGAGACATTGACTCAACAGTTTGAGCGTTTTTCCTGCTTGATCTCTGAGTTGAAAATGGTGAAACAGGAATACACCAACAGCCAGATGACTTGTACCAGGGAATACTGCCTTGGTTGGTCATGAGTCAGAATATGCTGCATCTGAAAGCAATTATGACGAGCACATTGATTTCTCTTAAAATAGTTCTGATCATGCATTTGTTGGTATTGATAGTCATTCTGGCAGTAATAGTGACAATCTATGCTTCATCATGGATGATTTGAAAGGAATAGCTGATGATGATCTAGAAGAGATGGATATTCTGAGCCAAATGGCATTGATTAATATTAGATCTCAGAAGTTCAACAAGAGAACTGGTAGGAAATTTCCTGGACTCTCTGGCAAAACCAAAGTTGGTTTTGACAAGAGTATGTTGAGGTGTCACAAATGCCAAAGGCTGGGACATTTTGCAAGAGAGTGTAGATCAACTGGATCTAACTCTTCTGCACCCTTTGTGACTTTTCCTAGTACTAGTCCACAAAACGAGGGCAACATCCTGCTGGTTCTGGTCATCATTCACACCCTAGATCTCCTGCATACTTTGTCCCCCAGGGTCTAATGTCATATCCTGTTCCCTGCTATTACTTGCTCAGTCTAATCCGGTTCAAGCTCCCATTTCACAACAATCATCTGCATTGCCTAAACCTCAACCTTCCCAATCTCATCAACAAATTCAACCTCAACAACACAGCTTCTTCACCCCAGGAGTTGTTGACTGGAGCAGTTTACCAGATGATTTGTCTGGTCATGAACAACTGTTCACTGGTGCTGGTCAACATGGTGGTGACAGTCCCTTTGGAAATCTAGCTCTTATGGCTTTGGATTCTGCTGATACTTCATCCTCTAATGCCTCTACACCAAGGTATCACAGGTATCCTCTGAGGCAAAAGCCAAACTATGTTCTGAATCATGCATAGCCGCATTTGCATCTATTAGAGAAGCAAATGTAGCTTTAATCAACAAGAACATTGAGCTAGAACAAATATTTCCAAAAGCAAAGCTGAATTTGAGTCTGTGCTTAATGATAAGAATAATGAGATTTACAAACTTAAATGCCAAATAACTGATGATAAGGCTAGGGAAGAGATACTTCTAGAGAAGTATAGAGATCTCAAGGATACACTTGCAACTACCTAGGTAGAGTGTGATCGATGGGTAAATTCTTGCAAGGGTTTTGAAATGCTTCTTAGTAAGCAATCTGCTTCCAATGTGAAGTTTGGCATTGGTTATAATCACACTGCTCCACCTACAGATTTTACTCCCAGAGCAGAGGTAGAATCTGATGGTGAGAGCAATAACAAATCCATTTCATCATGTGATCTACTTTCTAGTACAGCACCATCAGAAGTAGAAGTCAGCACTAAGCCCTCTCAGAACCTATCAGCTGATGTTGATGGTTCCACTGCTGACACTCACATGATCAAAGAGTTGATCAACTCAGGAGTTAATTCTGAAAGTCCTGAAAGGACTGGAGAGCAAGATTTAACACCTGAAGTTCAAACTCCAACTACTGTCAGTACTGAAGAGAAGAAAACTATCAGTAGAAAGAGTTTGAAGACTACTAAAAAGGAAGTCAAGAAAGCAAACAATGCTTTCAAAGTACTGAATAGCAAGTCTTTAGTAGTTTCATCCTCTTTAGTTGATGATCAACATAAGATGAAGAAGAAACCATGTGAAGTATGTGGCTTGTTCAATCATCTTACAGATGATTGTTGGTACAAAAGAGGATCCAAACTCAAACATAAAGAGGAAATTAAAGAGAAAATGGTTAAAATGAAAACTGAGTTTGAGGCCACATTTGTATGAGCAACATCAAATCCTGTAACCCTTAAGTCCATAAAGAAATCCAAAAAGGAAGGGGTTAAACAGGTAACAGCTGAGATTGCTCAAAAGAAGAAGGTGCAACATAGGAACTTATCAAACTCCAATGCCAATGTGTCTGATGAGCTGAAAGCTTTATCACAAAATCAGACACAGCTGGTTATGATGGTTCAACATCTATTGGGAAGAGTTAACCAATTAGATGTTCCTATGTTGAAACCACAAAAAAGGAGGTCCAAGCTAAAGGATTCCTCTTCTTCACCATCTTCTTCCTCTCAAGCTGTTGTTTCCATCAAACCTGTTAGTTGACCATCTGTTGATGAGAACAGGCCCAAAACCAAACAGGTTTGGGTCTCCAAAACTAACTGATTGTTTATAATTGCAGGGTTCTTTAACACGCCAAAGTAGCATCTGGTATGTAGACAGTGGGGGATCTATGCACATGACTGGGAACAGCTCTCTTCTTCATGACTACTCTCAAGGAAAGAAGGGGTTTGTTTCTTTTGTCAATGATGCTAGGGGTTACATCATTGGAAACGGCTTTGTCTCCAATGGAGAAATAAAGTTTGATGATGTTAATCATGTGGAAAATCTCAGTATAATCTCTTGAGTGTCAGTCAAATGTGTGATAAAGGCCATGTTGCTCTTTTCACCAGTCAGAACTGTAGGATTCTGTCATCCAAAGTTTTGCATTTGATTGATAAGGTGTTGGATGATCACACTCTCCTGAGAGCCAACAGGACAGGAAGAGTGTATACCTTAGATCTTTCCAAGAAAATAGATCTGAGAGGCCATCCTTGCCTATTTTCTAAAGCCTCTCCTCAAGAATCTAAACTGTGGCACAGAAGGGTGGGTCATGTTAATTTCAAAAACATGAATCAGCTGTTCACAATAGTTTAGTTAGAGGCTTACCAATAAAGGAGTTCCACTGTGATGAACCACACTGCTTGTTTAAAAGGAAAATAACAAAGTCTCATTCCCTCCTATTGAAGAGCCTAAGTCCACTGCCTGCTTGCAATTACTGCATATGGATCTATTTGGTCCTGTGAGAGTGATGAGCATGGCAAAGAAGAAATAATGTCCGGTAATTGTGGATGATTACTCCAGATTTGTATGGACTTTCTTTCTACATTCAAAGGATGAGGTTGCTCAAAAGATTATTCACTTTGTGTTGTATGTTGAGAAGCAGTATTCCCTTTCAGTCAAGTGTATAAGGAGTGACAATGGAACTGAATTCAGAAACCATACACTTGATGACTTCTATCTGTCAAAGGGAATCAAAAGGCAGTTTAGCATCCCACGGACTCCAGAACAAAATGGAGTAGTGGAGAGGAAGAACAGGACCCTAATTGAAGCTACAAGATCCATGTTGGGTGACTCTGGTTTGCCACTGACCTTTTCGGCTGAAGCTGTTAACACAGCTTGCTATGTGCAGAATAGAGCCTTAGTAAATCAGAGGTTGATGAAGACTCCATATGAAGTTCTCCATCACTTGGCTCCTCTAATTTCATTTTTCAAAGAATTTGGGTGTCCCTTTTATTCTCAACACAAGGGATCAACTCCAAAAATTTGATCCTAAGGTGGATGCAGGGTATTTTGTTGGTTATTCATCTACTTGCAAGGCATAGAGAGTCTTCAACTGTAGAACAAAGATAGTTGAAGAGACTTTGCATGTGAGTTTAATGAATCTCCTATGGACAAGATTCCACAAAACCCTGTGGAGTTGTTTGATTTGGACATACTGCAATATGTTCCTTATCAACCTTAGCTGTTGCAGATCATGTGGATAAATCATCTTCTGCAGCATGTCTTCCACCTAGTGGTATTGATGATGATGATGATAATATCAATACTCACCTATTCAAGTTTAGTGACCAACTGCCTGTGTCTGCTAAATTGATGTTCCTATAGCTTCAGCAGTTCCATCCATAACAAATGCTGATGAGATCTCTGATTCCTCTACATCATTTGAGTTACCATCTAATTCTTGGTTTCAAGAGTCTGCATCAACATCTGCTGCTGCTGAAGGTCCTACAAACACTTGCACAGATCTTATTGTTTATCAAGAACTGAAGAATCACCCAATGTCACAATTATTGGTGATATCAATGCTGGAGTTTCAACAAGAAGTCAATTGTCTAACTTCTGCTTCTATGCTCTCTTCATCAGTCAGCTAGAGCCAAAGAACTATCATGTTGCTTTGAGAGACAATGGATGGGTTGAAGCCATGCAGCTTGAGCTACTTCAGTTCAAGAAACAGCAGGTGTGGGAACTGGTTCGTCTTCCCCCAGGTAAGTGTGCAATAGGGACTAAATGGGTGTTTAGGAATAAAACTGATGAAAATGGGCTTATTGTTAAGAACAAGGCTAGACTGGTTGTACAGGGGTTCACAAGAAGAAGATATTGATTATGATGAAACCTTTGCCCCTGTAGCCAGACTAAAGGCAATTAGATTGTTTTTAGCCTATGCTGCATTCCACAATCTTAAAGTTTTTCAAATGGATGTCAAAAGTGCATTTTTATATGGTAAAATAAGGAAGAAGTTATGTGTGTCAACCACCAGGTTTTGAGGATAATAAATATCCTAATGGGTGTATAAACTTGATAAGGCTCTTTATGGGTTGAAACAAGCTCCTAGAGCCTGGTATGAGACACTTTCCACTTTTCTTCTTAAGAATAATTTCACTAGAGGCTCCATTGATAAAACTTTGTTTATTAAGAAGGTGGATCAGCATAAGCTACTTGTTCAGATTTATGTTGATGATATCATTTTTGCATCCTCTGATCCCCAGTTGTGTGATGATTTTACAACATTAATGAAAAAGAGGTTTGAAATGAGTGCAATGGGAGAATTACAGTTCTTTCTAGGCTTGCAAATTAAACAAAAGGCTGATGGAATCTTTATTCATCAGTCAAAATATACAAAAGATCTTTTGAATAAGTTTGATTTACAAAACTGTAAGCCATGTTCTACTCCCATGTGCAACACATACAACTGGATGCAGATCAGAAAGGTAAAGCTGTTGATGAAACACTTTACAGATGTATGATTGGGTCCTTGATGTATTTAACAGCTTCTAGACCAGATATCATGTTTGCTACTTGTGTCTGTGCCAGATTTCAGGCTGCTCCTAAAGAGTCTCATTTGATTGCAGTCAAGAGAATCTTTAGATATTTGCAAGGTACACAATCTCTAGGTTTATGGTATTCCACTCGACACTCTTGCAAATTAGTTGCTTTTTCAGATAGTGACTATGCAGGGTGCAAGTTAACTAGAAAGTCAACTTCTGGTGGTTGTCAATTCCTAGGCAACTGTTTGATTTCTTGGCAGAGTAAGAAACAACATTTGTTGCTACATCAACTGCTGAAGCCGAGTACATTGCTGCTGCAAGTTGCACTTCTCAGGTACTCTGGCTTCAGAACCAACTTCTGGATTATGGCATTACAGAGACTAAGACTCCATTATTAATGGATAGTGCTTCAGCTCTGTGTATTGTCAAAAATCCAGTCCAGCACTCTAGGACCAAACATATAGAGATCAGACATCACTTTATTTAGGATTGTTTTGAAAAAGGTCTGATTGATCCTAAGTTTGTGCCTAGTGCTGATGAGCTTGGAGATATTTTTACTAAGCCTTTGGATAGTTCTACTTTCCAAAAACTTGTGTTAAGGCTTGGTATGCTGCAGCTAGATAAGTGATAACTACTGATGATCTCAGTAAATAAGTACTAACGATCATTAGTGACCATATCACGTATTGTACTGCTTTTGTTACAACAACTGATGAAGTAACAACTACTGATGTAGTTGTAACTACTGATGTAGTTGTAACTACTGATGTTGTCAAAACAGATAAGTACTGATGTCGTATGAAACAACTGAAAACAGCTAAAAGGCTGATGAGTAAGTGTTGAGGACAGTATAAAACAGCTGAAAGGCTATGGATTGACGAAAACTACTGATGAGAAGTTCTCTTCAGTTGTTTCTACAACTGCTGTTTCATCCTAAACAATGATGACAAAACCATGTCTTCAGTAGTTTCACAACTACTGATGACTAATACCAAGTCATTAGCTGTTTACAACAACTGATGACAAAACCATGTCTTCAGTAGTTTCACAACTACTGATGACCAATACCAAGTTATCAGTTGTTTTCACACATCTGAAGTCAAAACCATGGTCTTCAGGAGTTTTATAACTGCTGATGCCTAAAACCACGACTTCAGCTGTTTCAACGTCTGAAAGGGTAATACCATGTCAACAGTCGTTTTAAAACTACTGATGACTAACACCAAACCCTTTAGTCGTTTTCTAACCCGTACCCTATAAATATCCCTGACCTAATCCTTCAGAGCCTCATCTTCTTCAAACCTAACGTTCATATCTCCAAAACTTCTCTCTCATTAGTGGCGACCATGCAGCTCAAACGCGACACAACTGTGTAGCTTACCTCACCAAATCGCCATTCTGTGCTAAGTTCGATAACAATATTGATCTTATCGTCCAGTCACCCTACAAAACGGCCTTTCTTCTCAATCCAATCCTTCATGCCGAATCCCTTAACCAGTTTTGGATGAACGTCACCCTCACCACTGGGGAGAACAACACAGAGTCTCTCCGGTCGGTCGTCAACAACCACCAAGTGGTCATCTCTCTGATATACTTCGTCAAACCCTACACCTGGATGATGCCACTTTTCCTGCTGGATATCCAAAGGGCACAACTGATTTATCCTTTGCCCACCATGGATATCAAGGAAATCTTAGTGCCTCCACCATACTAAAAAAACATTTCCATGATGCTGAACGTCTCATATTTCACATGGTAAATGTCTGTTTGGCTCCTAAGACTTCCTCTTGGGATCAAATGTCTACAAGGTGGCAGCAGGTACTATTCTCTATTCTTGAGCAACAGAACCTAAACATCTCTGAAATAATTTTTCTGGAACTTAAGGACATGGCCTCAAAATCTATTTCTAACCGTTGGATATTATATCCTCGGTTCATTATGGCCATAATAGAGAATCAGCTAAAGGCTGAGGGACTTGTTGGTCTTGGAGTCCCTGCAACGGCTGTATTGCCTGAAGTATACTCCAGGCACAACTCTGACCAAACGTTGAAACAGGCTGCCAGGCTGCGAAAACCCACGCAGTTGGAACCCACAGCCACCACCTCCAGAACCAAAGTCCCCACTACCCCAAACTCCAAAAAGCCAAAAAAGGCTACTCAGGGAGTTGAGTCCCCTGAGGATGCCCCTGTACCACAAACACAGGAACCACACACTGGTCTTAACCCCCCAATTGTGACAATGACTCAACCAGCCATAGCCGCACAGGTATCCCCTCAACAGGATCCTGTTGCAACCAACATTGAGGAACCTACACTGCTGGAACCTATCTCCCTTAAGAGGGTTACCATTGAAGCGCACCATTCACGCTGGGTGCAATCTGCTTCCACCCAATCACCACATGCAACCTCCCCCCAAAGTCCTACATTACTTGTTGCACAAGTGCTGACTCAATTGCATTCCTCACCCCCTTCCCAGATACCAATTACAACTCGGAATACTTCTACCATTGAGGGGGAGGACCAAAGTGCAGCTGAGAACCCACAGCATAGGGGTTACAATGTTCCTTCTCCTAGTGTAGCAATGGAGATTGGAACTTCTGGTGAGGCTGCCACTTCTCCTGCTTCAGCATATGATCAGGTTGTAGTTGGTACCATTACTAAGACCTTACCAGAGGCAACTGCTGATGAAGGACAAAGTCCTGAGGCAGGAAGTCCCCAGTTCCAAGACAAAGGGGCACATGCTACAACTGAGCTACACTCAGTGCTTGTTCATCCTGATTCCATGAGGAGGTCAGGTGATTCAGTAACTATTGATGATGACCTGGGCTTCTTTTACGATGTAATCGCCCAAAACACCATCCTGGAAGAGGAGGTGAGCAGACTCAAAGAGCTGCTCGCCAAAACTTCTAAAGAACAAAGACCATCTGCCTCTACCACCTCACAGATGGCACCTTCATCTGAAGGTCTCCCAACACTGAGCCACTCCCAACAACTCAGCCACCTGCCTCTGCTTCTGGCACTATTTCTCAGGAACAGAACCCTCCTGAGCAAATAGTTGCTATCCTTCAAAATCCCTCCCTCTCATCACACCCATAATCACTGACATAGTGATCAAAGCCATTGATAAGAGGCTTTCCTCAGTAATACAACCATTGATAGAGGAGGTTGTGGGCAAACAACTTTCTGGCAATCCACCCCTTGCTACCAATGCAACCAAAGGGGGAGATTAAGTCAGTGAAAGCAAAAGAAAGAGGAGTACAGAGGAGAAGAAAGGAGAAAGAAACAGAAGGGATAGTAGTGGAAAAGGAGTTGGAGTTGAATGTGGAGACCGATAAAGAGAAGGAAAAAGAGAAAGCCTTGGAGCTACTGATAAAAGAGGCTGATGCCGAACACAGCAGATCAATGGACAACATCATTGATCAGCTGTTTAGGCAAGGCGATGACACCGATAAACTTGACTCTGAGATTCGATGATTAGAGATTGAAGAAATCCAGAATAGATGGGCAAGTTATGAAGTGTTAGAAGAGAAAGGCTTGAGATCATGATTAGATTTATTGCAAAATATCTTGGAAGATCAATGATCGAAATCAAAGCTCGGTCCAGGGACAGTATCTTGGCAATCACCACCAAGATCTGTTCGTCTGAAGCATATACTAAGGGACTTGTTATTGAAGCTTTGAATGAAGCGGGTGCTGGGAGAAGGACTGAGCTAGCCAAGCAATCAAAAGCCACACTCACCTCAAAAATACTAGAACAGCCTGTCAACATTCCACACAAAAACCATCGAAAACACAACCCAACAAACCAACTCCCTTACCCTCAAAACCCATAGCCGATGATATACCCTTGAAGAAGAAGAGAAGGGTATTGAGGCTAGAAGATGATAAAGAAGATGATGAAGATAGGCTGCCACTCTTAGCTGTGATTCAGTTGCCTAAGGCCACAAGTCACTCCTCAGCAATTACTCCTGAATTCCCAAGACAAATGGTTAAAGTGAAGCTAGAAGAAGAAGAGCTCATAAACAGCATGATGAGGAATTGCTGAAGAGAGTTGACAAAGCTTATGCAGCCATATCTTCTATCATAAATATGAAGAAACAAGCCCTCAGACTTTACACTCTCAAGCACCCTTTCAATATCAAAAGGAAAGAGTGAGAATTTGGCCTGATCCCAGGGTGTCTCATAGAATTCATAAGAAAAACATACCTCAGAGATACATTGGCCAGGTGAAAAAGATCGTAGATGAAGTGATCTCTCTGGTCTTTGTAGTTTCACCCTGGAAATCCTAGAGGACTTCAAGAAAGCCTATAAAGCTAATCTAACCCCTCAGAAGATGCTGGAAAACAAAATAGTGAAAAAGGGGTTAGTTTACAAGAGGCTTGAGGAAGTCAGGTAAAATGAGCTCCAGTTGTTCCTAGAGGGTAATCACCCAGATGAGTTTGCTTACAGAATAATAACAACTGTGGAGCTAAAGAATGGGAAACAGGCCAAATACTTGTCTGAGTATTATGGGCCTGAATCATTGTTTGAAGGAGGTGCTGAAGAGCTAACCATGGAGGAACAAACCACTTTCCTTGAGGCCTACACAAGAGAGTCGTACAGACTCATCATGGGGAAATACATCTCATGAATGGGGTAACAACTCTGTGTCCAATTTCCCAAAACAGAGTTCCCATTCATACTTTCCCAAACAAAATTTTGAGACTTCTTCCCTGGCTAGTGCTTAAAAAGGGGTCACTTCTGAGCTGATCTAGAAGACAAAAAGACCAACATTTCTGCCATAATAAGTGGGAAAACTCTAATAAGTTTAGAGGTTTTGGCTGCATTGGTTTAGGGGGAGTTTGTTGGACCAAAAGAACCAATGAGGCTGATCAGAAAAACCTCTAAGTCCCACAGACATCACAACAACTGCTGAAGACTTCATCAGCTATTTAACAAAGTCTGAAGACTACAGCAGCTGAAGATTGAAAGTACTGAAGTACAACAACTGAAGTTCTAAAGTGCTGAAATACAACAGCTGAAGTTCTAAAGTGCTGAAGATTTCAACAGTTGAAGACTAAAGTACTGAAGTACAACAGCTGAAGTTCTAAAGTGCTGAAGACTTCAACAGCTGAAGACTAAAGTACTGAAGTACAACAGCTGAAGTATAAAGACTGAAGACATCAGCTGATGACAACAGCTGAAGCTCAAGTACAAGTACTGAAGCCATAAGAGTTTGTTACAACAGCTGAAGAAGCATTCTTCAGTTGTTGTGATGGTTTACCTTTCAGTAGTTTTTGTTGTTTCAGTATTTGTAAAACAACTGAAGAGTAAGTTCTTCAATTGTTATAGTTTCAGTAGTTTCTTTTCAGAAGTTGTAATAATAGTTAACACTTAGCATTTTGTAAGAAGATGTCAGCTGTTTGACATTTTCAGTAGTTGTGTTAACTATCAGTAGTTTGTGATAAATTCTGTTAGATGTCACTATCAAGTGACATCAGCAGACGTCACATCTCTTATATAAGAGGTGTTGACCTAATTGTAATTGTGACATTTCGTTACCACGAAAGCGAATATTGAATGAAATATATTTGCAGAATTCTCTCTGTCTATAACCGTTTTTGTTCTTACATTGAATATCTCTTTGTTCTTGTGAATTGGCTAATTCATTGTTAGTATTCCGCTGCTATACTCTCTAATCAATCAAACGTAGATCACTGATCCTAACAGCCTTTACTCAAAATTACTTATGATCAATCAATAAGATTCCATGTAGTAAAGTTTGAGTTGCGGGTTAGTCAGATATTTGTTTCCCACAAATATCTATGAACCTTGGTACCAACCCATTGCTCTATATTCATCCTTATGAATATCAAGCAATCCAAGTTCATAATAATCTTACCCTCACACATGTTCCCACAAGTATGAATGACTACGGACATTTAGAGTAAACAGATTAAACATGCTAAATAGGAACATTAATTGATACATTATAACCAAATAATTTTATTCAAATAATAGAGAGTTCCACATATCCAAATACAAAATTACAGATCAAATCCAATCACTAGAATATCTAAGTCCCATGGCACAAGTATGACCTTCATGCTTTGCCTTTTCAAGGAGCTTCATGAGAGGATCCGCAATGTTCTGATCCGTCTGAACTTTGCGAATACATATCTTTCCTTTTTCAACTTCATCTCGTATGTAATTGAATCTCCGCTCAATGTGCCTAGTCTTTTGATGAGCACGAGGTTCCTTGATTTGAGCAATTGCACCCTCGTTATCACAAAAGATCTCTAGGGGGTCCTGAATGGAAGGGACAACCCCGAGATCGGCAATGAATTTCTTCAACCATGCAACTTCTTGAGCTGCCAATGAGGCGGCGACGTATTTTGATTCTGTAGTTGATAGAGCCACCACATCCTGTTTGGAGCACTTCCAAGAGACCGCTCCTCCATTCCGAATGAAAATATATCCCGACTGTGATCGTGAATCATCCCGATCTGTTTGGAAACTAGCATCCGTGTAACCTTTTACAACAAGTTCCTCATCACCAGATCCATAGATTAGGAACATTTCTTTTGTCCTCCTTAGGTACTTAAGTATGTCCTTAACAGCCATCCAATGACTATTTCTTGGATTTTGCTGGTATCGGCTTGTCATGCTTAAGGCGCATGACACGTCCGGTCGAGTGCATATCATTGCATACATGATGGATCCAATAGCAGATGCGTATGGGATTGCCTTCATTTTCTCATGCTCATCCTTTGAGCTAGGACATTGAGTCGTACTCAATATCATTCCTCTTTGAATAGGTACGGTACCTTTCTTAGAGTTCTCCATCTTGAACCTTTTCAAGATTTTATCAATGTACACACTTTGATTCAAACCAATCAACTGCCTCGATCTATCCCTATAGATCTTTATTCCCAGAATATAGGCGGCCTCACCAAGATCCTTGATGGAAAAACAACTTCCAAGCCAGGTTTTTACACCTTCCAAGGTTGGAATGTCGTTTCCAAATAGTAGTATGTCATAAACATACAATACTAGGAAAGTGATGATGCTCCCACTAACTTTCTTAAATACACAAGCTTCGTCAGCATTCTTAATGAATCCGAATTTAATTATTTCTTCATCAAAACGGTGATTCCAACTTCTCGATGCTTGTTTCAATCCATAGATTGATTTCTTTAACTTGCATACTTTATGAGGATGTTTTGGATTGACAAAACCTTCAGGCTGAACCATGTAGACATCTTCCTCAAGATATCCATTTAGGAAAGCGGTTTTGACATCCCTTTGCCAAATCTGATAATCATAATAAGCAGCTATGGCAAACAATATCCTTATAGACTTTAGCATAGCAACAGGTGAGAAGGTTTCATCATAATCAACCCCTTGAGTTTGAGTGAAACCCTTTGCTACAAGTCTAGCCTTATAAGTATCCAAGTTTCCATGCATATCGGTTTTCTTCTTGAAAACCCACTTGCTTCCAACTACTTTGGAGTTAAGAGGTGGTACAACCAAGTCCCATACTTGACTGTCATGCATGGATTGCATCTCAACACTCATGGCCTCGAGCCATTTGTCACAATCCGAATTGGACACTGCATCATGGTATGTGGTTGGTTCATCAGAGTCTACCACATAGCATCCATCCATGAAAAATCCGTATCTTTCACGTGGATTACTAGTTCTACCACTTCTGCGAACGTTTTGTGTGTATTGATCAACCATTTGATCATTTTCAACATCCTCATGCTGAGTGCTAGTTTCAACCAAACGTGCATCGGGTTGTGGTTCTTGATCCTCCTCAAGATCCACTGTTCTACTGTTAGTTCCTTCCATAAGGAACTTTGCTTCTAAGAACTCACCCTTTGTGGAAACAAACACCTTTTGTTCCAATGGATGATAGAAATATTATCCCATAGAATCTCTAGGGTATCCAATAAAGATACACTTGGTGGATCGGACTTCCAATTTGTTTGGGGTGGGAGTCTTAACGTAAGCCTCACAACCCCAGACCCTTAAGTATGATAGGGATGGAACTCTTCCATGCCATATCTCAAAAGGTGTCCTTTCCACCTTTTTGGTTGGGGCCATATTTGACATACGGGCCGCGAAGAGCAAAGCGAAACCCCAAAATGATAGAGGTAATGTGCTTCTAGCCATCATAGATCGGACCATGTCCAATAAGGTTCGATTCCTCCTCTCAGACACACCATTATGTTGTGGTGTTCCAGGTGGAGTGAGTTGTGAGACAATCCCCCAACTCCTAAGATGATCTTGAAAAGCATCATTTAGGTATTCACCTCCTCTATCGGTGCGGAGAACTTTAATCGACTTGTTGAGTTGATTTTGTACTTCATTTTGAAAGATCCTGAACATTTCAAAACCTTCATCTTTGTGTCTTAATAGGTACACATACCCGTAGCGACTATAATCGTCGGTAAAGGTAATGAAGTATTTTTCACCATTCCTAGTCATTGGCTTAAAAGGACCACATACATCCGAATGTATGATTCCTAATAAATCTTTTGCCCTTTCGTTAGTTCCACTAAAGGGTGCCTTAGTCATTTTACCTTGTAAACAAGATTCACACACATCAAATGAATCACATTCACTTGTTTTTAAAAGACCATTCTTTTGTAGTGTTTGAATTCTTTATTGTTTATATGACCAAGACAACAATGCCAAAGATAGGTATCACTCAAATCCAACTTGAGTTTCTTGGTGCTAGTTTGGTACAATGAACTATTTAAAGTATTTTCATGAACCGATTCATAAATACCATTAATGGGAATAGCTTTAAAGTAGAACATATCATTAAAAGAAACATGAATATCTTTTTCAACAAATGATAATACATATCCAAATTGTTTTAACAGGACTACAGAGATAATATTCCTACTCAAACTAGGAGCATACAAAACATTGTTCAAAATTACTTCCAAACCATTTGGAAGTTTCAAGATGTAGTAACCACGGGCTTCAACTTGAACTTTAGCCCCATTGCCCATGTAGAGGCTAACATCCCCTTTATTGAAGTTACTACTTCTTTTGAACCCCTGCAACAAATTGCAAATGTGAGTTCCACATCCGGTATCTAATACCCATGTGTTAGAGGATATCATGTTTAAATCAATATGGATCATGTATATTGTACCTGAGGTTTGCCCAGCATCCCTCTTTGCTTTCAACTCTTGGACATGGACGGGAAAATTCCTTGCCCAATGTCTAATCTCCCCACACTTAAAGCATGGGTCATTAGTAGCAACCTTTTGTTTCTTCTCCTGTAGTTTGGGTGGCACCCTTACCACCCCTTTCACTTTTCCCCATACGGGTCCCTTGCCCTTGGCAACCTTTGCCTTGGGTGTGGGATGAGGCCTTTTCTTGTTCCCACCTTCATTGATGGTGAGAACGGGTAAAACCCTTTTCCGATGGCCGCCTCGGCTGTTTTGAGCATTGAGTGAAGCTCACCAATGCTTTTGTCCCAAGCATTCATGTTGTAATTCAACACAAATGTCTCGAACTTCTTGGTAAGGCCATTAAGGATCAAATCCGTGGCCAATTCCTTCGAGATAGGACAATTAAGCCTCTCGAGGCGGTCAATATGACTTTTCATCTTAAGTACATAAGATGAAACTGATTGGTTGTCGTCCATACGACATGCATGGAGTGCTCGAACCGTTTCGAAGCGCTCAACCCTTGCCTACTATTGGAACATTTCCTTCAGCTGGGTTATCATGTCATAAGCTCCGTGATGTTCATACTCCTTTTGGAGATCCGGAGTCATGCTCGCTAGCATGAGACAAGACACTTGGACGGAGTCCTCAGTGTACTTAAGCCAATCGTTATAGGCCTCCTCATGATCCTCAGCAGGTTGATCGGGGATAGGGTCATCTAAAATATATGATCATCCCTCTTGCTTGAGAACGATTCTCAAGTTTCGATACCAATCAATGAAATTGTTATGATTTAGACGTTCCTTTTGGAAAATCGCTCGTAATGATTGGGCGGACGCGGATGAATTATCATGATTATCATTATTGGTGGCCATCTACAAAATTTAACAAAGATTAATTTTAGAATTTTCGATATGGTTATTTTTTAATAATAAATACCTTTTATGGCCATTTCATATTAAAATCTAGAATCCAATATTACATTTAAATTGTGGTTAGGTGACCTTTATCCCACGATTTAAATTAATAAGGTGGTCAACGATTGACGATTGCAACCATTTGCAATTTCTAGAGATATGGGATCGGCTTGAAACATCATATGTAAAGTCGGCATGTTAATCCCATCAACACCATTTGGAAACCACATCGTAGGTGATCCATTTGAAATGGTTTGCAAATCAAGACACCCTACTTACACCCACGTGTGAGTTTGCCAAAATAAGTGGTTAGGTGACCATTATCCCACAAATAAGGCATTCTCACCTCAAATCGCAAGTTCCCTCAAAATGGTTAGGTGACCTTTATCCCACTAAGAGTTTCCAAGTGACTCAAGTGTTGTGTAAAAGGACGGTGTTGATCTTGTTTAAAATGTTAGAGATTTCATAATTCATGTTTTTAGAAAACTCTATGTACTTGTATTTGCATGCTTTCAAATTCAAGATACCCTATGGTCCTTTGATTAAAACCCATTTTAATCTTTGAAATCATTAAATCAATTTAATAATCTTTTATTACTTTTAATGATTAAGAATCATCAATTTTCCGCTTGTTAAGTTTGTTAATTAGTTTGTAATGCATGTCAAAATATCAACCATACAATCAAATAAGAAACATTCAAACAAGCATAAAAATAAACAACCACATGTGCATAACCATAGCCATTATGTTGACAACACTTGTTTGCCATCACAAGTGTTGTCATTTAGTCTTTCCTAAGGTCATAACAAAACATATAGAAACCTTCCAAAAACCTCCCACTTGAAACCGCATCCAAAATGCTCCATGTTTCTCTTGTGTCTTTCCTTTGTGCTTCCAAAGCGTATGTCTTCATATTACAAGATATAAAGTCCTAATACATGATATCTAGTAAAATGAAAGATACACCTAATCTATTTATTACAACCCAATAATAAATAAATTACATCTTTTATACAAAGCACAAAAAAATATATACAACCCCATTGAATAAACTAAAACAACCATTGCATACATCCAAACAACACAAGGCCAAATGCTAGGTTATGCACCAATATGAACATTCATCATATCATCCAAATATATCAAAGAATCCCCATTAAAACCCACGATTTTCAGCCAACATAAACTGAAAAATTGGGTTTTAAACATAGTCCAAACAATATACATATCATCATACATATCTTTCAAGGTTTAATCACAAGCATGTGTGATATGACCTTGAAAGTTTGGGGATTCAACAAACAAGAACATAGCAGCCCCTAAAAGGGGTTTCAAGATCCATAAAACGAATTTTTAAAGGACAATTCAAGCTAGCTATCCACATAACCGGCTCTAGATGCCATTGTAGGGGTTTGTTAGAACAGAAGACATAGTTTAACCACTTAAACTTTGTAAAACGCAGCGGAAGTTTAACATTATTACATTGTTTGTAAGTTGAAAAACATGTTCTATTTGATGTTTTAAAGTGTGAACAAACCCAAGAACAAAGGGGATCTTTTATGTGAATAAACAAGCTATGAACATAATGAAAGTGTACATAAAATCACAGCTACATGAAGCTGTGATTAACTACCTTTCTCCAGCTGAAATGTCGACCAAGGTAGAGATATTAGATGCTAAAGCTCCGGCCAAGGCTCCAAGGAAGGATCCCTCAAGCTAGTATACCCCAAGCACATCACAAAACACCTTAGATGCTAGGATTGAACACCAAAACAAGGGAAACTCTTCTGGAAAAACCTTTCAGCCGAGTTCTCTTCAACAAGAACAAGAAAACCCTTTCTTGTGTTCTTCTATTGCATGTGTGAGAGAGAAAATGAGATGGAGTGAATGTGTATCTAATGTGTGTATGTTTTCAAGGATATCAACAAAACCAAGAGGAGGCCATCCATAATGGGCGGCCGAAACCTCATTGGGTTTATTTGATTTCCCCCTAAAAGTTAAATGAAATATTAACACATTAACAAGTCATTCATTTTTTTTAAAAGTTGTTCATTCAATAAACCTTTTATTAGAATAACACATACACACTCACTAATTATTTGATGTTATTTAAATAACTTAAATAACATTACAAACAATATCTATAAACAAAATATCCATATAAATTGTTCAATCTCATATGAACTTATTTAGAAAACCCATTTTCTAAATTTGGTGTTATTATTTAATTGCATGATCATATCATCAATTGAATAATTGTCGGTGATTGCAAAGCTTGTTATTGGTTATAACCCGACTTGGATCATGACATACTAACCGCATCAATGTTCTATGTATCTTGGGCATATAGAATCTAACACTTATATCATAATCCCAATCAAGCATGAGGTAGAGCATTAATGATCAGAGAAGAGGCGTTTGTTAAGATCCAAACATTATCACATGTACATTCCTTATTATTATCAATATGCTTTTACTCTTTAATATAGGTGCGTATAGGAATTTATTTCAACAAGTTTATATCATTAATGAGTAAAAATCAAATAGCTTAAACCATAACATAGCATATAATTACATAACAATAATTTAAATGAAACTGGTGAAACAATTACAAAATGCAACTTAAGTTTAAGAATCATCATTTTAGTCTGGACATACTTTTTCTAGAGCTCAGAACATTTGATGTTGTCATAGGAATGGATTGGATGTTGAAGAATCAAGAAAAGCTTGTATATTTTGACAATATAGTTTTAATTCCACTCTTTGATGAAGAAACACTTATAATCTAAGGGTATAAAAGAAGAACCAACCAGAATATCATATCATGGGTAAGGCCTAAAAGTACTTGAGAAAAGGGTACCATGCTATGCGATCCCATATAGTCAAGAAGGAACCCATGGAAATATACCTTGAAGACATACTAGTCATTCAATATTATCTCATAGGCTTTCCTAAAAAATTTTCTTGACTCCCACCACTAGTAAAATAAATTTCGAGTCGATCGAGTGCCAAGAGCAACACCTATTGCAAGATCACCCTACCATTTGGCACCATCTAAGATGCAAGACTTGTCTAGTCAATTTTAATAGTTATTGGACAAATGATTCATTAAACCAAGCTTCTTAGCTTAAGGAGTGCCGGTCTTATTTGTAAAGAATAAAGATAAAACCTTTACGATGTGTATTGACTATGAATAATTGAACAAGCTATCAATCAAGAACCAATACCCACTTCCTATGATTGATGATGTGTTCGATTAGCCATAATGTATACCTATTAATTGTTAATTGTTAATTGTAAATTGGTATTTGGATCAGATATCACCAACTAAGGATTTAGGAGGAAGACATGCAAAAAAAATTCAAAACTCATTGTAGACACGAAGAGTATTTAGTGATGAATTTTGGTTTGAGTAATACACCAACAATATCCATTGAACTTATGAAAAGGGTATGCAAACCTTATTTTAACAAGTTCATGATTATATGATCAATGACATACTAATATATACATGAATTAAGTAAGATAATAAATAACATTAAAAGTTAATCATGATTTTTCAAATATGATTTTTTTGACGAGACAAGTGCTTTTTTCTCACACACATTGATATGTACAAAAGTTAACATACGTTTTATATCAAATAAATCCTAATTCTTGTTTATTTCATTATGGTTTATAACAATTAATCCTTAATTGTATTCTTTTGCATATAAACCAAACCAAGAATCACAAAAGAAGCACAAACAAGGTAAAAACAAGAACAAATGATAAGAGCATTAATAATGACAACCCATTGTTCTACCGAACAAGGCCCATGTTAAATCATTAAAAAAGATTCTATACTTCTGAGCATTAAACGCCCCATGTCAAGCATAACATGCCCCAATGCAAAGAGGAGTACACGCCTCATATCCATTTTGACACGCCCCATGCTAAGAAGCATTACAAGCGCTCTCACATTGTTACACCCCTTGGCCTCAAGGTATGTGAGAATAATGTCATGTCTTCGTGTCATGTCTCCTCGACTCTCACACATGTTACACCCCTTGGCCTTAATGTTGTTTTTTCCTTTAGTTTTGTAGGTAATTTGTTTATTAATGTGTGTAAATGAATGAAGTTGGTGATTTTTACATCATAGCGATCTCACTAAAGATCTAGAAATTGTTTTAATTTAGTGTGCTCATTATTCTCATATTCACATTGTGTAAGGCCGTGTTCCCGCGATGCTCAAAATTGGTCAATCATTACACATAAAACATATAATTACGGTTAACTTTCATAAAACATAGCAACTGAACATTAAAATAACTTTTCATTTCATTATAAATTCTTTTACAAGTTAATACAATCATTCATTTCGAAACATTATTCATTCGCATTACAATGCAAAAACATTATACAAAAGAATGCCATCCAAAAGAGCCAACTAGCCGCCCCGTGCCATCCTCAGCAACCTCACCTGCAAACTAGAAAATGCATAAAAAGTCAGTGTCGCTGAGTGAGTTCTAGTTTTAAGTAAAACATACTTCACTTTCATTAAAACCGTTCTTTACTTTTACATGTGATCACACATCATACATACACATAGATAATATCATTATTATCCACATCATTCATTAATTAACTTTCGCTCATTCGTGCTCTCTTACTTTCATTCATACGTTCATCATTACTTCTTTTCATTCTATCAAAACCCATGAACTTTACCCTACCATCATGCATAAAGCTGGTACTGGGCCAAGGTCTATAATAGACCCCCTGTCATGGCACACAGCAGCCTAGCCACAATACCTGGGTAAATTCAGGTGTACCATTACCATGTGATGTACCCGCCGTCATGCATAAAGCTGATACTAGGCCGAGGTCTTTGATAGACCTCCCGTCATGGCGCATAGAAGCCTAGCCATAGTATCTAGGGTAAGCGACAAAGGTTATATACAAATGGTTGGTCATAAAGACAGACCCTGGGGTGCATCCTTCTGGGGTAGCTAACCCACACACTGTTGAACTAACACCCTTCATTGGGCGTGTTTCCATTTACAAGGCTTGCAAGAGTCACTTTACTTTCCTTCGTTCATTAATGCATGCATTCTTTTCACCATGTTCCTCTTTTCATTATCTTCCACTTTACGTTACATAATACTTTCATGCCATTCATTAACATTCAATGAAAATCCATGGGAAAATAATCAAACATAATAAGAAACATCAACATACACAGTCAACATCATCATACATGGCATCATACATTCATAACATACGTCATACATACCATGATGCATAAGCATCAATCAAGCAACATAACATCATCATACAATGCCCATCACATCATCTAAGACCTCAAAAGTCAACTTACATGAACCCCTGGGAACCTCACAAGTCAAAGCCTACATTTCACTTTTTCCCCAAAAAGTCAGAAAATATTCTAAGTGTTCATCTGCATTTCCTTTCTGTTCATCCACATTTCTTTTTGTTCATCTGCATTCCTTTTTGTTCATCCGCATTTCTTTTTGTTCATCCGTATTTCTTTTTGTTCATGTGCATTTGTCCATCCACATTTCCTTTTGTTCATGTGCATTAACTTTGTTCATCCGCATTTGTTCAGTCGCATGAACTTACTCATCCGCATTTGTTCAGTCGCATGAACTTACTCATCCGCATTAACTTTGTTCATCCGCATTTGTTCAGTCACATGAACTTACTCATCCGCATTTGTTCATCCGCATTTGTTCAGTCGCATGAACTTACTCATCCGCATTTGTTCATCCGCATTTGTTCAGTCGCATGAACTTACTCATCCGCATTGACTTTCGCATCCGCATTGACTTTCTCATCTGCATTTGTCAATGCCATCCACATTTGTCAACACTTAAGTAGTTTTTCTAAACTTAGGCGTATGAACTAGTATTTGGGCGCATGAGTAGTCTAGGGCACACTTATCATCATAATTCGGTCCCCAAACACCATCTATCATGATCTAAGCTTAAATCATGCATTTAAAGCCTTAGAAACATAAACATAACATCATCAAGCATGAACATAGTCCAAAATGACACCATTCCTGCAACATACTCACATTCATACATACGGGTATGAAACTCAGTTTTTATAAAAACATATATTCATGCATTTCCAGCCCCAAAATCTATTATAACATGTAGAAGAGGGGTTCTAGAACTCACCTTGCAACTCTTGAGTATGGCTTCTTCCAAACTCAACTGTAATTGAACTCAACAGCCTAGAAACCCACTAAAAACACACACAACCAAACATACAAACACACATAAGCATACAACCAAGGAAACCAGTTAAGAACACATAAAAACCATGAATTCCTTACCTTGAATTCGACTTTTCAGCTCTTGTTCTTTATGAAATCAGAATCTACACTCTCACTCTCTAAAAATACATGGATTTGGGGGTTGTAAGAAGAGCTTGGTATGAGAAACTCTCGACTCATCTTGTGAAACACGGCTTTCACAAGGGAGTCATTGACTGCACGTTGTTCATTAAAGAAAAAGATGGCGACCTACTGCTTGTATAGATCTATGTTGATGACATAATCTTCTATTCGAAGAACGAAGAGTTATGCAAAGAGTTTGAAGCAGTTATGAAGAAAGAGTTTGAGATGAGTGCGATGGGGGAGATGAAGTTCTTTCTGGGGTTACAGGTGGATCAAACACCAAATGGGATCTTTCTACATCAGACCAAGTATGTAGGAGACATTCTTAGTCATTTTGACATGGAGAATGCATCTGCTGCTGGGACTCCACTGGCTATGAATCACGACATAGCACCTGATGAAAATGGAGATCTTGTAGATGCCATGATGTACCGAGGAATGATTGGATCCCTCATGTATCTCACTGCCTCAAGACCTGATATCATGTATGCTACATGTTTATGTTCTAGATATCAGGCTAAACCTAAGGTCAATCATCTAATCGGGGTCAAAAGGATTTTTCGCTATCTAAAGGGTACACCCACACTTGGGTTTTGGTATCCTCATGATGATGATTTTGAGCTCACGGCGTATAGTGACTCGGATTACGGAGGCTGCAAGATGAACTACAAGTCTACATCTACAGGGTGTCAATTCTTTGGGAGAAGACTAGTGACTTGGCAGAGTAAGAAACAAACATCGGTTGCATTGTCCACCTATGAAGCCGAATATGTTGCTGCTGCAAGTTGCTATTCACAAATCGTCTGGATTCAACAGCAAATGCGCGATTATGGTTTAAAGTTCTCCTCTACTCCTATTTGTGTTGATAACTCTGCTGCAATTGCAGTAACTAAAAATCCGGTCCAACATCCTAAGACCAAACATATCGGTATTAAATACCATTTCATACGAGACTGTTTTGAAAAGAATTTAATTGATGTGGTAAAAATTAATACTGATTTTCAATGCGCTGACCTCTACACTAAAGCCTTTGATAAACTACATTTTCAATATTTGCTAGAGGTCAACAGCGTTAAAAAGAAAAGTGATGTTATTCCTGATGTTGATCATGTGTAGTCCGATGTAGGTTAGTTAATTTTTTTCTTTTATTTTATTGGTTTATCTTAGTCTATTTAATTTAAACTCATGTTATTTTGCTGGCTATTAAAATCCTAAAATAATTAAACCAGTTATGATTTTAGTATTTTAGGGGGAGAATAAGTCAGCAAGTTAACATTAAAAAAAAGGTAGAAGGAGTGGAAAGCTGATATAAGGAAGATCGTATCTGTGATACCGATTCAAACCCTTTGGAATATGATAGTACACAGGAACAAATCAAGAGGGACCTTGAAATTTTAATTTAGAAAAGGTGCAAAAATTCAAAGTATAAGTCTGTGTTGTCTAAGCAATATAAAAGGGAAGATGATAGAAAAACTGGGAACTCTTGAGGTAACACAATGAGAGTAGACCTAGAGGTTGCTAGACCACAATTGATATGCCGGTAGACTCAACACAATAGATGATTAGACCTGACTGGTGATCTCAAGATCAAACTAAGTGGGTCAACTAACTGTGGGCTCCTATCTTATCACTGGTTAACACAATCAACTATATTCAAATAAGGGGAAATGAGCATGTAAACGCCACAAATGTGTGCGGATGACCATAATAGAGCAAAGCACGGAAAATGAAATAAAAATGGTATCAAGCTAATGACTTATGTTATTGGTGCATTTGGTGCAACATAAAATTAAGCTGCTCTAACAAGGAGATAGGTTGTGTGCCTCTCTATTGTGCGATGGCACTGACCTGAGGATAAGCATAACCAAGATATTCTAGAATTCATTGTTGTTTGCCGCCTCTCTGCTGTGCGATGGCACTGACCTGAGGACTGGTCTCTTTGACAGCTCTAAGAATAGTCTCTCCTTTGTAATAATACCCGTAGACGCTCAAAAGCTCCTGAGGAATGTTGCTTACCATATAAGTGTGGGATCCACAAATGTTAGTTGAAATAACTAAACCTAAAACAATCACCAGTTTGGGTCAAAAGTGTGTATGGATTTAAGTGGACAAACATAATGAAATCATTATGACTGCAATCTTGAAAGTTGATTCAATGTTGTAATCTAAGAGCTTCAGTATGATTTCCTAAAGTTGCAAATGACTCTGGATGAACACCAAGAATTGAGCTGAAAAGATTTTGATAACAAGTCCAAATGATTTGAAATGCCTGTATGATTCAAAATGGAATGATCCAGGTATGGTCAATCTAAGTTAAAGTTGTCTATTCGGAACCAAATCCAGTAGATTTCCATCTCAGGAATTATCTCTCAAAAAAGCAAAACAAATTTTTATTCTTTAGTTTAATCTTCTATTTTAGTCAGTCATTTCAGTTTGTTTGTTTGTCGGATTACATCAGGAAAATCAGTAAGGGATCAATCAATAACACGGTCAGTCTGAGAGAAACATATGTGGTAAAAAGTTAAATCAGTCACGTCTGAGGTGATAAAAAGGTTTTCAAGTCAAAACGATCAGGTCTAAGATGATCAACTGTCATAATGTAAATTTCTACAATTAAGGAGATTTAAAACTAAAAATATTCAAATGGCAAGAAAGTAATAAGTATGACCTATTCGCACGATGGACATCCGTATGGACTAATCATACGAATGGAAGCTGTTGGACCAAAAGAACCAATGAGCCAAGATCAGAAAATCTCTAAGTCCCACACGGTATCACAACAACTGCTGAAAGACTCATCAGTAGTTTGACAAGTGCTGAAGACTTCAACAGCTGAAGATCAAGTGCTGAAGACCTTAACAGCTGAAGAACCAAAGTGCTGAAGTACAACAGCTGAAGAACACAAGTGCTGAAGCTGAAAGACCAAAGTACTGAAGTACAACAGCTGAAGAGTTCACAAGTACTGAAGATCAACAACTGATGTACAAAGTCTGAAGAAAAAGACTGAAGACATCAGCTGATGATATCTACTGAAGTCATCAGCTGATGAAACGCCTGAAGGTCAAAGTCTGAAGACCAAGTACTGAAGCCTCAGTAGTTTGTCACAACTGCTGAAGAGTACTTCTTCAGTAGTTGTGATATCAGTAGTTTTATGTTTTATGTTTCAGTAGTTTTGTAAAACGACTGAAGAGCTTGTTCTTCAGTCGTTGTAGTTTCAGTAGTTTTATATTTTGTACTTAACTTGCTGATATGTTCTCAGTAGTTGTGAACATTTCAGTAGTTTGTTAAGATTTAGTTATTTCTGTATTGGATCTGCCAGTTGTCACTTTCCGTGATAACAGCAGTGACTGTTGCACTCTATATAAGGAGTGACAACCTATTGTAATCTTTGAGTGATATGAGCAATTGAATGGAATGATGATTGATTCGATTAGAAATATTCTACATCTATAAACATTCCTAGAAATCAGAAATTCATATTCTCTCCCTATAACCGTATGCGATCTTAATGCTTACAATATTGTTGCTTGCTACAATTTGTCTAATTCGTGTTGTATTCCGCTGCTTTACATTCTGATACATCAAACTTGTGATCACTGATCCTGTCAAATGGTATCAGAGCAGGTTAATCATTGATCGATCTAATATTGATCATTGAAACTGCTATTCAAGATCCAAGTTTGATTGAATTAGCTTTTGTTTTTGCAAGAAACGGTTATAGAGATTGAATTTTCTGTATTTCTGCTCATTCATCCTGAGATCTTATTCTTGGTTCTCATTGAGTTTGTTGTGGTTTGTCTAAAACTTTTTAAAACTTGAACTAAACTGTTTTTGAACTGAAAATGACCACTCCCTCCAATGATCCTCACAATACTGGTTCCTCAACCAAGCCTCCTATGCTGGTTAGGAATGAGTATAACATATGGCAAAGACGTATGCTCCATCACCTGTCTGTTAACAGCGCAGGGTGTTGGACATCTGTGGTACATGGTCCACACAAGCCTATGGTGAATAACCCGGAAACCAATCAAATGGTTCCGAAGAGGAGGGAGCAATACTCAGATGAGGATAAAAGTTGCTTGAGATTGATGCAAAAGCCCATGGAATTCTGGCCATGGCTTTGCCCAATGAAATCTATTCTGGGCTAATGCATCATGAAACTGCCCATGACCTCTGGATTGCTTTGAAAGAACAATTTGGAGGAAAGATGAGGTCTTGGCAAATAATAGAGAAATTCTTGCCCAACAATATGAGACATTCTCTCATAGAAAGGGTGAGACACTGACTCAACAATATGAGCGGTTTTCTTGTTTGATCTCTGAACTAAAAATGGTCAAACTTGAATACACCAATATTCAGATGAATAACAGATTTCTCAGATCACTGCCTGAGAGATGGGACACATATACTATTGTCCTACGCTCCAGTGCAAGTTTGGACAAACTATCTCTCACCCAACTCCATGGGAAATTGCTCACTTTTGAGAGAGAGATAGAACAGAAGAGAAAGCTGTCTTCATCTGGAAAGCTCACTGAAGACTTTATACAAGGCAACACTGCCTTGGTGGGTCATGAGTCAGAATATGCTTCATCTGAATGCCAGTATGATGAGCATATTAATTTCTCTTCGAGCACTTCTAATTCTGCATTTGTAAGTGTTGATGGTCAGTTTACTGGAGGTAATAATGACAATTTATGTTTCATTATGGATGATCTCAAGGGGATTGCTGATGATGACTTAGAAGAGATGGATATTTTGAGCCAAATGGCCTTGATAAATATCAGATCTCAGAAGTTCTACAAAAGAACTGGAAGAAAATTCCCAGGACTCTCTGGCAAAACCAAAGTTGGTTTTGACAAGAGCAAGTTGAGGTGTCACAAATGCCAACGGCTTGGACACTTTGCAAGAGAGTGTAGATCAACTGGATCAAACTCTACTGCACCCTTTGTGACTTTTCCTGGCAACAGTCAACAAAACAGAGGGCAACATCCTGTCACATCTAGTCATCATCCTCAACAACAATCTCCGGCATATTTTGTTTTCAGGGTCAAATGCCTTATCAGTACCCTTGTTATTACATGCCACAGTCAAGTCAAGTTCAAGTTCCTATGACACCACAACCTCATGCATTACCAGAACCTCAGCCTTCCCCATCTCATCAACAACCTTCATCTCAACAACACAGCTTCTTCACCCCAGGAGTTGTTGACTGGAGCAGTTTACCAGATGACTTGTCTGGTCATGATCAACTGTTCTCAGGTGCTGGTCAACATGGTGGTGACAGTCCCTTTGGGAATCTAGCTCTTATGGCTTTGGAGTCTGCTGATACTTCATCTTCCAATGCCTCTACACCTCAGGTATCACAGGTATCCTCTGAGGCAAAAGCCAAATTATGTTCTGAACAATGCATAGCAGCATTTGCTTCCATTAGAGAAGCAAATGTAGCTTTAATTAATAAGAACATTGAGCTAGAACAAGAAATTTCCAAAAACAAAGCTGAGTTTGAGTTTGTGCTCAAAGATAAAAATGATGAGTTTATAAACTGAATTGCAAAATAATTGATGATAAGGCTAGAGAAGATGTACTTCTAGAGAAGTACAAAGATCTCAAAGAAACCCTTGCAGTTACCCAGGTCGAGTGTGATAGATGGGTACAATCATGCAAAGGTTTTGAAATGCTTCTTAGTAAGCAATCTGCTTCAAATGTGAAGTTTGGAATTGGTTACAATCACACTGCTCCACCTACAGATTTTACCCCAAGAGCAGAGGTAGAATTGATGGTGAGAGTGATAACCAATCCATCAAGTCATGTGATCTACCTTCTGATACAGCACAATCAGAAGTAGCAGTCAGTATCAAGTCCTCTTTGAACCTATCAGCTGATGTTGATGGTCCAAATGCTGACATTCACATGATCAATAAGTTGATCAACTCAGGAGTCAATCCTGAAGGTCCTGAAAGGACTGGAGAGCAGGATTCAACTCCTGAAGTTCAAACTTCAACTGCTGTCAGTACTGAAGAGAAGAAAACTGGCAGTAGAAAGAGTTTGAAGACTACTAAAGATGCTGTCAAGAAAGCAACCAATGCTTCCAAAGCATTGAAGAACAAGTCTTCTGTTGCTTCACCATTTAGTTGATGATCAACCTAAGATGAAGAAGAAACCATGTGAAGTATGTGGTTTGTTCAATCATCTTACAGATGATTGTTGGTACAAAAGAGGTTCCAAACTCAAACAAAAGGAAGAAATTAATGAGAAAATGGTAAAAATGAAAACTGAGTTTGAGACCACATTTGTATCAGCAACATCAAATCCTGTAACCCTTAAGTCCTTAAAGCAACCCAAAAGGAAGGAGTTAAACAGGTGACAGCTGAGGGTGCTCAAAAGAAGAAGGTGCAACATAGGACCTTATCTAACTCCACTAGCAATGTGTCTGATGAGCTGAAAGCTTTATCACAAAATCAGACACAGCTGGTGATGATGGTACAACATCTGTTGGGTAGAGTTAACCAACTAGATTCTCCTATGTTGAAACCACAGAAAAGGAGGTCTAAGCCAAAGGACTCCTCTTCTGCACCATCTTCTTCCTCTCAGGCTGTTGTTACAATAAACATGCTAGTTTACCATCTATTGATGAGACCAGGCCCAAAACCAAAAAGGTTTGGGTCTCTAAAACTAACTGATTGTTTATTATTGCAGGGTTCTTCAACATGCCAAAATAGCATCTGGTATGTAGACAGTGGGGGATCTATGCACATGACTGGGAACATCTCTCTTCTTCATGACTACTCTCAAGGAAAGAAGGGATTTGTCTCTTTTGGCAATGATGCTAGGGGTTACATCATCGGTAAGGGCTTTGTCTCCAATGGAGAAATCAAATTTGATGATGTTAATCATGTGGAAAATCTCAAGTACAACCTCTTGAGTGTCAGTCAAATGTGTGATAAAGGCCATGTTGCCCTTTTCACAAGTCAAAACTGTAGGATTCTGTCATCCAAAGTTTTGCCCTTGATTGACAAGGTGTTGGATGATCACACTCTCCTGAAAGCCAACAGGACAGGAAGAGTGTATGCCTTAGATCTCTCTAAGAAGATAGATCTCAAAGGTAATCCTTGCCTATTTTCCAAAGCTTCTCAAGAATCTAAACTGTGGCACAGGAGGCTTGGTCATGTTAATCTCAAAAACATGAATCAGCTTAGCCACAATAGTTTAGTCAGAGGCTTACCAATAAAGGAGTTCCACTGTGATGAAACTTGCACTGCTTGTTTAAAAGGAAAACAGCACAAGGTCTCATTTCCTCCTATTGAAGTGTCCAAGTCCACTGCCTGCTTGCAATTACTGCATATGGATCTATTTGGTCCTGTGAGAGTAATGAGCATGGCAAAGAAGAAATACTGTCTGGTAATTGTGGATGATTACTCCAGATTTGTATGGACTTTCTTCTACATTCAAAGGATGAGGCTGCTCAGAAGATTATCCACTTTGTGCTGTACATTGAGAAGCAGTATTCCCTTCCAGTCAAGTGTATTAGGAGTGATAATGGAACTGAGTTCAGAAATCATACACTTGATGACTTCTATCTCTCAAAGGGAATCAAAAGGCAGTTCAGCATTCCAAGGACTCCGGAACAAAATGGAGTAGTGGAGAGAAGAACAGGACCCTCATTGAAGCTGCAAGGTCCATGCTGGCTGACTCAGGTTTGCCATTGACCTTTTGGGCTGAAGCTGTCAACACAGCTTGTTATGTGCAAAATAGAGTTTTAGTAAATCAGAGGTTGATGAAGACTCCATATGAAGTTCTCCATCATTTGGCTCCACTGATTTCATTTTTCAAAGCATTTGGGTGTCCCTGTTTTATTCTCAACACAAAGGATCAACTCCACAAATTTGATCCTAAGGTGGATGCAGGATACTTTGTTGGTTATTCATCTACTTGCAAAGCATACAGAGTCTTCAACTGCAGAACAAAGATGGTTGAAGAAACTCTACATGTTAAGTTTAATGAATCTCCAAAGGACAAGATTCCACAAAGTCCTGTGGAGTTATTTGATCTGGACATACTGCAATATGTTCCTTATCAAACTCCTGCTGTTGCTCCTGTCAACAGTTCACCACCTGGTGGTACTGCTGATGATGATGATGATTGCAGTACTCACCTCTTCAGGTTTAGTGATCAGCTGCCTGATTCAACTAGACCTGATGTTCCTGTAGCGCCAGTAGCACCATCCACAACAAATGCTGATGAGATTTCTTCGAATTCAACTTCCTTTGAATTACCATCCACTGATTGGTTTCAAGGAAATGATTCACCATCACCATCTGTTGCTGCTGAACCGGCTACAAACACTTGCACAGATCTCATTGTGTATCAAGATCTGAAGAATCACCCCATGTCTCAAATCATTGGTGATATCACTGCTGTGGAGTATCAACAAGAAGTCAATTGTCAAATTTCTGCTTCTATGCTCTCTTCATCAGTCAGCAAGAGCCAAAGAATTATCACATTGCTTTAAAGGACAATGGATGGGTTGATGCCATGCAGCTTGAGCTTCTTCAGTTCAAGAAACAGCAAGTGTGGGAACTGGTTCCTCTACCTCCAGGTAAGTGTGCAATAGGCACTAAATGGGTGTTTAGGAACAAAACTGATGAAAATGGGCTTATTGTTAAGAACAAGGCCAGACTGGTTGTTCAGGGGTTTGCACAAGAAGAAGGTATTGATTATGATGAAACTTTGCCCCTGTAGCCAGACTGGAAGCAATTCGATTGTTTTTAGCTTATGCTGCTTATCAAAAACTTAAAGTCTTTCAAATGGATGTCAAAAGTGCATTTTTGTATGGAAAAGTTAAAGAAGAGGTTTATGTATGTCAACCTCCAGGCTTTGAGGACACAAACATCCTAATTGGGTGTATAAGCTTGATAAAGCTCTTTATGGGTTAAAACAAGCTCCCAGAGCCTGGTATGAGACATTATCAAACTTTCTTCTGGAAAACAATTTCACTAGAGGCTCCATAGACAAGACTTTATTATTAAGAAAGCTGGGCAGCATAATCTACTTGTTCAAATTTATGTAGATGATATCATTTTTGCATCCTCTGATCCAAAGTTGTGTGATGCCTTTACAAAGTTGATGCAACAGAAGTTTGAAATGAGTGCCATGGGAGAATTACAGTTCTTTCTGGGGTTGCAAATCAAACAAAAGGCTGATGGAATTTTTATTCATCAATCCAAATATACAAAAGATCTTTTGCAAAAGTTTGATTTACAAAACTGTAAGCCCTGTTCTACTCCCATGAGCAGCACCACACAACTGGACTCAGATCAGAAAGGTAAAGTGGTTGATGAAACACTTTACAGATGTATGATTGGGTCCTTGATGTATTTAACAGCTTCTAGACCAGATATTATGTTTGCTACATGTGTTTGTGCTAGATTTCAGGCTGCACCTAAAGAGTCTCATCTGATTGCAGTCAAGAGGATCTTTAGATATCTGCAAGGCACTCCATCTCTAGGTTTATGGTATTCTACCAACATTCTGGTAAATTAGTTGCTTTTTCTGACAGTGACTATGCAGGGTGTAAGTTGACCAGGAAATCAACTTCTGGTGGATGTCAATTCCTAGGCAACTGCTTGATTTCTTGGCAGAGCAAGAAACAGACCTCAGTTGCTACATCCACTGCGGAAGCAGAGTACATTGCTGCTGCAAGCTGTACATCTCAGGTACTCTGGCTTCAAAACCAACTTTTGGATTATGGCATTACAGAGACTAAGACTCCATTGTTAATGGATAGTGCTTCAGCTCTTTGCATTGTCAAAAATCCAGTCCAGCACTCTAGGACCAAACATATAGAGATCAGACATCATTTTATAAGATTGTTTTGAAAAAGGTCTGATTGATCCTAAGTTTGTGCCCAGTGCTGATGAGCTTGCAGACATTTTTACTAAGCCTTTGGATAGTTCAACTTTCCAAAACCTGGTGTTAAGGCTTGGTATGCTGCAGCTAGAATAGGTGACAACTACTGATGATCTCAGTAATTCATATTGATGATCATGAGTGCCTGTCACATATAAGTACTGATGAGCTCTTTTAACCTCAGTAGTTTTTATAACTACTGAAGGCTAAAAGTTCTCACAAGTACTGAAGTACTTCATCTGTTCTAAACTACTGAAGTAGTTACAACTACTGATGTAGTCATAACTACTGAAATCAGTAAAAACAGATAAGTACTGATGTCCTATGAAACAACTGAAATCAGCCATAAAGACTGATGAATGTGTTGAGGACAGTTTGAAACAGCTGAAAAGCTAAGAATTGACGAAAACAGCTGAAGAGAACTTTCTCCTCAGTCGTTTGTACCACTGCTGTTTCATTTTAAACAACTGAAGCAAAACCACGTCTTCAGTAGTTTTTATAACTACTGATGACTAATACCAAGTCTTCAGTTGTTTACAACAGCTGATGACAAAACCACTGTCTTCAGTAGTTTCATAACTACTGATGACAAACACCATGTCCTCAGTTGTTTCAATCACCTGAAGTCAAAACCACGGTCTTCAGTAGTTTTCTAAACTACTGATGCCTAACACGCGACTTCAGCTGTTTCAACGTCTGAAAGGATAATACCATGTCAACGGTCGTTTAAAACTACTGATGACTAACACCACATCCTTCAGTCGTTTCCTCACCCGTACCCTATAATACCCTTAACCTGAGCTCTCCATGCTTCATCTTCTTCAAACCTAACGTTCCTCTCCAACAAATTTCCATGGCGTCTTTGCAAATTAAACCGCGACACAACTGTGTTGCCTACCTCACAAAATCGCCGATCTGGACTAAGTTCGATACTGCTATCGATCTTATGGTTCAGTCCCCATACAACAAGGCATTCCTTCTGAACCCCGTTTTACATACGAATCCTTGAACCAATTTTGGATGAACGTTAATGTTACTACTGAGGAGAGCAACACACGATCCCTCCGGTCTGTAGTCAACAACAAAGAAGTAGTGATTACTCCTGCAACAATCCGAAAAATCTTCACCTGAGTGATGCTACCTCTCCTGCTGGATATCCGAAGGGCACCATAGATCTATCATTTGCTCAGCATGGATATCAAGGTGATCTCAGTGCCACAACCATCATGAAGAAACACTTTAATGACGCTGAGCGCCTGATCTTTCACATGGTCAATGTATGTTGGCCCCTAAGACATCGTCTTGGGATCAAATGTCCACCAAATGGCAGCAGGTATTGTATTCTATCCTTGAGCAACAACCACTGAACTTTTCAGAATTAATATTTTCAGAGCTCAAAGATATGGCTCAAAAATTAACTGCCAACCGTTGGATACTCTATCCACGGTTCATAATGGCCATTATAATAGACCAGCTTAATGCTGAGGGACTTGTTGGCTTGGGAGTCCCTGCTACGGCTGTTTTGCCAGAAGTATACTCCCGGCACAACTCCGACCGGACACTCAAACTGGCTGCCAAGCTGCGAAAACCCACGCAGCTGGAACCCACAGCCACCACCTCCAAATCCAATGTCCCCACCAAACCCACCAAAAAGAAACCAAAAATGGCTACTCAGGGAATTGAGTCCCCTGAGGATGCTCCTGCACCACAAACGCAGGATATATCCACTAGTCCAAAACCCCTAGTGGATACCATGACTCCTCCAGCTCCAGCCGCTCAGGCTTCCTCTCAGAGCTCCTGCAGCAACCCAAGGGGCACCTACTTATCTGGGATCTTCCTCACTTGAGGAGATTGCCATTGAAGAGCACCATCCACCCAGGTGCACACTGCTTCTCCCTGTACCCCAAACAACCGCCCCTCACAGCCCAACTTTAATAGTTGCAAGTGCTGACTCAATTGCACTCCTCACCCCCTCCCCAGAAACCACTTCTACTGGGAATACCTCTACAATTGAGGGGGAGGAACACAGTGCATCTGAGAACCCACAGCACAGGGGTTCCCAATTCTATCTCCTGGTGTAGAGAAGGAGCTTAGAATATCTAGTGAGGCTGCCACCTCCTCTGACTCAGCACATGACCAGAGTGAGGCTGGTAACATTGCTAAGACCTCCCTAGAGGCAACAGCTGATGATGGACATTGTCCTGAGGCTGGAAGTCCCCAGTACCAAGCACAAGGGGCACATGCACCAACTGGTCTACACCCAGTGCATGTAAATCCTGCTCTAAGCAGGAGGTCAGGTGATTCAGTATCAACTGATGATGACCTGAGCTTCTTCTTCGATGTCGTTGCTCAAACACCATTCTAGAGGATGAGTTAGCAGACTCAAAGAGCTGCTGGCCAAGATGTCTCAGGATGCAAGTCCATCTGCCACCATCATACACCCACAGATGGCACCTTCCCTTGAAGGTTTCCCAAACACAGAGCCACCCCAAAATCAACCACCGCCTCTGCTTCAGGCCCTACTTCTCAGGAACAGAACCCTCCTGAGCAAATAGGTGCTATACTACAAAATTCCCTCCCTCTCATCACCCCCATAATCACTGATATAGTGATCAAAGCCCTTGATGAGAGGCTTTCCTCAACATTACAGCCTGGTGATGCTGCTGTCCACAAGACTCTTTCTGCGGTACCAACCCCTTCCTCCAATGCAACCAAAAAGGGGAGAGTACTGCAGTGAAAGATAGAAAGAGGAAGAGAGATGAGGAAGAGGAGAAGAAACAAGAAAAGCAACCTCTGCTCACGTACAAGCGAAAGAGAAGTGCTGTGATGACAACTGCTGAAGAAAAATCTTGGAGGAGCTGGTCAAAGAAGCTGACACCACACACAGCCGCTCCATGGATAAAATAATTGACCAACTATTCAGGCAGGGGTTGACACAGCCACACTGGATAGTGAGATCAGAAGGTTAGAGGTACAAGAGATACAAACCCGATGGGCAGGGTACGATGCTCTTGAGAAAGAGAGGTTGGAAATAATGATCCGCTTTATTGCAAAATACTTGGGAAGATCATTAATGGAGATCCGCGCATGGTCCAGGGACAGCATTCTGGCTATAGCCACCAGAATCTGTCTGTCTGAGCAATTCAACAAAGGGATCATTGTGGAAGCCCTTGATGAGGCTGGGGCTGGCAAAAGGTTAGAGATGGCTAAACTTACAAAAGCAAAATAACTACAAGGATGCTAGATCAACCTTCCCTTCCACCCACTCAAACAGATCCTATCCCTCAAATCTCCCAACCAACCTCTAAGCCAAAATCCAAACATCCTCTCTTCAAAACCAATCCCTTCACCAACCCAACCATCATCCAGTGATGTACCCGTAGAAGGAGAAGGGTGCTGAGGATGGAAGAAGAAGAGAAGAAGAGGATGAAGATGATAGTCTGCCACTCTCTGCTGTTCTGAAGCTACCAAAGCCCCAGAGTCAATCCATGATCACACCCGACTCTCAAAGGGAAATGGTCAGAGTAAAGATAGAAGAAGAAGAACAGCAGAAACAGCACGATGAGCAACTGTTGAAGATGGTTGACAAGGAATTTCCTCAGTCATCATCTATTCAAGCCATGAAAGGGCATGCTCAAAGGCTGTACACTCTCAGACACACCTTTCAGTATCAGAGGGAGAGAGTGAGAGTATGGCCAGACCCCAGGGTGAGTTCTAGAATCCATAAAAGAACTATCCCACACAGATACAACGGCCAAGTACGAAAAACAATAGAATCTACCATCATGTTGGCCGTTGTAGTCTCACCTTGGGAAATCATTGATGAATTCAAGAAAGCTCACCAAGCAAAGAAGACACCTCAAGCCTTACTAGAAAACAAGATGATTAAGAAGGGGTTGTTTACAAAAAGCTTGAAGACATCCAAAAGAATGAGCTCCAGTTACTCCTTGAAGGCAACCATCCGGGAATTTGTATACAGGGAGGTAACTACGGTGGAGCTGAAAAATGGCAGGACCATGAAGTACTTATCAGAGTACTATGGTCCAGAGTTTTCTTCGAAGGAGGAGGAAGAACTCTCTCAAGAGGAACAATTGTTCTCCTTGAGGCCTATGTCCGTGAGTCATACAGACTCATTATGGGGAAGTGAATCTCATGAATGGGATAACAACTCTGTGTCCAGTTCCCCAAAACAGAGTTCCCATTCATACTCTGCCAAACAAATATTTGAGGTTCTTCCCAGGCCGGAGCGTACATGGGTCATCTTCTCTACTGATCAAGAAGGAAAAAGACCAACATTTTTGCCATCAATAAGTGGGAGTTTAAATAAGTTAGAGGTTTTGGCTGCATTGGTTCAGGGGGAGTTTGTTGGACAAAAGAACCAATGAGCCAAGATCAGAAAATCTAAGTCCCACACGGTATCACAACAACTGCTGAAAGCCTCATCAGTAGTTTGACAAGTGCTGAAGACTTCAACAGCTGAAGATCAAGTGCTGAAGACCTTAACAGCTGAAGAACCAAAGTGCTGAAGTACAACAGCTGAAGAACACAAGTGCTGAAGCTGAAAGACCAAAGTACTGAAGTACAACAGCTGAAGAGTTCACAAGTGCTGAAGATCAACAACTGATGTACAAAGTCTGAAGACAAAGACTGAAGACATCAGCTGATGATATCTACTGAAGTCATCAGCTGATGAAACGCCTGAAGGTCAAAGTCTGAAGACCAAGTACTGAAGCCTCAGTAGTTTGTCACAACTGCTGAAGAGTACTTCTTCAGTAGTTGTGATATCAGTAGTTTTATGTTTTATGTTTCAGTAGTTTTGTAAAACGACTGAAGAGCTTGTTCTTCAGTCGTTGTAGTTTCAGTAGTTTTATATTTTGTACTTAACTTGCTGATATGTTCTCAGTAGTTGTGAACATTTCAGTAGTTTGTTAAGATTTAGTTATTTCTGTATTGGATCTGCCAGTTGTCACTTTCCGTGATAACAGCAGTGACTGTTGCACTCTATATAAGGAGTGACAACCTATTGTAATCATTGAGTGATATGAGCATTGAATGGAATGATTGATTGATTTGATTAGAAATATTCTACATCTATAAACATTCCTAGAAATCAGAAATTCATATCTCTCCCTATAACCGTATGCGATCTTAACGCTTACATATATTGTTTGCTTGCTACAATTTGTCTAATTCGTGTGTGTATTCCGCTGCTTTACATTCTGATACATCAAACTTGTGATCACTGATCCTGTCAGAAGCTATTCGGTACGATGGCCATGAATATGGACTATTCACCGAATGGCCCAGACGATGCCCAGTCGGATGATTAAGGGAGAATGAGTGGTTCAGTCGCACGACTGAGATTCAATGGACGACTGAAGAAGGACGATGAACCACGCACAACTTGAGTCCCACTCGACCACTGAAAGGTGCGTATTAGATCAGTCGCACGATTGAATCTAGGGTTAATATAAATAGAAGGGGAGCGGTCGCAGAGACTCACCACCCTAAATCAACCTGATCGCAGATTAAACCCAACTCTGAAAAAATTTTCAATTGATTGCAAAACCACTGTTTCTTGATTAGTGACCATCAACATAGACTTATAGGTAATTTACTGATCATGCACTCCCATAACGTAAATTTGATGAAAAAATGGTACATTCGGACTCGCAAAGAACGAGACTTAGGCCAAATAACTACCTAAATGACTCAAACGAATGAAAAGTAAAATGTTAGGTGGGTTAGGAATGAATTGCGAGTCAAATGAACCAGATAACGTTGTCTAAATCAAAAATGGTGAAAAAGTAATTTGATTGAACAGTCGGTACTTCATGCGAATGAAAAGTGATGAACTTCAATCGCACGATGAAGGCTCAAACTGCTTAAAGCATGACTGAACCATGCGTATGAAGTTCAGTTGCACGACTGGCTAACCGCATGAGGGTAGATACGTAGGAGCCCAGTCGCACACTCAGAGGTACATAGGGATCAGTCGCACAACTGAGTCCCATTCGTACAGTTCAATCGCACGACTGAACCCCATTCGTACGGTTCAATCGCACGACAGAACCCCTTTCGCACTGTTCATTCGTACGCCTGAACTCAGTCGCACAATCTCAATCGCATGACAGAAAGATTTTCCTCAAGCTTAAGGTTTTCATGACTTTCTTAGTCAATGGTACTAATGTTACTATCTTTGTGTAAGATGGCGAGTAGATGGATTATGAGCACAAAGCACAATATATGTGCTCATCTAGAATTAACATCCAGAAACGCTGCTGATTTCTCTGGCATAATCTCATTTCTACTGAGTTCGAGGATTGCACATGCCATATCTACTCCTTGCACTCCGTATCGATCCATTCAACAAGCCTTCTGGGAAGGCGCTACAGTTGATAGATCATCTGAGCCTCATTGCATCAGAATTACCATATTTGGAGAGGCTATTACCATTTCAGAGGAGGATCTAAGGATTGTACTACAATTGGGGGATGACGCTAATTGTCCGACACGATTACACCCCCTCACTATCAGAGGATGCTTTCTCAGAGCCAAATACTCCGGGGACATCAATTCTGGGGTACTCAACAAGAGTTACCTCTGTCCCCAGTTTAAATATCTTACGCACGTGCTGCTCAAGTGCATGGTTTCCAGAAAAGGTGGTTTTGATGAGCTGTGTGACCAGATGCAGAACGCATACGTTGCGTTGGTGTTGAACCATCCGTTCAGCTTCTCCAAGATGATGTTCACCGATCTGGTGAAGAACATCGAGGGGAAAGGGAAGGAAGCCTTCTATATGTACTCGAGGTTTATGCAGATGATCATAGATCAGAAGCTTCCCTCCCTACCGAAGGGAAAAAAGGATGCGGTAGTCTTGGAGGTAATAGATGACACTACCCTAGGAAGGATGAAAGTGTACAGGGGAAAGCAAGTGAAGCCTCCTGTCAAGAGATTGTTTGGTCATCTTGCTCGGGATGACTACGTGGTGCCAGCAAAGAGAAAGTGGCGACACGATGATAGTGACTCAGATGTGGAACACATAACTCTACCCACTCATGACTCAAATGATGATGACAGTGGGGATGCTGGAGACGATTTGCCTATTCCACTCAGAGGCACTGTGTCTGATTCTGTACCTCCAGTGTCTGTCACAGCTGGAGAAGTAACCGAGTCAACGGGATTTCATGAGGATTTTGTTCTTGGCGCGGAGGAGGAGGATGAATCGGATGAGGAGCCACTTACACGAACTGTGGGAAGGAAAGTTGTTCCCATAGAACATGGGTTAAGGGTGGTTGGTGAACACCCGAGAGACTCCGGAGATACTGATACTGACCCAAGCTATGTTCGGGGTCCACAGGCAGGGTTGTAGGGGGAGCTTCCACCTCACCTGGAACAAGGAGGAAGAGAATGGCTAAACCCCATGGCCAGAAAAAGAAGAAGCGTAGGGTGACCTTCCTCACCACCACATCTACCACATCTACCACATCCACCACAGCTACCACATCGACCACAGCCACCACATCCACCACAGCCTCACATCCACCACAGCCACCACATCCACCACATCTACCACAGCCACCACCATACCTACCACCACAGTACAGATTCCCTCCACCACCATATCCTTTACTCCCACATCACCTCCACCATTATACAGACCTCTCTTCACTATAGCCACCTCCACCACCACGTCACACCAATCAATACCCTCAGCCCATCCCTCACACACTCATAGATCTCCTCTACCTCCAATCGGGGAAGAGGAACAGTTGTCAGCGCTTAACAGAATGGTGATGCGCTTACTGGCTACCGATGAGGAAAAGGCAGCTCAGATCCGCCAACTTACTGACCTGACTGCTGCACAATCTCACCAAATTGTAGAGCAGGCTCGAGTAATTGAGGAGCAGGCCCGGCAGTTGGCTGCTCAGAGCACCAAGATGGACCAACTCCAAGCTCAAAGTGTCATATCAAGCAAGCAAATAGAGGAGTTGGAGAAGGCAAGGTAGATTATCATGTTAAAACTGAAACGATCTAAGAGGTGCCATTGAATATCAGGGAAGGAGACAGAGATGATGATGATGAAGATATGATGAGGATGATGAGAGTGATACTGAGGAGTATGAAGATACAGAAAGAGATAGGACAGAGGATAAGACGATGATGAAGAAGCAGAAGGAGGGGATGCATGTGCATTGGCCCCTGCTACAGGTCAAGAGAAAAGGACAAAGAACAGACAAGATCAATCTGCTTCTACCTCTACTCCTCCAAGTGATGAAAAATGATACAAGATGAAAGTAAAGATTAGATGTTTATGTATTTATCTTCTTTTGTATTTGAATCCTGTAGTTGAACACAATGTATTTAATGTTTATATTACTTTAATGCCTTTCTGTTTGATTAATTACTAATGATTTATGTGTGGAATGTTTAAATCAAACAGATCAAAATTACCAAAGAGATGAGTTTGATGTTGCTCCCCTTCAGCAGGTTAAGTCTCAGCTAACAATGATTCTTGATCTGCAAGGGATTGTCAGGAGGTCAATGAATTATACCCCTGAAGAAGGGGAAATAATTCATGATCTATCAAATGAGCAACTCGCAGAGCTTTTCGAGCTAAATCCAGATGAAATAGTAAAAGATGCTCCGACATGCGATTCGACTAGTGACGAAGAGCTCAACGATGTTGATGATGTAGAGATCGAAGATATCACTGCCGAGGAGTACCCTCAGTACGCTGACAATTAGGGCAATGTGGTCCCCAATCTGGGTGAATCCCTTTTCAGCGATACTATTGAGGTGTTGAACTATATGGAGCAAGAAACAGAGAAAGCAGAAGACACAGCCCAAGCCTCAAATGATGATGTCGACATTCGAAAGGTTGAGTGGGCTGCATGTTTTGAAGAAATTAGAGTCCAACGTACTGCACCAAAGAAGGATTCCTACAACAAACTCTATAGAGTTAAGAAACATCACAAGGTGTCAGGAAGGATCATAGCATGGGCGTATTTTGAGGATCTTAACGTATATGCAGTTAAGAGAGAATAGGGCATAGACTACTTCAGATTCCCACATGATCTGAAGACTCTACCAGATTTTGAGCTCAACCAGCTGGCCAAACTAAAGCTTTTGTATGCTCACCCGAGGAAGATGTCAGGCTAGTTTGAGGCTGCTCTAAAGAAGGAGTACCACACTAGATGGGTTAACTTCAGACCCCAACAGCCTACTAGGTATATCAGAAGGTCTGAGGTTGATGCCATTACTGGCAAGCCTAAGATAGTGTTGAAGTGGAGTCCTCCGTGCACAATGTCGAGAATCCCAATTAGGGAAATGCCACAGGATTTCACCCCACATTTTAAGTGGTGGTACTATGATTGGAGAACAGCTGAAGTGGTCATAGTCTTAAGCAAAGAGGGACAAATGGATACTATCAGGGTATTCGACCCGATGTGGCTTACAAACTTGTCGGAAAGTGATGTCTATACGGTATACAAGTGGCCATTGTTCTATGATACGCAAGATATTGTACAAGCCCTCCAGTTCCAGAATGTTATACGACTCTGCTTCGCGTTTGAGATTCACATTGGAGTCACAAAAGAGGAGAAGTACAAGAAATACAACAAGGTTATGCAGAAAACAAGAGATTAGAGAGATCTAGGTCCAAGGGGGAGTTTGTTGATACATGTATGTCCCTAGATCATGATATGAAATGTAATAGATCTTGTTTATCTGATTCTGGTGTAATTTGATATGATTAATGAAACGATATTGGTTGTTTGTGATTTGTAATGACTAACATTTCATTAATGAGTTGATATTAAATTGGTTAATTAGGTTAGCGATTGTTTGAATGGTTACACATAATGTTTATTAATTAATACATTCAAACTTAACTTAATGAAGTTCTCATGTGAATGGCCCATGCGAATGGACCATAATAACTTCATACGAATGACTCAGTCGCACGACTGAACCGGGAGACTAGATTAGTCGTATGATTGACACAGAAGATTGGCTCAGTCGCACGACTGAACACTCAGTCATGCGGATGAATCAACCGCATGGTTCAATCGCACGACCGAACCATACTAATGGTTCAATCGCACGATTGAATAATACCAACCTATAAATACAACCCAATTCGTGAAAAATAAGAGCTTTGGATTAATTATGATTCCAGACGTACCCTAGCCGTCCAGAAGCCTCCCAATTCGTTCTCCAAGTTCATAGAACACATTAGATCATTCCCAATCGATTTCTAACATTAGTGTCAATTCTTGATTGATTCTTCGTGTGTTCTCACTGATTGGATCGCCAATCAAATAGGATTCCGCACTATTTGATCTAGTTTACATGCTAATCTCCAGGTATTTCATTCAAATACCAGTTCAAACACTCTCTAAAAATACGAGGATTTGGGGGTTGTAAGAAGAGAGTGGGCAACGATGCCCACTTTACACCCACTTTCAAACCTTTTTGTCCTTTTGTCACTTTTTACCCCTCAACTTGGGTAAAATATCTTTTCTTCCTTTTTCTTCACTTTATTCTTTCTTTACTAACTTAAAAAAAACTAACCGGGTGTTACACATTGGTCATGTGTATGTAGTGTTAATGCACCTAGCGGTGGTTAGGAGGTAAGAGATTATGATTTCGTGTCAAATTGCAATCAGGATCGAGACTTCATGTGTGGGTTATGCTCATATTGTCTATATCGATGTTTGTTAGACCCCATGTCCATTTTGACATAGCCCATGCCTAGAAGCATTACACACACCTATGACATATAAAACACCCCCGTGGCCTCAAAGTGTGTTAGGATATGGTACATTTCAGATTGTGGACCTAAGGTGTAGCTGAAATAAGATCATGTCAAGCACTTCACGCTTGTGCCATGCCTTTTGAACTATTATGATATGTTCAATGGATCGATCTATGATTGTTATCAAGCAATTGACAATATATGAACAATGTAATCAATACAAAAAAATATCAAAAAAGTTCATAAAGTTTCATTGATATTAGAAGGATTACAAAGTTCAATTGAGAGATAATAATATCTAATGTCTTAACCTGTACAAATAAAAGCAACTCTATTTATACTAATATCAAGAAAGAAAAAGGAACAAATATTTACATAATAAGTCCCTAAACTATGACAAAACTTATCTAAAGGCTAAAATGCTAATTCGCTAGGGTTCTAACAACACTCCCCCTAAGATTTGCATTTGCCTTCAGCAAAAATAATCTTCTGGTTCTTCTTTAATCTTGAACATAGGTTTTTCCTTGTATAGCTCTAGTTCTCAAAGAGCTTTCTTCATGAAGACTTGAACTTCTCTGCTAAAATCTTTTGCTCTGGCTTGTAGTCGTTTGTCTTGATTGTCATTGCTTCCATCACCAACATTGTTTCTTTTGACAGACCTGCAATATCTATATTAGCATACATCTCTATTGGGTTTGGATTCTCTTTTGTATATATCTCTAACACTCCCTTGCTTGAAATTCTCATGAACTCTATATCATTTATGTCTTTCTTCACAATTTTGCATATGCCATTGCCTTCCTCAATTAAATTCTTTACATAGCAGCATTCATCACTTTAATGATTGTCAAAAAATATCTTCTATCATTTTTTGCATCTACAAATGATACCCTCTCAAAAGTTTGATTAGACAAGAATGAGATATAAGTAGGATGAAGGAGTTTGAGTCAAATACTACAAAGAAACTGATCATATCATTATCCTAATCATTTAGATCCCTTACAAGCTTTATATGGAAAGTACATGAATCATAAAACCATCTCAAAATTGGTTTTGATGATTGAGTGCCATCTATAACTTTCAATCTAGGATTTGTTACTTTTACAAAATACTTATCACTGAAAGTTTCTAAGTAACAATCTTCCATCGACTCACTACTTTCACCTTTCTTTGATTTCTTCTTCATCTTAGCAAAATAACTTTTGTCTTCTTGGTCACAACGAGTTTGAAGAAAGGCAGACATTCTAGTTTCATCTATAAAGTATCTTGACAAAAGTTTCTCCCTTTTTAGCTTTTGTGGGATTAATAAGAGGTAACTTATGTAATTCCATCAGATCTTGCACCGATAAGGTGATAATGCTAGAGTGAAAATGATACACATCACAGATAGCATTTACTCTTTTAATCAAAAAAGCATCCAATGTCTCATCATATTTCCATGAAATAATCTTCACTTCCTTGGTTCTGTCAGCCACAATCATTGCATTCAACAATTCAGAAATGGATTGTCCTGTTTGTAGCACATTTCTGACAAGATCTCTACTTGATAGATAAGATCTTCTTACTAACTCCATTGATTTTATCTCCCGAGGCTTTACAATTTTTGTTCTTTTGGTTATTTCAAGATACTGAGGGTTATTCATATCGAGAATAATCATCTTGTTACACATTGTTGGTCCATGTGATCGTATTACAGTGCAAATGATATAAGAATCATTCAATATCCACAAATATGCTAAACAACAATAACAAAGAGGATTGAACACAATAAGAACTCATTCACAATAAGACAATCATCATCAACAATCAATAACATAAAACACAATGATAATTCTGTGTATTAACTGCTTTCAATGGTACTTGCACCAATGATAATCATTAGGGTTTTGCAAGCTTACCTACATTGAGAAGAAACAAAACAGTATATAGCAGTCTATAGTTTCGTAGACAGTTTCATTGTGAGTGAAACTATACTGCCGAAACTATAGTTTCGCCTTGCAAAACAGAAGTTTTTCCAGCCAAACAAATCACCTGACTGTGAGCGAAACTATAGTTTCGCTTACAGTTTCGCTGTACTGCCAAAAATACATAAAATAAATACCTACAAAAGGAACTAACAAAAGACCTATTACAATCAAAAGTAAATAATCTAAACTAAGTTAGTTCAACCTATACATGATCGTCAATACTCCCCCTAGGTTGGAACTGACCACCTTCGGTCAGCATGATTAGTCTTTTCAGCTTCAATGACCTTTGTTGCCTTAGATTAATCTTCAGCATTTCCTGTAACAACTCCCTCAGAAGCTTCAGCCAATGATTCTCCATGGTTTCCTCCTGCATCACTAGCCCCGTCCGGATGAGCACTTGCCCTTTCAAACTGCTTGGCCAAATCTTGTATATCCATGTTTAGGTCATCTTGGGCCCTCACTCTCTCGGCTAAACTCTTCACCTCTGCCATCATCCCTCTAATCTTGTTAGCTACATTCATAAAGAGACTTGCTTCTTTTCGAGTCTCTTCCACAGCCCCAGCCCTTTTGTGATTCTCACACAACAACACCAAATCTTCGTTGCAGAAACTGAAAAGTTCCATAGGATCAAAAACTTTAAATTCTTTACCATTCTTCACCCTAATCACAACTTTCCTAGTGTTATTATCATAGAACGATTTCTCAAAATCCTGTCAGGGAAGGGGGTCAGACAATCTCACCCTGTTCACTATCTTGGTGGTTTAAACCTTAGAACAATTATTCCCTTTCCCGTTTCTTAGTCTTTGTTTTTCTTTGACCTTCTCCTATTTCATGTAACCAAATGACTCAGAGTTGTCATTAAGCCCATTATGTATCTCTTTCTCTAGAAGCATGGCACTTCGCTTAGATGTGCATTCAGAATTGGTAGAGCTGCCCACCGCCTAAGATCCCATTTAGGCAAGGACTTAAAAGCCTTCCTCTTATGCAAGTAGCTAATACTACCCCCCTCCTCTTTATCATGAACATTTTTAGACCGGCGTTATAGGACAAGCTTATAATCTTCTTGTCAGCCTCCTGTTTACTCAATCCTCCCATATGTTGGAATAGGGAGTGATTTCTTCTGGCTCGTTCGCTTTTACAAACCAATCAGCTCTATCCATCTAAAACACATCTTCAGCATCCCCTCCCTTCTTTGCTACATAGATCAATGGTCTCTCATCAACTTCATAGAACTCAAGTTCACAATCATAGTCGACAAGCTGTTCATCATCTTCTTCTTCATCAACCAACTTTTTTCCCTTCTCACCATCTCTATCCATTGACTTCTCCCTCACCACTTCTTCACCAACTAGATCCTTCTCTACATGAAGACCAAAGTCTACAAACCCTGCCTCCAAAATATTCTCAACATTTTCCCTTCCTACATCCTTATTTCTTGTTTCACAATTTTCAACATCATTAGTTGCTGCACCAGACGTGCCCTCTCCTGCCTTAGATGAAGTACCCACATTCACGAATGGGTACTTTGAAGTTTCAGTCAAATCATCTAACTCAGATTGACTTAGTTGATCAAGCAGGCCAGCTGCAACTTTTAGATGGGCAATCTCCTCAAATAACTTCTTCAGTAGGCAGTTTTGATCGACAAGCATCTTCTTCATTCCCTCTATCACCTCATCTTTTTGCTTTTCTCGAATCTCTTGGATTGTGAGTTTAGTCTTTATCATGCTTAGTTCATTTGCTAAAGAACTATTAAGATTACGAATCATGTATTCATCAAGGTTTCTTCTTTTTTCCCTCCTCTCAGTGAATCCTTAATGTCTCTGTTTAGTTCGCCTCTTAGACTCTGTTGTATGAGCTTTCTTCTTCGATGTCTTTTCATTCTCTATCCTTATCTCTTCAGTTCTTTCATTTATGTCTTCTTCAAAATCATAATCTTTCTCCTTAGCATATATCTTTCTTTTCTTAGTTGCATCAGATTGATGTGCCCTGGTTTCTTCAGCTCTTTTATTCTTAGATTCATTCACCCGTCAAATATAATTCCATCTATTACACCCGAAAAGTCAAAATGAGTCATTAAGCATAATGGGCTTAATTAATGGGTATTTAATAAAAGAAGGAAAAAGGGTTATGGGCTAAATTGGGTTTATGGGCAAGAGCCTAAGTGATTAAGGCCCATAATCAGCCCCTTAACCCACCCAAAGCAGCCTCCATCTCCATCATTTGCAACCCTAGCTCCCAAAATTCATAAAGAGAGAAAGTAGAGAGAGAAAGTAGAGAGACAAAGTGAAGGAAACTCAAGATTTGGAGCTTCAAAGGTCAAGGGATTGAAGATCTGTGTGTTGGAGCATCAAACCTCAAGAAGGAGCAACAAATCCAGGTAAGAATCGACCTCTAAACCCTTCTATAGATCAAACCCGGATTCTAGGGTTTTGGGTTTTGAAAAGTTGCAAAGAATCACATAAAGGTCACATTTTTACATATGAAAACATGTATAAAGATTAGATTTAGCCTCATGGATGATAAACTAAGAGATTGGACGTAAAAAGTTATGATTTTGGGTTAAAAACAGGCTGGTTCGTAATTATTATGCGATCTGCAAAACTGTACATGGATCCGGTGAATTTGCATATTCAATCAGCGAAACTATGAGGACTTGGCATGGTTTTCCAGTGAAAGTTGGGCGAAACTGCCAGCGAAGATGCCAGCAAAACTGCCAGCGAAAATGCTAGCAAAACTGCTCGTGAAACTAGCAGCGAAACTGTTGGCGAATCAAGCTGTGAAATTGCTAATCTTGTAGCGAAATTAGCAGCAAAATTAGGAAGAAATTAACCCCTTTAAGTGTCAACTCATTTGCAGGCTGTGTTGTGAGATTCTAGCCTTGTAACCTTAGTTTAGAAGTTGGTCTCGGTAACCAGGTGAGTTCTAGATCTCCTTATTTATAAGTTTTCCATGTTTTGGGGTTATTATGCATGCTAAATATACGTTTTTAAATGATGGAGATTTTATGAGGTTTTAACATAAAGATAGATTTTTCTATAAGGATATGTGTTATATAAATGTTAAAAATAAAAAATTTTCGCGCTGACAAAGCAGCCCGGCCCCAACAAGGGGCGTTGCCCCTTGGACCCCACTAGAGGCTGCCGCCCCTAGGACCCCGCTGTCAGGGACTGCCACCCCCGAACCCCCTCTATCGCATGGAGGGTCGGTTATGTTTTATGATGACTAGTACTTGGTATGCTGTGTACTTAATAAGTTATGTATTATATATTAAAGTGGAAGATGATATTAATGAAAAGTGAAACTTAATGAATGTTACCCCCGGGCCTGTTTGATGATGTAAAGTCTTGCAAGCACTATGACAGACTACACTTAGATGAGTCTGATGTATGATGATTCGTTCGTATTCATGAGCGGGCTATGTGCCTTGCAGTCTGGACCAACTGTCGGGGGTTAGCTATCATGAAAATTGTGTACCAATAGGGATCGATATACGTTATTGATCAACATGGAGCTCTTGCTTTGTGCAATCTCGTTTATGATGAAGTGAAAGTTATGAAAGAATGAAAGATAATGAACATGCTTATTATGATGAAAATGTTATGTATTATGTTTGTGTGGTTATTATATGAAGGATAAAGTTATATTTTCTTATTTACCTAAAACTAGAACTCACTCAGCAAAGCTGACTTTTATGCATAATAGTTGGCAGGTAAGTGCTGATGCTGAGGATGGCACCCAGGAGCTACTTGGGGAACTATGGATGGCATTCCTGCTTATGAAATCTTTATTGTAATTTAAGAACAAGTAATATGTTTTTTTAATTAAAGGGCAAACGTATGAGTACGACATGATTTCTAAGTTTTAAATGTGTCTAATTATTTCCACTACAATGTTTTGTTATTAAACTGATTTTATGCTATGACTAACCAACTGTGAGGCTTCCTGGGAACGGGGCCTTACACCAACTCTCTAAAGGGTACATGTTTTCCCAGAGATGGGTGATCTTCCCACTAGAATCATGGCGAATTGGACAACAGTCAACAAAGATACAGGGTTTCATTTGTACCAGCCTCTACAGCTCTCCATGTTTTGGTACATTTGGTATTAGGTAATCAAAATCATTTGAGAAAAATGAGGATACAACAACCATTTATCCTTCTTCAAAGCCATCACATTCTCAGCCATGCAAGCGAATATCAATTTAGCAATGTTGGCCTTCTCTCCTCTACAACATAAGACCATCACTTTTCCCTGTCAATATTTAACCCGTCCACATTTACAGTGATCAAGACACATGATGAAGACGTGAGCAATAAATCTCCATTCCTTGGACAGAAATGACTTCTTGATCTCCTCTCGGGAACGAAAAGCTGGCCCCTCATAGCCCATACTTTTGAATGCCTCGAACACCTCTGAATTAGACATAGAAACCTCGTCTCCGGAATCCTCTTCTAGTCTCAAAATCCTCGAAACAATCTCAGCAGTAATCATCACCTCGTGATCTAAGACTTTAGCAGAAATTCTTTGTGTATTCCCTGGTGTATCATACTCAGCAGATCACAAGAAATCTTTCATATGAAGATCATATATGGTGGTGGAATGATATACAACATAAGCTAAGGGTGATCTTTGCAACCATCTAATACAGTCTCTAAACCCAACAGCTTTAGGATGTGTTTCATCCAGAATAGCAGTGATGTTTTTCCTCTCATCGAACTTTAAGTTAGCCATTTTAACCTTAGAAAGAGACCAAATAAGTTGAATAAGAATTCAAGGAATTAAGAAAATAATAAAGAATAAATAGAAATAAAAAAAAATAAAAAAGGAGTTAAAGAACGCTAGCAGAAAGTATTGTTTCGCAAACAGTCTCGGCGGGCGAAAGTGTAGTTTCGCTATCTAAAACATAACAGATTCGCAAAACTGAAAGGTAGTTTCGACCAGGTGAAACTATTAGAACTTTCGTTCATAGCGGGCGAAACTGATGCTTGGTCAGCAAAACTGTTAAGTTCGCTTGCACAGAATAACCTCACAGTTTCGCTGAAATATAAAGAACTTTCATTCAGTTTCGCCGAATAATCGGTAGTTTTCGCTGGATGAACAGCGAAGACAACAAAGACACTGAAGAGACACAATCAAATAAACTTAAAATGTGTTATAATTAACATGATTAAAAGAAAGTCCTGAGTTCGAAAATCACTTTCGAACCGAATACAACCAACAATCAAAAGCAATCAACCTAAAATCACGATATCGTATGAAACGGTCACGGTAAAGCCCTAAGAAAAGGAATATATGAAGGTGCGAAAGTGTGATGGAACAATTTCTCAAAGAAATTTAAATATCAAATAGTTTCGATGGGCGTAATTTCGCCAGACATCTATTGGATGATAAATGTGAGCGAAATTGCAGTTTCGTCTAGCGAAACAGTAGCGAAGATATAATTTGGCTGACATCATCATTCATTTTTTTGTTAACCTAAATGATTACTGAGATTAAAATTGATCAGAGATCACATCCCCATGATAAGTATGGTACAGAGATGAATTAGATCAACGACCGGCAATAAGATCACACCGATGACTGATATGAAATTCTTAAACAGATCAATAACGATTGCTCATATGTTTGTCCGCTTAAACTCAAGCCCTATCTTTTCAACAAGCAGCACACGATTCATTAAGGTTCAATTAAATGCTTTAGAATATTAGAACCCCACAATCATTTTAGCAAAAACCCTCACCCAACCTCAGGATTTCTTGAATTTTGACACGATCTTTTGAGAGCAAGGCATGTGCATTAGTGTGCAAGTGATTATTATCAGAAAATTGCTTTCAGATATGAAGTCATCGTTAGATGATTTGATACAATTTAGATCAAATAGGTGAGAGCCAAGTCTATACTCACGTATAACAAAGGAGATGACCATTTAATCATATGCCGATGAGAGCTCTAGGTCAGTACCACCGTACAGTAGAGGAGATCATCATGCCAGGTCAGTACCACCGTACAGCAGAGGGATTAGCACAAGAACAAGACACAGATGTACAGGACATGAGCCATAAGATCAATTCTCAATCCATTTTTTGTCGGGACTTGGTTTCCGTGCATGCCAAAATGATCGTGAAAATCCAGACACCTTAAGGAGAGATTTAATTTAAATCAAAATGTTTCTTCTTACTTTATTTGTCAGGCTGAGTCTATCATGCATATCGTTACAGAATCTGTTTGTTTGAGCATTATATGTGCTTTTAAAAATAAGATGTGAATTAGATAACAGCATGAGTTACAATCATTTCTCATTTTAGGTACCAATCATGCAAAAATGAACATATCCACGGGATATAAAATCATTTCTCGTCATTTCAAAATTAACACCCAGATTATTTTGATGCTCCCCCAAAATTTTATTTTAAAAGGTTATAAATATTTAAATAATTATTTATTATTCTTTAAAAGTGAGAAAAGAAAGAGGTTTAAAAAGATATTAACCCTAACATAGAGATTAATTCATAAAAGCGAGGTTTATCGAAGTTTTTGTGAAAAGATATGCCTTTTGATTTTTTGTATCAATAGGAATAATATCGATAAAACCCTTTTCTTATGCATCATGAATTGGATGAATCCGTGTTTCGATGTGCTTGGTTCGGAATGATGAATAGGATTTTTAGCAATTCCGATGGCAATTTCGTTGTCACAAAACAACGACGTGTGGAGAAAATTAACTCCATAGTCAAACATCTGGTGTTGAATCCAAAGGACTGGGAACCATAACTAAAAGCAGCAACATATTCTGCTTCTCCTGTAGAAAGAGAGACAGTGGTCTATTTCGTGCTCTGCCAAGACACCAGACAATTACCCAGGTATTAACACCCTCTAGACACTAATTTTCTGTTTAACCTACAACCATTAGAATCACTGTCAGAAAAAGCATGTAAATCAAAATTCCCTCCATAAGGGTACCAAAGACCTAAACGAGATGAGCCTTTGATATAACGACAAATTCTCTTGACAGCTTTCTCATGAGACTCCTTTGGGGCCGTGTAACACCCCGAAATTTCTACTTAAACAAAAGGAAAACAAAGTAAATAGAAAGAATGGAAATTATGCACAAATGGAGTGGGATAAAGTGTACAAAGTACAAATCTTATTATTTTAAGATTTTAAGGGCATGGGTGCCCATTATTTCTTCTTCATCTTCTTCTTCACGGCTGAAAAGAAGAGAGAGAAAGAGAGCTTGGTTCTAGAGAGAGAAAGAGGAAGAAGAAGCTGAAAAAGGTAAGTCTTCTCTTGTTAGAGCTCGCTTTCAGTTGAGTATTGAGTTCTTGACCGAAGTTTCAGTTGTTTAGAGGTTACTTTCGGGATTCAAGACATGAATCAAAGGTGGGACTTGAACGGGAAGAGTGTTGCTCAAAAGCTACTGAAGGTGAGTTTCTAGAACCCCTCTTTTACGGATTATTAACTAATTTGGGTCTATTATGCATACTAAGTAAACGTTTTTAAAGAAACCATGGGTTTACAGCTTTATGTTCATATGTTATGTGTATGTATGCATGTTATAGTGATGATTATGGGTTAGAGGTGATGTTTAGCATGCTTAGGTGGCCTTAGTATGTTAGATATGTGTTTGGGTATGCTTAGAATGAGAATCGGGTGAAATTGGTAGCATAGAAAAGATTTCAGAATGTCTGATGTACATGTACCATGGTTCATGCGCCCAAACAGTTGTCCATGCGTCCAGCATGAGTGGCCAGACGCCTAAGTGTTGGCCATGCACCCAAGGGTGGGTCTTGCTCCTAAACAGTGGCCCATGCGCCGAGCATGTTAGCCGATGCATCTAAGTTTTGGCCATGCGCCCAAGGTGGGTCATGCGCCTAAATAGTGCCCATGCGGCCAAGTGAAGAAAAGACTGTGTGGACCGTGCGCCCAAACAGTGTCCACGCGTCGGAGTGAAAGAAACGGCAAAGTATTGGCCAAGCGCCTAAACAGTGCCCATGCGCCCAAGTGCTTGAAATGACTAAGTGTTGGTGATGCGCCTGAACATGGCAGAAACGTCCAAACAGTGCCCATGCGCCCAGACTATTTTATAGTTAGAGTTTTATGCTCATGCGCCTGGAAGAACCCGTGCGCCCACTTTGGACTTGAGGATTTTTAAGTGGTTTTGAAGGGGTATTATGACAGTTAAGCCTGGTTATGATGTGATGGCTTACGTTTGATGTGTGTTATGTATGTAGGATGTGCATGTATTGGTGATGGTGTATGTTTATGTTTATGTGTGTTCCTTATTATGTATGTATGTCTTCCCTTGGCTTTGTGTTATTAAGTGCTCTAAAAGATTAACATGTTGTCTTTATTTGTCTTTTGATATTTTGTAGATAGTATAGGGACTATTTCTATAAATTTTTAGTTCCTTTACTTTTGTTTTCAGTATAAATAACTTAGTTTTGCAGGTTTGTAGAAATATATAAAAACAAATACACAAGATATTCCAATATGCTTTTCATACTTGTAATTGTCTTAGCTTGATATTAATGAAAACTTGAATTTTGTTGATATCTTGTTTTGATTTGATTACTGTATGTGAATTTCATTGAATTGTGTTACAAATCATCACAGATATATTCATTTGATCCTATCAAATGGTATCAGAGCTGTTGGTAAGCTGTTAGTGATTGATTTTCGTTTTAAGTTCATCGAACTTGAAAACCTAAAAAAAATCTCACTGAATCTATGATTGAGATACAATTCAATTGAAAATTTGTGAATTTCAGTTGTGTTTCATCATCAGAAACATGATTTGAATCACAATTAGCAGATCAATTCATCAAATTCAAGTAAACTGTTGAATTTGTTGTTCGAAAATAGCTTGAAGTTTCGAACTGAAATTTCAAAAATTGATTGATTTGTTGTTAAATTTGAAGAAATCGATATTAAGAAGAATGTTTATCAGCATAAAACTCATCTAATTGAAAAGTTTCAATTGAATTCAACAACATTTGAAGAATTCAGAAGATTTGAGTTTGTTACATTCATTTGAAGATGATGAATGTGTCGCATGAGCTGAGATTGATTGAATTTGTCTAAGTGTTAGACGCATTAACACTGTGTAGAGGTTTATAGTCAGTCGTTTGAGTACTGTTGAAGAGAATCCCAGACGTATCACCTATGTTAAGTTGATAATTGTTAGACGCTTGAAAACTATTCATGTGTTTGACAACTATTCAGGCGTTTGACAACTGTTTAGGCGTTTGACAACTATTCAGGCGTTTGACAACTGTTTAGGCGCTTGAAACCTTCTAGACGCATTAATACTTAGACATTTTGAAAATTTTTCTAAGGCATTCCCTTAGACGTTTCTCAACTTAGACGCATCAAGTGTTGAGACGTTTGAATACTGTTCAGACGTTTTAACCTTGATACTTAGTCTTTTTAAAAAAAATATATATATATAAGAATGGTAAAACTAGAAGATTCTGAAAACAGAGTTCCAAAGCTTAAAAATAGAGCTGATTTCAAAAATTGGTCTCTTAGACTAAAACAACATTTTAATTCCATTGACACTGATCTCTGGAAATCTATAGAAAAAAGGACCATACATTCCTATAATAACCGATGGACCAGACAGAGGATTTGTGTATACTAAAGATTCTCCAGAACCTTACCTAGAAGATGATCTTCAAGGAGATGATCTAAAAAGAGTTAAGAATGATATTAAAGCCTATTCATTAATGTGTAAAGATTACCTTTGGAAGTTCTTACAAGGCTAGATGCTTCAAACTGGATATACACTATATAAAGCATTGAAGATCATTTGTGAAGGAGGTAAAGAGATTCAAAATTTAAAGAAATAAAAGCTGAAAAGACAATTAGAATTGTTTCAACATTTGTCTAGACAGACAATGAATCAAATGATGAACATATTTGTTCAACTCATAACTGAGATGTCAACAGCTGGTATCAAACCTGATCTTGAAGATTTAAATCTCAGACTACTCAATGCTTTACCGTCATCATGGACATAAACTGTAACTTTACTAAAGCATATTGAGAAGTTTCTAATGGATCTAGATCTTCTTATTGCAAAAATAGAATCAGTGGAGATTGATGAAAGCTCAAGGAACAATGATAGAGCAGCATCAATGTCTCAATATCAGTTTGTTGCTTCTCCTGCAACCACCATAGAAAATGCATTCATGGGAAAGAGTGAGAAAAGTCCTGAAGAAGAAGGAGATCTGTTTGTAGGAGCAGGATTTTTCACTGACTAATCATTTACCAGTGCACCTGCATATACAACTCAATCTCATTCTCAATCTCCTCCTAAAACACAGTCACAATCATCAAATATTCAGACAGAGACTTCTTCATCATCTAACTCTGCTAAATCTAGCAAAGTTAAAGATGTGATTAATATCCTATTAGAGGATGAAGAGTCCAAAACTGCAATTACTGCTTTTATGGCCAGCTTTCAAGCATATCAAGGTAGCCATTTAACTCAACTTGAAATTGTTTTACAGACTATTTGAGATGGATCCTGAAGATGTTGAAGAGATGGACCTGAACTGGCAGATGGTGATGATTGCCTACAGGACTCAAAAACATTCCTATGTCAACAAGAAATACAAGCCTAGTGCAAACAAGACTGTTGGATTTGACAAGTCAAAATCCAGATGTTTCAACTGCAATAGTTATGGACACTTCTCAAGAGAATGTAAAGCTCCAAGGAATAATGGAGGAAGTGCTCATTCAAGCTCAAATAATCAAAAGTTTCAACAAGCTCAGAAGACTTTTCAAAAGCCATATCAAAGCCTTCCCATGCCAGAGCTTAAAGATGAAACCAAACCATCTGATGAAACAAAGAAAGCACTTGTAGTCAACATAAAAGATGGATATGATTAGAGTGCATATGCAGATCAATTTACAAATGAATTAACATCAAGTTTATCTCTTATTGCAGAAATTCAAGAGGAAGATTGGTCAGAAAACAATGACCCAAAAAGGGAAAGTGATGAAGAGGAAGATAACTATGATTGGAGTGACAAGTCTGATCCTAAAGAGGATACAGAGGAAGTAGCTCTAATGGTTCAGTGTGATCAACCAAAGGTTAAATCCTCTACTTCATCATCTGAAACCACAGTTCCAAAATTTCCTGAAATACCATCAGAAGTAAGAGAAAAGCTTTGCACCAAATCATGTTTTGAACATGTTGAACACTAGAGAAACTATTCATTCAAAATCTATGAAAAGCTAAAACAAGAGGAATCTATGCATAACCAACTTAAATCTGATCATAAAACTGCAAATCAAAAGATTATCTCTCTTCAAAATTCATGGAACAAAACAATCAAAGATTTAGAAATTGTTACAAAACAATAGAAGAGATGACCAAGAATCTTGAACAAGAGAAAATAGCACATGCTGCTACTCAAGTTGATCTAGCAAAAGTTAAGAGTTCAAAAATAAGTAGAAAAACTAATCAGCGAAAGGAAAGATAAACAAAAAGCAGGATTAGGTTTCACTAATGAACCTATGCCTGAATAATCACAAACACACTACCAGAGAATTTCAATACTCATGATTATTCACCATAAAACAAAACAAAGCTTAAAGCCTTAAGATCAAAACCAGAATGCAGAAGAGGAAAAAGAAAATGTTCAAGTGTTTGTTGAAAAGATCAAGAAAAAATCAAAAATGGACATCCAATCAAGATAAAATCATATGAACAAAACAAAATCTCTCTTCTCATCAAATTCACAATGTGATAGAAGTCAGAGTTCAAAACAAGGATAAACAACAGATAGGAACATCAGAAGATTCAAACACCATCAATATGAAACATTTCAATGATAAAAGAATCTTCTTCTCATGATGTTCAATCTGAAAATAAACCAAGCTCTTCTAAATCAAAGATTCAAAGAAGAAGAAAGAAATCTGTAAAAGTAACATCTGAACAAAACAAAAGTTCAACAAAACTGTTAAAGCAACAAATCAAACATCAAAACTAAAACCAATTAAATTTGTGTCAGCAGGTATGTTAAATATAATTCTCTTTCAATAATAAATCAAATGTTATGAACAAATCAAACTCAGATTTGAAATCTAGTTCAGATTCAAAGACTTCCGCTATAGCAAAAAGATTTGTTTCTAATACATTCAAGAATGAAAGTCATGATAAACAAATGAACAATAATCTGACACAAAATCAAACTGTGAAAAATGAAAGACAGCAGTTTAACTATATGACACCAAAATCAAACATTATGTCATTGTCAAAAGTTAACAAAAAGTTGTTTTTAACGCCACAAAAGCACTGTGAAATTTGTGATATGAAAAATCACAATACTGCTGAGTGCTACTTTAACAAGTACTATCACATATGTGACATGAGAAATCATTTGACAGCAGATTGTTATTATAACAAATATTGTACTTATTGTGATGAAAAGACTCACAACACTGCAGATTGTTACTTTAGAAATAGATCTGTCACTAGAAACTTTGCAAAATCAAACATGAGCAAGGATTTGCTAATCCACAGTATTTGAGAAATCAAACTAATGGATTTCAAAGAGATATTAATCAACCTAATGTAGGTTTGAGATCTTTTCCTAAGAATAATTACATGAGCTCAAAACACAACATGCAAGAACACTTTATACCAAGATCTGTAAGGATGACTAATAAAAATGTTAGACATCTATACATTTCAAAAGATGATAAATCAAATGGTATAAATATTCCCAAAAATAAATCAAACAATTTTAAGAATAAAATTGGAAAATTCATCAAAAATAAACCTAATTTGAATAATCTCCATTATACACTTTACAATTGTTCACAAATTTGGAAAGCCCAGACCATTTCGGCTTGGGTAGATATTTCAACTTAACTTTCTTGTAGTGCAGGTACGCCCAAAAAGACCAATCAATACAGGTATGTGGATAGTGGGTGTAGTCGGCACATGACAGGCAATACTGCCTTGTTACAAGATTTTAAGTCAAAAGATGGAACTCACGTCGCCTTTGGTGGTGATGCTGGAGGAAAAATAACTGGAGAAGGAACAGTATCCAATGGGATAATAAGCTTTGATAAAGTCAACTTTTGTTCACAATTAAACTTTAATCTTTTAAGCGTATCTCAAATTTGTCACAAATCTTATTCTGGTCTGTTTGATAATTCATTCTGTTATGTTTTGAAGCCAGGTTTCAAGATAAGCAAAGATTGGGTAATTGTTTGAGCTGAGAGAGATAGAGATGTATACAAATTGGATATGACTCAAGTTGATCCTTCAACTGAAACAACATGCTTAATTGCAAAGGCATCAAATGATGAAAGTTAGCTTTGGCATAGGCGTCTAGGTCATTCAAACTTCAAGAACATGAACAAGCTTGTAGCAGGAAATCATGTAATTGGACTTCCATCCAAGAAGTTTGCAACTAATGATCACTACTCAGCATGTTTGAAGGGAAAGCAACACAGAGCGTCTTATAAGTCCAAGCCAATAAACTCAACATCCAAACCTCTCCAGATGTTACATATGGACCCTTTTGGACCAACAAACGTCAAGAGTATTGGACGAAAATCATATTGTTTAGTTATCATTGATGACTTCACAAGATTTTCATGGGTTTTCTTTCTTTATGCCAAATCTAAAACAGCTGAATTACTAAAAGAATTTATTATTAAAGTTGAAAATCAATTAGAAAACAAAGTTAAAATAATAAGAATTGATAATGGAACAGAATTCAAAAATGCTAACATTGAAATGTTTTGTGCACAGAAAGCGATAGCTCGTCAGTTCAGTGCTCCTAGAACTCCTCAACAAAATGGAGTTGCTGAAAGGAAGAATAGAACACTGATTGAAGCTGCTCGTTCTATGTTAGCTGATGCAAAAATTCCTATCACTTTTTGGGATGAAGCAATATCTACTGCATGTTTCATTCAGAATCGAATCTTAATCGTCAAAGATAAACTTAAAACTCCATATGAGTTAATGTTTGGCAGAAAACCGAACATAAATTTTTTAAAATCATTTGGTTGTCCTGTTATGATTCTTAATTCAAGTGATCAATTAGGAAAATTTTATGCAAAATCTGATAATGGATTTTTCATTGGATATTCATCAGTTTCAAAAGCCTATCGAGTCTACAACTCTAGGACAAATGTAATCATTGAAACATTCAATGTTAAATTTATGGAAAATTATTTTCCATCAGTTTCAAATGGTCCTGTATGGTTATTTGATCTAGATTCATTATCAAACTCTTTTCATTCTAGTTTGTTTGATCAACCAAACTGTTTTAATTCTACAGATAAGAAGAACTCAACAGGAGATCTTGGATCTTTCAGTGAAGATTCAGATTCTGATGACCCAGATGATTCAAGCTTAGACTACCTATTTTTATCATTTGTTAAGGATTCAACAATACAAAATCATGATAATATAGTTTCAGATCATTTCGAGTCAATTAATACGGAAGAATCACAAAATATTCCGAATGATGGTAATGAGTTTGTGATACCTGAGTCTGGAACATCATCCATTTAAGGTGATGTAGTTGATACAGGTAACTTTGATTACTTTGTCAACTCACCTACTCAAGTTCCAAACTTCAATCCACATTCTTCTACGTTATACATGAGTTGTCCAACTTGAATCAAACAAATTTGGATGTTAATGTTCAATGTGATGAGATCACTACATCTCGTATTCACAAAATCGTCCAATTTCTTAGATTATTGGTTCATTGAATGAGAGAACAACAAGGAGTAAAGTATAACAAGCAAACGTATGCTTATACTCTTGTTTTCTTTCTCAAATTGTTCCTAAAATGTTATCGAAGCATTAAAGGACAATGGTTGGATAGAAGCCATACAAGAAGAATTACTTCAATTTCGCAAACAAGAAGTGTTGAATTTGGTGGAAACACCTGAAGGAGAAAATGTAATTGGCACAAAATGGTTATTTAGAAATAAGACTGATGATCGTGGTGTTGTAATAAGAACAAAGCAAGACTTGTTGCACAAGGATACACACAGGAAGAAGGTATAGATTATGATGAAGTGTTTGCACCAGTTGCAAGACTTGAATCTATTTGAGTTTTTCTGGCTTATGCTTCATTCATGAAATTCAAGGTATTTCAAATGGATGTAAAGGGTGCATTTTGTGAAGCAACCTCCAGGCTTTGAGGATGCACAATTTCCACATCGAGTATATAAACCGAGTAAAGCTTTATATGGACTTCATCAAGCCCCTAGAATTTGGTATGAGATGTTATCATAACACTTAATCCAACATGGATACACACGAGGGAAAATTGATCCAACTTTATTTATAAGAAGGATAATAATGATCTTTTATGTGTACAAGTGTATGTTGATGATATCATATTTGGTTCTACATGTCCAAAAATGTGCAATGAATTTGAAGAAATAATGAAATCTCGATTTCAAATAAGTTCTATGGGAGAGATTAACTTCTTTCTTGGACTTCAAGTCTAGCAAACTGCACATGGAATTTTCATCAATCAAGAAAAGTTTGTTGACAAGCTCTTAAAGAAATTTAAGTTGCGAGACTGTCAGTCCATACGAATTCCACCAGATGTTAACACCAAGATTAAACCTGATCCAAAAGGAAAATTTATTGACCAAACGTTATACAGACCAATGATTGGTTCTTTGATGTATGTTACTGCATCTAGACCAGACATTATGTATGATGTTTGTGTATGTGCGAGGTATCAATCAGACCCGAAAGAATCTCACTTAATTGCTGCCAAAAGAATATTCAGGTATCTCAAAGGTAAACCAGCCTTAGGGCTTTGGTATCCTTACGAGGGTAACTTTGAACTATATGGATATACTCATAGTGATTATGGTGGATGTTGTCAAGATAGAAAATCTACTTCGCGTGGGTGTCAATTTCTTGGTCCCACATTAGTCTCATGGCAATGCAAGAAACAAACAAATGTCTCTGTTTCAACTGCAGAAGCTGAGTACATTGCTGCATCAGTAGGATGTTCTCAAATTCTTTGGTTGCAAAATAAATTACTAGATTATGGATTCAACTTTCTTAAAACACCAATCTATATTGATAACACAGCTGCTATGTTCATAACAGCTAATCCTGTTCAACACTCAAAAATAAATAAAAAATAAAATTAAATCAAAATTTGAAATGTTGAATTGAAAGGATGATGCTTTGTGTTCAAAGTAATTGTGTAAACTAAAAATGATTTTTAAGTTGACATTAGATGATATTTGATGTTATGATGAGACTAAAATGAAGGGACAAAAGAAATTAAAAAGAAATTAAAAGAAACACAAAATAAAAATAAAAATAAAATTTTATAAATTGAATGTGCAAAATGCAAAAAGTTGAAAATTTGGGGATCTAAATGGTAAAAAATGTGAAAGTGAAGAAATTGGAATACACAAGTGTTTGAAATTCATATCATGCACCTAAACAGTGCACATGAGCCTCATTAGGAGCATGATGAAATTTCCACGATTATTACAAGTGTTGGACGTTTGATTCATTCCCATGTGTCTAAACATTTGTAATACATCTATGATAATTACAAATGCTAGACATTTGATTCAATCCCATGCGTCTAAACAGTTGTAATACATCTGAAAATTTCAAGTCTTGGGCGTTTGTGATAATCCCATGTGTCTAAATAGTGTGTTAGACGTATGTGATATCTCATGCGTCTGCATAGTTTCAAAATTTCAAGTGTTAGACGTTTTACAAAGTCCATGCGACTGAACAGTGCAAAAGCGCCTAAACAGTGCTTATGCGTCTGAACACTTCTCATGCGTCTAACTTAAAACGCAGAACAGTGCTCATGCGTCTAACAAAAATAAGTGAATTCTAGGTTTTCATACGCCCAAACACGGACCATACGTCCAAACAGGGCTCTTACGCCTAAAATTTCACTTATATATATTGAACACTTATGTGTATTTTTTCATTCACACTTCAAAATCTCAGAACTAAAACCCTCGAACTGCGACTGTCGAGCATCAACATATTCGTATTTCATCCAAAATCAATCAAATCTTTGAGTATACATTGCATTTGGATATATAAACGTAAGTTTGTGATTCAATACATAAATTTTGGATTAAATCAGTGATTTGAAGTAGACGGTTGAACGCTATTTGGGCGTTCGAACATATATAATCCTAGTTTAATCTGATAAAATGAGAATCATATCAAAAATTGACGATGGATTATTGATAAGAACTGATTTGCGAGTCTGTTGATGTATTGTGTTGATGTTAAAGTGAATTTTTTTAATGAAGAAATCAGTCGTCTTTTCATTGTCGAAGAAGAAGATGATGAACAGAGAGTCATGCTTGAACAAAAATAAATAAAAAGTAAAATTAAATCAAAATTGAAATGTAAATAATAAATTCAAAATGAATAAAGATTAATGTTTTACAATTTGAAATCTTGATTCAAAAGTAAAAATAAAAAGGTCAAATTAAAAAGTCAAAATCAAAAGTCATATGTAGAAATATATTTCATTAATCATATTCAATGTTCTCATAATACTTTTGTTATATTTTGCAAATGGCAGAATTAAAATTTGAGCCAAAATATAATGTAGCTGCTTTCTTAGATGATGAAAACAGAGAAGCTACAGGATATGAAGATATTATCAGATTCTTACTCAGAACTAAATATGTTTATGCCATGTGTGCAAGGCCCATGATTAATGGAAGAATGATTAAAAAATTCTGGAGAACTGCTAAAGTTGAAAGAGATGATCAAGGAAACAAAGTTTTAACAACCTTCATTACTTCAGAAAGAATGATTGAAGTTTTTGAAAAAGCAATTAGGCAATCTCTAAGACTGGGAGATAATGATCCTAAAGATTTGTCTGAATATACATTTAATGAATGTAGAGAAGTTTTTCTACAGATGGGTCATCCAGATCATTTCCCAAGAAACAGTTTTTCAGAGCTCGGGTATTCAAACATTGGATGCTTTTATGCTACATATTTCAACATTGCATGTCAAAAAGAAGTGCAGGTTGGGATTCATTCCCTGTTGACATTGAATCACCAATTGTATCCTTATCCACTGAGAGAAGATTCAATATGGCTAGGTGGATAATGAATGGATTTATTTTTAATCTGGAAAGAAGAGTAAGACATAAGTATCTCATGTATCCAAGATTTCTTCAACTTCTCATTAATGATGCAAATCCAGATCTGTATGCTGATGAAGTAATTGGTGATAGAATTCAGTTAGAGCACATGTGAGAAAGTGTGTACAAAAGACTGGCAATGATAACTGGTGGTCAAAACATTCTAGTTTTTTATTATATCAGAAATGTATCTATGGATGAAGTTGATATTACTCAGCCACACTTTCATCTAACTGAAGAAGAACCAATAGATCCAATGATCTGATTGAAGATGTAGAAGTTGATGAGGAAAGTGATGAGGATATGTCTGAAAGTTTATCAAGTGAAGAAAGTGATGATGATGATGATGATGGGAATGATAGTGTTACTGAAGTAATTCAAGAAGGAAATGAACAAGGGAATGTTGAAAATACTGAGAATGAGACACAGGCTATGTTTGAAGAAAATGTTGAGGAAGTTGTAACAGAAGGAATTCTCAAAATCAAACATCTGATTCTGAGTTTATCAATGATATTTCATTCAATCCAATAGTTGAAATTGATGAAAATGAAGAACCAGAAATGTCACACAATGTGTCTATACAAACAGAGGAAATAGTTAAAGTTGATGTGATTGAAAAGTTGAAAGAAGAAAATGTAACCAAAGAAAAGGAGATTGAAAAGCTGAAAGTTGAAAATGAGAGAATGAAAGAGATAATCAATGCTTGTGAAAAGAAATTCAAAAGCTCAAAGATGAAAATTTGAAATTGTCTGAAGAAGTTGTGTTAAAAGATGAAAAGATTGTTAGTTTTGCTCAAGGTAAAGAAGATGTGATAAAGAATTTTGATGTAATGATTAAAGATTATGATAGTCTTGAGGAGAAATTCAAGAAGCTATCTAAGAAAATGAAAATCTTAAAGCTGAATTGTTAAAGGAAAGAGAAGCTCAGAAAGCTATATCTCCTGTACATGTGATTAGTTCTGAAGTGCAAATTGAAGAAAATCTTGAACAAAGAAAAGGAAAACGAAAAGTAAATGAATTAGAAGAAGTTGATCAGACTGAATCTTCTTCTAAAATTCAAAGAACTGAAGAATTAGTTGAAGAGCAAAATGTTCAAGAACAGATTGATGCTCTAGATGATATTGAAGAAGTATATAATGATGATTGGTATGATGAAGTTGTTGAGAATGTAGACATTGATGAAGCTGAATTTGTCTCACATTTCTCTTCACAAGAAAATATACAAGAACAAGATGAAGTACCACAGGATTTTGAAGAAAAATATAACTACCTTGTGAACATGAAATACAATAGAGTGTATTTGGATGGACTGACTGTTTCTCAATTAATGATGAATATGAGAAATGCATCTATGCAGAGTCAGTTGCATCAATAGATCCAAATGAGATAGTGGTTGAGCATGGTGAATGGATAAGAACAAACGAGGTTATAAATGTAGAAGAACTGTCTAGTTCTGAGCTGGACCATCCTGATCCTGATGATATGAGTATTCCTGCTCTTAGATCATGGTTGCAAGCTAGAAATTACCCGTGGAGGAAGCTCAAGAGATTACAATCTGTATCTCTAAGAAATCTTGTAAGAAGCTTTCAAGAAACTGAGAAACAAATGAAGAAGATGATAGTGCTGGATACAGATAACCCTCAGTATCTTAAGATAACAAAAAGAACAAGAATGTTGAAGCCACAGGAAATAAAACAAATGTCAAGACTTGATGATGCTCACACTCATAGAAAAGAATTGATGGAAATGTTTGATGATCCTAAAAGACAAACCTATAAAGCATCAACTTATCAAAGGAATATTCTCGATAGTTCAAGAACAACAGGAGATTTAGTAAGGAATATATTGCAGAAAGGACAATCAGTTGCTGAATTATTGAATGCAATGATTGCTCTAGATTTTACAAATCAAGTAAAGATAATTGCATGGAAGTATGACGAAGTGCTTGATGCATTCTTGATAAAGAGAGTAAATGTTGTATGTGACGTTTATCACTTTTACTCTAATATCATAAAAATTTCGGTGCAAGACTTAAAAGAGCTAAATAGACTACCTCTGATCAATCCTTCTGATACAAAATGTGGGAAGATGTTTGTAGAATTATTAAGACGCGGATTGGATAGATCAAGTAATTTTCTTAACACAAGAGTGACCAAGAAGACATGGAGTATTTTGTTACTTTGAATAAAAACAAGAAACTAAGGGAGTTCAATGAGAAGAAGAACATTCATTGATTGAATTTTGTGATAAATACTTTGAAAAAGTTACAACTCCAGGACTTAAAGTGATTGACGGTAATCAAAACTTTAAGCCAATTCTCAGATGGTTTTACAACACTGAGACATTTGAGCTAAAGTTAGTCCGAAATCTAGAAAGATGGGATGAGGAAATGATTACTTTATTTCGAGTTTTTGAGCTAAAATTGTTACATCCAAGTTATATCTCATTTTTGTCAGTACAAAAATTTGAGAAGGTGTCTCCTGAAGTGGCTGAGCAAGACAAGAAATATTTTATTTCCATTATTAATGTGATGAACGCTGCCATGGAAAGGATTTCTTTGAGAAAAGCACTTGCATATGCCGACATTGTAAAGAAAGATATTAAAAATATTGAATTCATGAGAATATCAAGAAAAGGGGTCTAAGAAGTGTACTCAAAGGACTGTAATAAACCTATTGAGTTATATGCAAACATTGATATTTCATGTCTTTCAAAAGATACATTGGAAAGGATGGACAAGATGGAGATTAAAACAAATGAAGCTAAACCAGAACAAGGCATTCTTGCAAGTAAATTCAAGTCTGCTATATCAAAAGCTTTGAAAGAGTTAGAAACGTACAAGCAGAAGCCTATGTTTAAAGTCAAAGAAGAGCCAGTAGATCTCTTTGAATGATGAAGTCAAGGCTGAAGACAGAATTAAAGATAGAGTCAGGAGTCAAGCTTGAAGATTTTGAAGACTAAAGACCATGTAAATCTTAGGGGGAGTATTGTTAAGTGCTTTAAAAGATTAACATGTTGTCTTTATTTGTCTTTTGATATTTTGTAAATAGTATATGGACTATTTCTGTAATTGTTAGTTCCTTTACTTTTGTTCAGTATAAATAGCTTAACTTTGCAGGTTTGTAGAAATATATAAAAACGAATACACAAGATATTCGAATCTGCTTTTCATACTTGTAATTGTCTTAGCTTGATATTAATGAAAACTTGAATTTTGTTGATATCTTGTTTTGATTTGATTACTGTTTGTGAATTTCATTGAATTGTGTTACAAATCATCGCAGATATATTCATTTGATCATATCATGTGTTGAAAGTTAATGAATGTAATGAAAGTATTATGTAACGTAAAGTGGAAGATAATGAAAGAGGAACATAATGAATGAATGCGAGCATAAACGAATGAATGAGAGATAGGATGGCTTGCGGAAGAAAGGAAGGAGGTTCACGACTCACTGAGGGTCATTACCTCAACTGTATGTGTATTATAGCGTGCGATCTTGGCTTACTCATAAGGGGACAAAGACACAGTGGGAGTCCAGTTTTGATAACTGTTCCGATATGTGCGATGTGGTATTTACTGTGTGCTTTGTAGCGTGCGATTTTGGCTGCCTCATGTGGTTTATGGCATGCGATCATGGCTAACCCATGGGATGGCGTGCGATTCTGGCTAAACCCCGATAGTTCTCACACACAAGGGGATTCGGTCTTCGTGACCACTCCAATGGTGCGATTGGTGCGATATGTGCGATGGACGACATAAGGGTAGCGTTCGATTTGGGCTGCCTCATGTGGTTTTCATAGCATGCGATCTTGGCTAACCCATGAGATAGCGTGCGATTCTGGCTTCCTTATGTGTGCGATCCGTGCGATATGTACGTCGGGTACGATGATGTGAAGGTGGGATTTGAGCTTGTAGGATTCTGTGTGCCCAAGACACTTAGGATATTGATGTGGTTAGTACGTTATGATCCAAGTCGGGTTATACCCAATAACAAGCTTAGCAGACACCAATTAAATATTTAGTTCATGATATGATCATGCAATTAAATATTAACACCAATTTAGAAAATGGGTTTTCTAATAAGTTGCGTGTGAGAGGGAACAACTTATTAGGATATTTTGTTCAATAATATTATTTGAAGTGTTATTTAAATTAGTTAGATGACACCAATAATAATGAGGATTTACAACTTATAATTAAATGGTTAATTGTATAAGTATGTATATATATATATATATATATATATATATATATATATATATATATAACTTGTACATACAATTTATTTAGTGGTTGTATGTCTAGTTAACAAGACAACTTAATGTGTGATAAAACTTTGAGAGGGAAAGGGTTTTAAAACCCCATTTTCGGCCGCCCCCTCAACAACCTTTTGACCAATCTTGCTTTGGAACAAGATACATTAACTTGTCTTGAACTCTCCACTCACTCAACCTCTCACACAACATGCAATAGAAAGCAAAATACTTCTTCTTCTTCTCTCTTCCATTCGGCCAGGCAGCAAAGAAAGGGGAGTTTTAGAAGTGTTTGGGTGTGTTCTACCTAACAAGAAAGGTGTTTAGCAAAGAGCTTGGGGTATAAACACTTGAGGGTTCCTCTTCTTGGAACCTTGGGGTCGATTTCATCTTCCTACATCATCAAACTTGCTGCCGGAAACTTACGGTTTTGGAAGCTCTTTCGGCAGCTCTCTTTCTGGGTTTTTGGCGTTCAAAATCAAGCAACTAAGAAGCCTACTTGAGGCTTGTGGGAGTAGTCACTTGAGGACTTCTACACTTGTGTTCTTGGCTGTTTAAGCATCTCAAATCTCCTTCTGTTGGACGTTTTTCTTGCTGTTGGAAGGAGGTAGTTCATGGCAGTCCTTTGAGGTTGCCATATTGTGTTATTTTATGTACACATAGCATGTCCATTCACATATGATGATCCTTTTTGTTTGGGTTTGTTTAACATCTTAAAAGATCACTAAAAACATGAAATTTTCAGCTTTAAAATCGGTTTTAAAAACTACATATCCGCTGCGTTTTCTGAAAGTTTAAATGGTTAAACATGGATTTTGTGTTCTAGCAAACCCATCAGAGCTAAAGTGCGATAATGAATGAACGGGATCCTTGTCATTTGACCTCAGTAATCATGGCTGAGTGCCATGAGGAGGGTAAAGCTTGACACGATCAAGATGAGAAATGAATGATAATAAAAGTATGAAATGTGCGAACGTGCACTATGTATGTAACGAACGTTAATGAATTATCATAATAATGTGCGATACGGATACTTGTCATTCGACCTCAGTAATGGTGGCTGAGTGCCACGAAGAGGGTAAAGCCTGACCGGATCTAGTAAGAGAAATGAACGATAATGTAGTACGTTGAATGACCAAGTAATGAACATAATGAGGAAGATAATAATGATATTATTTGTATGTACGTATGATGCATAATCACGAACGGTTGTAAAGTATAGTATGTTTTGAAATAAAGTAAAGAACGGTTTTAACACAGCAAAGTATGTTTTATTATAAAAATAGAACTCACTCAGTGTCACTTACTTTTGTATGCATGATAGGTGGCAGGTATATGTTGATGCTGAGGAGTTGCAGGCATGGATGCATAGGCTACTGGGAGCATTTTGAGGCTGGCATCCGTATTTTGACATGTCATGCATTTTGAGATGAAAATTAATGTTGTAAATGACCTGTTTTAGTTATAAACGAAAGTTTTAAATTCCACTGCAAAATAATGTACATTTTATAATGTTTTAAGTGCGATGAACCACCAGCTGTGAGGTGCCCGGGAACAGGGCCTTACAAGTTGGTATCAGAGCAAAAGTTTAAGTGAATTGGGTAAATATTTTGAGAAAAAAAACCTAATCTTAAACTGAGAATGGGACTAAAAGGAAAAAGGGATGCCAGTCCTAGTAGCTACATGCCTGCAGGTAAAGGTTTTTATGTAAACGTTTTATGTAAGTTAATGTTAACCGGCATTATGTGCGCATGTTATGTGGCTTGTGTTCTAATGTGTAGATTTAGATACTCATATAGTCAGGATAGGAAATGCTTGGGGTATGAAGAGTAAAGTAAGTGGCTAATCACAACTGGCCACTGTAATTAGGGACCTACTATACTTGACATAAACTGAGTTATTACCTTGAATGACCATGTTAGTGTTTGAATCTTATAGTGTGTTAGAAGATGGTTGGCCGCAGATCTTCGAAAGCTTCGCGATGTGGAGGCGGTGGTGGACGTGGTGCTGAATCACGTGTCACAAGAGGAAGGTCTAGGGCTAAAAGAGCGCCCCATGAGGAACCTGAGGCCCCTCATGAGGAGGGCGGTGATGAGAATGCTAATCAGAGAGCCTCAATGAGAGAGACAGTTAGGGAGGAAGTGCATCAGGCCATGCAGACAATCCTACCGTCTGTGGTGACCGAAGTTATAAAGGCTGTTAAAGATGTGGAGAGAGAGGAAAGGGGTAGATCTTCGGGCGAAAGGAGACGACCTGAGACTGAAACGGTTTTCTTCGATGATGAAGAGGACGAAGAGAAAGAGCCTGCGCTGGAGGCGGCACGAGGCTGTAACTATGGGGCATTTCAACGATGCAAGCCCCCAACTTTTGATGGAAATGGCACTGTTGCTGCTGCTCACCCATGGGTGAGAGAGATGGAACCGGTATTGAATATCAGCGAGTGCCGGGAGGATGAAAAAGTAAAGTTTGCTGCCCATTCTTTTGTGGACTCGGCTCTGTGATGGTGGGATGATATAGTCCAAGCAGAGGGTAGCAGAGCTATTGGAAGGATGAGATGGCCGGAGTTGAAAAGGCTGGTGATTGAGGAATTATGTCCTCATCGTGAGATGGATAAAGTTGAAAGGGAGTTCTTGCAACTGAAGGCGGGAACCCTAACGCATCAACAATACACCACGAAGTTCAACGAGATGGCCCGTCTGGTGCCGGATCAGGTGACACCTCTTTCGCGAAACATCAAGAGGTACATTCAGGGCTTCCGGCGGACATCTGTAGGAACATGATTGCTGCCTGACAAAGCATGTTTAGGTCGGCTGTCCATTTGGCGGGGAGATTGTATGATGAAAGATCTGTGATAGCGACTAAAAGTAGCAAGAAAGGAGATGGTGATCATGAATGGAACGGGAAGTGATTGGAACGTGGCGGAACCGCTCCAGGTGGCAAAGGTGCATGAGTGGTTGATCAGCGTGTGGTCATAATTGTTGCGGGGTCGAAAAGGTGTGACAAGTGTGGACACAGGCACCCCGGGGAATGTAGACTGGGGGCAATGTCTATTTCCGTTGTGGGAGAACCGGACATGTGGCAAAGAACTGTGGTATGGGGAGGTGTTATTCCTGCGGTGAGGAAGGTCACATGAGCAGGGAATGCAAGAAGCCGAGAGCGGAAGGTTCGGGAACGAAGAAGATCGGAGGAAGCTCCGGTACGAGGAAGGAGAACAGAGGGTGAGGGCTAAAGCCTTCGCTATGACCAGGAGGAGGCTAGGTCAGACTCCGAGATAATGTCAGGTATGTTCTTGCAAGTTTAGATTTATGCATATATGCTTTAATTGTGACGTTTGTAGTAGTTTTGTTGCCGCTATTTTCTGTGATGTTACATGTTAGGGGTAGGAAGATCGATGAGCCCTTCGATGTAAGAATTGCTATTAGTAACTCTACCAAGTTATAATGGCCTAGAGGATTGCAAGACAGAATTGAGAAACAGCGCTTGTTCCTGCTAGGCTCTTCAAGACAGACATAGGTAGGTAGACAAACGTCTCCGGGTGAGATGACCAATAGTCTATGACTTAAACCCCAAGTGTTGCAAAAAGATGGATTGCTCAACCGTGCACAACCAGAGTTTGGTGACGACCAACGACAATGAAGTATGAGGAAGGCTTCGACCAGGATAGCAGAGTGCTTGATTTGAAATCAAGTAAAGCTAATATCAAAGTGGAGAGGGTCATTCCCAGTTGTTGCTCAGGTAAGAGAAGTGGCACATCGACTGGAGCTACCCGATGGGTTAAGTGGAATTCATTTGATGTTCCATGCATCTCGTCTAAGAAGAGCTCAACGATGAGGATATGATCATGCTACTAGAGGATACGGAGATGGACAGAGTATCCAACCACGAGGAGCAACTAGTGACCACTATTAATAGGAGAAGAGAATAGACCAAGGAGGATGATGGTTTCACTTGTGCGGGTGCAGTGACGCCTAAAGGATCTGAGTTTAAATGCAAGATCAAAGAAGAGGTGAGACGGTGTTACCCGTAACTGTTCGAGAAGCGACAGGTTTCGAGGACGAAACCTCTTTAAGGGGGGTAGACTTGTAACACCCCGAAATCTACTTAAACGAAAGGAAAAGAAAAGTAAATAGAAAGAATGGAAATTGTTCACAAATGGAGGGGGATAAAGTGTGAAAAGTACAAATCTTATTATTTTAAGATTTTAAGGGCATGGGTGCCCATTATTGCTTCTTCATCTTCTTCTTCACGGCTAAAAAGAAGAGAGAGAAAGAGAGGCCAGTTCTAGATAGAGAAAGAGGAAGAGAAGCTGAAAAGGTAAGTCTTCTCTTGTTTGAGCTCGGTTTCAGTTGAGTAGAGTTCTTGACCGAAGTTCCAGTTGTTTAGAGGTTACTTTCGGGATTCAAGAGCTGAATCGAAGGTGGGACTTGAACGGGAAGAGTGTTGCTCAAAAGCTACTGAAGGTGAGTTTCTAGAACCCCTCTTTTACGGATTTTTAACTGATTTGGGGCTATTATGCATACTAAGTAACGTTTTGAAAGAAACCGTGGGTTTACAACTTTATGTTCGTATGTTGTATGTATGTATGCATGTTATTGTGATGATTATGGGTTAGAGATGATGTTTAGCATGTTTAGGTGGCCTTAGTATGTTAGATCTGTGTTTGGGTATGCTTAGAGTGATAATCGGGTGAAATTGGTGGCATAGAAAAGATTTCAGAATGTCTGATGTACATGTACCGTGGTTCATGCGCCCAAACAGTTGTCCATGCGTCCAGCATGAGTGGCCGGACGCCTAAGTGTTGGCCATGCACCCAAGGGTGGGTCTTGCTCCTAAATAGTGGCCCATGCGCCGAGCATGTAGTCGATGCATCTAAGTTTTGGCCATGCGCCCAAGGTGGGTCATGCGCCTAAATAGTGCCCATGCGCCTAAATAGTGCCCATGCGCTCAAGTGAAGAAAAGACTGGGTGGACCGTGCGCCCAAACAGTGCCCACGCATCCGAGTGAAAGAAACGGCTAAGTATTGGCCAAGCGCCTAAATAGTGCCCATGCGCCCAAGTGCTTGAAACGACTAAGTGTTGGTGATGCGCCTGAACAGGCAGAAACGTCCAACAGTGCCCATGCGCCCAGACTGTTTTATAGTTAGAATTTTAAGCTCATGCGCCTGGAAGAACCCGTGCGCCCACTTTGGACTTGAGGTTTTCTAAGTGGTTTTTAAGGGGTGTTATGACAGTTAAGCCTGGTTATGATGTGATGGCTTACGTTTGATGTGTGTTATGTATGTATGATGTGCACGTATTGGTGATGTGTATGTTTTGTTTATGTGTGTTCCTTATTATGTTGTATGTCTTCCCTTGGCTTTGTGTTGAAAGTTAATGAATGTAATGAAAGTATTATGTAACGTAAAGTGGAAGATAATGAAAAGAGGAACGTAATGAATGAATGCGAGCATAAACGAATGAATGAGAGAGAGGATGGCTTGCGGAAGAAAGGAAGGAGGTTCACGACTCACTGAGGGTCGCTAGATCAACTGTATGTGTATCATAGCATGCGATTCTGGCTTACTCATAAGGGGACATAGACACAGTGGGAGTTCAGTTTTGATAACTGCTCCGATATGTGCGATGTGGTATTTACTGTGTGCTACGTAGCGTGCGATTTTGGCTGCCTCATGTCATTTATGGCGTAAGATCTTGGCTAACCCATGGGATGGCGTGTGATTCTGGCTAAACCCCAAGAGTTCTCACACACAGGGGAGTCGGTCTTCGTGACCACTCCGATGGTGCGATTGGTGCGATATGTGCGATGAACGGCATAAGGGTAGCGTGCGATTTTGGCTTACTCATGTTGTTTTTATAGCGTATGATCCTGGCTAACCCATGAGATAGCGTGCGATTCTGGCTTCCTTATATGTGCGATCCGTGTGATATGTACTTCGGGTACGATGATGTGAAGGTGCGATTTGATCTAAAGTGAGATAATGAACTAACGGGATCCTTGTAATTCGACCTCGTAATCATGGCCGAGTGCCATGAGGAGGGTAAAGCCTGACAGGATCTAGATGAGAAATGAATGATAATTAAAGTATGAAATGTGGGAACGTGCGCTATGTATGTAACGAACGTTAATGAATTATCATAATAATGTGCGATATGGATCCTTGTCATTCGACCTCAGTAATCGTGGCTAAGTGCCACGAAGAGGGTAAAGCCTGACCGGATCTAGTAAGAGAAATGAACGGTAATGTAATATGTTGAATGAACAAGTTAATGAACGTAATGACGAAGATAATAATGATATTGTATGTATGTACATATGATGCATGATCACGAACTGTTGCAAAGTATAGTATGTTTTGAAATAAAGTAAAGAACGGTTTTAACACAGCAAAGTATGTTTTATTATAAAACTAGAACTCACTCAGCGTCGTTGACTTTTGTATGCATAATAGTTGGCACGTATATCTTGATGCTGAGGAGTTGCAGGCATGGATGCATAAGATACTAGGATTTTGAGGCTGGCATCCGTATTTTGACATGTCATGCATTTTGAGATGAAAATTAATGTTGTAAATGACATGTTTTAGTTATAAACGAAAGTTTTAAATTCCGCTGCAAAATTAATGTACATTTTACAATGATTTAAGTGCGATGAACCACCAGCTATGAGTGCCCGGGAATGGGGCCTTACAGGCTGACTTATATCAAGCACAATATCCTATAGCAAAAGTGATATGAGGTCGACTTGTCGTAAGGTACATGAGAGAACCAATCATAGATGTGTAGAGATGAGGATCAATAGATTTCCCGTTCTCATCAGGAGTGAAACATGTCTGAGTAGTAAAGAGAGTCATTTCAGGAGAAGCGTCATCGATCTTGAATTTCTTCAAGATTTCTTTAACATACTTTTCTTGATGAATTAGAATGCTTTCATCCTTTTGTTCTACTTGCAATCTAAGAAAGAAACACATTTCTCCCATCATACTCATTTCAAATGATTGAGCATCACTTCTTCAAACTCTCAACATAACAGTGAATTAGTGGAACCAAAGATAATATCATCGACATAAACTTGGACAAACAGAATTTCACCATTCACTTCCTTTTGAAAAAAGTCATATCGATGGTGCCCTAAGAGAAACCATTGCTTAAAAGATACTGGGTCAAGGTCTCATACCATATCCGAGGAGTCTGATGAAGGCCATACATAGATTTATCCAACTTAAAGACTTCATCGAGAAAATTAGGATCCTCAAAACCTGGTGGTTGACACACGTATATCTCCTCCTCAATTTCTCCGTAAAGGAAAGTACACTTGACATCCATTTGAAAGACATTGAAGTGTTTATGAGCACCATGGGCAAGAAAAATCCTAATTGCTTCAAGACGGGCGACTGGAGCGAAGACTTCGGTATAGTCAATCCCTTCCTCTTGAGCAAAACCCTGCACAACTAGTCTAGACTTGTTACGTACCACCACACCACGATCATCCAGTTTGTTCTTAAACACCCATTTTGTACCAATTTGGCATTTGTTGGGAGGCAAGTCAACCAAGGTCCAAACATTGAGCATTCTTAATTGTTGAAGCTCCAATTGCATTGACTCTACCCAGCATGGGTCTTGTAGAGCGGCATGCACATTTTTCGGATAGTTTGAGAGATAAAGCAAGAGAAGAGGCAGATATTAATCAAACCAGATTGACTGCACGTCCTAACACCATGAGTGATTGATCCAATAATATTATCAAGAGGATGATCTTTCATAGCTTTGAAGTCTGTGTCTAAAGGGATGGTGTTTGGAGAAGTTTCGTTCACAGATTGTGAATGATTAGATAAGGGTGAGAGGGATGGAATAGGTTGTGAGGGGATAGATGTAGGTGATGAAGGAAGGATGTTGGTGAAGAAAAACAAGTTGGTGAAGTAGAAACAGGTGTTGGTGACAAATGAGGTAATGGAGAAGATGATCCAACATCACCTGAAATGGCATCATTTACTAAAGAGGTGGAATGAGCTGGAGATGAGGTTGAGGATAGAATATTAGTTTGAACTTTTCGAATGGATGCATCATCGTCTTGATTAAAAGAATTAAACACAGTATCAGAGTCAAAGAACCATGCTGGTTCAGATCGAACATTAGAAGGGTTAGACTTTTGCCAATCAACATAGAACGACTCTTGAAGAATACATGTTCTCTTGTTGTATACCTGATAGGCCTTTTGAGAAGAAGAGTAACCAACAATGACACACTCATTAGATACAACACCAAACTTTGTCTTTTGAGATTAAGTATTCAGAAGAGTGGAAGAGCAACCAAATGGTTGAAAGAAGTCAATTAGAGGTTTCCTCTTAGGAAAAAGTTCATAAGGGGCTTCATTTTGTCCTTGACAATCAACACTCGATTTAGAACATCTCAAGCACAATTTACGACTTCAACCTAAAAGATAATGGGTAACGAAGATTCTATGAGCATTGTACGTGCGTCTTCAATGAGAGTGCGATTCTTTTGTTCAGCTACACCATTCTATTGAGGTGTTCTGGCAGCACTAAACTGTCTCACAATCCCCTTTTGAGCACATAATGAATCAAGAATCTTATTTTTTAATTCAGTGACGTTGTCACTTCTCAGACCGAGAACCTTTCTTTTGCGAATTGTCTCGATAGAAAGAATAAACTTCTGCAATACTTGCAACCTCTCCTTTGTGTGCAAGAAATCTCACCCGTGAATAACAAAGCAAAAAGATTTTTTAGCAATAATTTAATTCTAATTGCACCAAACAAATCAGTATGTAACAACTTGAGAGGACAAGTCATGCTGAATTCAAGTTTGGGCTTATGTGGCTTCTTGTGTTGTTTGCCCTTGACTCAAGCCATACATTTTTTGTTTGCTCTTACCAGATTGTTTTTGACTAATTTGTTTATTATTTAAAATAAACATGGCCCAATCGACGATGCCATAAAAGAGACTCAATGGATGAAGCTTTAGAAAGAAGACAAGTTACGGTAGACTTCGACTCGTTGAGTTCATATCAAGAAGATATGTGTCATGTTTTCTTGGAGCACGCAGAAGAATAAATCATTTGGAATATCAATCTCTGATTTTAAAAACAGACATTCATCGGATTTAAACAAGACTGGAATGTCTTTATCACAGATCTGAGAAACACTTAGAAGATTAAATGCCAGCTCAAGAACATAGTTGACTTTCTCAAAAGTTAAAGAACCATTGGTAACTTCCCCTTGCCCAATCATCTTTCCACCCTTTTTATCACTAGCAAAGGAAACATATCCTCCATCTATAATCCGATAATTGGTCAACAAATCTTTTAGCCCTCTCATATGTTTGGAGCATCCGCTATCTACATGCCACACGCTATTTACAATCTTAGTGGATGACTCTTGAAATGAAATAACGAACATATTAACCTGGTGAAATAGGAACCCAAGATTGAACAACTTTATCTTTAGATGAAGCAGATTTTTGCAAAAGAAATTATTAACCAATTTTGTAATTTATTTCCAAAAAATTCCTATTAAGATGACCATGAAGTAATGTAGGACAATTCTTGACAAGATGGTCCCCTTGACCACATCTGAAATAGTGAGGTTTGTGTATAGGTCTGTGATATGATGAGGGAGGAATACGATCAATGATAATTTCCTCATCACATTCAGATATGCTAGAATCAATGTCACTAAATGTCTCATACATGCCATGAGGTTGAAGTTTATGTGAACAAGAATTATTATTTACAAAAATTGATAAATGATCATCTCACGTACCAGTACAACTAGTTCAACTGGTGCTACTTTTAGACAAAGTGGTAATTCTATAATTTGATAAAGACATATTTAATGGAGTGAAAGATGGAATAGGATGAGAAAAGAATTTTTCAAAACAATTAGTTTTAATTTTCTCGGTCGACTTTGTAGAAAGATTAGTTGCACCATTGTCATCATCAGAACAAAAAACATCACCACAATATACTGAATTAAAGATGAAATAGAACCATGATGAGAACATGAAACTATAGAGTCTGTTACAGGAGAACTAGAAACAAAAACAGAATTTAAACTAGACTTGTTATCTAAAATAGACTGCTGACAATCAGGTGTACTAATACTAGTGCGTCCAAGCCCACTAGTTGGTCCATAGTCGTAGTCTTCACGAACGTACTTAGAGTTAACACTCTCTAAACCCACAGACATACTGTCAGTATGTGTTTTGATTAAATCATTAGAAGGATGAGGAATAGGTATAGGAGAATAACAATATGTACTAGGCGGAGGATAAACCTTTACATTTTCATAACCCAATCCCGTTTTAATCCTAGCTCCCCGTTGAGATTCACATAGATCATCATGTTTCATTCCTCATATGGTCCATTTGTCTAACTTTGACTCAAGTTTGCTTGTTTCAAATTCAGCAATAGTAACTCTTTCAGTCAAAGTGTTAATCTAACATTTCTTTCCAAAACAATTCGATTTAAATGATCATTTTCTTTTAAAGCCTCATTTAATTTAACAAAATATTTTGATTCATTGATTTTAAGTTCATCATTGATTCATTTTAAATCCTTTTCATTATCAATTAATAGTGGATTAACTTTATAAATCCCAAATAATCTTATTCTACAAGCAGATGAGCACATATCCTGAATTACCTCATATGGAAGTCCCATCACCATCTTTTCAGCTGCTAAGGCCTTTTCACATTGGCACACGAGAGTATTTGAGTTGCTTTCCCCAATGGTGGTAGTATCATTATCATAATCCTTCTTTGCCCAGCCCATAAATTTCCTTCCTACTTTAGACCTGTAGATTCACCTACCCTTATTCCAGCATATATCTCTTGTTTCTCATTCACAGATGACATAACTTCCTCTTTTAATTCCTTGAAGGTCAAATCCATCTTTACCACTTCCTTCTCTTTCCCTCCAACAAGCTCAGCAACCAAAGCATGATTTATCTCAGTCATTGTTTCTTCAACCTCAATACTCCAATCAAAGTTAGAAATCAATGCAGTCTTTTTTTTGTGATTCACATCTTCCTTCTCCTTCTCAGCTGTCAATCTTGGAACTCCTAAATTGCTGGAATCGGTGACAATTGGTGATGGACATTCACATTTGAAATGTCCCAATGTTTGTAGTTGAAACATCTCAATTTTGACTTATCAAATCCTAGTTTTCAATTAGAAGTTTGTCCCCTAAAGTTCTTCCTTCAAGTACGCTCCATAAACCTTCAAGCTCTAAGAGTAAACATTGCCATTTGCCACTGGATGTCAGTTTTCTCAAGATCATTAGGATCTACCAGACACATGTCTTCCATTGTCATTCCTTTTCCTTTTAACTCTCCCGCCGCAAGTGCTTCATAACTTTGAACAAACATTCTGAAGCGGGCCATTTTTCTGATGGAACTGAAGTTTCAACATTTTCCTTAGAATTAATCTGATCTCTTCCAAGTGAACATTTCCTCCTAAGAAATTACTTGCATTAACTCCTCCTTGAATTGAATTCTATATTTGAGAGCTAGCAGCGGATGATAATAAGGCAACATTTTGAGAGAAACCAGATGTAGGCATCATGGTCTGGTTAAATTCCCCTTTCTTCATGTCCAACTTAAAGGATTTCATCTTATTGATAATATCCATCAGCTTGTAGTCAGTAAACCATCTTTCTTGTTGTAGCAACCTCACCTGAAGACTCCACTGAGGTGGGATGGAATCTAGAAGCCTGTTAACTTATTCATTGTTGGAGAGCTTTTCATCGTATTTCTTTAAGGTGCTTGAGATAGTCAAGAAACGATTTCTGAGCTCTGTCAGACTCTCATTCTTGTATCCATCAAAGGAATTGAATTCCTTCTCATCTTGAATGCTTTTATCCTTTACCAAATCTGCATTACCATGATAAAACTCACGTAGGGCATCGTAAAGAAATTTAGCATTTTTATGCTCTACAAAACGATTGTAAAGTTCTGGTGCCAGGCAAAGAGTTAAAGCACCAAAAGCCTTTTGGTCATGATCGATCAACTTTAGATCCTTTTCAGTGAAAGAAGATGGGTCCTTATTTTGAGAGACAACATCACCAACAGTAACAGTTGGTATGTGAGGATGAGAAATAATCGATTCTCATTGGTTGTGATCAATGTAGAAGAAGAAAGCTTTAAAACATCTCTTCCAATCTTCAAAATTGTCTCCATTGATGAGTCTCAGGAGCCTATTAGGAGCAACACTTTCAAGATCGACAAGTGTGAGAGTTGTTAACTTAGACATTGTAGTTTCGCAGGGATTGATGTAGTTTCGGCAAGAAAGGTGATAATTTCGCTGACACTTTCGCAGAAAAAGGTAACTTCACAAACAATTTCGCAGAGAAAAACTACTTTCGCTGATACTTTCGCAGTGGAAGCTAATTTCACTGACAATTTCGGCATCAGTTTCGCTAGCCAATTGTCAGAACAGGCTTAGTTTCGCTAGTAAGTTCGCACCAAACAAGCTTGAACATTCGTTCAAAAACACTTTCGGCAGCAATTTTGCTTGTTAACCCTTAACAATCACTAATGAACTTTTGTTCAAAAAAGACTAGTTTCGTAGAACAACTAGAGAACGATTTCAATAGCAATATCACCCATACTTTCGCTGAATGAACGGTAGTTATGCTGGTCGATCCTGAAACCCTTTTTCAACACAAAATCAGTCTAAAATCATCAAAAACTCAATGAATTTGAGATCTGATGATTAGCAAGGCTTCCACAACCGAAAATAAGGTAAACTCAATGAATTTCCACATCAAAAACATCCAATAAGGAACTGAAAATGATTGAAACAAGATATCAAACAAAAACCACCAAAAAAATTAAACAAATCATGGGCACTAAGGCTCTCATACCATATTGTTGGTCCATGTGATCGTATTACAGTGCAAATGATATAAGAATCGTTCATTATCCAACAAATATGCTAAACAACAATAACAAATAGGATTGAACATACTAAGAACTCATTCATAATAAGACAATGATCAACAATCAAAACATAACGCACCATGATAATTATGTGTATTAACTGCTTTGAAATGGTAACTTGCAACAATGATAATCCATTAGGGTTGTGCAAGCTTACCTACAATGAGAAGAAACAAAAAAATATATAGCAGTCTATGATTTCGCAAACAGTTTCACTAAATATACATAAACTAAATACCTACAAAAGGAAATAACAAATTACCTATTACAATCAAAAGTAAATAATCTAAACTAAGGTGAGTCCAACCTAGACATGATCTTCACACATCTTCTCAGTTTTTTCGAAACTCCTCACTAGCCTTCTTAAGGAGTCACCTTGAAGCTTATTCAATCTTTTCCTTGGATAATCCCTGGACTGCAACCATATTCTCAAAGCAGGTATGCTCATATCATCAAGGTTTGGGTGGTGAAATTCTATCACAGGAACATCATCAATATTCAAGCTTTCATTAAAGGTGTCCATTCTCCATGCTCCAAGCTTATCTCATTTGGATCTGCTGCAGCTGACGACTCTGCAAACATACATTTCTCATACTCTTCATTTATTTGAGTCACTATTTGTCCATCCAAATAAACTCTGTTATATTTCTTCCTAATCAGATAATTGTATTTGTCTTCAAAGTCAATAGGAATATCAACTTGAATCATTTCAACAAGAGAATCAACAACATCAAATACGACTTCATCTTCTAACACTTCATCATATCATTCATTAGGCAAATTTGATTCAGTATCATCAAGTGCTTCAATTCTTTGTTGCATATCTGATTCTTCTGCCTTTTCAACTGTATGAGTGGTCTTTTGAACTTTAGGAGGAACTGAAGATGTTTCAATCTCAACCATTTTCCTTTTTCCTTTTTCGTTTCTCTACTTCAGTAAACTTTCCTGTTCTAGTTTCTTGATGTTCTTGAATAGTTTCTTCCTCAATAACTATAACCTCACTTTCTTATTCAGGTTCTTTTAAACATTCTTTTAACATTTCTATTTCCTCGAACATTTTCTTCAAGTTCAGAAATCATAATATTCTACAGCGCATTATTAGCTTTTAACATATCATTTTATTTCTTCAATTTCTTAATTTCTTCATTCTAAGATTCAATCTTAGAATTTAACTCTTCAAGTTCATCAGTATCATCATTTTGTTGGGTTTTGTAACAAGTTTATCAAATCTCGTTTAACCATTTAAACTAGAGAACACAATGGATATTAGGTTTAAACATGTTGTTAATAATCTGAAAAATGAACCATTTTAAACCAAAAACAAAACCCAAGAACAAGGATCATATAGATATGTGAAATGAAATGCTATCAAAAATGAAAATGCAAACATAGGGTGTTCTTGAAACTACCTTTCAAGAACAAGATGTTGTAGTAAGGATGAGAAGAAGAAGAAGATGCTCTTGAATGTCTAGCCTCCAAAATGGGAGTCCTCAAGCTTGTATACCCAAAAGCCTTAGCAAACACCTAACTTGTTAGGTAGAAGAACACCACAACTCAAGACCTTCTTCTTAAAAATCGGAAATAGCCAAGCCAAAACCCAAATTTTCAGCCATCAAAAGACAAAATTTCAGCCAAGCGAGAGAAGAAAGGAATTTGCTCTTGTGTGTATGAGTGAAAGGGATAGATGGAAGAGTGCAAGCAAGAGTAATGTCTTGTAGAACCCAAGACAAAAAGATTCCACACAACCCCACAAAGGGGCGGCCGAAACTGGTTTGAAATGGGTTCCCCCATTTCAGTTTAATAAAAAAACATACACTCTTGACCCCTATGTTTACAAAATTAAAACCTCTTTTAATTTTATCACATTAACACACTTTTATTTGTTATTATTTAACTCACTTAAATAATGAAACAAATAATTTTTCATGAACAAATTATCCATATAATGTTGTTCTATTACAAAAGCAAAGTTTTAGAAAACCCATTTTCTAAATTGGTGTCAATATTTATTTGTATGATCTTATCAACAAATAAATATTTATTGGTGTTTGTATAGCTTGTTATTGGGTATGAATCGACATGGATCATGACGTACTAACCACATCAATCTTATATGTGTCTTGGGCATACAAGATCCAACACATTTAGTTCAGTTTGAATACAAACATCTTTTGTTTGTTTCATCTCTTTTCTTTCTCTTTTACAATCACCATTTCTTGACCTCGGGATTGTCAGCATAAATAACATTCTCTGTAATTGGTTTAGACGATAAAGCATCAAAATCAAATTCTTGGTTAGAATCAATAGTCTCTATATTCTCATGCTCAACATCTTCGTTATTTCTTTGATCATTTACTTCTGTATCAACACCATCATGAGCATTTCTTTCATCTTCATTACCATCTCTTTGATGAGAGATTGTTTGTTCATTATCCATCTCTTGAATAGCTTCTTCATTAGCACCTTCTATTTCAACTCCTTGATCACCACCATGATTGTCATCATCATCATTGTTATCATCCTCAACATGATCTTCTTCATCATCATCATCCTCTTTAGATTCTTCAACAACTTCTTCCATAACATCTTAAATAAGATCATTAGGATTCATAGGCTCATCATCTGTCAAATGAAAGTGTTAATGATTAATATCAACAATGTCATCAACTACATTCCTCATGTACTCAAACATAGGTACATTAGCAGCTCCTGTAATCACTACGAATCTTTTATACACCACCTCAAACATATGCTCTAAATCAAGTCGTTCACTTTGCACTCCATAAGCATGTATGTTTGTGTAGTCTTCATTTATAATGAACTGTAGAAATCTTGGATACATCAAGTACTTATTCCTCTTTCCCTTCTCCAAGTTGAATATGAACCCAATCATGATCCACTTATGCATGTTAAATATTTTGTTAGTGGCTGTGGATACTATGGGAGATGCTATATCAATTGGAACTGAGTTCCATCCTGCACTTCTTTTTAACATATAGTGCTGAAACACATAGCATAGCAACTTCCAGTGATTATGAACTCTTGCCTTAAAGATTTGCTTGTTTGGAAAGTTATCTGGGTGACCCATCTACATAAGTATCCCTCTACACTCATTGAAAGTGTACTCAGATAAATCTTGATCTTCATTTTCACCCAAATCTAATAGAATCTTCAGATACGTTAATCATTCTGTCATTAGTGATAAATCCCCTTACAACTTGTCTTCTATGATCATCCAACTCAATTTTTGCAGTTCTTCAAAACTTCTTAATCAGTCTCTCATATATAGCTAGTCTGGCAGACATCGCATAGACATATTTGGTTCTCTAACATATTCATTAAGAAAAGCAGCATCAAAAGAAACATGAATTAGTATGAAGGTTTTAAACTCATTTAAGTTTTTATTAAATGTGTACAAATGAATAAATCCTTCACTAACTTTTATGTTTGCTTAATAAAATTTTATATTTTAAAATTTGATTAATTTTAATAAATTTCAAAGATTTGAAATTATTATTTGATGATTTAATCAAATTTTAAGATATATAAATAATTAAGAAATTTGTTTCTAGTTGATTTGGATATACATATTGAATTTATATGAATAACAATTAAGTTTTATTTGAAAAAGCAATATGCCGATTCATTTCAAGTATATTATTTTATTATTATTTTTAACTCTGAAGATCATCGAATCATCAGAAATTTTTTTGTGATAAAACACTTGTTTTGATGATGTTAACATGTTTTCAATCCATTATCATTAACAATTTCAAGTTCAATTTGTAATAAAAAATCACATTTATTCAACAATTTCAAATTTATACATGTTTTTAGGGTTCAAACGCCCAAATAGGGTTCAAACGCCCCATTGATTTTGATGATAATGTTCACTGATCTATTGATATAATCACTAAGTGTTGATGGCACTCACTGATATTAACTTATATGATCCATCAGTCTTAGAACAAACAAGTAATCTGTGAGTATTTTAGTGAGTCGGAGCTTTTGAGAATAACAAGCAAGTGTTAGATTTATATATATGTAATAACCATTAGACGCATTACAACTGTTTAGGCACACGACGACTGTTTGGACGCATGAAGTCTAGGCGCATTGGCATTGTTCAGGCGTATGAACCTTAGACGCATGAATTAAACTTGGTTAGATTTTGTTCTAACTATCTAGCCACATTTTCACTGTACAGGCGCATAAGCACTGTTTAGGCACATGAGCACTGTACATGCGTACGACCTAGAATTAAATGCCTAACACTTTGTTTCATTTTCAATATGAGACGTCTGATACTGTTTAGGCGCATGAGGTAGGACCGTAAAGGGTGTGAACTTACAACACAATAACATAATGAGGAGAGTTGCAAAGAACACTTAACTAATCAATAGTGAAACTGGTTAACCCTCTTGTAATGATACTAAGAACACAAGTAAATCTGAGACAGAACAAGATAGCAAAATACACAAGGAGTTGGTGTTCGAGATTGCAGTATATTTCTTTATCAAGTTCTATTATAAGTGTTACAAAGCATGATGGAAAGTTACAAGTACTTGACATACATATACTACATACTATAGCCGGCCATACGTTGAAGGCCACCCGGATACAATTGACTAGACACAAACAAAATCAATTGTAAAGTCAAAAAGCAAATTGCGTTTTGACTAGTGACTATGACATGCCATAGCTCACATCCTAAAATATTATAAAAAGGATAAAGTACATGAAGTACAAATTTACAGACTCAAAACCTCAATGTACAGTTACCAAAAGCATGGACCTTTTCACCAACTTATGAAAGGGGTCTAGCTTTTATTGTAAAGTACATCAGATAAAGCATGTATACTAAAAGTCTTCGGAGGAAATCTGTCTTCTTGTGTTGGCTTCAAAGACTTTGTCTTTGATGCTTCGGAATACTTCATCTTTGGCTTCAAAAGATATTGGTCTTGGCTTTGGCAGATTTCACACATGGAATATTTTTGTTGCTAGTGTGAAGCTTCCGAAGCATTCTAATTTAGAATACTTGTGCATGCATGCAAGAGACTTTAAGTGTTTGAGTTTCATCAACCTTTACATTTAATCCTTACACATGAACTTGTGCAAAACGCCCAACACTTAACCAAGATTTTCAGACATATGACCACTGTTTAGGCGTATGAGGATAACTCCAAACTTCCAACACCTATCATAAAACTGAAATTTAATCATGAGACTAAACTTAGACTTATGGACACTGTTTAGGAGCATGAGACATCCATACCTCTAACACTTAACCAATTTCACAATGTTGGACCAAAAGAACCAATGAGCCTGATCAGAAAAACCTCTAAGTCCAACAGACATCACAAAAACTGCTGAAGACTTGATTAGCTGTTTGACAAAGTCTGAAGAGCAACAGCTGAAGAACAAAGTACTGAAGACTTCAACAGCTGAAGACCAAGTCTGAAGATCAACAGCTGAAGACTAAACTACTGAAGACTTCAAAATCTGAAGACTAAAGTACTGAAGACTTCAACAGCTGAAGACCAAGTCTGAAGATCAATAGTTGAAGACTAAAGTACTGAAGATCAACAGCTGAAGTACAAAGACCGAAGACAACAGCTGAAGACATGAGCTGATGACAACAGCTGAAGTTCAAGTACAAGTACCGAAGCCTTCAGAGTTTGTTACAACAGCTGAAGAAGCATTCTTCAGTTGTTGTGATGGTTTCCTTTCTGTAATTTTCTTTTCTATTTCAGTACATGTAAAACGACTGAAGAGCATGTTCTTCAGTCGTTGTAGTTTCAGTAGATTCTTTTGAGTAGTTGTAGTGATAGTTAACACTTAGTATTTTTGTAAGAAGATGTCAGCTATTTTGACATCTTCAGTAGTTGTGTTAACTATCAGTATTTTGAATAATTTTGTTAGATGTCACTATCAAGTGACTTCAGCAGACGTCACATCTCCTATATAAGAGATGTTGACCTAATTGTACGTGTGACATTCTGTTACCACGAAAGTGCATATTGAATGAAATATCTTTCGCAGAATTCTCTCTCTCTATAACCGTTTACTTTTATATTGAATATCAATTGTGTTCTTGTGAATTGTCTAATTCAATGTTTGATTTCCGCTGCAATACTCTTTAATCAATCAAACGTAGGTCACTGATCCTAACAAATGGTATTAGAGCTGGTTATCATTGATCGATCTAACAATTGATCATTGAAACTGCTATTCGATATCTATGTTTGATTGAATTAGCATATTTTCAAGATTGGTTATAGATTATTGAATTTCTGCTGCTTTCGTTTATTCACTTTGAGGTCTCTGTTGGTTCAATTTGGTTTGTTTGTGTTTTGTTCTAAATCTGCTAAAGCTTAATTGAATTTGGTTGAATCTGAGAATGACTACTCCTTCTAATGACCCTCACAATACCGGTTCCTCAACCAAGCCTCCGATACCGGTTAGGACTGAGTATAACATATGGCAACGAAGGATGCTTCATCACCTGTCTGTTAACAGTTCAGGTTGTTGGACATCTGTGGTACATGGTCCACACAAGCCTATGGTGAACAATCCGGAAACCAACCAAATGGTTCCAAAGAAGAAGGAACAATACTCAGATGAGGATCGAAAACTATTTGAGATTGATGCTAAAGCGCATGGTATTCTGGCCATGGCTTTGCCTAATGAAATCTATTCAGGGCTTATGCGTCATGAAACTGCTCATGACCTTTGGAATGCACTGAAGGAACAATTCGGTGGAACAGATGAGGTCTTAGCAAACAATAGAGAAATCCTTGCCCAACAATATGAGACATTCTCTCATAGAAAGGGTGAGACACTGACTCAACAGTTTGAGCGTTTTTCTTGTTTGATCTCTGAGCTGAAAATGGTCAAACAGGAATACACCAATAGCCAGATGAATAACAGATTCCTCAGATCACTGCCTGAGAGATGGGACACATACACTATTGTCCTACGCTCCAGTGCAAATCTGGATAGCCTATCTCTCACCCAACTCATGGTAAACTGCTTACATTCGGGAGAGAGATAGAGCAGAAAAGGAAACTGGCATCATCAGGAAAGCTCATTGATGACTTTGTACTAGGGAACACTGCCTTGGTTGGTCATGAGTCAGAATATGCTGCATGTGAAAGCAATTATGATGAGCATATATATATTTCTCTTCAAACAGTTCTGATCATGCATTTGTTAGTGTTGATAGTCAATCAAACTGTAATAGTGACAATTTATGCTTCATCATGGATGATCTGAATGGTATTGCTGATGATGATTTAAAAGAGATGGATATTCTAAGCCAAATGGCCTTAGTTAATATCGGATCTCAAAAGTTCTACAAGAGAACTGGCAGGAAATTTCCTGGACTCTCTGGCAAAACCAAAGTTGGTTTTGACAAGAGTAAGTTGAGGTGTCACAAATGCCAAAGGCTTGGACACTTTGCAAGAGAGTGTAGATCAACTGGATCTAACTCCTCTGCACCCTTTGTGACTTTTCCAAGCACTAGTCCACAAAACAGAGGGCAACATCCTACGAGTTCTGGTCATCATTCACACCCTATATCTCCTGCATACTTTGTCCCTCAGGGTCCAATGTCATATCCTTATCCCTGCTATTACATGCCTCAGTCAAATCCGGTTCAAGCTCCTATTGCACCACAACCACAAGCATTACCTCAACCTTAACCTTCCCAATCTCATCAACAATCTCAACCTCAAAAACACAGCTTTTTCACCCCAAGAGTTGTTGACTGGAGCAGTTTACCAGATGATATGTCTGGTCATGAACAACTGTTCTCTGGTGCTAGTCAACATGGTGGTGACAGTCCTTTTGGAAACCTTGCTCTTATGGCTCTGGAGTCTGCTGATACCTCATCCTCTAATGCCTCCACACCACAGGTATCACAGGTATCCTCTGAGGCCAAACCAAGCTATGTTATGAAACATGCATAGCTGCATTTGCATCTATTAGAGAAGCAAATGTAGCTTTAACAAGAACATTGAGCTAGAACAAATAATTCCAAAAGAAAAGCTGAATTTGAGTCTGTGCTTAATGATAAGAATGATGAGATTTACAAACTTAAATGCCAAATCACTGATGATAAGGCTAGGGAAAAGGTACTTCTAGAGAAGTACAGAGACCTCAAAGAAACACTTGCAACTACCCAGGTAGAGTGTGATCAATGGGTCCATTCTTGCAAGGGTTTTGAAATGCTTCTTAGTAAGCAGTCTGCTTCCAATGTGAAGTTGGCATTGGTTATAATCACATGCTCCTCCTACAGATTTTACTCCCAGTGCAGAGGTAAAATCTGATGGAGAAAGCAATAACCAATCCTTTTCATCATGTGATCTACTATCTGATACAGCACCATCAGAGGTTGAAGTCAGCATTAATTCCTCTCAGAACCTATCAGCTGATGTTGATGGTTCAAATGCTGACACTCACATGATCCAAAAGTTGATCACTCCAGGTGGTATTTCACAAAGTATTGAAAGTACAAAAGAGCATGTCATAACACCTGGAGAACAAACCCAAACTACTGCATGTACTAAAGGGAAGAAAACTGCAAGTAGAAAGGGTGGGAAAACTACTGAAGAAGATCTCAAGAAAGCATGTACTAATGGGAAGAAAACTGCTACTACTGATAGCAAACTGCTGAAGAATAAGTCTTCAGTAGTTTCATCTTCTTCAGCAGATGATCAACTTAAGATGAAGAAAAAGCCATGTGAAATATGTGGCTTATTCAATCATCTTACTAATGATTGCTAGTATAAAAAGGGCTCCAAGCTCAAACATAATAAGACATTAAAAAGAAAATAGATAAAATGAAAACTAAGTTTGAAACCAAATTTGTACCAGCAACATCAAAACCTGTGACCCCAAAATCCAAAAAGAAATCAATAAGCAAGGGGTTAATCAGGCAACAGCTGAGGTTGCTCAAAGGAAGATGGTACAACACAGGAACCATCAATCTCAAGCACTAATGTGTGTGATGAGCTGAAGGCTTTATCACAAAATCAGACACAACTTGTTATGATGGTTCAACATCTATTGGGGAGAGTCAACCAATTAGATGCTCCTGTGCTGAAACCACAGAGAAGAAAATCCATGCCAAAGGATTCTTCTTCCACCATCTCCATCCCCTCAGGCTGTTATTCATAGCAAATCTGTTAGTTTACCATCTGTTGATGTGAATAGACCCAAAACCAAAAAGGTTTGGGTCTCAAAAACTAATTAATTGTTTAAGATTGCAGGGTTCTTCAGCATGCCAAAGTAGCATCTGGTATGTAGACAGTGGAGGATTTATGCATATGACAGGGAACAGCTCTCTTCTTCATGACTACTCTCAAGCAAAGAAGGGGTTTGTTTCTTTTGGCAATGATGCTAAGGTCACATCATTGGCAAAGGCTTGTCTCCAATGGGGAAATAAAGTTTGATGGTGTTAATCATGTGGAAAATCTCAAATACAATCTCTTGAGTGTAGTCAAATGTGTGATAAAGGTCATGTTGCTCTTTTCACTAGTTAGAACTGCAGGATTCTGTCATTCAAAGTTCTGAATTTGATGGTTACATCAGGATGATCACACTCTCCTGAGGGCCAACAGGACAGGAAGAGTGTATGCCTTAGATCTTTCCAAGAAAATAGCTCTCAAAGCCATCCTTGCCTATTTTCCAAAGCCTCTCCTCAGGAATCTAAACTGTGGCACAGAGGCTGGGTCATGTTAATATCAAAAACATGAATCAGCTGATCCACAATAGTTTAGTTAGAGGTTTAACAATAAAGGAGTTCCACGGTGATGAAACTGCACTGCTTGTTTAAAAGGAAAATAGTACAAAGTCTCATTCCCTCCTATTGAAGAACCTAAGTCCACTGCCTGCTTGCAGTTACTGCACATGGATCTATTTGGTCCTGTGAGAGTGATGAGCATGGCAAAGAAGAAATACTATCTGGTAATTGTGGATGATTACTCCCGATTTTATGGACTTTCTTTCTGCATTCAAAGGATGAGTTGCTCAGAAGATTGTAAACTTTGTGTTGTATGTTGAGAAGCAGCATTCCCTATCTGTCAAGTGTATAAGGAGTGACAATGGAACTGAATTCAGAAACCATACACTTGATAATTTTTATCTTTCAAAGGGAATCAAAAGGCAGTTTAGCATCCCAAGAACTCCAGAACAAATGGAGTAGTGGAGAGAAAGAACAGGACCCTAATTGAAGCTGCAAGGTCTATGTTGGCTGACTCTAGTTTGCCACTGACCTTTTGGGTTGAAGCTGTTAACACAGCCTGCTATGTGCAGAATAGAGCCTTAGTAAATCATAGGTTGATGAAGACTCCATATGAAGTTCTACATCACTTGGCTCCTCTAATTTCACTTTCCAGAGCCTTTGGGTGTCCCTGTTTCATTCTCAACACAAAGGATCAACTCCACAAATTTGATCCTAAGGTGGATGCAGGGTATTTTGTTGGTTATTTATCTACTTGCAAGGCATACAGAGTCTTTAACTGCCAAACAAAGATAGTTGAAGAGACTCTGCATGTGAAGTTTAATGAATCTCCAAAGGACAAGATTCCACAAAACCCTGTGGAGTTGTTTGATCTGGACATACAACAATATGTTCCTTATCAACCTCCAGCTGTTGCAGATCATGTGGATAAATCATCTTCTGCAGCATGTCTTCCACCTGGTGGTATTGATGATGATGATAATATCAATACTCACCTAGTCAAGTTTAGTGATCAACTGCCTGAGTCTGCTAAACTTGATGTTCCTGTATCTTCTACCGTTCCATCCACAACAAATGCTAATGAGATATCTGATTCCTCTACATCTTTTGTTTTACCATCTAATTCTTGGTTTCAAGAGTCTGCATCACCATCTGCTGCTACTTAAGGTTCTACAAACACTTGCACAGATCTCATTCTTTATCAAGAGTTGAAGAATCACCCAATGTCTCAAATTATTGGTGATATCAATGCTGGAGTTTCAACAAGAAGTCAATTGTCTAACTTCTGTTTCTATGCTCTCTTCATCAGTAAGCTAGAGCCAAAGAACTATCATGTGCTTTGAGAGACAATGGATGGGTTGAAGCCATGCAGCTTGAGCTACTTCAGTTCAAGAAACATCAAGTGTGGGAACTGGTTCCTCTACCCCCAGGTAAGTGTGCAATAGGCACTAAATGGGTGTTTAGGAATAAAACTGATGAAAAGGGTTATTGTTAAGAACAAGGCTAGACTGGTTGTACAAGGGTTTTCACAAGAAGAAGGTATTGATATGATGAAACCTTTGCCCCTGTAGCCAAAATAGAGGCAATTAGATTGTTCTTAGCCTATGCTGCATTCCACAATCTTAAAGTTTTTCAAATGGATGTCAAAAGTGCATTTTTATATGGTAAAATAAAAGAAGAGGTTTATGTGTGTCAACCACCGGTTTTGAGGATAATAAACATCCTGATTGGGTGTATAAACTTGATAAGGCTCTTTATGGTTGAAGCAAGCTCCTAGAGCCTGGTATGAACACTTTCCAATTTTCTTCTTAAAATAATTTCACTAGAGGCTCCATAGATAAAAATTTGTTTATTAAGAAGGTGGATCAGCATAAGCTACTTGTTCAAATTTATGTTGATGATATTATTTTTGAATCCTTTGATCCCCAGTTGTGTGATGATTTTACATGTTTATGAAACAAAGGTTTGAAATGAGTGCAATGGGAGAATTATAGTTCTTTCTAGGCTTGCAAATCAAACAAAAGGTTGATGGAACCTTTATTCATCAGTCAAAATATACAAAAGATCTTTTGAATAAGTTTGATTTACAAAATTGTAAGCCCTGTTCTACTCCCATGTGCAATACCACACAACTGGATGCATATCAGAAAGGTAAAGCTATTGATGAAACACTTTACAAATGTATGATTGGGTCCTTGATGTACTTAACAACTTCTAGACTAGATATCATGTTTGCAACTTGTGTTTGTGCTAGATTTCAGGCTGCTCCTAAAGAGCCTCATTTGATTGCAGTCAAGAGGATCTTTAGATATTTGCAAGGTACACAATCTCTAGGTTTATGGTATTCCACTGGACACTGATGCAAATTAGTTGCTTTCTCTGATAGTGACTATGCAGGGTGTAAGTTAACCAGAAACTCAACTTCTGGTGGATGTCAATTCCTAGGCAACTGTTTGATTTCTTGGCAGAGTAAGAAACAAACATCTGTTGCTACATCCATTGCTGAAGCAGAGTACATTGCAGCTGCAAGTTGTACTTCTCAGGTACTCTGGCTTCAGAACCAACTTTTGGATTATGGCATTACAGAGACTAAGATCCATTATTAATGGATAGTGCTTCAGCTCTGTGCACCGTCAAAAATCCAGTCCAGCACTCTAGGACCAAACATATAGAGATCAGACATCACTTTATTCGGGATTGTTTTGAAAAAGGTCTGATTGATCCTAAGTTTGTGCCTAGTGCTGATGAGCTTGCAGATATTTTTACTAAGTCCTGATTCTGTTAAAACAACTGATCAAGTTACAACTATTGATGTAGTTATAACTACTGATATCAGTAAAAACAGATCAAGTACTGATGTCCTATGGAACAACTGAAAACAGCAAAAAGACTGATGAGTAAGTGTTGAGGACAGTATGAAACAGCTGAAAGACTAAGAATTGACGAAAACTACTAATGAGAATTTCCTCTTCAGCTGTTTCTACAACTGCTGTTTCACCCTAAATAGCTGATGACAAAACCATGTCCTCAGTAGTTGTGAAACTACTGATGACTAACACCAAGTCCTTAGCTGTTTACAACAACTGATGACAAAACCATGTCTTCAGTAGTTCTACAACTACTGATGACTAAAACCAAGTTATCAGTTGTTTACAACACCTGAAGACAAAAGCAAGGTTTTCAGTAGTTTCACAACTACTGATGACTATAACCAAGTCTTCAGTTGTTTTTAAACATCTGTGAAGCCAATACCATGGTTTTCAGTAGTTTTATAACTGATGATGCCTAAAACCAAGACTTTAGTTGTTTCAACCTTTGACCCTTCAATTGTTTTCTCACCCTTACCCTATAAATACCTAATCTTACAGAGCTTAATTATCTCAAAACCTAACGTTCAAAACCTCCAAATCTTCTCACATTAATGGCGACCATGAAGCTTAAACCAAGACACAACTATGTTGCCTACCTTACCAAATCACCCTTCTGGACAAAGTTTGATAATGCCATTGATCTAATGGTCCATTCTCCCTACAAAACGGCCTTCCTTCTAAATCCTACTATTTATGCCGAATCCTTACATCAGTTCTGGACGAACGTCACCTCATCACTGGGGAGAATGCCACCAACTCTCTCCAGTCGTTCGTCAACAACTGACAGGTGGTCATCACTCCGGCAATCCTTCGCCAAACCCTACAACTGGATGATGCCACTTTCCCCGCTGGGTATCCAAAGGGCACCACTGATCTATCCTTTGCCCACCATGGATACCAGGGTAACCTCAGCGCCTCTACCATCCTGAAGAAGTATTTCCATGATGCAGAATGCCTTATTTTTCATATGGTGAATGTATGCTTAGCTCCTAAGACTTCTTCTTGGGATCAAATGTCGACGAGGTGGCAGCAGGTATTATTCTCTATCCTTGAGCAACAAAACTTAAATTTTTCTCAAATAATATTTCTTGAACTTAAGGATAGGGCCTTAAAACCTATTGCTAACCGATGGATATTATATCCTCGGTTCATCATGGCCATTATAGAGAACTAGCTGAAAGCTGAGGGACTTGTTGGCCTTGGAGTCCCTGCCATGGCTGTATTGCCTGAGGTATACTACAGGCACAACTCAGACCAATCACTCAAACAGGCTGCCAAGCTACGAAAACCCATGCAACTGGAACCCACAGCCACCTCCTCCAAATCCAAAGTCCCCACCAAACCCAAATCCAAAAAGCCAAAAAGGCTACTCAGAGAGATGAGTCCCCTGAGGATGCCCCTGTACCACAAACACAGAACACACATACTGGTTTTAAACCCCCAGTTATGTCAAAGACTCAACCTGCCAAAGCCGCACAGGTATCCTCTCAACAGGATCCTGTTGCAACCAATATTGGGGATCCCACATTGCTGGAACCTATCTCAATTGAGAGGGTTACCATTGAAGCGCACCACTCACCCCGGGTGCAATCTGCTTCTACCCAATCTCCACATGCAACCGCCCCTCCAAGTCCTACACTTATTGTTGCACAAGTGCTGAGTCAGTTGCACTCCTCACCCCTCCCCGAAACAATTCCAACTGGGAATACCTCAACCATTGAGGGGGAGGACCAAAGTGCTTCTGATAACCATAGCACAGGGGTTACAATGTTCCATCTCCAAGTGAGAAGGAGATTGGAACTTCTGGTGAGGCTTCCACTTCTCCTGCTTCAGCATATGATGAGGATGAAGTTGGTAACATTCATAAGACCTCCAGAGGCAACTGCTGATGAAGGACATAGTCCTGAGGCAGGAAGTCCCCAGTACCAAGACCAAGGGGCACATGCTACTACTGATCTACACTCAGAGCATGTTCATCCTGATTCTATGAGGAGTTCAGGTGATTCAGTAAACACTAATGATGACCTGGGCTTCTTTTATGATGTTTTAGCCCAAAACACCATCCTAGAGGATGAGGTGAGCAGACTCAAAGAGCTGCTTGCCAAAATTTCTCGGGATCAAAGACCATCTACCCCTCAAACCCCCAGATGGCACCTTCCTCTGAAGGTCTCCCATACATAGAGCCACTCCAAAACACTCAGCCACCTGCCTCTGCTTCTGGCACTATTTCTCAGGGACAGAACCCCCTGAGCAAATAGCTGCTATCTTTCAACATTCCTACCCTCATCACACCAGTTATCACTGATATAGTGATTAAAACCCTTGATGAGAGGCTTCCCTCAGTTATACAACCCTGATAGAGGATGTTGTGAGCAAAAGGCTTACTGACAATCAAACCCTTGCAACCATGCAACCAAAAAGGGGGAGATTCAGTCAGTGAAAGCAAAAAGAAAGAGGATTGCACATAGGAAAGAGACTGAGAAGGAGAAGGAGATTGAAGCTGACATGGAGAAAGTGACTTAAAGTACTAAAGACTTTCATGTCATATACAAGAAAAGGAATAATGAAAAGGAGACTGAGTTGGAGATAATGGTAAAGGAGGCTGATGCCGAACACAACCGATCAATGGATAATATCATTGATCAGTTGTTTAGGCAAGGTCATGACACTGAAAAACTTGACTCAGAAATCAGAAGATTGGAGATTGAATAAATCCAAGCTAGATGGGCAAGTTATGATGTGTTGGAAAGGGAAAGGATAGAAATCATGATCAGGTTCATAGCTAAGTATCTTGGTAGATCATTGATTGAAATCAAGGCATGGTCCAGGGACAGCATCTTGGCAATAACCACCAAGATCTGTTGGTCTGAAGTATATACTAAGGATTGGTATTGAAGCCTTAAATGAAGCTGGTGCTGGGAGCAGGACTGAACTAGTCAAGCAATCTAAAGCCGCACTCACATCCAAAATGCTAGAACAGCCTGTCAAAATTCCCACACCAAAACCACCAAAAACAATCCCTTTACCCCAAAAACCACCACAACACAACCCACCAAACCAATTCCCTTACCCTCAAAACCAATAGCCGATGATGTACCCCAGAAGAGGAAGAGAAGGGTACGAGGCTAGAAGAAGATGAAGAAGATAATGATGAAGATGAAGATAGGTTGCCACTCTCAGCTGTTATACACTTGCCTAAGGCCACAAGTCACCCTCCAACAGTTACTCCTGAGTCTCAAGGCAAACTGTGAAAGTGAAGTTAGAAAAAGAAGAGCTTCACAAACAACATGACGAGGAACTGTTAAGAAGAGTTGACAAAGCATATGCTGCCACATATTCAATCATCAACATGAAGAAGCATGCTCTCAGGTTATACACTCTCAAACATACCTTTCAATATCAAAAGGAGAGAGTGAGGATTTGGCCTGATCCCAGAGTGTCTCATAGGATTCAAAACAAAAAAATTCCACAGAGATACATTGGCCAAGTAAAGAAGATTGTAGATGAAGTGATCTCACTGGTCTTTGTAGTATCACCCTGGAAAATCCTAGATGACTTCAAGAAAGCCTATAAAGCTAAACTGACCCCACAAAAGATGCTGGAGAATAAAATGGTGGAAATGGGGTTAGTGTATAGGAGGCTTGAGGAAGTTAGAAAGAATGAGCTCCAGTTGTTCTTAGAGGGTAATCACCCGGATGAATTTGCTTATAGAGTAATAACAACCGTGGAACTCAAAAATGGGAAGCAGGTCAAATACCTATCTGAGTATTATGGGCCAGAATCACTTTTTGAAAGAGGAGCAGAAGAGCTTACCATGGAGGAACAAGTAACCTTCCTTGAGGCCTATACAAGGGCGTCATACAGACTCATAGTTGGGAAGTAGATCTCATGGATGGGGTAACAGCTCTGTGTCCAGTTCCCCAAGACAGAGTTCCCATTCATCCTTTGCCAAACAGATCATTAAGACTTCTTCCCAGGCCTGTGCTTACAAGGGTCACTTCTGAGCTCATCTAGAAGACAAAAAGACCAATCTTTCTGCCATAATAAGTGGGACATCTTCAATAAGTTTAGAGGTTTTGGCTGCATTGGTTCCGGGGGAGTTTGTTGGACCAAAAGAACCAATGAGCCTGATCAGAAAAATCTCTAAGTCCCACAGACATCACAAAAACTGCTGAAGACTTGATCAGCTGTTTGACAAAGTCTGAAGAGCAACAGCTGAAGAACAAAGTACTGAAGACTTCAACAGCTGAAGACCAAAGTCTGAAGATCAACAGCTGAAGACTAAACTACTGAAGACTTCAAAATCTGAAGACTAAAGTACTGAAGACTTCAACAGCTGAAGACCAAGTCTGAAGATCAATAGTTGAAGACTAAAGTACTGAAGATCAACAGCTGAAGTACAAAGACCGAAGACAACAGCTGAAGTTCAAGTACAAGTACTGAAGCCTACAGAGTTTGTTACAACAGCTGAAGAAGCATTCTTCAGTTGTTGTGATGGTTTCCTTTCTGTAATTTTCTTTTCTATTTCAGTACTTGTAAAACGACTGAAGAGCATGTTCTTCAGTCGTTGTAGTTTCAGTAGTTTCTTTTCAGTAGTTGTAGTGATAGTTAACACTTAGTATTTTTGTAAGAAGATGTCAGCTATTTTGACATCTTTAGTAGTTGTGTTAACTATCAGTAGTTTGAATAATTCTGTTAGATGTCACTATCAAGTGACATCAGCAGACGTCACATCTCATATATAAGAGATGTTGACCTAATTGTACGTGTGACATTCTGTTACCACGAAAGCGCATATTGAATGAAATATCTTTCGCAGAATTCTCTCTCTCTCTATAACCGTTTACTTTTATATTGAATATCAATTGTGTTCTTGTGAATTGTCTAATTCATTGTTTGATTTCCGCTGCAATACTCTCTAATCAATCAAACGTAGATTACTGATCCTAACACACAAAATTCATTCAAATCACAATTTTTGATTACTTTCACTGTTCTTCATACAAATTTTCAAACTTTGGTCAAACTTTAAAAAATGACTATGACTTTGACTATTTGACCAAAACTTTGACGTTTAGACTATTTTATTATTAATTCATTCCCATCATTTTAGTCTCAAAAATTCATAAAAATACGAACATTCTCAATTCTTTGCAAGAAGCTTTTCCACATTTTTAAATCTTTTTAGGTTCATTTTTAAATCATTTTAGGTTCATTTTTAACCATCTCAAACACACACTTGCTTTGAATATTTTGGCATCATTATTTTTCATCCAAACATTTATTTTTATAATATTATTTTCATCTTTACTCCCCTTAACTTTTAAGTTTCCTAACTTAGAAGTTTATAGAAGTTGAAAGTTCAAGCAAAACCATTCATTATTAACATGCATGCACACAAAAAACATGCAAAAATCAAAATAAAGTAGGATCAATTCTACACATTGAATTATATGCTTTCAGTGAGATCATATCAGATAATTATCAACAGATTGAAATAAAAAAAATTGTGAATAGTCATAGACAATGACAAAATCCTGATCAAGTGTGTTCCATGTCAATATTACAACAACAAAAGACACACGAGATCTAAGGACATCAAATGACTGCTTTGGCAAAACAATCAGTACACTTACTCTTTCAATTCTTGGATTTATTAAGGTTGGATTAGATATGACATTATGTAATCCACACTTAGACTTAGAGAGTTCAACCTTCGTCAAAGTATCCAAGCAAGCACTTTTACTCAACTTAAAAACCTATCATATATGTATAACCACATCTCATGTTTAGGTCAACGAGAGAATCATCATGGTTAAACCAATTCATAAACTCCGAGAAAACCACCATGGAGAAGCCATTAGGTAATCCCCAAATCCGTTTCATAAAGAATTAGATAGAGATGATTCTTTAAAATCAAAGGGCATCCATTTTGGACTTTAGAATGGATTATGCACATTGGCATCTTTTGTATCAAGTGACAATATCTATGTCTGTAATGACTAACAATAGATGATACCTTGTCACTTTAGGTCTATGATAACTCATAACAAAGAATTGAATAGTTGCAGTAAACAAATCTCATGGTTACACATATTATTTAAAGGTGTGAGATTGTGACTTCACAAGCAATCAATCAGTTAAGTCAAAACAACTCATTAGTACTTAGATGGACACACACAAATGCATAGATGATTTAGTTTAATCACAAGAATCTACTTTTTTAGTATAACTAGATGATCTTGCCTACAAATCATAGCTGATCATGTCAAACTTTATTAACGAGTGAAATATGCAACTGATTAAACTATTGTACTATCATTTCTCACATATTGAAAAGGCAGATTCAATCCAAACAATTATAACAACTAAAAATAATTTTTGTATTTCATTTTATAATTTTCTCTTTGTTTTCACAATTTATGATGTTGTATTTTTTTTCATTTAACACACACACACACACAATATACATAATTAGGAAGTTAACTTTGATGGTTTAACTTTTGATTTGTTATGAAAAATAAGGGAGGGTTATTATCATTTTGAAAAAGATGAATCAATTTTTAACATGATTAATAAGACCAATTGACTCAACTAGATACTCAAACCTTCTGGTAAGAAAGCTTTGGTAAAAATGGCAGCTAATTGCTTTTCTGTTGTTATCTGAATGGTAGGATATTCTAAGCCAAATGGCCTTGGTTAATATCAGATCTCAAAAATTCTACAAGAGAACTGGTAGGAAATTCCCTGGTATGTGGACAGTGGAGGATCTATGCATATGACTAGGAGCAGTTCTCTTCTTAATGACTACTCTCAAGGAAAGAAGGGATTTGTTTCATTTGGAAATGATGCCAAGGGTTACATCATTGGGAAAGAATTTGTGTCTAATGGACAAATCCAGTTTGATGATGTTAACCATGTTGAGAATCTCAAGCATAATCTGCTGAGTGTCAGTCAGATGTGTGATAAAGGACATGTTGCACTTTTCACAAGCTAGAACTGCAGGATTCTGTCTTCCCAAGTTCTGAGGCTGATTGACAAGGTATTGGATGAACATACTCTACTGAAGGCCAATAGGATTGGAAGAGTATATGCCTTCGATTTGTCAAAGAAGATTTATTTGAAGGGTCATCCATGCCTGTTCTCCAAAGCCTCCCCTCAAGAATCTAAACTGTGGCATAGAAGGCTGTGTCATGTTAATCTCAAAAACAGGAATCAACTCATCCATAATAGTTTAGTGAGAGGTCTACTAATAAAGGAGTTCCATTGTGATGAAACCTTCACTGCTTGTTTAAAAGGAAAACAGCACAAAGTCTCATTCCCTCCTATTGAAGAACCTAAGTCCACTGCATGCTTGCAGTTACTACACATGGATCTATTTGGTCTTGTGAGAGTAATGAGCATGGCAAAGAAGAAATACTGTCTGGTAATTGTGGATGATTACTCTAGATTTGTATGGACTTTCTTACTGCATTCAAAGGATGAGGTTGCTCAAAAGATTATAAACTTTGTGTTGTATGTTGAGAAGCAGTATTCCCTATCAGTCAAGTGTATAAGGAATGAAAATGGAACAGAATTCAGAAACCATACACTTGATGATTTTTATCTCTGAAAAGGAATCAAGAGGCAGTTTAGCATCCCAAGGACTCCAGAACAAAATGGAGTAATGGAGAGAAAGAACAAGACCTTAATTGAAGCTGTAAGGTCTATGTTGGCTGACTTTGGTTTGCCATTGACCTTTTGGGTTGAAGCTGTTAATACAGCTTGCTATGTGCAAAATAGAGTGTTAGTAAATCAGAGGTTGATGAAGACTCCATATGAAGTTCTACATAATTTGGCTCCTTTGATTTCATTTTTTAGAGCTTTTGGGTGTCCTTGTTTCATTCTCAACACAAAGGATCAACTCCACAAATTTGATCCTAAGGTGGATGCAGGGTATTTTGTTGGTTATTCATCTACTTGCAAGGCATAAGAGTCTTCAACTGCAAAACAAAGATAGTTGAAGAGACTCTGCATGTGAAGTTTAATGAATCTCCAAAGGACAAGATTCCACAAAACCCTGTGGAGTTATTTGATTTCGACATACTGCAATATGTTCCTTATTAACCTCCGGCTGTTGCAGATCATGTGGATAAATCATCTTTTGCAGCATGACTTCCACCTGGTGGTACTGAAGATGATGATGATATCAGTACTCACCTTTTCAAGTTTACTGACCAACTGCCCGAGTCTACTAAACTTGATGTTCCTGTAGCTTCATAGCTCCATCCACAACAAATGCTGATGAGATTTCTCATTCCTCTACATCATTTGACTTGCCATCTAATACTTGGTTTCAAGAATCTGGATCAACATCTGCTGCTGCTGAGCTTGCTACAAACACTTGCACTGATCTCATAGTGTACCAAGAGCCGAAGAATCACCCCATGTCTCAAATCATTGGTGATACCAATACTGGTGTCTCAACCAGAAGTCAATTGTCTAACTTCTGCTTCTATGCTCTCTTCATCAGTCAGCTACAGCTAGAGCCAAAGAACTATGATGTTGCTTTGAGAGACAATGGATGGGTTGAAGCCATACAGCTTGAGCTACTTCAGTTCAAAAAGCAGCAAGTGTGGGAACTGGTTCCTCTACCCCCAGGTAAGTGTGCAATAGGCACTAAATGGGTTTTTAGGAATAAAACTGATGAAAATGGGCTTATTATCAAGAACAAGGCTAGACTGGTTGTACAAGGGTTTTCACAAGAAAAAGGTATTGATTATGATGAAACCTTTGCCCCTGTAGCCAGACTAGAGGCAATTAGATTGTTCTTAGCCTATGTTGCATTCCACAATCTTAAAGTTTTTCAAATGGATGTCAAAAGTGCATTTTTATATGGTAAAATAAAAGAAGTGGTTTATGTGTGTCAACCACTAGGTTTTGAGGATAATAAACATCCAGATTGGGTATACAAGCTTGATAAGGCTCTTATGGGTTGAAACAAGCTCGTAGAGCCTGGTATGAAACATTATCAAATTTTCTTCTTCAAAATAATTTAACTAGAGGCTCCATAGATAAAACTTTGTTCATAAAGAAGGTGGATCAGCATAAGCTACTTGTTCAAATTTATGTTGTTGATATTATTTTTGCATCCTCTGATCCCCAGTTGTGTGATGATTTTACATGTTTAATGAAACAAAAGTTTGAAATGAGTGCAATGGGAGAACTATAGTTCTTTCTAGGCTTGCAAATCAAACAAAAGACTGATGGAACATTTATTCATCAGTCAAAATATACAAAAGATCTTTTGAATAAGTTTGATTTACAAAATTGTAAGCCCTGTTCTACTCCCATGTGCAACACCACACAACTGGATGCCAATCAGAAAGGTAAACCTGTTGATGAAACACTTTACAGATGTATGATTAGGTCCTTGATGTACTTAATAGCTTCTAGACCAGATATCATGTTTGCAACTTGTGTTTGTGCTAGATTTCAGGCTGCTCCTAAAGAGTCTCATTTGATTGCAGTCAAGAGGATCTTTAGATATCTGCAAGGTACACAATCTCTAGGTTTATGGTATTCCACTAGACACTCTTGCAAATTAGTTGCTTTTTCTGATAGTGACTATGCAGGGTGTAAGTTAACTAGAAAGTCAACTTCTGGTGGATGTCAATTCCTAGGCAACTGTTTGATTTCTTGGCAGAGTAAGAAACAAACATCTGTTGCTACATCCACTGCTGAAGCAGAGTACATTGCTGCTGCAAGTTGTACATCTCAGGTACTCTAGCTCAGAACCAACTTTTGGATTATGGCATTACAGAGACTAAGACTCCATTATTAATGGACAGTGCTTCAGCTCTTTGCATTGTCAAGAATCCTGTCCAGCGCTCTAGGACCAAACATATAGAGAACACACACCATTTTATTAGGAACTGTTTTGAAAAAGGTCTATTGATCCAAAGTTTGTGCCTAGTGCTCATGAGCTAGCAGACATTTTTACTATGCCTTTAGATAGTTCAACTTTCCAAAACCTTCTGTTAAGGCTTGGTATGCTGCAGCTAGAATAAGTGACAACTACTGATGATCTCAGTAAACAAGTACCGATGATTATTAGTACACATGTCACAAATCAGTACTGATTCTATTACAAACTACTAATGTAGTTATAACTACTAATGTAGTTATAACTACTAATGTAGTTATAACTACTAATGTAGTTATAACTACTAATGTAGTTATAACTACTAATGTAGTTATAACTACATTAGTAGTTATAACTACTGATGTTAGTACAAACAGATAAGTACTGATGTCCTATGAAACAACTGAAAACAGCCTAAACGACTGATGAGTACGTGTTGAGGACAGTATGAAACAGCTGAAAAGCTAAGAATTAACAAAAACTACTGATGAGAATTTTCTCTTCAGTTGTTTCTAAAACTGTTGTTTCACCTTAAATAGCTGATGACAAAACCATGTCTTTAGTAGTTTCACAACTACTGATGACTAACACCAAGTCCTCAGCTGTTTACAACAACTGATGACAAAACCATGTCTTCAGTAGTTTTACAACTACTGATGACTAACACCAAGTTATCAGTTGTTTACAACATCTAAAGTCAAAACCAAGGTTTTCAGTAGTTTTATAACTACTGATGTCTAAAACCAAGACTTCAGTTGTTTCAACCTCTGAAGGTTCATACCATGTCAGCAGTCATTTAAAACAACTGATGATTTACACCAAACCCTTCAGTGGTTTCATAACCCTTACCCTATAAATACCTAATCCTACAGAGCTTCATCATCTCAAACCAACGTTCAAAAACTCCAAACCTTCTCTCCCATTAATGGCGACCATGCAGCTTAATCCAAGACACAACTGTGTTGCCTACCTTACCAAATCACACTTCTGGATGAAGTTTGATACTGCCATTGATCTAATGGTCCATTCTCCATACAAAACGGCCTTCCTTATCAATCCTACCATTTATGCCGAATCCCTAAATCAGTTCTGGACGAACGTCACCCTTATCACTGGGGAGAATGACACCGAGTCTCTCCAGTCGTTCGTCAACTGCCGTAAGGTGGTCATCACACCGGCAATCCTTCTCCAAACCCTACAACTGGATGATGCCACCTTCCCCGCTGGATATTCAAAGGGCACAACTGATCTATCCTTTGCGCAACATGGATACCAGGGTAACCTCAGCGCTTCTACCCTCCTAAAGAGGCATTTCCATGACGCAGAACGCCTTATTTTTCATATGGTGAATGTCTGCCTAGCCCCTAAGACTTCGTCTTGGGATCAAATGTCAACCAGGTGGCACCAGGTATTCTTCTCTATCCTTGAGCAACAAAACTTAAATTTTTCTGAAATAATATTTTTGAACTTAACGATATGGCCTCAAAACCTATTGCTAACCGATGGATATTATATCCACGGTTCATCATGGCCATAATAGAGGACCAGCTGAAAGCTGAGGGACTTGTTGGCCTTGGAGTCCCTGCCATGGCTGTATTGCCTGAAACTTAGACCAGTCACTCAAACAGGCTGCCAAGTTGCGAAAACCCACGCAGCTGGAACCCACAGCCACCACCTCCAAATCCAAAGTCCCCACCAAACCCAAACCCAAGAAACCCAAAAAGGCTACTCAGGGAGATGAGTCCCCTGAGGATGCCCCTGCAACACAAACGCAGGATATATCTACTGGCCATAACCCCCCAGTAGATACACGTACTCACCCACCCTCAACCGCTCAGGCTTCCTCTCAACAGGAGCCTGCAACAACCACATTTGGGGCACCTATACATGTGGAACCTTCCTCATTTGAGGAGGTTGCCATTGAAACGCACCACTCTCCCCAGGTGCATACTGCTTTCACACCATCTCCAACTACAACCGCCCCCCAAAGTCCTACCATAATAGTTGCAAAAGTGCTAACTCAGTTGCATTCCTCACCCCCTCCCCAGATACCAATCAAAACTAGGATAGCCTCAACAATTGAGGGGGAGGATACAAATACTTGTGATAATCCACAGCACAGGGGTTACATTGTTCCATCTCCAAGTGTAGAAACAGAGATTCGAACATCTAGTGAGGCTGTCATTCTCTTGCTTCAGCATATGATCAAGATGAAGTTGGTACTATCCATAAGACCTCACCAGAGGCAACTGCCAATGAAGGACATAGTCCTGAGGCAGGAAGTCCCCAGTACCAAGAACAAGGGGCACATGCTACTACTGATCTACACTCAGAGCATGTACATCCTGATTCAATCAGGAGGTTAGGTGATTCAACACAGACTGATGACCTGGGCTTTTTCTACGATGTTCTATCCCACAATACTATCCTAGAGAATGAGGGGAGTAGACTCAAAGTGTGCTTGCCAAAATGTCTCAGGATAAAAGACCATCTACCCCACAAACCCCACAGATGGCACCTTCAATTGAAGGTTTCCCAAACACTGAGCCTACATACATAACTGAGCCACCAGCCTCTGCTTTTGGCACCACCTCTCAGGGATAGAACCCCTCTGAGCAGATGGTTGCTATCTTTCAAAACTCCTTACGTCTCATCACTCCCATCATCACTGACATAGTGCATAAAGCCATTGATGAGAGGATTCCTTCAAATCTACAAGTCGTCATTGATGATGCTGTTCATAAATCTCTTTCTGCCTTCCAAACCCCTGATTCCAATGCAACCAAAAAGGGGGAGACTGCAAAGTCTAAGGCAGTGAAAGACAAGAAAAGAAAGAGAGTTGATGCTATGAAAGAGCCTGAGAAAGAGAAGGAGGTTGAGAAAGAACTGATCTCAGAACAGTTGATCACCTATAAAAGAAAGAAAAGTGCTGAGTCAAGAGCTGATGAAGAAAAATCATTAGAAGACCTTGTTAAAGATGCTGATGAAGCTCATAGCAGATCAATGGATAAAATTATAGATCAGTTATTTACACATGGTCATGACACAGCCACATTAGACTCTGAGATCAGAAGGCTCGAAATAGAAGAGATACAATCAAGATGGGCTGGTTATAGTATGTTGGAAAGGGAGAGATTGGAAATCATGATTAGGTTCATAGCTAAGTATCTTGGAAGATCATTGATTGAAATCAAGTCATGGTCCAGGGACAGCATCTTGGCAATAACCACCAAGATCTATTCGTCTAAAGTATATACCAAAGGGCTGGTCATTGAAGCCTTGAATAAAGCTGGTGCTGGGAGCAGGTCTAAACTGGTAAAACAATCTAAAGCCTCACTTACATCAAAATGCTAGAACAGCCTGTCAAAATTCCCACACCAAAACCACCACAACCACAACCCACTAAACCAATTCCCTTACCCACAAAACCAATAGCCGATGATGTACCCCAGAAGAGGAAGAGAAGGGTACTGAGGCTAGAAGAGGAAGAAGAAGATAATGATGAAGATGAAGATAGGTTGCCAGTCTCAGCTGTTATACAGTTGCCTAAGGCCATAAGTCACCCTCCAACAATTACTCCTGAATCTCAAAGACAAATTGTGAAAGTGAAGTTAGAAGAAGAAGAGCTTCACAAACAACATGATGAGGAATTGTTGAGAAGAGTCGACAAAGCATATGCTGCCACATCTTCAATCATCAATATGAAGAAACATGCTCAGAGATTATACACTCTCAGACACACCTTTCAATATCAAAAGGAGAGAGTGAGGATTTGGCCTGATCCCAGGGTGTCTCATAGGATTCAAAAGAAAAATATTCCACAGAGATACATTGGCCAAGTAAACAAGATTGTAAATGAAGTGATCTCACTGGCCTTTGTAGTATCACCTTGGGAGATCCTACATGACTTCAAGAAAGCCTATAAAGCTAAACTGACCCCACAAAAGATCTTGGAGAATAAAGTGGTCAAAAAGGGGTTAGTGTATAGGAGGCTTGAGGAAGTTAGAAAGAATGAGCTCCAGTTGTTCTTAGAGGGTATTCACCCAGATGAATTCGCATATAGAATCATAACAACTGTGGAGCTAAAAAATAGGAAGCAGGTCAAATACCTCTCTGAGTACTATGGGCCAGAATCACTCTTTGAAGGAGAAGCAAAAGAGCTTTCCATGGAGGAACAAGTAACCTTCATTGAGTCCTATACAAGGGAGTCTTACAGACTCATATTTGGGAAGTAGATCTCATAAATGGGGTAACAGCTCTATGTCCAGTTCCCCAAGACAGAGTTCCCATCCATCCTTTGCCAAACAGATCATTGAGACCTCTTCCCAGGCCTGTGTGCTTACAAGGGTCACTTCTGAGCTCATCTAGAAGACAAAAAGACCAATCTTTCTACCATAATAAGTGGGACATCTTCAATAAGCTTAAAGGTTTTGGCTGCATTGGTTCAGGGGGACTTTGTTAGACCAAAAGAACCAATGAGCCAGATCAAAAAAACCTTTAAGTCCCACAAGACATCACAACAACTGTTGAAGACTTGATCAGCTGTTTTGACAAAGTCTGAAGTTCAACAGCTCAAGACTAAAATACTAAAGACTTCAACAGCTAAAGACCAAAGCCTGAAGATCAATAGCTGAAGACTAGAGTACTGAAGATCAACAGCTGAAGTACAAAGACTGAAGAATGATGACAACAACTGAAGTTCAAGAAGTCCAAGTACTGAAGCCTTTAGAGTTTGTCACAACAGCTAAAGAAGCATTCTTCAGTTGTTGTGATGGTTTCCTTTCAGTAGTTTTATTTTCTATTTCAGTACTTGGAAAACGACTGAAGAGCATGTTCTTCAGTCATAATTGTTTCAGTAGTTTCTTTTCAGTAGTTGTAGTGATAGCTAACACTTGGTATTTTTGTAAGAAGATGTCAGTTGTTTGACATCTTCAGTAGTTGTGTTAACTTTTAGTAGTTTCAATAATTCTACTAGATGTCACTATCAAGTGGCATCAGCAGACGTCACATATCCTATATAAGAGATGTTGACCTAATTGTACGTGTGACATTTTGCCACCACGAAAGCATATGAATGAAATATTCTATTTCTAGAATTCTCTCTCTCTCTATAACCGTTTACTCTTACATTGAATATCAATTGTGTTCTTGTGAATTGTCTAATTCATTGTTCGAATTCCGCTGCGATACTCTCTAATCAATCAAACTTAGATCACTAATCCTAACAAACATTTATAAAATGTTACATACATACATTTCCAACCCCAAAGAAGTTTAAAACAAGTAAAAGGGGTTCTAGAACTCACCTTAATAGCCTTTGGTTATGACTTCTTCAACACCCATTTGCAATTGTGTTCAACCGCTTAGAAACCCACCAAAAACACACCCGAACACATATAAACACACATAAACATATATCCGAGTCTAAGGCCAGTTAAGAACATCTTAAAATCGTGAATTCTTACCTTGAATTCGACTCCCTGCTCTTGTTCTTCAAAAACCCGAGAGTTTTCAACTCTCCTTTCTTTTTCTCTCTAAAATATCCAAAATTGAGTTGTGACGAGAGAGTGATGGGCGGCCATGCCACCTTTATCACCAACGTTTAAGGATTTTGTCATTTTGACACTTTTTACCCCACAACTTCGGTAAAATGGTGTTTCTTCCTTTTGTTTCACTTTTTCTTTCTTTAATAACTTTTAAAGAATATCTACGTGTTACAAATACATTCCAAGTGAATGAACAAAAGAATCCAATCATGGATCACCTTCCAAAGTAAAGTGAAAAGAATCCCAATGTGGATCATCATGAAAAGGATCAAAGTAAAAGAATTCCAATGAGGGTTAGTGAAAAAGAGATATCATAACTTAAGTAACCTGGTAACGAAAGTTGTAAAAAGTTCTACAAGTTTGATCATTCCATGTTTTTGTGTGTGTGGTACATGTTGAATAATTAAATCAACCAAAAACGTGATAAATATCTCATGCATTAAAATATCAAACTCGTATGAGTTTAACTGGACAAACATACCTCCAATCAGCAAGTTCATAAACATCTCCATTTTATCATAAAGGACGCACATGTGTAATGTAAGATTGATATGATCCCAACAGAGATATACTTCTTTTCATTATTAATAATCAAAATTAAATGATGTTGAGAAAGTTTTAAATCTTTAAAGTTTCTATCCTAATGTGGATATAAACTTTAGGGGGAGTAATTTAAAATTTTTGACAAAGTTTGTATAAAAATTGACTATATTAAATTACTTTCTTAAAACTTCAAAACGAAACACAAAGAAAATGTTTGTGTTGGTGCATAATTGTACCATACTATCTCATCTTATGCAGATTCTTGGAAGCATAAGAAGTCCAAGATTAGTCGAAGAATGGGAAACTGGTATCACATCTAGCATACAAGTCAATCAAAGCAAGAATTGATAACCCTAACAACAGTCAACAACTACATAAGAGGATTCAATCAAAGATAGTTCTTCATAACAAGAAAAACCAAAACAGAAACATTAACGTTTGATTTGTAGGATTCTATATGGCCAAGACACTTAGAATATTGATGTGGTTAGTACGTTATGATCCAAGTCAGGTTATACCCATATACTAAGCTTTGCAAACACAAATGATTATTTAATTGATGATGCGATCATGCAATTAAGTAATAACACCCCAAATTTAGGAAATTGGCTTTCTAAACAATTATATGTGAAATGGGTCAAATCATAAGGATGATTTGTTGATGGATTTTATTAATCACATTATTATTTGAAAGGGTTTAAATAACATAAGATAATGTAATGTTAGTGATCTTTAATTAAAATGTTTAATTAAAGATTAGTGCATAAAACATATTAATATGGTTCTTGCACTTGTCACACATTAAAAATCCAAGAGGGTCCATGAACGTTTAATGCGTCAAAAAGAGATTAAAAGAGAGGGAATCCCAGCCCTTTTGAACAAGTTTCGGCCACCCCATTGGCCAATAAGGTTCCTTTCTTTTATCTTGGTAACACACACACTCTTTAAGGTAGAGTGTAGGACTCTCCAAACTAATCTTCTTCACATGCAAAACACCCAAAAACACTCTTCTTCTCCTCCTGAAGTTTACAAACTGCAGCAGCCAGAAAAGAGATTTTGGAGTTGTTCTTGGTGTTATTCTTCCTAACAAGAAGGTGCTTTGCTCACAAGCTTGGGGTATACTAACTTGAGGGCTCCTCTCTTGGAGTCTTGGCCGAGATTTTGAGCATCTTATTCCCTTTCTTTTGGTCGACATTTCAGCTGGGAAGGTAGTTTATCACAGCTTTATGAAGCTGTGATTTTATGTTCACTTTATTATGTTCATAGCTTGTTTATTCACATAAAAGATCCTTTTGATTTGGTTTGTTTTTCATCTTAGAACACCATTAGAACATGAATTTTTCAGCTTATAAACATGTTATAATGCTTTACTTCCGCTTCATTTTTCAGAAAGTTTAAAAGGTTAAACTTGTTTATTTTGTGTTCTAACAAACCCCATCAATGGCATCAAGAGCCGGTTATGTGGATAACTTGCTTGTTATTAGTCTTTAAAATCGGTTTTAAAGAAGTATTATCACTTATTATAGACTGCTATTTTGTATGAATGATTCCGCAAACTTTCGAAGTCATATCACACATGCTAGTGATTAGACCTTGAAAGATATATATTATGAAATGTTGATTGTTTGGATGATATGTTCATTGGATGTTAGTGTGCATAACCTAGCCTTTGGCCTATTTTGATTTGGATGATTGGAATGGTTGGTTTTATTCATTCAATTGGGTTGTAATATTTATGTTTATTATTTGGGTTGTAATTATTTGTTCATTTGGTTATGTAATTAATAGAATAGGTGCATTTCTTTTATTAGAAAAATGTATTAGGATACAATTTTGTAAAAGGAAGATGCACAAGATCAAGACCCAAAGATGGACATCAAAGACATGGAACTTGAGGCATATGGATGCAAGTTAAAGTGGGGGTCTATGATGACCTCAATTTTGTGTTCATTTCAACCCTTAGGAAAGACCTTATGATGACACTTGTGATCGCAAACAAGTGTTGTCAACTTAGTGGCTATGGTTATGCACTCATGTTTGTATGTTTATGCTTCTTTGAATGTTTGTTATTTGATTGTATGGTTGAAATTTTGACATGCATTACAAACTAATTAACAAACTTAACAAGCTGAAAATTAATGGTTCTTTATCATTAAAATTTAATAAAAGGTTATTAAATTGATTTAATGATTTTAAAGATTAAAAATGGTTTTGATCAAAGGACCATAGGGTACCTTGTATTTGAAAGCATGCAAATACAAGTACATAGAGTTTTCTAAAACTTGTATTATGAAATCTCTAAAATTTTAAACAAGATCAACACCGTCCTTTTACACAACACTTGAGTCACTTGGGAACTCTTAGTGGGATAAAGATCACCTAACCATTTTGATGGAACTTGCGAGACATGAGAATGCCTTATTTGTGGGATAAAGGTCACCTAACCACTTATTTTGGCAAACTCACACGTAGGTGTAAGTAGGGTATCTTGATTTGCAAACCATGTCAAATGGATCACCTACGACGTGGTTTCCAAATGGTGTTGATGGGATTAACATGCCGACTTTACATATGATGTTTCAAGTGGATCCCATATTTCTAGAAGTTGCAAATGGTTGCGATCGTCAAACGTTGACCACCTTATTAATTTAAATCGTGGGATAAAGGTCACCTAACCACAATTTAAATGTAATGTTGAGTTCTAGATTTTAATATAAAAAATGACCTTAAAAGGCATTAATTATTAAAAAATAACAATATCGAAAATACTAAAATAGATCTTTGTTAAATTTTGTAGATGGCCACCAACAATGATAATCACGATAACTCATCCGCGTCAAACCAATTATTACGAGCGATCCTCCAAAAAGAACGTCTAAATCATAACAACTTTATTGATTGGTATCGAAACTTGAGAATCGTTCTCAAGAAAGAGAGAAGATCATATGTTTTAGACGACCCTATCCCCGATCAACCTACTGAGGATGATGAGGAGGCCTACAACGATTGGCTCAAGTACACTGAGGACTCTGTCCAAGTGTCTTGTCTCATGCTAGTGAGCATGACTCCAGATCTCTAAAAGGAGTATGAACATCACGGAGCATATGACATGATAACCCAGCTGAAGGAAATGTTCCAAACGCAAGCAAGGGTTGAGTGCTTCGAAACGGTTCGAGCACTCCATGGATGTCGTATGGACGACAACCAATCTGTTTCATCTTATGTACTTAAGATGAAAAGTCATATTGACTGCATCGAGAGGCTTAATTGTCTTGTCTCAAAGGAATTGGCCACGGATTTGATCCTTAATGGCCTTACCAAGAAGTTCGAGACATTCGTGTTGAACTACAACATGAATGCTTGGGACAAAAGCATTGGTGAGCTTCACTCAATGCTGAAATGGCCGAGGCAGCCATGGGTAAAAGGGTTTTACCCGTTCTCACCATCAATAAAGGTGGGAACAAGAAAAGGCCTCATCCCGCACCCAAAGCAAAGGTTGCCAAGGGTAAGGGACCCGTATGGGGAAAGGGGAAAGGGGTGGCAAGGGTGCCACCCAAACCACAAGAGAAGAAGCAAAAGGTTGCTACCAATGACCCATGCTTCAAGTGTGGGGAGATTGGACATTGGGCAAGAAATTGTCCTGTCCATCTCCAAGAGTTGAAAGCCAAGAGGGATGCCGGGCAGACCTCAGGTACAATATACATGATTCATATTGATCTTAATGTTACATCTTCAAACACATGGGTATTAGATACCGGATGTGGAACTCATTTTTTCAATTTGTTGCAGGGGTTCAAAAAAAGTAGGGACTTCAATCAAGGGGATGTTAGCCTCTTCATGGGCAATGGAACCAAAGTCCAAGTTAAAGCTCGTGGGGACTACATCTTAAAACTTGCAAGTGCCTTGGATGTTGTTTTGAAGAATGTTTTGTATGCTCCTAGTCTGACTAGGAACATTATTTCAGTATCCCAATTAAGACTTTATGATTATGTATTATCTTTTATTGAAAATGATATTCATGTTTCTTTAAATGATATGTTCTATTTTAAAGCTATACCCATTAATGGTATTTATGAATTGGTTCATGAAAATACGTTAAATAGTTCATTGTACCAAACTAGCGCCAAGAAACTCAAGTTGGATTTGAGTGATACCTATCTTTGGCATTGTCGTCTTGGTCATATAAACAAGAAACGTATACAAACACTTCAAAAGAATGGTCTTTTAAAAACAATGAATATGATTCATTTGATGTGTGTGAATCTTGTTTACAAGGTAAAATGACTAAGGCACCCTTTAGTGGAACTAACGAAAGGGCAAAAGATTTATTAGGAATCATACATTCGGATGTATGTGGTCCTTTTAAGCCAATGACTAGGAATGGTGAAAGATACTTCATTACCTTTACCGACGATTATAGTCGCTATGGGTATGTGTTCTTATTAAGGCACAAAGATGAAGCTTTTGAAATGTTCAAAATCTTCAAGAATGAAGTGGAAAATCAACTCAACAAGTCGACTAAAGTTCTCCGTACCGATAGAGGAGGTGAATACCTAAGTGATGTTTTCCAAGATCATCTTAGGAGTTGTGGGATTGTCTCACAACTCACTCCACCCGGAACACCACAACATAATGGTGTGTTTGAGAAGAGGAATCGAACCTTATTGGATATGATTCGATCTATGATGGCTAGAAGCACATTACCTCTATCATTTTGGGGTTTCGCTTTGCTCTCCGCGGCACGTATTCTAAATATGGCCCCAACCAAAAAGGTGGAAAGGACACCTTTTGAAATATGGCATGGAAGAGTTCCATCCCTATCATACTTAAGGGTCTGGGGTGTGAGGCTTATGTTAAGACTCCCACCCCAAACAAATTAGACGTCCGATCCACCAAGTGTATCTTTGTTGGATACCCTAGAGATTCTATGGGATATTATTTCTATGATCCACTGGAACAAAAGGTGTTTGTTGCCAGAAAGGGTGAGTTCTTAGAAGCAAAGTTCCTCATGGAAGGAACTAGCAGTAGAATAGTGGATCTTGAGGAGGATCAAGACCACAACCTGATGCACGTTTGGTTGAAACTAGCACTCAACATTAGGATGTTGAAGATGATCAAATGGTTGATCAATACACACAAGATATTTAGAGAAGTGGTAGAACTAGTAATCCACCTGAAAGATACGGATTTTTCATGGATGGATGCTATGTGGTAGATTCAGATGAACCGACCACATACCATGATGCAATGTCCAATTCGGATTGTGACAAATGGCTCGAGGCCATGAGCGTTGAGATGCAATCCATGCATGACAATCAAGTATGGGACTTGGTTGTACCACCTCTTAATTCCAAAGTAGTTGGAAGCAAGTGGATTTTCAAGAAAAAAAACGATATGCATGGAAACTTGGATACTTATAAAGCTAGACTTGTAGCAAAGGGTTTCACTCAAACTCAAGGGGTTGACTATGTTGAAACTTTCTCACCTGTTGGAATGCTAAAGTCTATAAGGATATTGTTTGCCATAGCTGCTCATTATGATTATGAGATTTGGCAAATGGATGTCAAAACCGCTTTCCTAATTGGATATCTTGAGGAAGATGTCTATATGGTTCAGCCTGAAGGTTTTGTCGATTCAAAACATCCTAATAAAGTATGCAAGTTAAAGAAATCAATCTATGGATTGAAGCAAGCGTCGAGAAGCTGGAATCATCGTTTTGATGAGGAGGTAAAGAAATTTGGCTTCATCAAAAATGCTGATGAGGCTTCCGTGTATAAGAAGGCTAGTGGGAGCATAGTAACCTTCCTAGTATTTTATGTTGATGACATACTACTATTTGGAAATGACATTCCAACCTTGGAAGGTGTAAAAACATGGCTTGGAAGTTGTTTTTCCATTAAGGATCTTGGAGAAGCCGCCTATATTTTGGGAATAAAGATCTATAGGGATAGATCAAGGCGGTTGATTGGTTTAAATCAAAGTGCGTATATTGATAAAATCTTGAAAAGGTTCAAGATGGAGAACTCTAAGAAAGGTACCGTACCTATTCAAAGAGGAACGATATTGAGTACGACTCAATGTCTTAGCTCAATGGATGAGCAAGATAAAATGAAGGCAATCCATACGCATCTGCTATTGGATCCATCATGTATGCAATGATATGCACTCGACCGGACGTGTCATGCGCCTTAAGCATGACAAGTCGTTACTAGCAAAATCCTAGAAACAGTCATTGGATGGCTGTTAAGAACATACTTAAGTACCTAAGGAGGATAAGAGATATGTTCCTAATCTATGGATCTGGTGATGAGGAACTCGTTGTAAAGGGTTACACGGATGCGAGTTTCCAAACGATCGTGATGATTCTCGGTCACAATCGGGATATATTTTCATTCTGAATGGAGGAGCGGTCTCTTGGAAGAGCTCCAAGCAGGATGTGGTGGCTCTATCAACTACAGAATGAGAATACGTTGCCGCCTCATTGGCAGCTCAAGAAGCTGCATGGTTGAAGAAATTCATTGCCGATCTGCGGGTTGTCCCTTCTATTCAGAACCCCCTAGAGATCTTTTGTGATAACGAGGGTGCGATTGCTCAAATCAAGGAACCTCGTGCTCATCAAAAGACAAGGCACATTGATCGGAGATTCAACTACATACGAGATGAAGTTGAAAAGGGAAAGATATGTATTCGCAAAGTTCACACGGATCAGAACATTGCAGATCCTCTCACGAAGCTCCTTGAAAAGGCAAAGGATGAATGTCATAGTTGTGCCATGGCACTTCGATATTCTAGTGATTGGATTTGATCTGTAAATTTTGTATTTGGATATGTAGAACTCTTTATTATTTGAATAAAATTATTTGGTTATAATGTTTCAATTAATGTTCCAATTTAGCATGTTTAATCCATGAGTAAATTGTTTACTCTAAATGTCCGTAGTCGTTCATACTTGTGGGAACAAGTGTGAGGGTAAGATTATTATGAACTTGGATTGGTTGATATTCATAAGGATGAATATAAAGCAATGGGTTGCTACCAAGGTTCATAGATATTTGTGGGATACAAATATTGGACTAACCCACATCTCAAATTTTACTACATGGAATCTAATTGATTGATCATAAGTAAATTTGAGTAAAGGCAAATATCATTTGGTATCCTCCGACCTGAGATACATATTGGGTTTTGATATTCACCAAGTATTATACCTTGAGCTAATTCTTCACTGTCCTGAAATAGTGGACAGTACATAAGGGTATGTCCAGGTATGACACAAGTGTTTGTGAAAAACGTATGTAGTCAAGATGGAATTTGTTCCTCTTATTCGTTGAGAGTTAGATGTCTAAGGCCTCATTAAGTTAAATCAACAAGGAATGATCATTCTGTGTCCTTGAATTTAACATGACATCTATAACAAAAGGATACATGATTGATTCACCTAAATCATTTCAAGTAGGATTCTTTAATAAGATGATATTATTGAATGGCTATAAGTCATGCGTATTAAGGGTAGTAAACCGTTGTTAGGCGGTATTTACTGCTTGTATCAATCTTCTATGAATCTTGGGCAAGTGGGAGATTGTAGGATTCTATATGCCCAAAACACTTAGAATATTGATGTGGTAAGTACGTTATGATCCAAGTCGGGTTATACCCATATAATAAGCTTTGCAAACACAAACGATTATTTAATTGATGATGTGATCATGCAATTACATAATAACACACCAAATTTAGGAAATTGTTTTCGAAACAATTATGTGAAATGGGTCAAATCATAAGGATGATTTGTTATGGATTTTATTAATCACATTGTTATTTAAAAGGGTTTAAATAACATAAGATAATGTAATGTTAGTGATCTTTAATTAAAATGTTTAATTAAAGATTAGTGCATAAAACATATTAATATGGTTCTTGCACTTGTCACACATTAAAAATCCAAGAGGGTCCATGAACTTTTAATGTGTCAACAAGAGATTAAAAGAGAGGGAATCGCAGCCCTTTTGAACAAGTTTCGACCACCCCATGGGCCAATAAGGTCCCTTTCTTTTATCTTGGTAACACACACACTCTTTAAGGTAGAGTGTAGGACTCTCCAAACTAATATTCTTCACATGCAAAACACCCAAAAACACTCTTCTTCTCCTCCTGAAGTTTACGAACAGCAGCAGCCAGAAAAGAGATTTTGGAGTTGTTCTTGGTGTTATTCTTCTAACAAGAAGGTGCTTTGCTCACAAGCTTGGGGTATACTAACTTGAGGGCTCCTCTTCTTGGAGTCTTGGCCGAGATTTTGAGCATCTTATTCCTTTCTTTTGGTCGACATTTCAGCTGGGAAGGTAGTTTATCATAGCTTTATGAAGCTGTGATTTTATGTTCACTTTATTATGTCCATAGCTTGTTTATTCACATAAAAGATCCTTTTGATTTGGGTTTGTTTTTCATCTTAGAACACCATTAAGAACATGAATTTTTCAGCTTATAAACATGTTATAATGCTTTACTTCCGCTGCGTTTTCAAAAAGTTTAAAAGGTTAAACTTGTTTATTTTGTGTTCTAACAAACCCCATCATGATTATGTTCAAAAGTTAATGCAGGTAAGTGCATTGGTTAATGAGGTTGAAGGTAACCAATGCATATAACTAAGGCGGGTAAATGTTTATGTCAAAGTAAAACTAATGCGGACGAAGAGTTTACTCTACCGCATTGGAGTCTAACAAGTATACATGAAAAGTTTGGTGTTAAAACCTATGCGAAACAAAAGTGTTCTACCGCATTTGCTAATGCGGATGGTAATTTCACTTCCGCTTTTGTTTTACTCATCTGCACTTGTGGATATGTGTAACTTTAACGCTTTTCATGCACTTTCAAAAGGAATAAACAAGTGCTCCATCTCTTCTATCACCATGGATGATGATGAGGTAAATGTGAAAAATTTACTCTACCGCATTTGCTACAATATGCGAATGCTGAACAAGTTTAATCAGCCACATTTGCTACAGTGAGCAAATGCTGAACAAGTTTAATCTGTCACATTTGCTACAGTGAGCAAATGCTGAACAAGTTTAATCAGCCGCATTTGCTACAATGAGCAAATGCTGAACAAGTTTAATCAGCCGCATTTGCTACAGTAAGCAAATATTGATCAAGTTTGATCAACTGCAGTTGCTACAGTGCACAAATGCTGCTGAACTTTGTTCCTCCGCATTTGAACAGTGCACAATGCAGATCTTAAGTATTCAAACTTCCGCATTTGTTACTGTACACAAATTTGGATGTCTACTCTTAAGTTTACTCTTCCGCATTTACAATAGTAAACAAATGCAGATGTCTAAAACCCTTCCGCATTTGCTATAGTGTGAACTAAAAATTGACTGCATTTGTTCTGAAGCTTATGAAAAACTTGTAAATGCTATTATTTGACTATTTAAAGCATGATTCCAAAGGTTATTTAATTTTTCAAATTTGAGTAATTCTAAAGTGCGACGAGCGAAAACACCCGGTTCATCTTCATTAATCAAACACACTGTTCATCTTCATCAATTATCATCATCTGTTAAGAATCAAAGGTCTTAGTTTCACATATTTTGTCCTCATCTTCAATTCTACTCAACAAAAGTATCGAACAAAAGGTGAAACATTCAACATTTTGTAACCTAAATGTCGAACACATGGACTGATAATGAACTTAGAACCCTAGGTCAATGAAGAACACTCAAAATCAGATTTATTCTAAGAAAAGATGAACATTTTCGACTTCAATGAGCATGTAAACTAAGAAGAATATCAACCAACAAGAAAAATTCATAACCACATTCATCATATGAATAGAGGATGATGAACTCGAAAATTGTCAAAATAAATTCTTGAAATAAAATCTGATTAATGGTCAAACAACATCAATATCATCTCATCAAACATGAAAACCAAAAAATAACATTGAATAATTCTTGAAAACATCAAAATTTGATGTGATTCCAATAGAATAGTAGTTTTAAATACTCATCTTTGACCATCAAAAGTCAAACTGATAAAGTATGCATAAATATAAAACATATACTTTCATCAATCTAACTCATTTGCCTCTAATGCAGGGTACATGGCTAATCTTACTTGGATCAAGCTCCACAATGTCAGTGGTTATCTTGACCATAATGTACCCGAGGCAAAAGGACTCAGAGATATGATCAGATTCATCTCTACTACAAGCGTAGCTTGTGCCATCACAGTCAGACCTACTATCTATAAGAGATTCATAAGGTCATTCTGGAACACTGATGAAGTAATAGAGGTTGATGGTGAAAAGACTCTGTCTGGGAGAATTCATAATGAACATACTTTGATCATCAATGAGCAAACTATGAGACAGTGTCTACAGTTTGGTGATAATGCAAACACACCCACTGAGCTAGAAGATGATGAGGCCACTACCTTCTTTGCCAATATAGGCTATGAAGGGGGCTATGAAAGAAAACAGATTGTGAAAGCACTCGTGGACTTACCATGGAGATTTCTAATCCACCTCTATCAGCACTATTTGTCCAAAAGAAAGACAAGATGGAATGATATTCATGTAATCACTTCCTCAGCAATTTGTGCTTTATGCACTAATATGCCATTCAAGATGTCAGCATATGTTTCTATGGTCTAGTATCCAATGTCAAGGAAGGAAGAAGGTACATGTTCTTGATGTACCCAAAGTTCATTCAATGTCTTATTAATGAAGCGATCCCAGATATATAGTAGCTGAAGGACCTATGCTGAATATCCATCATTATGATGCAAAGTCATACAAATATATCAAGAAGAGGGATCCTAGCAACTTCTATAGTGAAGCTCACTCTCTTGTTTTACCTTGGATGTTCCCACAAATTAACCATGAAGAACAAGGGGAAGAACAACAGGCTCAAGCTGATGAGCAAATTCAAGAACCTGGTGTTCGCAAGTTGCTGATGAGCAACTTGAGGAAAGTAAGGAAGGACATAGGTTAGTGTCACCCCATGTGGATGTAGGGGGTGATCTTCGCATTGAACCTCATGTTCATGACATGGCATCACCTTTTGCACATTCACCAATACAAACTCCACAAAGAACCCCACTACCAACACCTCATAGATCACCAATTCCATCTCCCCATACACAACTATCACTTCCACACATATATCTCCAACTCATCTATCATCCATTTCACATGCCCAACTATCTCCTATTGCAACAGACCCAGTTGAGTTTGGTGACTATGCCAGGTCTTCAAAAAAATCCAAATCATCATTTGATGAGGAGGATAACCCAAGCCCAATACCAGTTAAGAAAGTAACTTCTGAACCTGCTCCTTTAGAAAGCTATGCTGAATCTGGTGTGAATAAAGCATATGAGAAGGATGAGCTTATCTCGGAACTTATGCAAAAAGTAGCAAAGATGGAAAGATTACTGAACAGAAGATCAAGCATCATTCAAGACAGATTGTTGGAGCTTTATGGAAAGGAGACTGAGTTGAAAGAAATGAATGAAAGGTATGACTCAGAGAAGAAAGAAATTCAGAAGGAGATTGAAAAACTAAAAGCTGCTCTTCAAGAATCAAGAGAAGAAATAAGTAGTGACGTGGAAACGTTAGCAACAAAGACAATTGCTGTGGAAGAGCAAGAAGAATTAATAGAAAACAGGCTGAAATCATTCTTAATTTGCAAAATCAGAATGAAAGCCTAAGCAAAAGAGTCCCTGAGCTTGAAATGTTGGCTAAAGAGAACCTGAAGCAAAAATAAAAGATGATAATAAGAAAAGAGTTATGGATATTGAGAAGATGAAACTTTCTGAGACTAAAAAAGAAGAAGGAACAAGCAAGTCAAAGAATGAAGAGTCCAGCTTGGAAATGGTTGTCTATTCAGAAAAATTTGCTGATGCTCACTCTGAAGAAGCTGAATATAATGATATGATCAAAGCTCTACATAGCTTCACAGCTGAAGAATTCATTATTGATGATGATTTCTGGGGTTTTATAGGTGAACAGAGGACTGTTGCTAAACCAATTATTGTTATTCCACAATCTCCTGTCCCCCTTAAGAAGCAATTGGGCATGCAACTAGTGCCTGCTATGTCACATAATAAAGATCAAAAGGAGCTGATCAGAAAACTATGTGAAGAGAAACAAGAAAAGGAGGAATCAGTTGCTGTCATTCCAGAACAAGAACAACCACCGGCTGAAAAATTGCCTTAAGAAACTAAACTTCCTGAAACCTCTTCTTGTCCATCAATGCAAACATATACCAGAAAGAGGAAGTATTTTTCTGAAAAAGCAAAGGAAAAAAGGCTTATGGTGGAAGAAGAGCCAATAAAGAAAAGCAAAAAGGATGACCCAAGAAGCATCGTAGCTATAGCTGAATTCTTAGAAGAACATGAAAAAGCTGATGCTCAACTAAAAAAGAAAGCTGATTTTGTAGACTTGGAGGAAGGAGAAATAGAAGGTGGCTATGTGGTTGATGAACCAATAGTAGTTGAGAGCCCAAAGAAGGAAGAAAGATCAGTAGAAGAAATGGTCAAAAAGGCACAGACTAATGATCTAATGGTGAAAGCCATGTTTTTTTAGTAATCATGGATATGATCGAGATGAAGTTTTCAGCATGACTTATCAGGGAATGAACGCAGAAGAAGAAAATTTGAACAAACTGCTGGACCCCACAGTTGAGACTGAGTATGAGAAGACTCTCTCTCCTAAAGCTGATGTGCGTAAAGTGAAATTCATGAAGAATGTAGATATATATGTACCTACATTATGAGTTTAATGTCAAATGTCTTTCATGTCTTGAGTATATGTAATAGAATGGGTTGAATGAAATATAATGTGTGGTTTATGCTTATAATGTTTAATATTTCATTGATTATTGCGTATTAACGCTTATTGAACTAACTATATGCTTAAACTTAGTCGTGTGAAGTTCTTATGCGAATGGACCATACGCATGAACAACTTCAAGCAAATGAACGAGTCGCATGACTAAACTAGAAGACTGGATCAATCGCACGAGTGTAACATGAGATTGACTCAGTCGCACGACTGAAGCCTCAGTCATGCGGATGGATAAACCGCATGCTTCAGTCACATGACTGAACCATACTAATGGTTCAGTAGCACGAATGAGAAACCCTAACCTATAAATACCACTTAATTCATGGAAAACATAACAATTCGAATACTTAGGCACTAAATTGCACCCTAGCCATCTAGAGACCCTAGAACGCCTGTTCCAACTTCATAGATCTCTGTAAATCGTCCTACTATTGTTCTTGACATTTGTTACATTCTTGGATTGATTTAAATGCGTTCTCACCGATTGGATCGCCAATCAAATAGGATCCGCATTATTTGAATTGGTATACATGTAAATCAGTTAGTACTCGGTCTGTACTCGGTCCGTAACAAGTGGTATGAGAGCCTTGGCTCTTGCATTACGTGTGATGCAATCGATTTTGTTATAAAAATCATGTTTTTCACTCAAAAACACAAAATACCTTAAACATACGAATTCTAAAAATTCAACAGCTTCAGTCGCATGATTGACTCAATCGCACGACTGAATCCATCCGCATCCCTCATACGCTCGATTGGACTAAGTCGTTCATCCATTCGCACGACTAAACTGCTCATTTGCATTCTTCATCCGCATCTTCCCATTCGCACGATTTAGCCATCCGCATTTGCTCATTTGCACGTCTGAGCCAACCGCATTGTTCAATTGCTCGAAGTGTTCATTCACACTTCTTCAATCGCACAAGTACACCAGCTTGTTCTAGAGTCCAAAGTCGATAGTAATGGAGGATCAATATTTAGTGTTCACCGAAGGAACGGATTCAAGGATCCAGAATCTATTGCTTCTAGAAAATGAAGTGGGTAATCACAATAAATCCCTAAGCTAATAACATTAGATGATTATCCACAATGGAAGCAAAGATTCATGATCTACTTAAATGGAGTAGATCCCAATCTATGGGAATCGATAGAGACGGGGTATAACATGCCAGTAGGTGCAAATGGAGTCAAACTTACCTTAGGCGACATGACTGATGGCCAATAGGTGAAATACAATGCTGAGAAGAAAGTATATGCATTGCTAACTCAGTCAATTCCTAAGGACATCTTCAATAAATTTTCTAGGAACAAGCAAGCAAAGAAGCTATGGGATGCATTGGAAAAACAGTATGATGGAAATGCCTCATTAAAATCTCTAAAGGCTAAAGCATTGAAGAAGGAGTTCGACAACTTCTCGTCACTAGGTAAGGAGAGCTTGGATGACGTCATCGATCATTTCTACCACTTGATGAGTGAGTTGCAGACTCATGGAGTTACAACGTCTATGGAAGATAAAGTTTCAAACTTTGCAGATGGGGTGCCAGAGAAGTGGGTCTCTTTTGTATCCAACCTCATACAAAATGATATGCTAGCAAAGTTAGATATCAACGACTTCATTCTAAAGCTGAGAGTGGAAGAGTTGAGGATGAAGTACATGGCCCAAAAATCTACATATGATCAGAATCCGTCACCGTACAACTCAACTCCACAAGCCAAAACATGTGGAGCACCATTTCAAATGGCATTTGTGTCGGGTTCAGCTACTCCTTCCCAACCTACTACTTCAGGATCTGACACGTCAGGGTCGTCTTGTACCCAATACATAGCACCTGAAGCCAAACCTACAAAACTAAAGACCGAGAATCTTAGGAATGTGACAATAGAGATCATTAAGGAGCATATGGATCTTTTAGCAGCTGTCGTTCACTCCAATGATGGACTAGTTGCTAGGAAAATTGGGAACTACCATCTGGCAGATGAGGACTACGAGCAGGTAGACGAGACAGAGCTGGAGAAAATGGACATCATGTGGGCCTTAGCAAGTGCTGTTCGGAGAGCTAAGAAGTTTGTCAAGAAGACTGGACAAAATTTGATTGCAACTAAGGATACAACATTTGGTTTTGACAAAACCAAAGTTACCTGCTTCAATTGTGGAGACAAGGGACACTTCAAAGGTGAGTGTGTGAAGCCCAAAAAGACAGGAAATAGGAATCCATTCTCACCTTCCAATCGTCAGGATAAATCCACAAGTAATCCTACTTCGTCAAGAAAGGATCCTAAGGCCTTGACTGCTCAGGATGACGAAGGACAAGATTGAAGCTTTTGGTTAGTGTCACCGGGAGAATCCAACATTGCTAGTGTTGAGGATTTAGATGACGACTCAGCAAGCGAATGTGATATTGTAGTGGAACTCGCGATGTCAAATATTGATGAAACTGCAACTGTGATAGATCATCTGCCTGAAGAAGGGACAAGCTCAACAAGTTCAGAATCACCAGAACCAGAAATGTCAGACTCTTCTTTGATCGCTGATTCAACCTCATCCTCTCAGCTAAGTACTACAGATCAACTATTTAATAATCATGCCTGCGTTGAATGTAATAAATTTAGGGAAAACATTGATTTGAAATTTGCTAGGTTATTAGATAACAATGATAGCCTAGTAAAGGACTTGCAACTGTGCAGTGAAGCAATCGTATTTTAAAATTAAATGAGCACACTTATAAAGAAAAAACAGAACTATTAAATAAACAACATAGGGAAACTGAAGTTGTGGCTTTTAACCAAGATAATGACATTAAGTTCAATCTAAACTCCTAGAAGAAACAAAGAAACAAAAAGCAGTTTTGGAAGTAGAAGTAAATTCCTTAAAACAAAAACTGCATAGTTGGACAAGTTCTTCTCACATTGTCCAACACTTAGTGAGAGAACGCAACAATGGGGAGTGATTGGGTTATAAAGTGGTTCCATCACCACATGAGACCTTGTTGAATGCCAAAAGCAAACTAGTAAATAACAACCCAATCAAGGATCATGTGGTGTCCACTCGTCTTGTAAGTGATCCAGATTCCACATGTCAAACTACAGTATCTGGCACAAAACAAAAGGAGACCACTTCAAAATCAAAAGGTAAAACGCCTATTGTTAATCTGGATGAACAAATTAAAAAAGTTAAGGTAATGTGCGGTTCAACTACGTCTCTTACTGAACTTAAAAAGACCAAACAAGTTAACCAAACACAATTGTCATGTATAAGTCCTGATAAACAAAAGGGTAAAGATGTTGAAAGGGTTCAAGCAGCAAATGTGGTTAAACAAAGTAAAACCTCTAAACAACAAGCGTTAGAACCCAAACAGAATAAAGTCACACGTGTGTTGCACACTTCTCCACAGAAAAAGTTACACCAACATGTCGAAAGTAAATCCTGCTACAACTGTGGAAAGTATGGACACATCGCGTCTTACTATCATTATTATTAGACACCAAGGAAAAGAGTTGAACTTCATAACACTAAACCTAGCTCTTCAAAAAGGAGATTCATGACTCCACCAAAAAGGTTCAGTGAACCTAAAGTTCAACCCATTACCCAGTTGTCTGTTTACCACAAACAGGCCTTACACAAAGCTGGCTTATGGAAAGAAAAGTCTATTTCAATGTCTGGTAGTGAGAGCAAGAAGACTAATGATCTTCCATCACCCCCTAATGGACAATGGGTGGAGTTTATGATGTGTGATGCCTCTCGGACACCCAAGCCGGTTAAGACTTGGGTCTCTAACCTTAACTAATGTTTTCAATTGAATGTGCAGGGTGTTCGCTATAGTGCTGAAACAAACACTTGGATTGTAGATAGCAGAACATCCAGGCACATGACTGAGAACCAAGCACTCCTTTCAAATGTCAAACAAATAAAAGGAGGTCATGTTTCATTTGCTGGAAACAAAGGAGGTTATATCACAGCTCAAGGGGAAGTGGGGAACCTGAAAGTGAAGTTTGACAAGTTAAACTAGTAGAACAACTTCAAAATAATTTTCTGTTTCCTAAATATGTGACAAGGGATTTAAGGTAGTTTTCGACAATAAGAATTGTTATGTCCTGAAAAAGGACTATGTGATCCCGGAGGACCAAGTCTTAATGTTTGCCTCAAGATATAATGACCTTTACGTCTTGGATCTGTCAAAGCCTCCACAACGGATCATCAAGTTCATTACTTTTTGTCAAAAGCTACTGAGAAGGATTCTATCTCCTGACATAGGAGAATGGGGCATATCAATCCATGGAAGATGAACCACTTGATCCAGAATGATCTAGTGCGAGGAGTAAATGTCAAAAACTTCCAACTCCCAGATTTTTGTGTCGCCTGCAAGAAAGGCAAACAGACTAAGAAGTCTCATAAGGCAAAGAAAGTTAATTCCACAGAACTGCCTCTTGAGCCTTTTCACATAAAGCTGTTTGGTCCGGTCAGTACAAGAAGCATCGCAGGCGACATGTATTGTTATGTAGTTATAGATGACTACTCAAGATTCTCTTGGGTAATGTTTCTAAAATCAAAATCAGAAACAGTTAAGTCATTCAAAGAGTTAGTAACTACACTGGAATCTCTCTACAAGCTAAAGGTAAGACAAGTCCGCTCATTCAATGGAACAGAGTTCAAGAATCAATGGATGGAGGCATTCTACAAAGATAAGGGAATTGTACATCAGTTCACATCTACCTACACTCCACAGATGAACGGTGTTGCTGAAAGGAAGATCAAAAGCTTGAAAGAGACTACCAGGATGATGCTAGCAGACTCGAAACTACCTATCCAGTTCTGGAACGAGGCAGTGGCAAATTCATGTTATACCTTGAATCGAGTATTAGTGGTTAAACGAAAATGAAAACGTGTTATGAGCTGCTACAACAACGTACACCTAATTTGGAATATCTCGAACCGTTTGGAGCACCATATACGTTACTGAAGAAAACTCAGGAAGGCAAGTTTAGCGAGAAGGCTAAAGAGGGAATCTTTTTGGGATACAACATACCGAATAAGAGAGTTTACAATAACTCAATGGGATAAGTAGAACTGTGGTGTAACGTTGACGTTCAGAGATACACTCCCCCTCCTGCTGGTAAAGGACCTGTATTCTTTTTCGACTATAATGGTTTCTTTAAGTCCTTCAACATTCCTCTCTCCACTTCTGACGATGAGTTAGCAACCAAAATTATGTATGATGACTTAAACACACCAACACAAGACTCTACAACATCTTGTTCATAAGGTGCATTTCCTAGTAAATCAGGGGGAACACTCGAGGTAAGTGACTCCTCCTCTGACGATGACGTTGTGGAGAATGATCAGAACGATTCGGAGGAACAGGTTCCTAAAACTGCAAGTCCACAAGCATCTGATGTTGATGCCTCTGAGTCTTCGGAACCTCACACTCCTACTGCCTCAAATACGGAACCGAACGTTCATAATATTGATTTTGAGATAGTTGTTCCCACCATTCCTGGATCACACCTCAATGTCTATCATCCTCCGGACAATGTGATTAGGGATGTAAGATCAGGAGTTCAGACGAGAAATCAGCTATATTCAACTAATTATGCCTTGGTAATGGAAAAGGGTTACCTTCACGATGGTGCATATTGTTGCTTTGTGTCTCAGTTTGAGCCAAAATACATGAGTGAAGCCCTAAATGATGAGGCATGGGTGAGTGCCATGCAAGAAGAACTTCTTTAGCTCAAGAAGTTAGGTGTATGGACACTAGTGGATAGACCTAAAGGTGCTAAGGTCATTGGCACCAAATGGGTCTTGAAATGCAAGAAATATGACCAACGGGTCATAATGAGGAACAAGGCTCGACTTGTAGTTCAAGGATTTCGACAAGTCGAGGGAATTGATTACAATGAAGTGTTTGCACCCATGGCAAGCATGGAGGCCATTCGTATCTTCCTAGCCTGTGCATCATATATGAAGATTAAAGTCTATCAGCTTGATGTTAAAAGTACATTCCTTCAAGGTGAAATCCGTGAAACAGTGTACGTCAGCCAACCCAAGGGATTCGAGGATCCGTATCATTAGGACAATGTTTACAAACTAGATAAGGTTCTCTACGGGCTTCACCATGCCCCAAGAGCATGGTTTGAAAAACTCTCAACGCACCTTGTGAAACATGGATTTCACAGAGGTGTAATTGATTGTACACTGTTCATTAAAGAAAAGGATGGTGATCTACGGCTTGTTCAGATTTATGTCAATGACATCATCTTCGGTTCCAAGAATGAAGACTTATGTAAGGAATTTGAAGCAGTAATGAAGGCAGAATTTGAAATGAGTGCCATGGGAGAGATGAAATTCTTTCTCGGGTTACATGTGGATCAAACACCAAAGGGGATATTCCTACATCAGACAAAGTATGTAGGGGATATTCTTAGTCGGTTTGACATGGAGAATGCTTCCGTAGCTGGGACTCCACTGGCTACAAACCATGATGTAGCACCCGACGAGAATTGTGATCTGGTCGATGCCACCATGTACCGAGGAATGATTGGATCCCTCATGTACCTCACTACTTCAAGACCTGATATCATGTATGCGACGTGTCTTTTTTCAAGATATTTAGTGAAACCAAAAGTCAACCATCTTATTGGGGTTAAAAGGATATTTCATTATCTGAAGGGTACACCAACACTAGGGTTGTGGTATCCTCATGAAGATGACTTCGAGCTTACTACGTACAGTGACTCGGATTATGGCAGCTGCAAATTGAACTACAAATCTACATGAGCAAGTTGTCAATTCTTTAGGAGAACATTAGTGACCTGGAAGTGTATGAAGCAGACCTCGGTTGCTCTGTCAACATGTGAAGCCGAATATCTTGCTGCTGCAAGTTGCTGTTCACAAATCATCTGGATTCAACAGCAAATGCAGGACTACGGTTTGCAATTCTCAAATACTCCTATATTTGTTGATAATTCTGCTGCAATAGCCATAACTAAAAATCCGGTCCAACATCCTAAAACCAAACACATCTGAATTAAATATCATTTTCTACATGATTACTTTGAAAAACATTTAATCGATGTGGTTAAACTAAATACGGATTTTCAACGCGCTGACCTCTACACAAAAGCCTTTGATAAATCACGTTTTCTATATTTGTTAGAGGTAAACGACATTAGAAAGAAAAGTGATGTTATTCTAGAAGATGAACATGTTTAGTTCGATGCGTTGAGTCCATTTTTTATTTTCTTTGATTTTAATTTATTTTATTGAATTAATTTTACTGGTTATATTTCTTCACCATTAAAATCCTAAATACACAAATCTTTTACCCTTTTAGAATTTTAGGGGGAGGGAGGGAGGGGAACATGCAAGTTAAAAGAAATGAGATCGTATCTGAGATATCGATTCAACGACTATGGAAAATGATTGTACAGGAACAAAGAACTTTGGACTTTAAAAGATTTATATTGAATTAGATGCGAAATTTAAAGTATAAGTCTGAGAAGTCTAAGCAAAAATAAATGGAAAGATGATAGTAAAACTAGCTACTACTAAGGTAACACGGAGAAAGTAGATTTAGAGGTTGCTAGAACATTAGATGATGTGTCGGTCCATTCAATACAATAGAGACCTCGTTACTGATCTCAAGATCAAACTAAGTTGTTTAACGAGCTGTGGGTTATCATCTTATCCCTGGTTAACACAATCAACAGAGTTCTAATAAGGGGTGACGAGCAAAATAAACGCAACAAATGTGTGCAGATGATCAAAATATGAGCAAAGCACATGATGAAAAATGCAAAAAGCAATCAAACTAATAACCTATGTTGTTCGTGCGATCTGTGCAAAAAGAATAAAATTGCTCAAACAAGAAGATAGGTTGTGCACCTCTGTGATGTGCTGTGGCAAAGACCTGAGGATAAGCATAACCTATATATTCTAGAATTCATTGTTGTTTGCCGCCTCTCTGATGTGCAGTGGCACTAACCTAAGGCTTGGCTTCTCTTTGAAAGCTCTAAGAATAGTTTCTTCTTGTCAAAATACCCGTAGACCACTCAAAAATCTCCTGAGGAATGTTGATTACCATATAAGCGGGGATCCACAAACGCTTGTTGAAATAACTAAACCTTAAACCATCACCAGTCTGTGTCAAAAGTCCATGTATGGATTTTTGTGGAAAAGTATACTGACAATCATTGTGGCTGCAATTCTTGAAGTCGAAATCAATGTATGCATCTTATAGTACTAGTATGATTTCCTAAACTTGCTAATGACTCTCGATGAAAACAAGAATCTAGCAGAAAAAGATTTTGGTAGCATGTCCCGAATGATTTGATTTACGTGTATGATTCCATAATGAATTGTTCTACTTATGGTCAAAATAACTTAAAGCTAGCTGTTCAAGAAACAAGTCTGTTAGATTTCTATCTTAGGATTTCCACCTCACACAAAATCACAAAAATATGTTTTAAATTATCTCCTTTAGTTCTAGTAATTTCATTTGTTTAAGTGTGTCAGTTTAGCTGTTAAAAGTTGGACTACATATTGGAATTTGGTCTGGGATCTACTCACTAAAAGGGGTCACGTCTGAGGTGACCAAACGGGTTTTCAAATAGTTTTAAAAGGATCACGTCTCAGGTGATCAAAAGTTGTCTAAGTTATAATGGTCATGTCTGAGATGATCCAATGCTCAAAATGTTTAATCAAAAGTTAAAAGGAATTAAGTGTCAAATGGTCATAAAGTCAAAATCATTAATATGATCCATTCGCACAATTGGACCATGACTATGGACGAGTCGTACGATTGGACTATACTTACAAGAATGAGCCAGTCGCCTGAATAAGGTTCACCGAATGAGTCAATCGCCCGACTAAAACCCAGTCGGCCGACTGAATGTGATCGACCGAACCAATCGCACGACTGAGATCCAATCGCGCGAATGACAAGAGCGAATGGATCCAGTCGCCCGATTGAAACCAGATTCAGTATAAATAGGGCTAAAGTCGGTCGCATAAACTCATCACTCCTCATTCGCCCTAAAATCACCGATAGTGTTGTTACTCTGCCTGATTGTCTATTGATCTTGTTTAACCACAAATTTTTGTTTTCTGATGATCGATAGTGTTTATACAGGTACAATGCGGTGCAATCTACTCAAATGGGAATCGGTTTGTGCCGTAAATGACTGAATTCGGCCCTAACATAGAACCGAGACTTAGTTTGATTAATAAACTACTAAAACTAAGTCAAATGTTGAAATCAAGGTTATTAGGTGCTAAGTAGGTGATTGCGAGTCTAATGAGGCAAACCACGATGTCTAATATTATGATTTGCTCACAATTTGAATTTCAATCGAACAGACAACTTGTCATGCGAATGGTCACCCTGATGAACTTCAATCGCACGAGTGAGCTGGGAGAATGACTCAGTCGGCAGATTAAACGAGGCGTATGAGCTCAGTCGCCCAACAAAACCCAGTCGCAGGCTCAGACACCCGACTGAACTCGGTCGCTGGATCAGTCACCTGATTGAACTCAATCGCATGATAAGTCAACCGGCTAAACTCAGTCGTATAGTTCCATCGCACGATTGAACCAGACTGATCTCAAACAGTTTAGAGTGAACTGGTTTCTTTTATGTGTTTATCTAATATGTATGTGTCTTGTGTTACACATTTATGGCAGATTAGTGGTCCATCAACAACAAGCACAATCGTCGAGTTTGCTGACATTATTTCTTTCCTAAAGAGATCAAGGATTTATCGAGTGATATCTACACCGTGCACACCCTATAGGTCGATACATTAGGCCTTCTTGGAAGGTGCTTCTGTTGACCAATCGACTGAGCCCTACAGTATATGTAGCTCCATATTTGGCTAGGAGATCGAGGTCACAATAGCTGATATGAGACGGATTCTTGATTTGGGAGATGATGTTGCTTATCCAACCAGACTACATCCTCTTACCGTAAGGGGATGCTTTCTTCGGATGAGGTATTCTAGGGACATCAATGCAGGTGTTCTGAATAAAAGCAACCTGTGTCCCTAGTTCAAGTACCTAGCTCATGTTATACTAAAGTGCATTGCTTCAAGAAGGGGTGGATTTGATGACTTATCGGACCAAATCCAGAATGCCTACATGGCACTGGTGCTGAATCACCCCTTCAGCTTCTCCAACATGATATTCTCATACTTGATCAAGAATCTTAAGGCCAAAGGCAAGGAAGGCTTCTGTATGTACCCGAGATTTTTGCAGATGATTATAGATGAGAAGCTTCCTTCACTCCCAAGGAGAGCCATGATGCAGTATCTCTCGAGATCATGGATGACACTACTCTCGGGAGAATGAAGGTGTACAGGGGCAAGTAGGTAAAGCCCCCTCTAAAGAGACTGTTTGGGCACTTAGCATGAGAAGACTACGTGGCACCATCGAGGCAAAAGTGGGGTCACGAGGAGAGTGATTTAGATGTAGAGCAAATTGCTCTACCCTCCGATGATTCCAATGGTGATGATCATGATACTGATCAGGGAGGAGATGGTCAGGGTGGATCAACACCAGCTCCTATACACCCTAACTTTCAGATGGAGGAGTTAGAGGAAGAGTCTCTAGTGCGAACGGTGGGGAGCCATGTCATAGCCACAGAGTGAGGTATACGGGCGGTTGGGGGACGCCAATGGTAGTCTGGGGTTGCTATTGCTGCTGATACAGATCCATCATATACCCCGGACCAGCCATCCAGCCAAGGGGGAGCCACAGTGTCTAAAGGCACAAGGAAGAAGAGACTAAAGTACACATTGACCTCTGCTACAGCCACAACTACCACCTCAGCCACTACTGCTACCACCACCACTACTACACCACCAGCCACTACCACACCTCCCTCCACCTCCACCACCACTACCACCACCACTACTACTATCTCACCCACCATCACCACTACATCCACTCCACCACCCATCTACACCACTTCCACCATCGCTACAGCATACCCATCACCACCTACACATACCCCGCTACAAGTATTTACCACTGCCACCACCACTACCACTAGCCACTAGGCAGGACCATCATATCACCCATCTTTTCCCTCAGGATCGTCTCTACCTCCCAGTGGGGTAGAGGAACAACTTTCTGCACTAAATCGTATGGTGCTGAAGCTGTTGGCTGGCAATGACGAGAAGACTGCCCAGCTTCGATAGCTAATGGAGCTGAGTGCTGCACAATCATAGCAGATCTCTCAGCAAGCATAGTAGATTGAGGAGCTGGCTCAACATATGGCTGCTCAAAGTCAAGATGATTGCCCAACTCAAGGAGCAGAACATGCTATCTACTAAGAAGATCGAGGAGTTGGAGGATGCCAAATGGACCATCATGCTCAAACTTAAAGGCGCAAAGGATGAGCCTCTGAAGATACAAGAAGGAGATGGTGATGATGGTGATGATAATGATGATGACGATGATGATGAGGATGATGATGATAATGCACGATCGTTGAAGGGGGTGAGTTACAACACAACAACACAAATAGGAGATTAACTAAACTTAATCAAACAATAAGACTCGATTAACCAAGGGTAAGACACTAAGAACACAAGTAATGTAAGAGATAGAACACAAAGAACACAAGTATATGGTTTTCAAGAATGTAGTATATGACGTTCTCTATGCTCTATTACAAGTGTTACAAAGCATGATTCAAAGATACAAGAACATGAGATACTTATACTACATCTTATAACTGGCTATACTTTGAAAGCCAGCTAGATACAATTGACTAGACACAAAACCAAATCAATTGTAGAGTCAAAAGGCAGACTGCCTTTTGGCTAGTGACTATGACATGCCATAGCTCACATCCTTATCTATTACAAAAAGGATAAAGTACATGAAGTAGAAAGTTACAGACTCAAGACCTCATGTACAGTTACCAAAAGCATGAACCTTTTCACAACTCATGTAAGTCGGTGACCTTACAGAGGTGCAGCGGGAAGGTGTCCAGCTTTATAGAAAAATACATCAAATAAAGCATGTGTTAAATATCTTCAGAAGAAATCTGTCTTCATAAGTTGAAGCTTCGAAAGACTTTGTCTCTGAGGCTTCGGAAGACTTTGTCTCTAAGGCTTCGGAAGACTTCATATTTGGCTTCGAAAGATATTGGTCTGGGCTTCGGAAGATTTCACACTTAGAATATTTCTGTTGCATGTGTGAAAATTCCTAAGCATTCTTCTTCATAGCACTTGTGCAACATGCAGGATAGACATTGGATGTTTTCATTGCATCAGCCTCTTCATTAATCTCTACAAACTCCCCCTAGGCTGATGCTACCAAAACATTTAGTAGACTTCATATATCAACAGTCCTTATTAGGATGATCACCAATCCTTTCTTCATAAGGTGATCAGGATCCTTCAGACTATCAAAATGTCTTCTCATATCAAATATGTCATGCAAAGGCAACTGAAACATATTTTGCCATGTGTAAATGTCATTAGTGCCTTGATCTCTAATGACATGCCATCTTTCTAGATTTGTGGTGTATGTCCAAGACAAGATATGTCTTCCTCATCCTAGAGGAGCTGTTTGAATTGGAGTTGATGTAGCATCCTCTGGCTGCACAACCTCAAGATGTTTGGACTCATCCTGGGGTTTAGAAGAGGGTGCATTCTTCTTCTTCTTTGGCTTTGGTTTAGAAGTCATCCTCTTCTTTCTCTTTACAGGTTTTAACTAAGAAGACTGGCCTGCAGTACCAGATTGATCTTCACTATCTTTCTCAGTTGGGACTTCCTCTCTCTCAGGTTCAGAAGGAGAAGGAGGTTGACCTGCTGTGGATCAGAAGATAAAGCTTGTTGAGTTTCAACAGGAGGTCCAGGCTATGTTGTCTCTGGTTGTTCAACCTTAACCTCCACTTCAGGTGGGGCTTGACTTGGAGTGGAGTGTAAGTCAATGAGCTCTCCACTTTTGATCTTCTGCTTGATCACCCTAATATACTCATCCATAGTGGATAGAGACATGGGGCCAAGTCTCCTTCCGGAGAATCCATATAGCTTCAAGAAGCTCATCATCCTCTGCCTATCAGCAGACTTCTTCATCCTTAGTTTCTTCTCAGTTGTCTTTCTGTCCTTGATATTCTCAAGTTCAAGTTGTTTTAAGTACTAAAAATCAACATAGTCATAGGACAAGGGAAGAAGTGCATCTGCCTGATAGAACCTTGTGGCACTTAGGTAGTTGATCATATTGATCCTCTCTTCTTCTTTGTCTACCAGAGGTTCTTTCTTCTTGTGCAAGACTTATCCTGAATTGGGGAGAGGGTAGGCATATCCTTGTATAGTCTTTTTCTTCTTCTCTCTTCTTTGACTTGTACTAGAAGCTCTACATCCTCTTTCTTCTCCTTTGACCTTTCCAGGTCAACTAGTTCATTCAACTCTTCTAAGGGGAGAGAGATGACACTGTCTATGTCATAGTTCCTTGTCTGCAGATAATTTATCCTGACTGTCCTTAACTCATCATTCTGAGTATGTGGTGTGGGGGCAGCCCTGATAGCATACTCCATGAGTCTTCAAGACTCAGCAGAGGAGCATTCTCCCCTTAGTCTCCTTTTCCTTTCTTTTTCCTCCTCCTCAATATCCTCAAATGTCATCTTTCTTTTCCTTTGTCACTCACAGACCTTTGTGACTCAGGGTGGAGAGAGCTTTGGCCTTCATTGCATGTTGTAGCATTTGTGCTCTGGCCAGAGAGAGGTTGAGAAACACCTTCACCAGCAGGGGTCTCAATAGGAATGTGGATCTCGGCAGTAGTTGATGATGATGAGATAGGGGTCTCAGGTTCTATCACTGGGCCTTTAGTCAAGGTTTCCCCTATGAAACTAATCTTAGGGACTGCCTCAACATCCAATCGACTGATGGCAAAGCCTGATTCCCTAAGTCTTCTTCTTAAGCTGAACTCTGTATTCTTTGAGCCAATCTGTCAGCTTGTCTTGATTTGCTTGGGTTGACAAGTGGCATGTTGACTAAATCTAGACCTTCATAGTAGTTCAAAGTCTACAAATTGAAGACTTCTTGCTGTCCTTGAACTCTTATGATGATTAGGGCTTTCTTGATGTTGTCATATCTCCACCCAATGATATGATTGGAAGTGGTGAAGATGACATAGCCCTTGGTATCCCATCCTCAAATAGACTCTGTATGAAGGAGTCTGTGTAGTCCACATCAATGTGAACTTGAGGAGGTTGTTGAGAATGTAGAATTACAAGTGAGGATGGTGAGTCCTCAATGTCCACTCTCTCTGAAAAACTCCCAGGTTCTGTAACTGTGATGACTTTCTCCCCCCTTTTTGGTAGCATCACCCACTTGCATAGGTGAGCTAGAAGATAGGTCAATCACATCCACGGGTTCTTGTGTTCCTGGTTGAGCTCTTCTTAAGGGTCTCCCAACTAGTTTTTCCTTAAGATATGAAATCTCAAGTTGCTAATCATTGATCCTGTTGTGTAAGGTAGTCACTTGAGATTCAAGGTCACTGACCTTTGAGACTAAATAGGTGCATGTTTGAGTCAGTTTGTGCACCTTTAGTCTTAGATTCCCCTCATCTTCATGAGAAGACTCATTAGGGGATGAGATGATTGGACTAAAGTCCTCTCTCTCACCACCAGCTTCAAGTTCTTGGCTGCTGGTTTTCCTCTGCTCACTAGCAATCTCAGTTGAGATATCAGTGGGGTGAGTTTCCATGGTTGAGGTCTTAATGATGTAATCACTTTCAGAAGTGAGAGCCTCTTCCATATGGACATCCGAACAGGTTCAGAAGTGTCCACCTCAGCAGTGGGTGATTGATGGGGGCTAAAACTAGGAACCTCAGAAGTACTCATCTGTCCCATGAAGCTTGGGAATTGGTTGGTTGAGATCTATAAGCTGGGGATGGTAACTGTCCCATGAAGGTTGATCACTAGAGTGTTGAGACACAGAGTGATGGCTTAAGGTAGCTTGGGCAATAAGCTCATCAAGCTAAGCATGAGGAACCTCAGCACTGATCCTTGAATAGATGGAGCGGTCTGCTCCTCACGAGAAGTGGGAGCTCCATTGTGCACTTCTTCCTGTATGGGTGAGTATATGGGGGCCTCCACAGACTAAATATTCTAAGCAGGGGTTCGTTTGGATTTTCTTTGGTAAGTGATGGTGATTTGAGGCTGTGTGGGTGGTTGGGAGGTAGCAGGTGTGGGCTCAACACTAGCTTGTGCTGCTAGGTTGTCACCTTGAGCAATGAGCTCTAACATTTTTGGGACAAGGGCTGTTTCTACCCTATAGAAGCCAACAGTGGGCTTTCTCAGTGTTTTCAAGATGACGGGCTTCATGTGTCCCAATTTAAGAATGTTACCTGTTTCCCTCAAATGTGAGCCCAGTTCACAGTTGAGAATGTACTGGACATATCTAGGAAACATGTAATATTCTAAGGAGTCTAAATTAGCAAGTAAATTGGTAAAAACAAAATAAGATTACCTGAACTTGAACCTTGAACCATTCCATGGATTATGAAGGGGAGATTCTCAAGAATCTGGTCCCATCCACCATGCTTGTTTTATAAGCTGTGGATGACCACATGGAGCAGGAATCTCCACTGGGATGAGACGTTCCCTTTCCTAAAGGTCTTTACAGAGAAATCTCCCTCATATCCCATTTGTTCAAAAGAATGATTGACAGCTTCCTTTGGGAAGAACACCTCACCTTCTTCATCATCCAGCTGAAGATGCCTATTAATGATGGCTGGAGTGATGAAGATTATTCTCCCCTGCACTGTGGCAGACAGTGCCTTCTCCCCGTCCATAATGACCTCTTGGCAGGTCTTCCAGAAATCAAGCATTTGATCCTTATAGAGAGGAGGATCAATGGTTAGGGAGGTGAAGTAGTTGGACAAAGCTAAGAATCGAAAAACCTTTGAGAAATAAGGATCTTTTTCAGAGCTTAACAAAGCAACTTGATTATGTTGCCTGTGTAGCTGCATGGTAAAGTTAGGATCATTTCTGTGAGCAAGGTTGGCCATTTTAAGGTAGCTTAAAGATGAAGAAAGAAGGAAGAAAGAAATTTCAGAGAGAAATTTAGGGTTTTAGGTTTTGGAGGAAGAACAGATGATAGAAAGAGAGGGAAATCATTGGGTTTATATGTGAGAGCGATTTCAGATAAAGTTTAATGAAAGAGGATAAACTTTGAAATCTAGATGTCGGTCCCACCTTTAAAAAAGTAGTTTAGTTTTGTTCAAAAAGTAGTTTTATTGGATGTCAAAAAGCTTCCGAAAGTTAATTATCTTGGGAAGTTTCAATTAAAAGGCTTCCGAAGCTAAAATGACTTTGGAAGATTTTCCTGAGAGTTTTGAAAATTTTGCTTCGGAAGAGAAATTAAAACTTGAGTGCTTTGTATATAAAACAACAAAGTTTCTGAGAGTTAATTTTGCTTTGGAAGTAAATGGTCCTTGAAATTAGTAAGTGTCTGAGACAAGTATCTAAGCTTCGGAAGATAGATCTAAGAACTCTTTTGAAGGTAAAATGTTCAAACAGTTATTTATTTTGAAGGCATGATTTGCTTGTGAAGTTAAAAGCATAACTTCCGAAGTATCTGAAATTTTCCAAAATCTAAGGAAAGTCTTGAAAAAGAAATTTTCATCCAAAGAAAACATGAGCTTATGAATGTGATGAACTAGACTATTAGGATCAGTGATCTAAGTTTGATTAATTAGAGAATATTGCAGCCTCCAGCAGAGCAGATTTTCTTGGTTATCTCCAAGATACTATCTCTGGACCAGGCCTTTATCTCTATCAATGATCTTCCAAGGTATTTGGCAATGAATCTTATCATTATCTCCAATCTTTCCCTTTCCAACACACTATAACCAACCCATCTAGCTTGAATCTCTTCTATTTCCAGCCTTTTGATCTCAGTGTCTAGTGTGGTTGTGTCATGACCTTGTCGAAAGAGCTGATCTATAATTTTATCCATGGATCTGCTATGAGCTTCATCAGCATCTTTGACAAGATCTTCTAAGGATTTATCTTCATCAGCATTTGACTCAGCACTTTTCTTTCTTTTATATGTGATCAGCTGTTCTGATATCAGTTCTTTCTCCACCTCCTTCTCTTTTGCAGTTTCTTTCTCATCATCAACTCTTTTTCTTTTCTTTTCTTTCACTGCCTTAGATTTGGAAGTCTCCCCCTTTTTGGTTGCATTGGGATCAGGGGCTTGAAGGCAGAAAGAGATTTGTGAACAACATCATCAATGAGGGTTTGTAGATTTGAGGATATCCTCTCATTAATGGATTTATGCACTATGTCAGTGATGATGGGAGTGATCAGAGGTAGGGAGTTTTGAAAGATAGCAACCATCTGCTTAGAGGGGTTCTGTCCCTGAGAGGTGGTGCCAAAAGTAGTGGCTGGTGGCTCAGTTAAGTGTGTAGGCTCAGTGTTTGGGGAACCTTCAATGGAAGGTGCCATCTGTGGGGTTTGTGAGGTAGATGGACTTTGATCCTGAGACATTTTGGCTAGCAACTCTTTGAGTCTACTCACCTCAGTCCCTAGGATAGTATTATGGGCTAATACATCATAGAAAAAGCCTAGGTCATCATCATCTGTGCTGAATCACCTGACCTCCTGATTGAATCAGGATGTACATGCTCTGAGTGTAGATCAGTAGAAGCATGTGCCCCTTGTTCTTGGTACTGGGGACTTCCTACCTCAGGACTATGTTCTTCATTGGCAGTTGCCTCTGGTAAGGTCTTATGGATGCCACCAACTTCATCCCGATCATTTGCTGAATCAGTAGAAGTGGCAGCCTTATGTTCTAACCTCCGTTTCTACACTTGGAGATTGAACATTGTAACCCCTGTCTTGTGGGTTATCAGAAGCATTTTGGTCCTCCCCCTCAATAGTTGAGGTATTCCTAGTGGTAAGTGGTTTCTGGGTAGGAGGTGAGGAATGCAACTGACTCAGCACTTTAGCAACTATCAGTGTTAGGCTTTAAAGGGCGGTTGCATGTGGAGATTGGTCCGAAGCAGATTGCACCTGGGGTGAGAGGTGATCTTCAATGGTAACCCTCTCAATTGAGATATGTTCCAGAAATGTGGGATCCCCAATTGTGGTTGCAATAGGATCCTGTTGAGAGGATACCTGTGCGGCTTCAGCAGGTTGAGTCTTGGACATAACTGGGAGGTTAGAACCAGTATGTATTTCCTGTGTTTGTGGTACAGGGGCATCCTCAGGGGACTCATCTCCCTGAGTATCCTTTTTGGGCTTTTTGGATTTGGGTTTGGTGGAGACTTTGGATCTGGAAGTGGAGGCTGTGGGTTCCCTCTGCTTGGGTTTTAGCATCCGGGAAGCCCCTTCAAGAGTAGGGTCTGAGTTATGTCGAGAGTATACCTCGGCTAAAACAGCTAGAGTAGGGACTCCAAGACCAACAAGGCCATCAGATTGTAATTGATTCAAAATTATGGCCATCAGAAACCTGGGATAAAGTAGCCATCTGTTTGCCACAGGTTTCTAAGCCAGATCCTTTAGTTCCATGAACACTATCTCAGAAAAATTTAGATTTTGGCGTTCAAGGATAGAGTACAATACCTGTTGCCATCGGGAAGACATCTGATCCCAAGAAGATGTCTTTGATGCAAGGCAGACATTCACCATATAAAAGATAAGTCGTTCAGCATCATGGAAGTGCTTTTTAAGTATGGTTGTAGCACTTAAGTCGCCCTCATACCCGTTATTGATGAAAGACATATCAGTGGTGCCTTTCGGGTATTCTTTAACATAGGTGCCATCATGCAAGTTTAGGTTTTGCGAATGATGTCTGCGGTGATGAGCACCTGTTTCTGGTTCACCAACGACTGGAGAGTGAGTTGGCAATCATTGTCACCAGTTGTTACAGAGACGTTGGACCAGAACTAGGTTAAGGAATCAGGGTATATGGTAGGATTCAGAAGAAAGGTGTTCGGTATGGGGAATCCACCATAAGATCAATGGTAGTGTCAAACTTGTTCCAGAAGGCCAATTTCGAAAGGTAGGCAACACAGTTGTGTTGGGGTTTTAGTTTCATAGTTGCCATTGTTGAGAGAGAAAGGTTTGAAAACGGCTAATGAAACGTTTGGCTATAAGTGCAGGTATTTATATGTTTAGAAAAGGCTGAAAAGAAAACGACTGAAAGTGTTGGTGTTGTCATCAGTTGTTCTGAAAACAACTGAAGACTTGGTTTTAACTATCAGACGTTTGAAAACAACTGAAGACTTGGTTTTAGTCATTAGTTGTTGTGGAACTACTGAACACCTTGGTTTTGTCATCAGCTATTGTAAACGCTGAGGACTTGGTGTTAGTCATCAGTAGTTGTGAAACTACTAAAGACATGGTTTTGTCATCACTATTTAAGGTGAAACAACAGTTTTTGGAAACGACTGAAGAGAAAATTCTCATCGGTAGTTTTCGTCATTCTTAGCTTTTCAGCTGTTTCATACTGTCCTCAACACTTACTCATCAGTCTGTTTGGCTGTTTTCAGTTGTTTCATAGGACATCAGTACTTATCTGTTTATACTGACATCAGTAGTTGTAACTACATCAGTAGTAACAGAATCAGTACATGTTTGTGACATGGTTACTAATGATCATCAGTACTTATTTACTGAGATCATCAGTAGTTATCACTTATTCTAGCTGCAGCATACCAAGCCTTAACACAAGGTTTCGGAAAGTTGAACTATCCAAAGGCTTGGTAATATATCTACAAGCTCATCAGCACTAGGCACAAACTTTGGATAAATCAGACCTTTTTCAAAACAATCCCTTATAAAACGGTGTCTGATCTCTATATGTTTGGTCCTAGAGTGCTGGACTGGATTCTTGACAATGCACAGAGCTGAAGCACTATCCATTAATAATGGAGTCTTATTCTCTGTAATGCCATAATCCAATAGTTGGTTTTGAAGCCAAAGTACCTGAGATGTACAACTTGCAGCAGCAATGTACTCTGCTTCAGCAGTGGATGTAGCAACAGATGTTTGTTTCTTACTCTGCCAAGGAATCAAACAGTTGCCTAGGAATTGACATCCACCAGAAGTTGACTTTCTGGTTAACTTACACCCTGCATAGTCACTATGAGAAAAAGCAACTAATTTGCATGAGTGGCTAGTGGAATACCAAAGACCTAGAGATTGTGTACCTTGCAGATATCTAAAGATTCTCTTGACTGCAATCAAATGAGACTCTTTAGGAGTAGCCTGAAATCTAGCACAAACACAAGTTGCAAACATGATATCTGGTCTAGAAGTTGTTAAGTACATCAAGGACCCAATCATACATCTGTAAAGTGTTTCATCAACAGCTTTACCTTTCTGATCTACATCCAGTTATGTGGTTTTGCACATGGGAGTAGAACAGGGATTACAATTTTGTAAATCAAACTTATTCAAAAGTTCTTTTGTAAATTTTGATTGATGAATAAAGGTTCCATCCACCTTTTGTTTGATTTGCAAGCCTTGAAAGAACTGTAATTCTCCCATTGCACTCATTTCAAACTTTTGTTTCATTAAACTTGTAAAATCATCACACAACTAGGATTAGAGGATGCAAAAATAATATCATCAACATAAATTTGAACAAGTAGCTTATGCCGATCCATTTTCTTAATAAACAAAGTTTTATCTATGGAACCTCTAGTGAAAGTATTGTTAAGTAGAAAATTTGAAGGTGTTTCATACCAGGCTCTAGGAGCTTGCTTCAACCCATAAAGAGCCTTATCAAGTTGATACACCCAATCAGGATGTGTATTGTCCTCAAAACCTGGTGGTTGACACACATAAACCTCTTCTTTTATTTTACCATATAAAAATGCACTTTTGACATCCATTTGAAAAACTTTAAGATTGTGGAATGCAGCATAGGCTAAGAACAATCGAATTGCCTCTGGTCTGGCTACAGGGGCAAAGGTTTCATCGTAATCAATACCTTCTTCTTTTGAAAACCCTGTACAACTAGTCTAGCCTTGTTCTTGACAATAAGCCCATTTTCATTAGTTTTATTCCTAAACACCCACTTAGTGCCTATTGCACACTTACCTGGGGGTAGAGGAACCAATTCCCACACTTGCTGCTTTTTGAACTGAAGTAGCTCAAGCTGCATGGCTTCAACCCATCCATTGTCTCTCAAAGCAACATGATAGTTCTTTGGCTCTAGCTGACTGATGAAGAGAGCATAGAAGCAGAAGTTAGACAATTGACTTCTGGTTGAGACACCAACATTGATATCACCAATAATTTGAGACATGGGATGATTCTTCAGCTCTTGGTATACTATAAGATCAGTGCAAGTGTTTGTAGCCGGTTCAGCAGTAGCAGATGATGATCCAGATTCTTGAAACCAAGTATTAGATGGCAAGTCAAATGATGTAAAGGAGTCAGAAATTTCATCAGCATTTGTTGTGGATGGAGCTGCAGAAGCTACAGGAACATCAAGTTTAGCAGACTCAAGCACTTGGTCACTAAACTTGAAAAGGAGAGTATTGATATCATCATCATCTTCAGTACCAACAGGTGGAAGACATGCTGCAGAAGATGATTTATGCATATGATCTGCAACAGCTGGAGGTGATAAGGAACATATTGTAGTATGTCCAAATCAAATAACTCCACAGGGTTTTGTGGAATCTTGTCCTTTGGATATTCATTAAACTTCACATGCAGAGTCTCTTCAACTATCTTTGTTCTGCAGTTGAAGACTCTGTATGCCTTGCAAGTAGATGAATAACCAACAAAATACCCTGCATCCACCTTAGGATCAAATTTGTGGAGTTGATCCTTTATGTTGAGAATGAAACAAGACACCCAAAGGCTTTGAAAAATGAAATCAATGGAGCCAAATGATGTAGAACTTCATATGGAGTCTTCATCAACCTCTGATTTACTAACACTCTATTTTGCACATAGCAAGCTGTATTGACAGCTTCAGCCCAAAAAGTCAATGGCAAACCCGAGTTAGCCAACATAGATGTTGGACCAAAAGAACCAATGAGCCTGATCAGAGAAATCTCTAAGTCCCACAAGACATCACAACAGCTGAAGAAGACCTGATCAGCTGTTCTACAAAGTCTGAAGAATACAACTGCTGAAGTACGTCTGAAGTACTGAAGACAAAGACTGAGACAACAGCTGAAGATCTAAAGTCTGAAGACTTCAACAAGTACTGAAGACAAAGACTGAAGATCAACAGCTGAAAGACAAAGTCTGATGTTCAAGTACTGAAGACATCAGCTGATGTTAACAGCTGATGACACAGCTGAAGAGGCTTCTTCAGTTGTTGTGATGGTTTTTCTTCTTCAGTAGTTTTCTTTTCTTTTCAGTACTTGTAAACAACTGAAGAGGTTGTTCTTCAGTTGTTGTAGTGTCAGTAGTTTTATGTTTTTCAGTAGTTGTAAATAAGATGTTTAACACTTAGGAACATTTGTAAGAAGATGTCAGTTGTTGACATCTTCAGTAGTTGTTTTATATCAAACGGTTACATGTCACTTTCAAGTGACATCAGCCTACGTCACTCTTTCCTTTATAAGGAAGGATGACTCACCTGTAATCGTGCCTTTGAGGCCGACAATCTTAATGCAATATTCCTTTTGTCGGATATTTCTCTCTCTATAACAAAATTCTCTTATCGTTTTATATCAAATGATCTTGTATGAATTTGTCTAATTCTGAGCTATTCCGCTGCTATATCTGTTCAATCGATTAAACCAAGGGCTGAGATTCCAACAAATGGTATCAGAGCAGGTTAATCATTGATCGATCTAACAATTGATCATTGAAACTGCTCAATCGCTCTAAGTTTAATTGAATTAGCAAATTCGCAAGGATCTGTTATAGAGATTGAGAGTGTATCGCTTCTGGCCGTTTTATTTGAGGTTCTGTGTGGTTTTGAGCTAAATTTATTGTGATTTTACTTGAATCTGTCTGATTTTCACAATGACTACTTCTTCGAATGATCCTTTCAATACTGGATCCTCTACCAAGCCTCCGATCTTGGTGAGGAATGAGTATAACATTTGGCAGAGAAGATTGCTCCATCACCTGTCTGTCAATAGCTCAGGTGTTGGACATCTGTGGTACATGGACCACATAAGCCAATGGTGAATGATCCGGAAACAAACCAGTTGGTTCCAAAGAAGAAGGAGCAATACTCCGATGAGGACAAGAAGTTGTTTGAAATCGATGCAAAAGCCCATGGAATATTGGCTATGGCTATTCCTAATGAGATTTACTCTGGGCTTCTGCATTGTGAGTCTGCTCATGACCTCTGGAATGCCATCAAAGAACAATTTGGTGGTACTGATGAGGTTTTAGCAAACAACAGGGAAATCCTCGCCCAACAATATGAGACTTTCTCTCATAGAAAGGGTGAGACTCTGACTCAACAATTTGAGCGGTTTTCATGTTTAATTTCTGAATTGAAAATGGTTAAACATGAATATACCAGGAGTCAGATGAACCATAGATTCTTAAGATCACTGCCTGAGAGATGGAACACATATACCATTGTTCTACGCTCAAATGCTGATGTTGATCGCCTATCTCTCACCAACTTCATGGGAAACTGCTTACATTTGAGAGAGAGATAGAGCAGAAAAGGAAATTGGTTTCATCTGGCAAGCTCACTGAGGATTTTGTCCAAGGGAACACTGCCCTGATTGGACATCAAGACTCAGAATATGCGTCATCTGAAAGCCAGTATGATGAGCATATTGATTTCTCTACAAACACTTCTGAGCCTGCCTTTGTGAGTGTTGATAGTCATTCTGTTGGTAGTAATAGTGACAATCTATGTTTCATCATGGATGATCTCAAGGGGATTGCTGATGATGACTTAGAAGAGATGGATATTTTGAGCCAATGGCCTTGATAAATATCAGATCTCAGAAGTTCTACAAAAGAACTGGAAGGAAATTCCCAGGACTATCTGGCAAAACCAAAGTTGGTTTTGACAAGAGTAAGTTGAAGTGCCATAAATGCCACAGGCTTGGGCACTTTGCAAGAGAATGTAGATCATCTGGATCTAACTCTCCTGCACCTTTTTGACTTTCCCTGGCAATAGCCAACAAAACAGAAGGCAACAACCTGTCAATTCTGGTTATCATCATCAACCACAATCTCCTGCATATTTTGTTCCACAGGGGCCAATGCCATATCCATACCCCTGCTATTACATGCCACAACCAGGCCAGGTTCAAGCACCCACTGCTCAGCAACCACATGCACTCCCTGAGCCTCAACCATCCCAATCTCATCAACCTAATCAACTTCAACAACACAGCTTTTTCACACCAGGAGTTGTTGACGGGAGCAGTTTACCAGATGATGTGTCTGGTAATGAACAACTGTTATCAGGTGCTGTTCAACATGGTGGTGAGCATCCTTTTGGAAATCTAGCTCTCATGGCTTTGGAATTCTCTGATGGATCATCTTCAAGTACCTCTTCAACAAAGGTATCACAGGTATCCTCTGAGGCTAAGGCCAATTATGTTCTGAAACTTGCATAGCAGCATTTGCCTCTATTAGAGAAGCAAATGTGGCTTTAATCAATAAAAATATTGTTGGACCAAAAGAACCAATGAGCCTGATCAGAGAAACCTCTAAGTCCCACAAGACATCACAACAGCTGAAGAAGACCTGATCACTGTTCTACAAAGTCTGAAGAATACAACTGCTGAAGTACGTCTGAAGTACTGAAGACAAAGACTGAGACAACAGCTGAAGATCTAAAGTCTGAAGACTTCAACAAGTACTGAAGACAAAGACTGAAGATCAACAGCTGAAAGACAAAGTCTGATGTTCAAGTACTGAAGACATCAGCTGATGTTAACAGCTGATGACAACAGCTGAAGAGGGCGTCTTCAGTTGTTGTGATGGTTTTTCTTCTTCAGTAGTTTTCTTTTCCTTTCAGTAGTTTGTTTATTTTTCTTTTCAGTACTTGTAAACAACTGAAGAGGTTGTTCTTCAGTTGTTGTAGTTTCAGTAGTTTTATGTTTTTCAGTAGTTGTAAATAAGATGTTTAACACTTAGGAACATTTGTAAGAAGATGTCAGTTGTTGACATCTTCAGTAGTTGTTAAACATCAGTAGTTATAAACGGTTACATGTCACTTTCAGGTGACATCAGCCTACGTCATTCTTTCCTTTATAAGGAAAGATGACTCACCTGTAATCGTGCCTTGAGGCCGACAATCTTAATGCAATATTCCTTTTGTCGGATATTTCTCTCTCTATAACAAAATTCTTTTATCGTTTTATATCAATTGTTCTTGTTTGAATTTGTCTAATTCTGAGCTATTCCGCTGCTATATCTGTTCAATCGATTAAACCAAGGGCTGAGATTCTAACAAATGTAGAGCTAGAACAAACATTTCCAAAAATAAAGCTGAGTTTGAGTCTGTGCTAAAAGAGAAAACTGATGAGATTTACAAATTAAAATGCCAAATTTCTGATGATAAGGCTAGGGAGGATGTACTCTTAGAGAAGTACAAAGACCTCAAAGATACTCTTGCTGTCACCCAGGTAGAGTGTGATCGATGGGTACAATCTTGCAAGGGCTTTGAAATGCTTCTTAGTAAGCAACAGCTTCCAATGTGAAGTTTGGAATTGGTTATAATCACACTGCTCCTCCTACAGTTTTTGCTTCAAGAGCAGGAGCAGAATCTGATGGAGAAAGTAATGACCAATCCACCTCATCATGTGATTCACTACTTGATAAAGCACCATCAGTAGTTGAAGTCAGTAGTAATCCCTCTGTGAACCTATCAGCTGAAATTGATGGTTCAACTGCTGACACTCACATGATCAATGAGTTGATCAACCCAAGTGTTATTCCTAGAAGTACTAAGGGTACTGGAGTGCAGAGGATAACATCTGGAGTTCAAATCCTAATGACTGACAGCACTGAAGAGAAGAAAACTGTCAGTAGGAAGGATTTGAAGCCTACTAAGGAAGTTGACAAGAAGGCAAAAAGTGCTTCTAAACTGCTGAAGAGCAAGTCTTCAGTAGTTTCATCTTCTTTAGTTGATGATCAACAGAAGATGAAGAAGAAACCATGTGAAATATGTGGTCTATTCAATCATCTCACAGATGATTGTTGGTACAAAAAGGGATCCAAACTCAAACAAAAAGAGAAAATTAAAGAAAACTTGGCTAAAATGAAAACTGAGTTTGAGTCCAAGTTTGTACCAGCAGCATCAAATCCTGTTACTCCTATGACCAAAAAGAAATCTAAAAAGGAAGGAGTGCAACAGGCAATAGCTGAGGTTGCTCAAAAGAAGATGGTGCAACACAAGAACTCATCATCAAACACCAATACCAATGTGTCTGAAGAGCTGAAAGCTCTCTCCCAGAATCAGACACAACTGCTAATGATGGTTCAACATCTGTTGGGAAGAGTTAACCAACTTGATGGCCCTGTGTTGAAACCCCAGAAAAGGAGATCCAAGCCGAAGGATTCCTCTTCTACACCATCTCCTTCACCTCAAGCTATTGTGTCCAATAAACCTGTTAGTTTACCATCTGTTGATGAGACCAGGCCCAAAACCAAAAAGGTTTGGGTCTCCAAAACTAACTGATTGTTTATTTATGCAGGTTTCTTCAACATGCCAAAGTAGCATCTGGTATGTAGACAGTGGGGGATCTAAGCATATGACTGGGAACAACTCACTTCTTAATGACTACTCTCCAGGAAGGAAGGGATTTGTTTCCTTTGGCAATGATGCAAGAGGTTACATCATCGGGAAGGGCTTTGTTTCCAATGGGGAAATAAAGTTTGATGATGTCAACCATGTGGAAAATCTCAAGTATAATCTCTTGAGTGTCAGTCAATTGTGTGACAAAGGCCATGTTGCCCTTTTCACAAGCCAGAACTGCAGGATTCTGTCATCCAAAGTTCTGAGTTTGATTGACAAGGTATTGGATGCTCACACTCTCCTGAAGGCCAACAGGACAAGAAGAGTGTATGCCTTAGATCTTTCCAAGAAAATTGATATCAAAGGCCATCCTTGCCTATTTTCCAAGGCCTCTCCTCAAGAATCTAATCTATGGCATAGAAGGATGGGACATGTTAACTTCAAAAACATGAATCAACTGATACACCATAGTTTAGTAAGGGGACTGCCTATGAAGGAGTTCAAGTGTGAAAACAACTGCACTGCTTGTTTGAAAGGAAAACAGCACAAGGTTTCATTTCCATCTATTGAAGAACCAAAGTCCACTGCCTGCTTACAACTTCTTCACATGGATCTCTTTGGTCCTGTGAGAGTGATGAGCATGGCACAAAAGAATATTGTCTGGTAATTGTGGATGATTATCCAGATTTGTATGGACTTTCTTTCTACATTCAAAGGATGAAGCTGCACAGAAGATCATAAACTTTGTGTTGTATGTTGAGAAGTAGTATTCCCTTTCAGTCAAGTGTATTAGAAGTGACAATGGAACAGAATTCAGGAACAATACACTTGATGAGTTCTACCTTTCCAAGGGAATAAAGAGACAGTTTAGTATTCCAAGAACTCCTGAACAGAATGGAGTTGTGGAGAGAAAGAACAGGACCCTCATTGAAGCTGCAAGGTCTATGTTGGCTGATTCTGGACTGCCATTGACCTTTTGGGCTGAAGCTGTCAACATAGCATGCTATGTGCATAATAGAGTGCTAATAAATCAGAGGTTGATGAAGACTCCATATGAAGTTCTACATCATTTGGCCCCTCTCATTTCATTCTTTAGAGCATTTGGGTGTCCCTGTTTCATTCTCAACACAAAGGATCAGCTCCAGAAATTTGATCCTAAGGTGGATGCAGGGTATTTTGTTGGTTATTCATCAACTTGCAAGGCATACAGAGTCTTCAACTGCAGAACAAAGATGGTTGAAGAGACTTTACATGTCAAGTTCAATGAATCTCCAAAGGACAAGATTCCACAAAACCCTGTGGAGCTCTTCGATTTGGACATACTGCAATATGTTCCTTATCAATCTCCTGCTGTTGCTCCTGTCAACAGTTCACCACCTGGCATTACTACTGATGATGATGATGATAGTAGTAATCACCTCTTCAGGTTTAGTGATCAACTGCCTGAGTCCTCTAAACCTGATGCTCCTGTAGCTCCAGCAGCACCATCCACAACAAATGCTGATGAGATTTCTGCATCCTCAACTTCATTTGAGTTGCCACCATCTTCATGGTTTCAAGAATCTGCATCAACATCTGCTGCTGCTGAAGACCCTACAAACACTTGCACAGATTTGATTGTTTACCAAGAGCTGAAAAATCCCCAATATCTCAAATCCTTGGTGATATCAATGCTGGTGTCTCAACCAGAAGCCAGTTGTCCAATTTCTGCTTCTATGCTCTCTTCATCAGTCAGCTAGAGCCGAAGAACTATCATGTTGCTTTGAGAGACAATGGATGGGTTGAAGCCACGCAGCTTGAGCTTCTTCAGTCAAGAAACAGCAAGTGTGGGAGCTTGTTCCTCTACCCCCAGGTAAGTGTGCAATAGGCACTAAATGGTGTTTAGGAATAAAACTGATGAAAATGGGCTAATTGTTAAGAACAAGGCCAGACTGGTTGTGCAGGGTTTTGCACAAGAAGAAGGTATTGATTATGATGAAACCTTTGCCCCTGTAGCCAGACTGGAGGCAATTCGATTGTTTTTAGCCTATGCTGCACTCCACAATCTTAAGTTTTCCAAATGGATGTCAAAAGTGCTTTTCTATATGGTACAATAAAAGAAGAAGTTTATGTGTGTCAACCACCAGGCTTTGAGGATAATAAGCACCCAGAATGGGTATATAAGCTTGATAAAGCTCTTTATGGGTTGAAACAAGCACCTAGAGCTTGGTATGAGACCTTATCAAACTTTCTTCTACAGAATAATTTCACTAGAGGCTCCATAGATAAAACTTTATTTATTAAGAAGGTGGATCAGCATAAGCTACTTGTTCAAATTTATGTTGATGATATTATATTTGCATCCTCTGATCCCCAATGTGTGAGGATTTCCAAACCTTAATGCAACAGAAGTTTGAAATGAGTGCAATGGGAGAATTACAGTTCTTTCTAGGTTTGCAAATCAAACAAAAAGCTGATGGAATTTTCATTCATCAGTCTAAAATACAAAAGATCTTTTGAATAAGTTTGATTTACAAACCTGTAAATCCTGTTCTACTCCCATGTGCAACACCACACAATTGGATATTGATCAGAAAGGTAAAGGTGTTGATGAAACCCTTTACAGATGTATGATTGGTTCCTTGATGTATTTAACAGCTTCTAGACCAGAATTATGTTTACTACATGTGTTTGTGCTAGATTTCGGCTGCACCTAAGGAGTCTCATCTGATTGCAGTCAAGAGGATCTTTAGATATCTGCAAGGTACACAATCTCTAGGCTTATGGTATTCCACTGGACATTCTTGCAAATTAGTTGCTTTCTCTGATAGTGACTATGCAGGATGTAAGTTGACCAGGAAATCAACTTCTGGTGGATGCCAATTCCTAGGCAACTGTTTGATTTCTTGGCAGAGTAAGAAACAAACATCTGTTGCGACATCCACTGCTGAAGCCGAGTACATTGCTGCTGCAAGTTGTACATCCCAAATACTATGGCTTCAGAATCAACTTTTGGATTATGGCATTACAGAGACTAAGACTCCATTATTAATGGATAGTGCTTCAGCTCTTTGCATTGTCAAAAATCCTGTCCAGCACTCTAGGACCAAACATATAGAAATTAGACATCATTTTATAAGAGATTGTTTTGAAAAGGGTCTAATTAATCCTATGTTTGTGCCTAGTGCTGATGAGCTTGCAGACATTTTTACTAAGCCTTTGGATAGTTCAACTTTCCACAACCTGGTGTTAAGGCTTGGTATGCTGCAGCTAGAATAAGTGACAACTACTGATGATCTCAGTAATACTGATGATCATTGGTAACCATGTCACATATAAGTACTGATGAGTTATTTTACCCTCAGTAGTTTTTAAAACTACTGAAGGCTAATGCTTTAAGTACTGTACTTTATCTGTTCTAAACTACTGATGTAGTTACAACTACTGAATTCAGTAGAAACAGATAAGTACTGATGTCCTATGAAACACTGAAAACAGCAAAAAGACTGATGAGTAAGTGTTGAGGACAGTATGAAACAGCTGAAAGGCTATGAATTGACGACAACTACTGATGAGTACTCTCTCTTCAGTAGCTCACAACTGCTGTTTCTTTATAAACAACTGAAGCAATACCATGTCTTCAGTAGTTCACAACTACTAATGACTAATACCACGTCTTCAGTTGTTTACAACAACTGACGGCAAAACCACGGTCTTCAGTAGTTTCACAACTACTGGACTAATACCAAGTCCTCAGTGTTTCAACATCTGAAGTCCAACTTGTCTTCAGTAGTTTTTAAAACTACTGATGCCTAAATCAGGACTTCAGTTATTTCAACGTCTGATAGTAAACACCATGTCTTCAGTTGTTTTATAACTGCTGACCACACCAATACCATCAGTCGTTTCAAACTTCTGAACGTTAATACCACGTCATCAGTAGCTTCAAATACTGATGACTAACACCAAAACCTTCAGTCGTTTCATAACCCGTACCCTATATATATACCTGTTTCCCTCTTTCAGAGTTTTTCATTCTTTCACGACCTAAAATTTCAAAAGCTCTGAAAACCTTTCACCTTCATTAATGGCGACCATGCAACTCAAACCTCGACACAACTGTGTCGCGTACCTCACAAAATCGCCCTTCTGGACCAAATTTGATAATGCTATAGATCTTATGGTCCAATCCCCACTGAAAATGGCTTTCCTCTTAAATCCAATCATTTATGCCGATTCGCTACGTCAGTTCTGGATGAATGCGACCGTTAATGGAGAATCTATCCATTCATCTATCAACTCGCATAAGGTGGTCATCTCTACTGCTACCATCCGCCAGACATTACTGTTAGATGATGCTGCCTACCCTGTTGGATATCCTAAGCGCCAACTTGATCTTTCATTTGGACAACATGGATATCAGGGTGATCTTAGTGCTTCAACAATCCTGAAGAAACATTTTCCAGATGCTGAACGATTATTATTTCATATGGTAAATGTTTGCCTGGCTCCGAAGACTTCCTCTTGGGATCAACTGTCTTCCAGATGGCAACAGGTATTGTTCTCTATCCTTGAACAAGAACCACTAAACTTTTCTGAAATAATTTTTCTTGAACTCAAGGATATGGCCACAAAACCACTTTCTAACCGTTGGATACTATATCCTCGGTTTCTAATGGCCATAATAGAGAATCAGCTTTCTGCTGAGGGACTAGTTGGTCTGGGAGTCCCTGCTTTGGCTGTATTGCCGGAGGTATACTCCCGACACAACACTGACCAAACTCTCAAACAGGCTGCCAAGTTGCGCAAACCCACGCAGCTGGAACCCACAGCCTCCACTTCCACATCCAAAGTCCCCTCCAAACCCACAAAGAAGAAGCCTAAGAAAGCTACTCAGGGAATTGAGTCCCCTGTGGATGCTCCTGCTGCACCAACGCAGGTTATCTCTGCTCGAAATAACCCCCCAGTAGAGACTATGACTCCACCAGCTGAAGCCGCTCAGGTTGCCTCTCAAAAGGAACCTGAAGCAACCTCTCAAAGGGAAGCCACACTGCTGGGATCCTCCTCACTTGAGGGATTACCATTGAAGAGCACCACTTGTCCCGGTGCACACTGCTTCCACACCCTCTCCTGATGCAACCGCCCCTCAAAGCCCTACTATCATTGTTGCAAAAGTGCTGACGCAGTTGCATTCCTCACCCCCCACCCAGACACCAATTACTACTGGGATAACCTCAACACCTGAGTGGGAGGATCACAATGCTTCTGTCAACCCACAGCACAGGGGTTATCATGTTCCATCTTCTAGTGTAGATAAGGAGGTGCGAACTTCTGGTGAGGTGCCACTGTCTCTGTCTCAGCAAATGACCAGGGTGCAGTTGGTAACATCTCTAAGACCTCACCAGTGGCAACAGCTGATGAAGGACATAGTCCTGAGGCTGGAAGTCCCCAGTACCGAGAACAAGGGGCACATGCTATACTTGATCTACACTCAAGGCATGTTCATTCTGACTCTGTCAGGAGGTCAGGTGATTCAGTATCCACTGATGATGACCTGAGCTTCTTCTATGATGTAGTTGCTCAAAACACCATTCTAGAGGATGAGGTTAGCAGACTCAAAGAGCTGCTGGCCAAGATGTCTCAGGATTCAAGTCCATCTGCCACCACAATACACCCACAGATGGCACCTTCTTCTGAAGGTCCCCTACACACTGAGCCAGTATATACTTCCAAGCCACCAGCCTCTGCTTTCGGCACTGATTCTCAGGAACAGAACCATCCTGATCAATTAGTTACTAATCTTCAAACATCCCTCCCTCTCATTACTCCCATGATCACCGATATTGTGATCAAAACCATTGATGAGAGGCTTCCTACAATAATACAACCCTTGGTGGAGGAGTTGGTGACTAAATCCCTTTCTACTGCTCAAACCCTTGCACCCAATGCAACCAAAAAGGGGGAGAGTCAGTTAGTTAAAGGAAAAAGGAAGAGGATAGAGGGAGAAGGAGAAGGCGAAAGAATCTAAGTTTGTGAAGGGAGCTGAAGTGAATGAAAGTCAAAAAGACTTTCATGTCACATATCAAAAGAGAAAAGGAGAGTCTGAGAAGGAGAAGGAGCTGAAGGATATGGTGAAAGAAGCTGACGCCAACCATAACCGTTCAATGGATAAAATCATTGAGCAGTTGTATAGGCAGGGTTTTGACATCAAACAACTAGACTCCGAGATCAGAAGGATGGAACAGAGGAGATCAACTCAAGATGGGCTAGCTATGATGCCTTAGAAAGAGAAAGGCTGGAGATAATGATCAGATTTATAGCTAAATACTTGGGAAGATCTCTAATGGAAATAAGGGCCTGGACCAGGGACAACATCTTGGCAATAACCACCAAGATTTGTTCGTCTGAAGAATACTCCAAAGGTTTAGTGATTGAGGTATTGAATGAAGCTGGGGTTGGGAATCGAAAAGAACTGACAAAATTTACCAAAGCCTCCCTTACAGCCAAAATGCTAAAACAGTCTGAAAAGCCTCAATCCTCAAAATCACTATCTCCAAACCCACTAAAACAACTCCTTTACCCTCTAAACCAACCATCCAACCACAAAACCAAATCCTTTACCCTAAACCCACTGCCAGTGATGTACCTAGCCAAAAGAAAAGAAAGGTACTGAGGCCTGATGAAGATGAAGAGGAGGATGAAGACAGACTGCCACTCTCTGCAGTCATTACTTTGCCTAAGGCTAAACCAATGTCCATCACTCCTGCTTCTCAAATGCATGATGTAATGATAAAGATTGAAGAGGAACAGATGCAAAAACATGATGAAGAAATGCTGAAAAGCATTGACAAAGCATATGCTACATCCTCTTCAATGATCAGCATGAAGAAAGAAGTATTAAGATTGTACACCCTTGCTAATACCTTTCAATACCAAAGGGAAAGAGTAAGGATATGGCCTGATCCTAGGGTGGCACACCGGATTGTCAAGAAAGAAATTCCTTCAAGATACAAGGGCCAAGTGAAGAGAGTTGTCGACGAAGACATCACTGTGGTGCTTGTAGTGTCCCCTTGGGAAATTGTTGAAGAGTTCAAGAAAGCCTATGAAGCCAAACAACCACCTCAAAAGATGTTAGAGAACAAAATTATAAAGAAGGGATTGGTTTACAAACGACTTGAAAACTTCAAACAAGAAGAGCTCAACCTGCTCTTAGAAGGGACTCATCCAGATGAGTTTGCTTATAGACAAATAACCACGGTTGAGCTCAAGAATGGAAAACAGGCTAAGTACATATCTGAAGTGTATCGCCGAGAAGGATTATTTGATGGTGTGCCCGACGTGCTGACAATGGATGAGCAAATCATTTTTAAGGGCTTACACCAGGGAATCATATAGGCTGATACACGGGAAGTAGATCTCATGGTTGGGGCAACAGCTCGGTGTCCAAGTCCCCAATACAGAGCTCCCAACCATATCATGCCAAACAGATCATCAGAGACTTCTTCCCAGGCCGGTGCTGAAAAAGGGTCACTTCTCATCTGATCAAGAGGATAAAAAGACCAATCTATCTGCCGAAATAAGTGGGACTCGTCAATAACTTAGAGGTTTTGGCTGCATTGGTTCAGGGGGAGTTTGTTGGACCAAAAGAACCAATGAGCCTCATCAGAGAAATCTCTAAGTCCCGCAAGACATCACAACAGCTGAAGAAGACCTGATCAGCTGTTCTACAAAGTCTGAAGAATACAACTGCTGAAGTACGTCTGAAGTACTGAAGACAAAGACTGAGACAACAGCTGAAGATCTAAAGTCTGAAGACTTCAACAAGTACTGAAGACAAAGACTGAAGATCAACAGCTGAAAGACAAAGTCTGATGTTCAAGTACTGAAGACATCAGCTGATGTTAACAGCTGATGACAACAGCTGAAGAGGGCTTCTTCAGTTGTTGTGATGGTTTTTCTTCTTCAGTAGTTTTCTTTTCTTTTCAGTACTTGTAAACAACTGAAGAGGTTGTTCTTCAGTTATTGTAGTGTCAGTAGTTTTATGTTTTTCAGTAGTTGTAAATAAGATGTTTAACACTTAGGAACATTTTTAAGAAGATGTCAGTTGTTGACATCTTCAGTAGTTGTTAAACATCAGTAGTTATCAAACGGTTACATGTCACTTTCAAGTGACATCAGCCTACGTCACTCTTTCCTTTATAAGGAAGGATGACTCACCTGTAATCGTGCCTTTGAGGCCGACAATCTTAATGCAATATTCCTTTTGTCGGATATTTCTCTCTCTATAACAAAATTCTCTTATCGTTTTATATCAAATGATCTTGTATGAATTTGTCTAATTCTGAGCTATTCCGCTGCTATATCTGTTCAATCGATTAAACCAAGGGCTGAGATTCCAACAATAGACCTTGCAGCTTCAATTAAGGTCCTATTCTTTCTCTCCACTACTCCATTTTGTTCTGGAGTCCTTGGGATGCTAAACTGCCTCTTGATTCCTTTTGATAGATAAAAATCATCAAGTGTATGGTTTCTGAATTCAGTTCCATTATCACTCCTTATACACTTTACTGATAGGGAATACTGCTTCTCAACATACAACACAAAGTTTATAATCGTCTGAGCAACCTCAACCTTTGAATGCAACAAGAAAGTCCATACAAATCTGGAGTAATCATCCAATAGGAGGGAATGAGACTTTGTGTTGTTTTTCTTTTAAACAAGCAGTGCAGGTTTCATCACAGTGGAACTCCTTTATTGGTAGACCTCTCACTAAACTATTGTGGATCAGCTGATTCATGTTTTTGAGATTAACATGACCCGGCCTTCTATGTCACAGTTTAGATTCCTGAGGAGAGGCTTTGGAGAACAGACAAGGAAGACCCTTCAAATCAATCTTCTTTGACAAATCCAAGGCATATACTCTTCCAATCCTGTTGGCCTTCAGGAGAGTATGATCATCCAATACCTTGTCAATCAGCCTCAAAACTTGGGAAGACAGAATCCTACAGTTCTGGCTTGTGAAAAGTGCAACATGCCCTTTATCACACATCTGACTGACACTCAATAGATTATACTTGAGATTCTCCACATGGTTAACATCATCAAATCTGATATCTCCATTAGACACATATCATTTCTTGATGATGAAACCCTTGGCATCATTTCCAAATGAAACAAATCCCTTCTTTCCTTGAGAGTAGTCATTAAGAAGAGAACTGCTCCCAGTCATATGCATAGATCCTCCACTGTCTACATACCAGATGCTCCTTTGGCATGCTGAAGAACCCTGCATTTATCATAAAGAACTAGTTAGGTTTTGAGACCCAAACCTTTTTGGTTTTGGGTCTGTTTTCATCAATAGATTTAAGCATAACTTGTTTCTTATGATTAACAGCTGATGAAGAAGGAGATAGTGCTGAAATGAATTCCTTGGATTTGGGCTTGGAATGCCTTTTCAGTGGTTTGATCACAGGTGCATCTAGTTGGTTAACTCTCCCCAACAAATGCTGGACCATCATAACAAGTTGTGTCTAATTTGTAGCTAAAGCTTTCAGCTCTTGTGACATATCAGTACTTGTGTTTGATGAGTTCTTGTGACCCACCATTTCCTCCTTAAAATTCACAGACTTAGTCTGATGTTTATCATGAGGAGCATTATCAGCTATTTTATGATAAACCCTATCCTTCCTTTTGGATTTGGTTGAAGGCTTAGGTTTATCACATTGGGATGACTGTGGTACAAACTTAGTCTCAAACTCATTTTTCATTTCATCCATCTGGATTTTAATGAGCTTATCTCTGTTGAGTTTGGAACCCTTTTTGTACCAACATTCATCAGAAAGATGATTGATGTTACCACATATTTCACATGGCTTATTCTTCATCTTGGATTGATCAACTGCTAATGTGGAAACTACTGAAGGGTGCTCTTCAATACTTTCCTCCTTTCAGTACTTTTGTTTAGTACTGAAGGATGTGTAACAACTTAAGACTTGTTCTTCAGCTGTTCTCTATTAGCAGTTGTTAATCCTTTTATTTTAGCTGATTTGAAATGCTTTTCAGATGTTGTGACTTGCCCTTCAGTACTTGAGGTACTTTGAGGGACAACATCTGAAGTACTCAGCTTCATGTGCTTATCAGTAGTTAACCCATCAGCCAATTGATTTGCTGAGGTATCAACACTGATTTCATCTTGTGATTTTGGGTGATCACTTGAGGATGATGCACATGATGATGTGGTTTGGAAATTACTTTCACCTTCAGATTTTACTATTGGTTTTGGAGTAAAATTTGTAGGTGGTGCAATGTGATTGTAACCTATTCCAAACTTCACATTCGAAGCAGATTGTTTGTTGAGCAGCATTTCAAATCCCTTGCAGGATGATACCCAGCGGTCACATTCAACTTGGGTAACTGCAAGTTTTTCTTTGAGATCTCTATGGTTCTCAAGAATGACCTCTAGCTTAGCCTTTTCATCATTTAATTGGCATTTAAGCTTATAAATCTCATCATCTTTATCCTTAAGGACAGACTCATATTCAGCTTTTCTTTTGGAAAGGGTTTGCTCAAGCTCTAGATTTTGATTTATTAAAGCTACATTTGCCTCTCTAATAGAGATAAATGCAGCTATGCAAGATTCAGAATATAGCTTGGCCTTAGCCTTAGAGGATACCTGGGTTACCTGTGATGAAGATGCATTGGAGCATGAACTATCAGTAGATTCTAGGGCCATGAGAGCTAGATTCCCAAAAGGATGTTCACCACCATGTTGACCATCACCAGCAAATAATTGCTCATTACCAGAGAGATCATCTGGTAAACTGCTCCAGTCACAATACCAGGGGTGAAGAAGTTATGATGAGGTTGTGATTGAGATGATTGAGATGGTAGAGGATCAGGTAGGGCTTGAGGTTGTTGTGCAATAGGAACTTGAACGGATTTGGGTGTGGCATGTAATAGCAGGGATATGGATATGACATTGGACCCTAAGGGACAAAATACGCAGGAGATATAGGTTGTGAATGATGACGAGAACTAGCAGGATGTTACCCTCTGTTTTGTGGACTATTGCTTGGAAAAGTCATAAAGGTGCAGAGGAGTTAGATCCAGATGATCTACACTCTCTTGCAAAGTGTCCAAGCATGTGGCATTTGTGACACCTCAACTTACTCTTGTCAAAACCAACTTTGGTTTTGCCAGAGAGTCCTGGATATTTCCTACCAGTTCTCTTGTAGAACTTTTTATATCTGATATTAATCAAGGCCATTTGGCTCAAAATATCCATCTCTTCTAAGTCATCATTAGCAATACCCTTAAATCATCCATAATGAAACACAAATTGTCACTATAATAGCCTGACTGACTGTCAACCCTAATAAATGCATGATCTGAACCGTTTGAGGAGAAATCTATATGCTCATTATAATTGCTTTCTGATGCAGCATATTCTACTCATGACCAACCAAGGCAGTGTTCCCTGGTACATAGTCATCAGTGAGCTTTCCTGATGATGCCATTTTCCTTTTCTGCTCTATCTCTCTTTCAAATATAAGCAGTTTCCCATGGAGTTGGGTGAGAGATAGACTATCCAGATTTGCACTGGAGCATAGAACAATGGTATATGTGTCCCATCTCTCAGGCAGTGATCTGAGGAATCTGTCGTTCATCTGACTATTAGTGTATTCATGTTTGACCATTTTCAGCTCAGAGATCAAACAGGAAAAACGCTTAAACTGTTGAGTTAGTGACTCACCCTTCCTATGAGAGAATGTCTCATATTGTTGGGCAAGGATTTCTCTGTTGTTTGCTAAGACCTCATCTATTCCACCAAATTGTTCCTTCAATGCATTCCAGAGGTCATGAGCAGTTTCACGATGCATAAGCCCAGAATAGATTTCATTCGGTAGTGCCATGGCCAGAATTCCATGCGTTTTAGGATCAATCTCAAACAGTTTTCGATCCTCATCTGAGTATTGTTCCTTCTTCTTCGGAACCACTTGGTTGGTTTCCGGATTGTTCACCATAGGCTTGTGTGGACCATGTACCACAGATGTCCAACAACCTGAACTGTTAACAGACAGGTGATGAAGCATTCTTCGCTGCCATATGTTATACTCAGTCCTAACCAGCATCGGAGGCTTGGTTGAGGAACCGGTATTGTGAGGGTCATTAGAAGGAGTAGTCATTCTCAGATTCAACCAAATTCAATTAAGTTTTAACTGATTTGGTGCAAAACACAACAAACTCAACATGAACCAAGAGAAAACTCAAAGCAGATAAACGAAAGCTGCAGAAATTCAATGATCTATAACCAATTCTTGCAAATATGCTAATTCAATCAAACTTAGATATCAAATAGCAGTTTCAGTGATCAATTGTTAGATCGATCAATGATTAACCTTGCTCTCATACCATTTGTTAGGATTAGTGATTTAAGTTTGATTAATTAGAGAATATTGTAGCGGAATTCGAACAATGAATTAAACAATTCACAAGAACACAATTGATATTCAATGTAACAGTACACGGTTATCGAAAGAGAGAATTTTGCAAAAGAAATATTTCATTTGTATACTTTCGTGGTGGCTCAATGTCACACTTTACAACTAGGTCAACATTCCTTATATAGGATATGTGACGTCTGCTAATGTCACTTGATAGTGACATCTAACAGAATTATTCAAACTACTGAAACTATGCAAACTACTGACAATGTTCTCAACTACTGATTACATCTCAGAGAATGCTTAAGTACAAAAACATAAAACTACTGAATTACAACTACTGAAACTATAACTACTGAAAAGTAAATTACAAGTACTTAAATGAAACCATCACAACTACTGAAGTTAATTACTTCAGCTGTTGTGACAACTACTGATCACTTTGGTCTTCAGTCTTTGTCTTTAGTCTTTGTCTTCAGTCTTTGTCTTCAGTCTTTGTTCTTCAGTACTTTACTTTCAGACTTTGTCTTCAGACCTTGTAATCAACGGATGTCTTCAGCTGTTGGGATCTTCTTCATTAGTTGTAATGTCTGTGGGACTTAGAGGTTTTTCTGATCAGGCTCATTGGTTCTTTTGGTCCAACATAGACAACTTAGGACACATATATTTTAAGAAATAATAAGAATTTGTTTTAAGAAAAACCTACTCAAAGTTAATCATCCCATAGGTGATATAAGATATTTAAATCTCTGTTCATCAAAAGCCTTGTAAACAGATCAGCATATTGTTCATCTGTGTGAACTTTGAGTAATTTAATTAATCCCTTTTCATATTTATCTCTTATTAAATGACACCTGATATTGATGTGCTTTGTCCTTGAGTGTTGCACAAGGTTCTCTGTGATTGAGATAGCACTATTGTTGTCTATGTGAATGGGAGTCTCCTTGAAATTTAACCCATAGTCCATCATCTGATTCTGAATCCAAAGCACTTGAGCACAGCAGCTTGCGGCAGCAATGTATTTAGCTTCAACAGTTGATGCAGAGACACAGGATTGTTTCTTGCAATGCCATGAGACAACCCTTCCAAAAAGGAACTGACATCCCCCAGATGTAGACTTTGCAGTCATGTTGCAACCATAATAATCACTATCTGTATAGGCATACAGATTGAAGTCAGAATTCTTAGGATACCAAAAACCAAGCGTTGATGCACCTTTGAGCTATATTAGAATCCTCTTGACAGTGATGAGGTGAGACATCTTAGGGTTAGCTTGATATCTTGCACAGATGCATGTATCAAACATGATATCATGCTTGCTAGCACTAAGATACATAAGAGACCTAATCATAGCCCTGTATAAGTGCTCTTCTACGCACTCCCCCTCAAGATCAGGTCCATGGAGTGGTTTCTAGCTATGGGTGTCTTAGCAATCTTACAATTAGTCATGTTGAATCTCTTGAGTATGTCCTGAACATACTTTGATTGACTTATGAAGATTCTATCTTCAACTTGCTTCACTTGAATTCCCAGAAAGAAATTGAATTCCCCCATGGCACTCATTTCAAATCTATCTTTCATCAGCTGTTAAAGTCTTTGTAGAGCTTTGGATTAGTTTAACCAAAGATGATGTCATCCGTATACACTTGAACTAGCAATAAGTCATTTCCCTGTCCTTTGATGAAGAGAGTTCCATCTATAGTACCTCTTTTGTATCCATGTTTACAAAGATACTCAGACAGTGTCTCATACCATTTCCTAGGTGCCTGATGCAGCCCATAGAGAGTTTTGTCAAGCTTGCAGACATAATCAGGATGATTAGGGTCTACAAAACTAGGTGGCTGTTTGACATATACCTCTTCATCAATCACTGCATACAAAAAGGCACACTTCACATCAAGCTGAAAGACCTTGAATTTCTTTGATGCAGCAAATGCCAGGAATATCCTAATAGCTTCTAATCTTGCTACTGGAGCAAAGACATCAGTGTAGTCAGTCCTTTCTTCTTGTGTGTATCCTTGAACAACCAGTCTAGCTTTGTTCTTGATGATGATGCCTCTATCATCTTTCTTGTTCCTAAACACCCATTTGGTTCCAATGGTAGTCTTCCCGGAAGGAAGAGGACAAATGTTCCAAACTTTCTGCCTTTTGAATTGAAGCAGCTCTTGTTGCATAGATTCAACCAACTCCCATCCTTTAGAGCCTCATCAACTTTCTTTGGCTCTATCTCGGATAAGAAACAAGAGTGAAGACAACATTTGCATTATGGGTTTGTCCTCTTGTTCTTACCCCTGAGAGAACATCTCCAATGATGTTTGTGGTGGGGTGAGACTTGTGGATCCTAACCTGAGGGATCACAGCAAATTGCTGAGAAAGATCTAAATTAGAGAAATTTAGATCAGGCATAGATGTTTCTCCTACCACATCAGCACACTTTTCAATAGAGACTTGATCCAAGCAGTGTGTGACATCATTGATGTTCTCATCTATGGTGTGATTAGTGGCATCAAGAAATTCTTGGTCACTGTCACCACCACCATTGTTGTCTTCTACAATTAAGGTGTTCTTATTTGGTTATGAAGCCTCTGAGCAGGAATTTGAATGCATCCTAGATGTATCAGCTGAGTTTGTCATTGTAGTGCTGATAGAAACCTCATTTGCAGAAGTAGTTCCAACTAGAGCTGAAGATGTATGACTTGAAGATCTTCATAGCTCAAATCTTGGATCAGGATCACCCACTTGTTAGGAAGAAACACCACAAAAAACCCAAAAACCCTTTCTTTGCTGCTGCTTGTGCCGAGAGCTGTAGAGAGAGAGAGAGAAGAGTTCTTGTTTTGATTTTTCATGTATTAAGAAAGGTGGAAGGTTGAGTGTATGTCTATCTTTTAATGTGTGTGTTTTCAAGAAAAGAAAAGAGCCAATCCCACTCCTTGGGGCGGCCAAATTTTTTTGATTTAAAAGGACTTTTCCCTCTTAAACAAAATTACACACATTATATTAAACATAGTCACTAAATAAGTTATACAATTAACCATTTAATTGTATAAGTTATACACCCTTTTATTATTTGATGTTATCTAACCTATTTAAATAACATTACAAATAATATTCTTCAACAAAATATCCTAATAAGTTGTTCCATCTCATATGCAACTTATTTAGAAAACCTATTTTCTATATTTGGTGTGATTATTTAATTGCATGATCATATCGTCAATTAAATAATTGTTTGTGTTTGCAAAGCTTGTTATTGGGTATAACCCGACTTGGATCATAACGTACTAACCGCATCAATATTCTACGTGTCTTGGGCATATTGAATCCAACAATCTCCCACTTGCACAAGATTCATAGAAGATTGATGCAAGTAGTAAATACCGCCTAACAACGGTTTACTACCCTTAATATGCATGACTTATAGCCATTCAATAACATCATCCCATTCAAGTATCCTACTTGAAATGATTTAGGTGAATTAATCATCTATCCTTTTGTTTCAGATGTCATGTCAAATCCAAGGACACAGAGTGATCATTCCTTGTTGATTTAACTTATCTAGGCATTAGACATCTAACTCTCAACGAATAAGAGGAACAAATCCCATCTTGACTACATACGTTTCTCACAATCACCTTGTGTCATATCTGAACATAGTCTCATGTACTATCCATTATTTCAGAATAGCGGATAACCAGATCAAGGTATGACACTTGGTGAATATCGAAACCCAATATGTATCTCAGGTTTGAGGATACCAAATGATATTCGCCTTTACTCAAATTTACTTATGATCAATCAATAAGATTCGATGCAGTAAAATTTGAGATGCGGGTTAGTCCAATATTTGTGTCCCACAAATATCTATTAACCTTGGTAGCAACCCATTGCTCTATATTCATCCTTATGAATATCAACCAATCCAAGTTTGTAATAATCTTACCCTCACACTTGTTCCCACAAGTGTGAATGACTATGGACATTTAGAGTAAACTATTTACTCATGGATTAAACATGCTAATTGGAATATTAATTGAAAAATTATAACCAAATAATTTTATTCAAATAGTAAAGAGTTTCAAGGAGCTTCGTGAGAGGACGTGCAATGTTTCAAGGAGCTTCATGATTTGAGCAATCGCACCCTCGTTATCACAAAATTTCAGATCAAATCCAATCACTAGAATATCGAAGTCCTATGGCACAAGTATGACCTTCATGCTTTGCCTTTTCAAGGAGCTTCGTGAGAGGACGTGCAATGTTTTGATCCATGTGAACTTTGCGAATACATATCTTTCCCTTTTCAATTCATCTTGTATGTAGTTGAATCTCCGCTCAATGTGCCTAGTCTTTTGATGAGCACGAGGTTCCTTGATTTGAGCAATCGCACCCTCGTTATCACAAAGGATCTCTAGGGGGTCCTGAATAGAAGGGACAACCCCTAGATCGACAATGAATTTCTTCAACCATGCAGCTTCTTGAGCTGCCAATGAGGCGGCGACATATTCTAATTCTGTAGTTGATAGAGCCACAACTTCCTATTTGGAGCTCTTCCAAGAGACCGCTCCTCCATTCAGAATGAAAATATATCCCGACTGTGACCGTGAATCATCACGATCTGTTTGGAAACTCGCATCCGGTTAACCTTTTACACCGAGTTCCTCATCACCAGACCCATAGATTAGGAACCTATCTTTTTTGTCCTTCTTAGGTACTTAAGTATGTTCTTAACAACCATCCAATGATTGTTTCCAGGATTTTGCTGGTATCGGCTTGTCATGCTTAAGGCGCATGACACGTCCGGTCGAGTGCATATCATTGCATACATGATGGATCCAATAGCATATGCATATGGGATTGCCTTCATTTTATCTTGCTCATCCTTTGAGCTAGGACATTGAGTCATACTCATATCGTTCCTCTTTGAATAGGTACCGTACCTTTCTTAGAGTTCTCCATCTTGAACCTTTTCAAGATTTTATCAATGTATGCACTTTGATTTAAACCAATCAACCGCCTTGATCTATCCCTATAGATCTTTATTCCCAGAATATAGGCGGCCTCACCAAGATCCTTGATGGAAAAAAAACTTCCAAGCCAGGTTTTTACACCTTCCAAGGTTGGAATGTCGTTTCCAATAGTAGTATGTCATCAACATACAATACTAGGAAAGTGATGATGCTCCCACTAGCTTTCTTATATACAAAAGCTTTGTCAGCGTTCTTGATGAATCCAAATTTAATTATTTCTTCATCAAAATGGTGATTCCAACTTCTCGATGCTTGTTTCAATCCATAGATTGATTTCTTTAACTTGCATACTTTGTTAGGATGTTTTGGATCGATAAAATCTTCATGTTGAACCATATAGACATCTTCCTCAAGATATCCATTTAGAAATGCCATTTTGGCATCCATTTGCCAAATCTCATCATCATAATGAGAAGCTATGGCAAACAATATCCTAATAGACTTTAGCATCGCAACAGGTGAGAAAGTTTCATCATAGTCAACCCCTTGAGTTTGAGTGAAACCCTTTGCTATAAGTCTAGCTTTATAAGTAACCAAATTTCCATGCATATCAGTTTTCTTCTTGAAAACCCACTTACTTCCAATTACATTGGAGTTAAGAGGTGGTATAACCAAGTCCCATACTTGATTGTCATACATGGATTGCATCTCAACGTTCATGGCCTCAAGCCATTTGTCACAGTCCGAATTGGACACGCATCATGGTATGTGATTGGTTTATCGAAATCTATCACATAGCATCCATCAATGAAAAATCCATATCTTTCAGGTGGATTACTAGTTCTACCAGATCTGCGAACGTTTTCTGTGTATTGATCAACTATTTGATCATTTTCAACATCCTCATGTTGAATGCTAGTGTCAACCAAACGTGTATCGGGTTGCGGTTCTTGATCCACTTCAAGATCCACAGTTCTATGACTAGTTCCTTCCATAAGAAACCTGGTTTCCAAGAACTCACCCTTTTTGGCAACAAACTCCTTTTGTTGTATTGGATCATAGAAATAATATCCCATAGAATCTCTTGGATATCCAATAAAGATACACTTAGTGGAACGGCTTTCTAACTTGTTCGAGGTGGGAGTCTTCACATAAGCCTCACACCCCCACACCCTCAAATACGAAAATGATGGAACCCTTCCATGACATATTTCATAAGGTTTCCTTTCCACTTTCTGGTTTGGGACCATATTCAAAATACGGGCCGCAGAGAGCAGAGCAAATTCCCAAAATGTGAGAGGTAATGAGCTTCTAGCCATCATGGATCGAACCATATCCAATAGAGTTCGATTTCTCCGCTCGGACACGCCATTATGTTGTGGTGTTCCCGGTGGAGATAGTTGTGAGACAATCCCACAACTTCTAACATGGTCCCTAAAAGCATCATTCAGGTATTCACCTCCTCTATCGATGCGGAGATTTTTAATTGACTTATTGAGTTGACTTTGTACTTCATTTTGAAAGATCTTGAACATTTCAAAAGCTTCATCTTTGTGTCTTAACAAATACACATACCCATATCGACTATAGTCATCAGTAAAGGTAATGAAGTATCTTTCATTCTACCTTGTCATAGGTTTAAAAGGACCAGATACATCCGAATGTATGACACCTAATAAATCCTTTGCCCTTTTGGCTTTGCCACTAAAAGGTGCCTTATTCATTTTACCTTGTAAACAAGACTCACATACATCAAATGAATCATATTCACTTTAAAAGACCATTCTTTTGTAGTGTTTGTATTCTTTTCTTGTTTACCTCCTCATCAAAACGATGATTCCAGCTTCTCGACGCTTGCTTCAATCCATAGATTGATTTCTTTAACTTGCATACTTTATTAGGATGTTTTGGATTGACAAAACCTTCAGGCTGAACCATATAGACATCTTCCTCAAGATATCCATTTAGGAAAGCTGTTTTGATATACATTTGCCAAATCTCATAATCATAATGAGCAGCTATGGCAAACAATATCCTTATAGACTTTAGCATCGCAACAGGTGAGAGGGTTTCATCATAATTAACTCCTTGAGTTTGAGTGAACCCTTTGCTACAAGTCTAGCCTTATAAGTATCCAAGTTTCCATGCATATTGGTTTTCTTCTTGAAAACCCACTTGCTTCCAACTACTTTGGAGTTAAGAGGTTGTACAACCAAGTCCCATACTTGATTGTCATGCATGGATTGCATCTCAATGCTCATGGCCTCGAGCCATTTGTGACAATCCGAATTGGACACTGCATCACGATAGGTGGTTGGTTCATCGCAATCTACCACATAGAATCCATCTACGAAAAACCCATATTTTTCAGGTGGATTGCTAATTCTACCATATCTGCGAACGTTTTGTGTATATTGATCAACTACTTGATCATCCTTAACATCCTCATGTTGAGTGCTAGTTTCAACCAAACGTGCATCGGGTTGTGGTTCTTGCTCCTCCTCAAGATCCACTGTTCTACTGCTAGTTTCTTCCATAAGGAACTTTGCTTCTAAGAACTCACCCTTTCTGGCAACAAACACCTTTTGTTCCAGTGGATCATAGAAATAATATCCCATAGAGTCTCTAGGATATCCAATAAAGATGCACTTGGTGGATTGGACTTCCAATTTGTTTGGGGTGGGAGTCTTAACATAAGCCTCACAACCCCAGACCCTTAAGTATGATAGGGATGGAACTCTTCCATGCCATATCTCAAAAGGTGTCCTTTCCACCTTTTTGGTTGGGGCCATATTTAGAATACGGGCCGCAGAGAGCAAAGCGAAACACCAAAATGATAGAGGTAATATGCTTCTAGCCATCATAGATCGGACCATATCCAATAAGGTTTGATTCCTCCTCTCAGACACACCGTTACGTTGTGGTGTTCCAGGTGGAGTGAGTTGTGAGACAATCCCACATCTCCTAAGATAATCTTGAAAAGCATCACTTACGTATTCACCTCCTCTATCGGTGCGGAGAACTTTAATCGACTTGTTGAGTTGATTTTGTACATCATTTTGAAAGATCTTGAACATTTCAAAACTTTCATCTTTGTGTCTTAACAGGTACACATACCCATAGCGACTATAATCGCCGTTAAAGGTAATGATGTATCTTTCACAATTCCTAGTCATTGGCTTAAAAGAACCACATACATCCGAATGTATGATTCCTAATAAATCTTTTGCTCTTTCGTTAGTTCCACTAAAGGGTGCCTTAGTCATTCTTCCTTGTAAACAAGATTCACATACATCAAATGAATCACATTCATTTGTTTTTAAAAGACCATTCTTTTGAAGTGTTTGTATACGTTTCTTGTTTATATGACCAAGACGACAATGCCAAAGATAGGTATCACTCAATTCCAACTTGAGTTTCTTGGTGCTAGTTTGGTACAATGAATTATTTAAAGTATTTTATGAACCAATTCATAAATACCATTAATGGGAATAGCTTTAAAGTAGAACATATCATTTAAAGAAACATGAATATCTTTTTCAACAAATGATAATACATATCCAGATTGTCTTAATAGGGCTACAAAAATAATATTCCTAGTCAAACTAGGAGCATATGAAACACTGTTCAAAATTACTTCCAAACCATTTGGAAGTTTCAAGATGTAGTCACCACGGGCTTCAACTTGAACTTTAGCCCCATTGCCCATATAGAGGCTAACGTCCCCTTTCTTGAAGTCACTACTTCTTCTGAACCCCTGCAACAAATTGCAAATGTGAGTTCCACATCCGGTATCTAATACCCATGTGTTAGAGGATATCATGATTAAATCAATATGGATCATGTATATTGTACTTGAGGTTTGCCCAGCATCCTCTTTGCTTTCAACTCTTGGAGATGGACGGGACAATTTCTTGCCTAATGTCCAATCTCCCCACACTGAAGCATGGGTCATTAGAAGCAACCTTTTGCTTCTTCTCTTGTGGTTTAGGTGGCACCCTTACCACCCCCTTCCCTTTTCCCATACAGGTCCCTTGCCCTTCGCAACCTTTGCCTTGGGTGTGGGATGAGGCCTTTTCCTGTTCCCACCTTCATTGATGGTGATAACGGGTAAAACCGTTTTACCCATGGCCGCCTCGACCATTTTGAGCATTGAGTGAAGCTCACCAATGCTTTTGTCCCAAGCATTCATGTAGTTCTAGACGAATGTCTCGAACTTCTTGGTAAGGCCATTAAGGATCAAATCCGTGGCTAATTCCTTCGAGACAGGACAATTAAGCCTTTCGAGGCGGTCAATGTGGCTTTTCATCTTAAGTACATAAGATGAAACCAATTGGTTTTCATCCATACGACATGCATGGAGTGCTCGAACCGTTTCGAAGCGCTCAACCCTTGCTTGCTGTTGGAACGTTTCCTTCAGCTGGGTTATCATGTCATAAGCTCCATGATGTTCATACTCCTTTTGGAGATCCGGAGTCATGCTCGCCAGCATGAGACAAGACACTTGGATGGAGTCCTCAATGTGCTTAAGCCAATCGTTATAGGCCTCGTCATCATCTCAGAAGGTTGATCAGGGATAGGGTCGTCTAAAATATATGATCGTTCTCTTGCTTGAGAACGATTCTCAAGTTTCGATACCAATCAATGAAATTATTATGATTTAGACGTTCCTTTTGGAGAATCGCTCGCAATGATTGGGCGGACGCGGATGAATTATCATGATTATCATTATTGGTGGCCATCTACAATATTTAACAAAGATCTATTTTAGTATTTTCGATATCGTGTTTTAATAATTAATACCTTTTAAGGTGGTTAGCATATTAAAATGTAGAACCCAACATTACATTTAAATAGTGGTTACGTGACGTTTATCCCACGATTTAAACTAATAAGGTGGTCAATGTTTCGATTGCAACCATTTGCAACTTCTAGAGGTATGGGATCGACTTGAAACATCATATGTAAAATCGGCATGTTAATCCCATTAACACCATTTGGAAACCATATGTAGGTGATCCATTTAACATGGTTTGCAAATCAAGTTACCCTACTTGCACACACATGTGAGTTTACCAACATAAGTGGTAGGTGACCTTTATCCACAAATGTGGTATCCCCACCTTAAGTCACAAGTTCCCTCTAAATGGTTAGGTGACCCTTATCCCAATAGAGTTTCCAAATGACTCAAGTGTTGTGCAAAAGGACGGTGTTAAACTTGTTTGAAAATATTTAGAGATTTCATAATTCTAGTTTAGAAAACTCTATATACTTGTACTTGCATGCTTTAAAATACAAGATACCCTATGATCCTTTGATTAAAACCCATTTTAATCTTTAAAATTGCTAAATCATTTTAATAACCTTTTATTACCTTATAATGATTAAAGCCTATTTAGATGTGTGTGGTGATCATGGAAAGGATAGTTAAAGCAAACATCATATGTAAAGACATCAACCACAATACCATAATCAAAACAAAAGTAAGTGCATAACCATAGCATCTAAAGTGGTCACACTTGTTTGCCATCACAAGTGTGGACCATAGGACATTCCTAAGGGTCAAACACATCACAAAAGTTCCAGAACCTCCCACTTGAAAGCGCATCCAAATGCTCCATGTTTCTTGTGTCTTCTCTTTGTGCTTCTATCACGTACATCTTCATATTACAAGACATAATGTCCTAATACAAGATTTCTAGAAATATGAAAAGTAACTAAATATTATTACAACCCAATAATAAATAAATTACACTTGAAACAAAACACAAAAACAATAGATTATACAACCCAATTGAATGAATGAATACCACCATAACAAACATCCAAACAACACAAGGTTAATGGCTAGGTTATGCACTAAAAGGAACAATGAACATATCAACCAAACCAACAATGGAACCCCACTAAAAACACGAGATTTCAGCCAACATAAACTGAAATTTCAGGTTATATCATGCCCAAACAAACAACAAATATAACATACATGTCTTTCAAAGTTTAATCACAAGCATGTGTGATATAACTTTGAAAGTAGGGGATTCATAAAACATGAACATAGCAGCCCCTAAAAGGGGTTTCAAAGTCCCAAAAAAACGAAATAAAAAGACAAAACAAGCTAGCTATCCACATAACCGGCTCTAGATGCCAATGTTGGGGTTTGTTAGAACAAGATACAAAGTTTAAGCTTTTAAACTTAGTGAAAAACACAGCGGAAACTAGCATAATGAGTTAGTTAATGACGTGAAAAACCGAGTTTCATCTTGTTTTGACAAAGCAATGAACAAACCCATGAATATAGTATCTTTATATGTGAATAGAAGCTAGCTATGTTAACATAAAGCAAACAATATGGACAGCCATGTTGAGGCGCCTAAGACTACCTTCCATGAGTCAAAAGCGAAAATTGGAGGAAGATATGGATCAAATCGAATGACGAAGGCACCAAGAGAGGTCCTCTCAAGCTTGTATACCCCAAGCTTGATTGCACAACACTTGTATACAAGCTTGATTGCACAACACTTTCTTGTTAGGAAGAAACACCATAAAAAACCCAAAAACCCTTTCTTTGCTGCTGCTTGTGCCGAGAGCTGTAGAGAGAGAGAGAAGAGTTCATGTTTTGATTTTGCATGTATTAAGAGAGGTGCAACGTTGAGTGTATGTCTATCTTTTAATGTGTGTGTTTTCAAGAAAAGAAAAGAGCCAATCCCACTCCTTGGGGTGGCTGAATTTTTTTGATTTAAAAGGACTTTTCCCTCTTAACAAAATTACACACATTATATTAAACATAGTCACTAAATAGTTATACAATTAACCATTTAATTGTATAAGTTATACACCTTTATTATTTGATGTTATCTAACCTATTTAAATAACATTACAAATAATATTCTTGAACAAAATATCCTAATAAGTTGTTCCATCTCATATGCAACTTATTTAGAAAACCTATTTTCTAAATTTGGTGTGATTATTAATTGCATGATCATATCGTCAATTAATAATTGTTTGTGTTTGCAAAGCTTGTTATTGGGTATAACCCGACTTGGATCATAACGTACTAACCGCATCAATATTCTACGTTCTTGGGCATATAGAATCCAGTAGTTCTCCCTTGGTGTCTCTGGGAAGGTGATGAAAAGACCCTTTGGTGAGTTGTCAGGCTAGCATATGAGATGATGTTGGGTTCTATGCTGTCCCTTTCAATCACATGTAGGGTTGAACCCCTTTGATTGTTGGAGTTGCCAGATGAACCTTGCATGTTCATCTCCATCTGGTAGCCACTGAGAATCCATATAACTTTGTCGGAGTAAGAGTTTTGAGTTTTAGTTCTCTTGATCACTACCCAGTAGTGTGTCCATTTCCTATGAAGTGAGGACATGAACTCCCTTATAATGTCTCTATTCTCAACAGAAACTCCTCCATTCACTAGGGTATTCACAATCTCAACATAACTGAAGTACTGCTAACTCATGGTTTCACCTGCTTTGAAGGTGAAGTTTTCAAATTGCTGCTTCAGGAAATCCTTATTGTTCTCTTTGGCTTCAGAGGAATGGTTGTTTTGCACTTCTTGAAACCTCTGTATACAGAGTTTGGAAGGGCAGCTTGAAGGGCTGTCATGGCTTTTCTGTCAATCTCTACTCTCTTCCTATCTTCATCAGAGTAGTTAGCCGTATCTTTGGGGATCATACCAACACTAGTAGCAGAAGGAGTGCTAGGTATGAAAGGTCCATTCTCAATAGACACCCATATTCTTGAATCAAGAGACCTGATGAAACCTTCCTTTCTTAAACACCAGGTATCAAACTCATCAAGAGTGATCAGGGGACTTGTTCATGGTTCCAGTTTCCATATCAGTCTTGGAAATGGCTGCCATTTGAAAAGTTTAGTATTTATGTGTGTGAGGGATCTTAAGATGGTGAGATCTTATATCAAAAGCCTGAAAAGCTCTTTACCAAATGCAGGATCGTTGAAGGGGGTGAGTTACAACACAAAAACACAAAGAGGAGATTAACTAAACTTAATCAAACAGTAAGACTGGATTAACCAAGGGTAAGACACTAAGAACACAAGTAATGTAAGAGATAGAACACAAAGAACACAAGTATATGGTTTTCAAGAATGCAGTATATTGCTTTCTCTATGCTTTATTACAAGTGTTACAAAGCATGTTTCAAAGATAAAAGAACATGAGATACTTATACTACATCCTACAACTGGCTATACTTTGAAAGCCGGTTGGATACAATGACTAGACACAAAACAATATCAATTGTAGAGTCAAAAGGCAGATTTCCTTTTGACTAGTGACTATGACATGCCATAGCTCACATCCTTATTTAATACAAAAAGGATAAAGTACATGAAATAGAAAGCTACAAACTCAAGAACTCAATGTACAGTTACCAAAAGCATGGACCATTTCACCAAGTCATGTAAGTTAGTGACCTTACAGAGGTGCAGTGGTAAGGTTTCTAGCTTTATGGAAAAGTACATCAGATAAAGCATGTGTTAAAAGTCTTCGGAAGAAATTTGTATTCATAAGTTCAAGCTTCAGAAGACTTTGTCTCTAAGGCTTCGGAAGACTTCATATTTGGCTTCGGAAGATATTGGTCTTGGCTTCGGAAGATTTCACACATAGAATATTTCTATTCCATGTGTGAAACTTCCTAAGCATTCTATTCATAGCACTTGTGCAGCATGCTGGATAGACATTAGATGTTTAGGTTGCATCCGCCTCTTCATTAATCTCTTCAGACGTGGATGATTATGAAGATGAGACTGAAGGAGGAGATCATGAGGATGCAGGAGAAAATGGAGATGATGAAGAAGGTGGAGGTAGGTCTGTATCGGATGCTACAAAAGCTAGCGAGAGGCGGACAAAGAAAATTCAGATCAGGCTTCCTCGACCTCAGCCCCAACAGTAGAAGAGCATTTGATTCAAGACAAACGTAATGATTATTGACTAATGGTTGATGTATTGATATGTTGATATGTTTAAATCAAGCAGATCATTCATCTTAGCATGATGAGTATGATGTTGCTCCCCTGCAGCAGATCAAGTCTCAACTCACAATGATACTTCATCTGCAAGGTATCGTAAGGAGGTCTGTGAGTTACATTCCTGAAGAAGGAGAAATAATTCACGATCTTAGTGATGATCAACTGGCTGAGATGTTCCAACTGAATCCAGATGAGCTTGTGAAGGATGTTCCTACTATTGACAGGGATAGTGACGATGAGCTTAACGATATGGATGAGATTGAGATTGAAGACGTCACAGCATAACATTATCCAGAGTATGCTGACAACAAGGGAAATGTAGTCCCTAATCTGGGTGACAGCCTTGTTTGTGATACTTTTGAAACGCTGGATAAGATGGAGCAGGAGTTGGAGAAGAAGAATGATCAAGCCCAAGCCTCAGACGCTAATGTCAATCTCAAAAAGGCTGAATAGGAAGCTGTTTTGCAGAAATCAGAGCCCAACGCAGTGCTCCAAAGTTTAAAAGCTTTACAAAGTGAAGAAGCATCTGATGGTGTAAGGAAAAGTCATAGCATGGGCATATTTTGACCATCTTAACGTTTATGCTATCAAGAGAGAGAAGGTAATCGAGTACTTTAGATTTCCACACGATCTGAAGACTCTACCCGGTTTTGAGCTTAACCAGCTGGCGAAATTGAAGCTGTTGTATGCTGACCCTCGAAAGATGTCAGGCTGGTTTGAAGCTGCTTTAAAGAGAGAGTATCACACCGGTGGGTCAACTTCAAACCTCAACAACCAACAAGGTATATGAGAACATCTGAAGTTGATGCCATTACTGGAAAGCCAAAGATTACGCTGAAGTGGAGTCCTCCGCGCATAATGTCGAGAATCCCTCTAAGGTAAATGCCTCAAGACTTCACTCCACACTTTAAATGGTGTTACTACAATGAAGAATAGGTGAGGCGGTCATAGTTCTGAACAGAAATGGAAATATGCAAACTATCAGGGTGTTCGACCCAATATGGCTCACTAACTTGTTGGCTGATGATGTTTACACCTTATACAAGTGGCCACTGTTCTATGATGTGGAAGAAATTGCACAAGCCCTCCGGTTCCAAAATGTAATAAGACTCTGTTTTGCTTTCGAAATATATGCAAGAATCACGAGAGAGGAGAAGTACAAGAAATATGAAGAGCTGATGAAGAATGTTAGACAATATAGTAAACTAGGTCCAAGACGGAGTTTGTAGATACATATGTACCTAGTTTATGAGTTTAATGTAAAATGTCTTTCATGTCTTACATATATGTAATAGAATGGGTTGAATGAAATACAATGTGTGGTTTATGCTTATAATGTTTAATATTTCATTGATTATTGTGTGTTAACGCTTCTTGAACTAACTATATAGGTTTATGGTTGTTTACATAGTTCTTAGTGAATAATGATTGAGAAACATGCTTAAACTTAGTCATGTGAAGTTCCTATGCAAATGGACCATGCTAATGGACCATACACATGAACAACTTCAAGCTAATGAAGCAGTCGCATGACTGAACTAGTAGACTGAATCAGTCACACGAGTGTAACATGAGATTGACTCAGTCGCATGACTGAAGCCTCAGTCATGCACATGGATCAACCGCGTGCTTCAATCGCATGACTAGACCATACTAATGGTTCAGTCGCACAAATGAGAAACCCTAACCTATAAATACCACTTAATTCGGGGAAAAACATAACAATTTGAATACCTACGCACTAAATCAAACCCTAGCCATGCAGAGACCCTAGAACACCTGTTCCAACTTCATATATCACTGTAAACCGTCCTACTATCATTCTTGACGTTTAGTTACATTCTTGGATTGATTTTACATGCCTTCTCACTCATGAGATCGCCAATCAAATAGGATTCTGCACTATTTGTGTTGGTATACATGTTAATCAGTTAGTACTCCGTCCATACTCGGTCCCTAACAAAGAAGCAAGCCTCAACTCCTCATTCTTTATATCCTGATCCTTATAACATGTCTGATAGGAAAATGAAGGATTATCTATCAAGTTAAGGATTCACCAAGAGAAAAATGTTGGGTTTGTTGAACCATATCATATTAGTTTAACCTTTTAAACTATAAAATGCAGCGGAATATAACCTTAATATAATCATTTGTAATCTGAAATTTCGGGTCCATATAATGTCAACAACAACCCAAGAACATAAGGATCATTTATATGTGTGTGAGCTAGCTATCAAGAAGAATAAACAACCAAAAACAAAAGATACAAACTACCTTTTGTAGAGCTGTAGAGTATGGATGATTAAAAGGGAGCTTCTTGAATGGCCAAAACACCAAAGAGAGGTGTCCTCAAGCTAGTATACCCACAAGCCTCAAGCAAGACACTTAGTTACTAGGTATTCGAACACCAAAAAACGTCAAGAGAGCTGCTGAAAACCCCTTTTTTCAGCTGAATGTTCTTCAAAATGAAGAAGAGAGGAGAGCTTCTTGGGTGCTTGCATGTAAGAGAGAGAGTGAAAGATGGAGTGTATTGGTGTTTCAAGAAAACTACAAACTAAAACAAGTGGCCATAGACCCCTCTAAGGGGCGGCCGAACTTGAATTAATTTGGGGTTTTCCCCCCAAAACATTCACTAATGTTTTTATTAATCATACATATAAGTTATCTAATTAACCTCTTAATTATATAACTTATACACACACTATAGTTATTATTTGATTTTATTTAACCAACTTAAATAACATTACAAATAATGTTCATAAACAAAGTATCCTTATAAGTTGTTTCATCTCATATGCAATTTATTTAGAAACCCATTTTCTAAATTGGGGTATTTATTATCATCAATCAAATATTTATATATTAGTGTTTGCAAGCTTGTTATTGGGTATGACCCGACTTGGATCAATACGTACTAACCACATCAATATTCTATGTGTGGTGGGCATAAAGAATCCAACAATCTCCCACTTGCACAAGACTCATAGAAGATTGATGCAAGAAGTAAATGCCGCCAAACAACGGTTTACTACCCTTAATTATTTATCCTTTTGTTACAGATGTCATGTTAAATCCAAGGACACAGAATGATCATTCCTTGTTGATTTAACTTAATCAGGCCTTAGACATCTTGCTCTCAACGAATAAGAGGAACAAATTCCATCTTGATTACATACGTTTCGCACAAACACCTCGTGTCACGCTTGAACATAGCCTTACGTACTGTCCATTATTTCAGGGCAGTGAAGAACTAGCTCAAGGTATTGCACTTGGTGAATATCAAAACCCAATATGTATCTCAGGTCTGAGGATACCAAATGATATTCGTCTTTATGCAAATTTACTTATGATCAATCTAGAAGATTCCATGTAGTAAAATTTTAGATGTGGGTCAGTCCAATATTTGTATCCCACAAATATCTATGAACTTTGGCAGCAACCAATTGCTCTATATTCATTCCTTATGAATATCCACCAATCCAAATTCATAATAATATTACCCTTATACTTGTTCCCACAAGTATGAACGACTACAGACATTTAGAGTAAACAATTTACCCATGGATTAAACAGGCTAAATTGGAACATTTATTGAAATATTATAACCAAATGATTTTATTCAAGTAGAAAGGGAGTTCCAAATATCCAAATACGAAATTATAGATCAAATCCAGTCACTAGAATATCAAAGTCCCATGGCACAGGTATGACCTTCATGCTTTGCCTTTTCTAGGAGCTTCGTAAGAGGATCTGCAATATTTTGATCTGTGTGAACTTTGCGAATACATATCTTTCCTTTCTCAACTTCATCTTGTATGTAGTTGAATCTCCGCTCAATGTGCCTAGTTTTTTATGAGAACGAGGTTCCTTGATTTGAGCAATCGCACCCTCGTTATCACAAAAGATCTCTAGGGGTTCCTGAATGGAAGGGACAACCCCTAGTTCGGCAATGAATTTCTTCAACCATGCCGCTTCTTGAGCTACCAATGAGGCGGCGACGTATTTAGATTATGTAGTTGATAAACCCACAACATCCTGTTTAGAGCTCTTCCAAGAGACACCTCCTCCATTCAGAATGAAAATGTATCCCGATTGTGATGGTGAATCATCACGATCGGTTTTGAAACTCGCATCCATGTAACTTTTACAACGAGTTCGTCATCACCAGGTCCATTGATAAGAAACATATCTTTAGTCCTCCTTAGCTATTTAAGTATGTTCTTAATAGCCATCCAATGACTGCTTCCAGGATTTTGCTGGTATCGGCTTGTCATGCTTAAGGCGCATGAAACGTCCGACCGAGTGCATATCATTGCATACATGATGGATCCAATAGCAGATGCGTATGGGATTGCCTTCATTTTATCTTGCTCATGCTTTCAGCTTGGACATTGAGTCGTACTCAATATCGTTCCTCTTTGAATAGGTACCATACCTTTCTTAGAGTTTTCCATATTGAACCTTTTCAAGATCTTGTCAATGTATGCACTTTGATATAAACCAATCAACCGCCTTGATCTATCCCTATGTATCTTTATTCCTAGAATATAGGCGGCCTCACCAAGATCCTTCATGGAAAAACAACTTCCAAGCCAGGGTTTTACACCTTCCAAGGTTGGAACGTCATTTCCAAATAGTAGAGTGTCATCAACATACAATACTAGGAAAGTGATAATGCTCCCACTAGCTTTCTTATGTACACAAGCTTCATCAGCGTTCTTGATGAATCCAAATTTAATTACTTCTTCATCAAAATGGTGATTCCAACTTCTCGATGCTTGTTTCAATCCATAGATTGATTTCTTTAACTTGCATACTTTGTTAGGATGTTTTGGATCGATAAAATCTTCATGTTGAACCATATAGACATCTTCCTCAAGATATCCTTTAGAAATGCCATTTTGGCATCCATTTGCCAATCTCATCATCATAATGAGAAGCTATGGCAAACAATATCCTAATAGACTTTAGCATCGCAACAGGTGAGAAAGTTTCATCATAGTCAACCCCTTGAGTTTGAGTGAAACCCTTTGCTATAAGTCTAGCTTTATAAGTAACCAAATTTCCATGCATATCAGTTTTCTTCTTGAAAACCACTTACTTCCAATTACATTGGAGTTAAGAGGTGGTATAACCAAGTCCCATACTTGATTGTCATACATGGATTGCATCTCAACGTTCATGGCCTCAAGCCATTTGTCACAGTCCGAATTGGACAACGCATCATGGTATGTGATTGGTTCATCGAAATCTATCACATAGCATCCATCAATGAAAAATCCATATCTTTCAGGTGGATTACTAGTTCTACCAGATCTGCGAACGTTTTCTGTGTATTGATCAACTATTTGATCATTTTCAACATCCTCATGTTGAGTGCTAGTGTCAACCAAACGTGTATCGGGTTGCGTTCTTGATCCACTTCAGATCCACAGTTCTATGACTAGTTCCTTCCATAAGAAACCTGGTTTCCAAGAACTCACCCTTTTTGGCAACAAACTCCTTTTGTTGTATTGGATCATAGAAATAATATCCCATAGAATCTCTGGATATCCAATAAAGATACACTTAGTGGAACGGCTTTCTACTTGTTCGAGGTGGGAGTCTTCACATAAGCCTCCACACCCCCACACCCTCAATACGAAATGATGGAACCCTTCCATGACATATTCATAAGGTGTCCTTTCCACTTTCTGGTTTGGACCATATTCAAAATACGGGCCGCAGAGAGCAAGCAAATTCCCAAAATGTGAGAGGTAATGAGCTTCTAGCCATCATGGATCGAACCATATCCAATAGAGTTCGATTTCTCCGCTCGGACACGCCATTATGTTGTGGTGTTCCCGTGGAGATAGTTGTGAGACATCCCACAACTTCTAACATGGTCCCTAAAAGCATCATTCAGGTATTCACCTCCTCTATCGATGCGGAGATTTTTAATTGACTTATTGAGTTGACTTTGTACTTCATTTTGAAAGATCTTGAACATTTCAAAAGCTTCATCTTTGTGTCTTAACAATACACATACCCATATCGACTATAGTCGTCAGTAAAGGTAATGAAGTATCTTTCATTCTACGTTGTCATAGGTTTAAAAGGACCAGATACATCCGAATGTATGACACCTAATAAATCCTTTGCCCTTTCGGCTTTGCCACTAAAAGGTGCCTTAGTCATTTTACCTTGTAAACAAGACTCACATACATCAAATGAATCATATTCACTTTAAAAGACCATTCTTTTGTAGTGTTTGTATTCTTTTCTTGTTTATATGACCAAGACGGCAATGCCAAAGGTAACTATCATTCAAATCCGATTTGAGTTTCTTGGTACTAGTTTGGTACAATAAGCTATCATTCAATGTATTTTCATGAACCAATTCATAGATACCATTGATGGAGTAGCTTTAAAGTAAAACATGTCATTCAAAGTAACATGGATTTCATTTCCAATAAATGATAATACATATCCAAAATGTTTTAATAGGGCCATGGAAATAATGTTCCTAGTCAAACTAGGAGCATACAAAACATTATACAAAATTACATCCAAACCATTTGGAAGTTTCAAGATGTAGTCACCACAGGCTTCAACTTGAACTTTAGCCCCATTGCCCATGTAGAGGCTAACAATCCCTTTGTTGAAGTTGCTACTTCTTTTGAACCCCAGCAACAAATTGCAAATGTGAGTTCCACATCCGGTATCTAATACCCATGTGTTAGAGGATTAAGTTTAAATTAATATGGATCATGTATATGGTACCTGAGGTCTGCCCGGCATCCCTCTTTGCTTTCAACTCTTGGAGATGGACAGGACAATGTCTTGCCCAATGTCCAATCTCCCCACACTTGAAGCATGGTCATTAGAAGCAACCTTTTGCCTCTTCTCCTGTGATTTGGGTGGCACCCTTGCCACCCCTTTCCCTTTTCCGGTTACAGGTCCCTTACCCTTGGCAACTCTTGCCTTGGTGCGGGATCAGGCCTTTTCTTGTTCCCACCTTCATTAATGGTGAGAACGGGTAAAACCCTTTTAACCATGGCCGCCTCGGCCGTTTTGAGCATAGTGAAGCTCACCAATGCTTTTGTCCCAAGCATTCATGTTTTAGTTCAACACGAACATCTCAAACCTTTTGGTAAGGCCATTGAGGATCAAATCCGTGGCCAATTCCTTTGAGACGGGACAGTTTAGCCTTTCGAGGGGGTCAATGTGACTTTTCATCTGAAGTACATAAGATGAAACTGATTGGTTGTTGTCCATACGACATGCATGGAGCGCTCAACCCTCGCTTGCTGTTGGAACGTTTCCTTCAGTTTGGATATCATGTCATAAGCTCCGTGATGCTCATACTCCTTCTAGAGATCCAGAGTCATGCTTGCCAACATAAGGCAAGACCCTGGACAGAGTCCTCAGTGTACTTTATCCAATCATTATAGGCCTCCTCATCATCCTCACTAGGTTGATCGGGGACAGGGTCGTCTAAAACATATGATCGTTTCTCTTGCTTGAGAACGATTCTCAAGTTTCGATACCAATCGATAAAATTGTTATGATTTAGATGTTCCTTTTGGAGAATCGCTCGTAAAGATTGGGCGGACGTGGATGAATTATCATGATTATCATAATTATTGGTGGCCATCTACAAAATTTAACAAAGATCAATTATAGTACTTTCGAATGTTGTTTTTTAATAATTAATACATTTTAAGGTCATTTTCATATTAAAATCTAGAACCCAACATTACATTTAATAGTGGTTAGGTGACCTTTATCCCACAATTTAAATAATAAGGTGGTCAACGATTGACGATTGCAACCATTTGCAACTTCTAGAGGTATGGGATCGACTTGAAACATCATATGTAAAGTCGGCATGTTAATCCCATCAACACCATTTGGAAACCATATCGTAGGTGATCCATTTGACATGGTTTGCAAATCAAGACACCCTACTTACACACACGTGTGAGTTTGCCAAAACAAGCGGTTAGGTGACATTTATCCCACGAATATGGCATTCTCACCTCAAGTCACAAGTTCCCTCAAAATGGTTAGGTGACCTTTATCCCACTAAGAGTTCCCAAGTGATTCAAGTGTTGTGTAAAGGACGGTGTTGATCTTATTTTTAAAAAAAAGTTAGAGATTTCATAATTCTAGTTTGGAAAACTCTATGTATCCATATTTGCATTCTTTCAAATACAAGATACCCTATGGTACAATTAATAAAGCCCTATTAATATTTGAAACCATTAAACAATTTTTATAACCATTTATTACCTTTTAATGATTAATACCCATTTAGTTAGTTTGTAATGATCATTGAAAGGATTGTTAAGCAAACATTATATATTAGCAATCAACACAATACCATAACCAAAAGAACCATGAATCAACCAAATGTTAGTGCATAACTATAGCATCTAAAGTGGCCACACTTGTTGCCATCACAAGTGTGAACCATAGGACATTACTAAGGGACAAAACACAACACAAAAGGCTTCCAAGAACCTCCCACTTGAAACCGCATCCAAATGCTCAATGTTTCTAGTGTCTTTCCTTTGTGCTTCTAACGCGTACATCTTCATATTACAAGATATCATATCCTAATACAAGATTTCTAGTAAAATAAAAGTACCTAATCTATTTATTACATCCCAAATAACAAATAAATTACACTTTAAGAAAGCACAAATAAATGATTATACAACCCAATTTAATGAATAGAAACAACCATTTCAAACATCCAAATAACACAGGTCAAGGGCTAGGTTATGCACCATAATGAACAATGAACATATCATCCAAAACCAATGAATCCCCACTAAAACCCACGAAATTTCAGCCAACACAAACTGAAATTTCGGGTTTTATCTAGTCCAAACAAACAAACAACATCATACATGTCTTTCAAAGTTTAATCACAGGCATGTGTGATATAACTTTGAAAGTTTGGGGATTCATACACATGAATATAGCAGCCCCAAAAGGGGTTTTAAAGTCCCACAAGACAAAATTTAAGGACAATGGAAACTAGTCATCCACATATCCTTTTGTAGATACAAACTACCATTTGTATGGCCAAAACAACCAAAAACGAGTATGGATGATTAAAAGGGAGCTTCTTGAATGGCCAAAACACCAAAGAGAGGTGTCCTCAAGCTATTATATCCACAACCCTCAAGCAAGACACTTAGTTGCTAGGTATTTGAACACCAAAACGTCAAGAGAGCTGCTGAAAAACCCTTTTTTTCAGCTGAATGTTCTTCAAAATGGAGAAGAGAGGAGAGCTTCATGGGTGCTTGCATGTAAGAGAGAGAGTGAAAGATGGAGTGTATTGATGTTTCAAGAAAACTACAAACTAAAACAAGTGGCCATAGACCCCTCTAAGGGGCGGCCGAACTTGAATTAATTTGGGGTTTTCCCCGCAAAACATTCACTAATGTATTTATTAATCATACATATAAGTTTTCTAATTAACCTCTTAATTATATAACTTATACACACACTATAATTATTATTTGATGTTATTTAACCAACTTAAATAACATTACAATATTGTCCATAAACAAAGTATCCTTATAAGTTGTTTCATTCATATGCAATTTATTTAGAAACCCATTTTCTAAATTGGTGTATTTATTCAATTGCATGATCATATCATCAATCAAATATTTATATATTAGTGTTTGCAAGCTTGTTATTGGGTATGACCCGACTTGGATCATTACGTACTAACCACATCTATATTCTATGTGTCTTGGGCATAAAGAATCCACAAAACTTGGTAATATGAAAAAAATTCCCTAAGGACTGCCATCCTTAGGTTGATCAATGAGAAGAAAGAGAGACTTAAGACTCTCAAAGAAGAAATTATTGGCAAAAAGCCCAAACCAGAGTGTCTGCTCAAGATATGCAGCTCACCCATAGAGATCATGACTCTTTAGCACCTATACTACACAGATATCCTGAGTGGTTTACTAAGCCTTCTTAACTGAAACTTCAAGAAGATCTGACCACTGGAGAAATGATTAAGGGTGTGTATACTCCCATGGGCAAACTGATCAGAAAATTATTACATGGAAGTATGACAGTGACTGGAATATGTTTATGGTCAAAAGGATCTCAGGGCTGCTTCAATTCTTTATCGAGTACTCTGCTCTTGTAAATGCCCTAGAGATTCATGACTTAAAGGAACTGGCCAATTTAGAACTGATCAATCACAAGGCCCTAATTAGAGGGTATGAGTTTGAAGAGATTCTTAGAATGTTCAAGAGAACTGACAACTTTAATTATCTGAAGGCTATTTGTATGAGGAATGATAGATCCTTCATAAACCCTCTAGAAAAGAAAAGGACTAAACCAGTAGAGGAAGTTGTGTTTCCAGAACTGAGAGTGAAAGCAACTCAGTCTTTAAAAAGAAAGATGGTGTCTGGCACCCATTCTTCCACACCAATCTCCAATGTTACTGTGATGAAAAGACTTGTGAGTTTGTAATTGAAAGAAAATGGGGAGAAAGGAAGGGGCAGAAATTAGATCGTTTAGTGGATATGAAGTGAGGCTATTAGATGAATCATACATCCACTACATCTACACCAGGCACTTCAAAGAAATATCAAACAAACTTGGTGAAGAAGACATGCACTTCCTTTTGAAATGCATCAAAATACTGAAGATGACATAAGATCAGATCATTGCCAAGACAGAAAAGAGAAAGAAGAAAAAGACTCCTTTGTAGCTGGGAAACATTGTGAAGCTCGAAGTTGACGTAGATAGAGCTCTACTGATTCATAGGGATGGGCTGTCACTGTATCTATGTGGGAACCAGTTTCTCTTAAGAAACTTCCATTGGAAGCCATCTACAATACGTGTCAGATGGGGATACATGTGCTGAATAGAGAAAAGATGTCAGATGCTAATGACTTTGTCAATATGGTAAAGGCCATTTTGGATCCATCATAAGTAGAACCACTAATGCCCTCACAAGACCTAGCAGAATCCTCACAACCTCAACCACCACCAAACCATTGAATAACATATGTTGTATAATCCTTAGGGGGAGTATTGTTGGACCCTGTAAGGATCATACATGCCAATTCAATTGGTAAGTTGATGGTTGTTCTGCTGGAAACTCCCCAAGTCCAAGAAGTAATACGGATGAAGAATCTTCTGAGAATAACCAAGTGTTGACTAACCACATTTGTAAATGCGGAAGACATAGAAAAAATGCTGACAAGTGTTTTTCATCCGCATTAACAAATGTGGATAGTCAAAAAGATATGCGGAGAAGACATGTTCATCCGCATTTGCAAATTCGGATGACCAGCAACAAATGTGCATAAGTATGTGTTCATCCGCATTACCTAATGCGGTTGACCAAATACTAATGCGGAGGACAAGAGAAGAAATGCTATCAAGTACAACTAGAAGAAATGATGATGAAGACTTAGACTAGTTCTGATGTATAGGTCACAGGTAGTAGTTAGTCATTTCGTAAAATGGCATCTTGTAAGCCTATGAATAGAATAGAAAACCTCGTACATGAGGTGGCTATTAATAGACAATTACAATATTTTGTATTCCAGATTCTCAAGGTGTATTATTACTGTTTTTGCACAAACCCTAGCATTTATTGTAATCAATCACCTTCATTAATATATACAAGCATTTATAAGTATTTCCTGCATTGAATGTTTATTGATTGTTTGTTTCGAACATTCAATTTCTGACTTGATCACTATATTCGATACTTATGAGAATCTTAATCTCTCCACCCAGTCACAACTCATGTTATGAGTATTGGAAAGAAATAGTATTGTTGGTGATCATTGATGACTTTTCAAGATTCACATGGGTTTTCTTCTTACTTCATAAAAATGATGCATCTTAAATAATAAAAGACTTTATCACAAAAATTGAAAACTAACTTGACCATAAGGTCAAAACAATAAGAAGTGATAATGGAACTGAGTTTAAAAATGAAGACATGTGTTCATTTTATGCAACCAAAGGCATTGCTCATCAATTCAGTGCAACTAGAACTCCTCAACAAAATGGGGTAGCTGAAAGGAGATATAGAACAATGATTGAAGTAGCAAGAACAATGCTAGCCGATGTTAAATTGCCTATCATCTTTTGGGCAGAGGCAGTTAACACATCATGCTTTATACAAAATCAAACTCCGATTGTAAAAGAATGTAACATGACTCCATATGAAATATTGTTTCATAGAAAATCATTTATTGGATTTTTAAGTCATTTGGTAGTACTTTCTTAATATTAAACACCCAAGACTATTTGGGAAAATTTTCATCTAAGTCTAATAAAGGATTCTTTATAGGTTATTCTTCTGTTTCAAAGGCTTATAGAGTGTTTAATCCAAGATTAAAAATTATTGATGAATCAACAAACATTTAATTCAAGGAACACTTATTTCTAAAATCTAAAAGTGGTCCCGACTGGTTGTTTGATATTGACTCATTTACAAAATCTTTTGATCGATTTCACTTGTTTGATGTAGGAAATCTACATTCACCTGAACCTTCATGAGGTTTAGAAAGAATAGATGACTTTCCATTGATTCCTCCAACATACACTGAGCAAATGAATGAAGATGTTCCTCTCCAAGCTGATCCTGTCAGACAACCATCTCAAAATCAACGTGTTTCAACTGATGTTGGTCTCAACTTGTTACCATCACATTGAGAAGATTTGTCAATAAAGATCAGAAATCAAAAGCAAGCAACTCCTCCAGTTGAAACAGAAAGAACATCACAAGATGGAAGCAATCAAAGTGCTGCTGATGCTGAAGTAGTCACTAAAACAGAGTCTGATTATCTTCATAACTCCCCAATGGTACAAGATGAAGGTGACTCTCACCATAATGATCTGAATGTCTCCAATCTTGATGTAACCATTGTTGGTGACTCAATTCCAACCACCAAAATATACACGAATCATCCAGTAGAAAGCAATATTGGTGAACTAAATGAAAGGGTGACAAGAAGAAAGTCAAGTTAGACAAACATTTGTTTGTTCTCATGCTTTTTTTGTCAAACAGTACCCAAAAACATCAAAGAGGCTCTTCAAGACAATCACTGGATTGAAGCAATGTAAGAAGAATTGCTACAATTCAAGAAGCAAGAAGTATCGTAACTGGTAGATCTTCTTGAAGGACAATACCCTATCGGCAATAGATGGCTGTACGGAAAGAAAACTGATAATAGAGGGATCATCATCAGAAATAAAGCAAGACTAGTGGCGCAAGGTTACACATAAGAAGAAGGATTTGATTATCATGAAGTGTTTGCACATGTTTTATATTAGAAGCATAAGAATCTTTCTTGCATATTCAGAGTCCATGAAGTTTACTGTTTATCAAATGGATGTGAAATTGCTTTCTTATATGGAATATTGCTAAAGAATTCTATGTGAGTCAACAACCTAGCTTTGAAGATCCTAATTTCCCTCATAGGGTATACAAGCTGGACAAAGCACTATATGGTATTCATCAAGCTCCAAGAAAGTGGTATTAGACTGTTCTATATTTTCTTCTTGAAAATGGATATGAATAAAGAAAGATTAATCAGACTCTCTTCAGAAAGAGAAGAGGAAGAGACATGTTGCTAGTCTAGATTTATGTGGATGATATCACATTTGGCTCAAGAAACAAGCAATTTTGTAAAGACTTTGAAGACCTTATGCATTCAAAATTTCAAATGAGTGTAATGGGGGAATTCACATTCTTTCTAGGGCAGCAAGTCCAACAAACAAAAGATGAAATCTTCATCAATTAATCAAAATATATTGAAACAATGTTGAAGAAATTTCACTTTGTTGATTGTCAGTCTATGATAACACCTATGGATACTAAAATGAAGATTCGACCGAACCCTGAAGGCAAATCAGTGGATCAGACTCACTATCGATCTATGATCGGTTCACTTATGTATCTAACAGCCAGTGGGCCTGACATTATGTTTGGTGTTTGTGTGTGTGCCAGATATCAAGCTGATCCTAAAGAATCTCATGTAAATTTTGTCAAGAGGATATTCAGACACTTTAAGGGCAAACCAACTCTTGGATTATGTATCCAAAGGAAGGAGACTTCAATCTCTATGCCTTCACTAACAGTGATTATGGAGGATGCAAGATCAATAGGAAGTACACTTCTGGTGGTTGTTAGTTTCTTGGTCCCGGACTGGTCTCCTTGCAGTGTAAGAAGTAGACAAAATGTTACTGTTTCAACGGCAAAAGCTGAGTATATTACAGCATCAGCTTTTTGCTCTCAAGTCCTCTGCATTTAAAACCAGATGCTTGATTATGGTTTTAACTTCTTGCATACACAAATTCATATTGGCAACATTGTAGTTGTTTTCTACAAATAATCTAGTTTAGCACTCAAAACTAAACACATTGAAATTAGGTATCAATTTAAAGAGACTATGAAGAAAAGGGGTTAATCAAATTGATTCATGTTCCTATTGAAAATCATTGTTGATTTATTTACCAAGGCATTTGAACCTAGTAGTTTTAATTCCTACTTTATCAATTGGCATGATTAGCCTTGATTAAAACCAATCAAACATCAAAAAAAACATATGAAAATCACAAAAAGAAGTCTATTGAACCAAAAGAACCAATGAGCCAAGATCAAAAAACCTCTAAGTCCCACATGATATCACAAGTACTGCTGAAGCTTCATCAGCAGTTCGACAAGTGCTGAAAACTCCAACAGCTGAAGATCAAGTGCTGAAGACTTCAACAGCTGAAGACCAAAGTACTAAGTATAACAGCTGAGAGTCTACAAGTGCTGAAGATCAACAACTGGTGTACAACGTCTGAAGACAAAGACTGAAGACATAGCTAATGATATCTACTGAAGTCATCAGCTGATGATACATCTGAAGTTCAAGTCTGAAGACCAAGTACTGAAGTTTCAGTAGTTTTCACAACAGCTGAGAGTACTTCTTCAGTAGTTGTGATATCAGTAGTTTTATGTTTTTACTTTCAGTAGTTTTGTAAAACGACTGAAGAGCTTGTTCTTCAGTCGTTGTAGTTTCAATAGTTTTATGTTTTTCAGTAGTTGTAGTAACTGATAACACTTAGTATTTTTGTAAGAAGATGTCAGCTGTTTTGACATCTTCAGTAGTTGTGTTTCAGTTGGAATAATTCTGTTAGATGTCACTATCAAGTGACATCATCAGACGTCATATCTCTTATATAAGAGGTGTCGACCTAATTGTAAATGTGACATTCCGTTACCATGAAAGCGAATATTGAATGAAATATATTTGCAGAATTCTCTCTATCTATAACCGTCTTTGTTCTTCATTGAATATCGTTTCGTTCTTGTGAATTGGCTAATTCATTGTTAGAATTCCGCTGCTATACTCTATAATCAATCAAACATAGATCACTGATCCTAACAAGTGGTATCAGAGCTAGTTAATCATTGATCGATCTAACAATTGATCATTGAAACTACTAATTGATATCTGTGTTTGATTGAATTAGCATATTCGCAAGAACTGGTTATAGATTATTGAATTTCTGTCGCTTTCGTTCATTTATTTTGAGATCTCTCCTGGTTCAATTGGTTGTTGTGTTTTGTTCTAAATCTGTTTTAGCTTAATTGAATTTGATTGAATCTGAGATGACTACTCCTTCTAATGATCCTCACAATACCGGTTCCTCAACCAAGCCTCCGATGCTAGTTAGGACCGAGTATAACATATGGCAACGAAGAATGCTTCATCACCTGTCTGTTAACAATTCAGGTTGTTGGACATCTGTGGTACATGGACCACATAAGCCTATGGTGAACAATCCGGAAACCAATCAAATGGTTCCGAAGAAGAAGGAACAATACTCTGATGAAGATCGGAACCTGTTTGAGATTGATGCTAAAGCCCATGGAATTCTGGCCATGGCACTGCCTAATGAAATCTATTCAGGGCTTATGCATCATGAAACTGCTCATGATCTCTGGAATGCCCTGAAGGAACAATTCGGTGGCACAGATGAGGTCTTAGCAAACAATAGAGAAATCCTTGCCCAACAATATGAGACATTCTCTCATAGAAAGGGTGAGACACTGACTCAACAGTTTGAGCGTTTTTCCTGCTTGATATCTGAGCTGAAAATGGTGAAACAGGAATACACCAATAGCCAGATGAATAACAGGTTCCTCAGATCGCTGCTTGAGAGATGGGACACATACACTATTTTCCTACGCTCCATTGCAAATCTGGATAGCCTCTCTCACCCAACTTCATGGAAACTGCTTACATTCGAAAGAGAGATAGAGCAGAGAGGAAACTGTCCTCATCTCAGGAAAGCTCACTGATGACTTTGTACCAGGGAATACTGCCTTGTTTGTCATGAGTCAGAATATGCTGCATCTGAAAGCAATTATGATGAGCATATGATTTCTCTACAATATTTCTGATCATGCATTTGTTGGTATTGAGAGTCATTCTGGCAGTAATAGTGACAATTTATGCTTCATCATGGATGATTTGAAAGGAATAGCTGATGATGATCTAGAAGAGATGGATATTCTGAGCCAAATGGCACTGATTAATATCAGATCTCAGAAGTTCTATAAGAGAACCGGCAGGAAATTTCCTGGACTCTCTGGCAAAACCAAAGTTGGTTTTGACAAGAGTAAGTTGAGGTGTCACAAATGCCAAAGGCTGGGACACTTTGCAAGGGAGTGTAGATCAACTGGATCTAACTCTTCTGCACCCTTTGTGACTTTTCCTAGTACTAGTCCACAAAACAGAGGGCAACATCCTGCTGGTTCTGGTCATCATTCACGTCCTAGATATCCTGCATACTTTGTTCCCCAGGGTCAAATGTCATATCCTTATCCCTGTTATTATATGCCTCAACCAAATCCTGTTCAAGCTCCAATTGCACAATAACCACAAGCATTGCCTGAACCACAACCTTCCCAATCTCATCAACAAACTCAACCTCAATAACACAGCTTCTTCACCCCAGGAGTTGTTGACTGGAGCAGTTTACCAGATGACTTGTCTGGTCATGAACAACTGTTCTCAGGTGCTGGTCAACATGGTGGTGAAAGTCCCTTTGGAAATCTAGCTCTTATGGCTTTGGATTCTGCTGATACTTCATCCATTAATGCCTCTACACCAAAGGTATCACAGGTATCCTCTGAGGCAAAAGCCAAATTATGTTCTGAAACATGTATAGCAGCATTTCATCTATTAGAGAAGCAAATGTTAGCTTTAATCAACAAAACATTGAGTTAGAACAAATAATTTCCAAAAGCAAAGCTGAATTTGAGTCTGTGCTTAATGACAAGAATGAGATTTACAAACTTAAATGCCAAATAACTGATGATAAGGCTAGGGAAGAGATACTTCTAGAGAAGTATAAAGATCTCAAGAAACCCTTGCAGTCACCCAGGTAGAGTGTGATAGATGGGTACAATCATGCAAAGGTTTTGAAATGCTTCTTAGTAGCAATCTGCTTCCAATGTGAAGTTTGGCATTGGTACAATCACACTGCTCCACCTACAGATTTTACTCCCGAGCAGAGGTAGAATCTGATGGTGAGAGTAATAACCAATCCATCTCATCATGTGATCTACTTTCTGATACAGCACAATCAGAAGTAGAAGTCAGCATCAAGCCCTCTCAGAGCCTATCAGCTGATGTTGTTGGTTCCACTGCTGACACTCACATGATCCATGAGTTGATCAACTCAGGAGTTAATTCTGAAAGTCCTGAAAGGACTAGAGAGCAGGATTTAACACCTGAAGTTCAAACTCCAACTACTGCTAGTACTGAAAAGAAGAAAACTGTCAGTAGAAAGAGTTTGAAGACTACTAAAGAGGTAGTCAAGAAAGCAAACAATGCTTCCAAAGTACTGAGAGCAAGTCTTCAGTTGCTTCACCCTCTTTACTTGATGATCAACCTAAGATGAAGAAGAAACCATGTGAAGTATGTGGTTTGTTCAATCATCTTACAGACGATTGCTGGTACAAAAGAGGTTCCAAACTCAAACATAAAGAGAAATTAAAGAGAAAATGGTAAAAATGAAAACTGAGTTTGAGACCACATTTGTATCAGCAACATCAAATCCTATAACCCTTAAGTCCTCAAAGAAATCCAAAAAGGAAGGGGTTAAACAGGTGACAGCTGAGAGTGCTCAGAAGAAGAAGGGCAACATAGGACTTATCAAACTCCACTGGCAATGTGTCTGATGAGCTGAAAGCTTTATCACAAAATCAGACACAGCTGGTTATGATGGTTCAACATCTATTGGGAAGAGTTAACCAATTAGATGCTCCTATGTTGAAACCACAGAAAAGGAGCTCCAAGCCAAAGGATTCCTCTTCTTCACCATCTTCTTCCTCTCAGGCTGTTGTTTCTAATAAACCTGTTAGTTTACCATCTGTTGATGAGACCAGGCCCAAAACCAAAAAGGTTGGGTCTCCAAAACTAACTGATTGTTTATTATTGCAGGGTTCTCCAACATGCCAAAGTAGCATCTGGTATGTAGACAGTGGGGGATCTATGCACATGACTGGGAACAGCTCTCTTCTTCATGACTACTCTCAAGGAAAGAAGGGCTTTGTTTCTTTTGGCAATGATGCTAGGGGTTACATCATTGGAAATGGCTTTGTCTCCAATGGAGAAATCAAGTTTGATGATGTTAATCATGTGGAAAATCTCAAGTACAATCTCTTGAGTGTCAGTCAAATGTGTGATAAAGGCCATGTTGCTCTTTTCACCAGTCAGAACTGTAGGATTCTGTCATCCAAAGTTCTGCATTTGATTGATAAGGTGTTGGATGATCACACTCTCCTAAGAGCCAACAGACTGGAAGAGTGTATGCCTTAGATCATTCCAAGAAAATAGATCTCAGAGGCAATCCTTGCCTATTTTCCAAAGCCTCTTCTCAAGAATCTAAACTGTGGCACAGAAGGCTGGGTCATGTTAATTTCAAAAACATGAATCAGCTTATCCACAATAGTTTAGTTAGAGGCTTACCAATAAAGGAGTTCCACTGTGATGAAACTTGCACTGCTTGTTTAAAAGGAAAACAACACAAAGTCTCATTCCCTCCTATTGAAGAGCCTAAGTCCACTGCCTGCTTGCAATTACTGCATATGGATCTATTTGGTCCTGTGAGAGTAATGAGCATGGCAAAGAAGAAATACTGTCTGTAATTGTGGATGATTACTCCAGATTTGTATGGACTTTCTTTCTACATTCAAAGGATGGGGTTGCTCAAATAATTATTCACTTTGTGGTGTATATTGAGAAGCAGTATTCCCTTCCAGTCAAGTGTATTAGGAGTGACAATGGAACTGAATTCAGAAACCATACACTTGATGACTTCTATCTTTCAAAGGGAATCAAAAGGCAGTTTAGCATACCAAGGACTCCAGAACAAAATGGAGTAGTGGAGAGAAAGAACAGGACCCTAATTGAAGCTGCAAGGTCCATGCTGGCTGACTCTGGTTTGCCACTGACCTTTTGGGCTGAAGCTGTTAACACAGCTTGCTATGTGCAGAATAGAGTCTTAGTAAATCAGAGGTTGATGAAGACTCCATATGAAGTTCTCCATCACTTGGCTCCTCTAATTTCATTTTTCAAAGCAATTGGGTGTCCCTGTTTTATTCTCAACACAAAGGATCAACTCCATAAATTTGATCCTAAGGTGGATGCAGGGTATTTTGTTGGTTATTCATCTACTTGCAAGGCATACAGAGTCTTCAACTGCAGAACAAAGATAGTTGAAGAGACTTTGCATGTGAAGTTTAATGAATCTCCTTTGGATAAGATTCCACAAACCCTGTGGAGTTGTTTGATTTGGACATACTGCAATATGTTCCTTATCACCTCCAGCTGTTGCAGATCATGTGGATAAATCATCTTCTGCAGCATGTCTTCCACCTGGTGGTATTGATGATGATGATGATATATATCTCAATACTCACCTATTCAAGTTTAGCGACCAACTGCCTATGTCTGCTAAATTTGATGTCATGTAGCTTCAGCAGTTCCATCCAACAAATGCTGATGAGATCTCTGCTTCCTCTACATCTTTTGAGTTACCATCTAATTCTTGGTTTCAAGAGTCTGCATCAACATCTGCTGCTGCTGAAGGTCCTACAAACACTTGCACAGATCTCATTGTTTATCAAGAACTGAAGAATCACCCCATGTCTCAGATTATTGGTGATATCAACTGGTGTTTCAACAAGAAGTCAATTGTCTAACTTTTGCTTCTATGCTCTTTTCATCAGTCAGCTAGAGCCAAAGAACTACCATGTTACTTTGAGAGACAATGGATGGGTTGAAGCTATGCAGCTTGAGCTACTTCAGTTCAAGAAACAGCAAGTGTGGGAACTGGTTCCTCTTCCCCTAGGTAAGTGTGCAATAGGCACTAAATGGGTGTTTAGGAATAAAACTGATGAAAATGGGCTTATTGTTAAGAACAAGGCTAGACTGGTTGTACAGGGGTTTTCACAAGAAGAAGTATTGACTATGATGAAACCTTTGCCCCTGTAGCCAGACTAGAGGCAATCCGATTGTTTTTAGCCTATGCTGCATTCCATAATCTTAAAGTTTTTCAAATGGATGTCAAAATGCATTTTTATATGGTAAAATAAGGAAGAAGTTTATGTGTGTCAACCACCAGCTTTGAGGATAATAAACATCCTGAATGGGTGTATAAACTTGATAAGGCTCTTTATTGGTTGAAACAAGCTCCTAGAGCCTGGTATGAGACATTTCTACTTTTCTTCTTAAGAATAATTTCCAGAGGCTCTATTGATAAAACTTTGTTTATTAAGAAGGTGGATCAGCATAAGCTACTTGTTCAGATTTATGTTGATGATATCATTTTTGCATCCTCTGATCCCCAGTTGTGTGATAATTTTACAACATTAATGAAAAAGAGGTTTGAAATGAGTGCAATGGGAGAATTACAGTTCTTTCTAGGCTTGCAAATTAAACAAAAGGCTGATGGAACCTTTATTCATCAGTCAAAATATACAAAAGATCTTTTGAATAAGTTTGATTTACAAAACTGTAAGCCCTGTTCTACTCCCATGTGCAACACCACACAACTAGATGCTGATCAGAAAGGTAAAGCTGTTGATGAAACACTTTACAGATGTATGATTGGGTCCTTGATGTATTTAACAGCTTCTAGACCAGATATTATGTTTGCTACTTGTGTTTGTGCTAGATTTCAGGCTGCTCCTAAAGAGTCTCATTTGATTGCAGTCAAGAGAATCTTTAGATATTTGCAAGGTACACAATCTCTGGGTTTTGGTATTCCACTGGACACTCTTGCAAATTAGTTGCTTTTTCAGATAGTGACTATGCAGGGTGCAAGTTAACTAGAAAGTCAACTTCTGGTGGTTGTCAATTCGTAGGCAACTGTTTGATTTCTTGGCAGAGTAAGAAACAAACATCTATTGCTACATCAACTGCTGAGGCCGAGTACATTGCTGCTACAAGTTGTACTTCTCAGGTACTCTGGCTTCGAAACCAACGTCTGGATTATGGCATTACAGAGACTAAGACTCCATTATTAATGGATAGTGCTTCAGCTCTGTGTAATGTCAAAAATCCAGTCCAGCACTCTAGGACCAAACATATAGAGATCAGACATCATTTTATTCGGGATTGCTTTGAAAAAGGTCCGATTGATCCTAAGTTTGTGCCTAGTGCTGATGAGCTTGCAGATATTTTACTAAGCCTTTGGATAGTTCTACTTTCCAAAACCTTGTGTTAAGGCTTGGTATGCTGCAGCTAGAATAAGTGACAACTACTGATGATTTCAGTACTAATTACTGGTGATCATTGGTACCCATGTCACATATAAGTACTGATGAGTTCTTTCACCTTTAGTAGTTTTTATAACTACTGACGGCTAAATGCCTCACAAGTACTGAAGTACTTTATCTGTTCCAAACTACTGATGTAGTTACAACTACTGATGTAGTTACAACTACTGAAATCAGTACAAACAGATAAGTACCGACGTCCTATGAAACACCTGAACAGCAGATGCAAAGTCTGATGAGTAAGTGTTGAGGACAGTATGAAACAGCTGAAAGGCTATGAATTGACGAAAACTACTGAAGAGAACTTTCTCTTCAGTTGTTTCTACAACTGCTGTTTCATTCTAAACAACTGAAGCAAAACCATGTCTTTAGTAGTTTTTATAACTACTGATGACTAATACCAAGTCTTCAGCTATTTACAACAACTAATGACAAAACCACTGTCTTCAGTAGTTTCACAACTACTGATGACTAACACTAAGTCCTCAGTTGTTTTATCATCTGAAGTCAAAACCATGGCTTTCAGTAGTTTTCTACTAACTAATGCCTAAAACCACGACTTCGGCTGTTTCAACGTCTGAAAGGGTAATACCATGTCAACAGTCGGTTTAAAACTACTGATGACTAACACCACACCCTTCAGTCATTTTCACCCTACCCTATAAATACATGTCCTCTTCTCTAATGTTTCACTGGCCGTTATTTTCTGAACTTCTCTCTCTCACACATGGTGACCATGAGTCTGATACCACGACACAACTGCATTGCTTATCTTACAAAGTCAGCTTTCTGGAACAAATATGATAATGCCATTGACTTAATGGTGGATCCCCATATCGCACAGCCTTTCTCTTGAATCCAACCATTTACCCTGAATCCCTCAGTCAATTCTGGTCAAATGCTTCTGTTCATACTGATGCGTCTACCGGTCAGATCTCTGTTCGGTCCCTTATCAACCAGAAATCAGTGGTGGTTATAGCCGACATCATTCGTCAGGCATTACATCTACACGATTCCACCGCTGTGACTGCATACCCAAAGGGCACAACCGATATGTCCTTTATCAATCATGGGTATGAAGGTGATCTTCGAGCTACAACCATTCTAAAGAAACATTTCCATGACGCTGAGAAACTCATTTTTCACATGGTAAATGTCTGCTTAGCCTCCAAGACATCTTCTTGGGATCAAATGTCCTCCCAATGGCAACAGGTATTGTATTCTATTCTAGAACACCAACCGCTAAATTTTTCTGAAATTGTGTTTCTAGAAATTAAAAACTTGGCTCAGAAACCTGTGGCAAACCGATGGCCATTATATCCCAGGTTTCTGATGGCCATTATTTTGGATGAACTAAAATCTGATGGCCTTGTTGGCCTTGGAGTCCCTGCACCAGCTGTTTTGGCTGAGGTATACTCCAGGCACAACTCAGACCCTACACTCAAAGAAGCTGCCCGAATGCTAAAGCCCAAGCACAGGGAACCCACAGCTTCCTCCATTAGAACCAAAGTCCCCACTAAACCAAATCCAAAAACAACCCAAAACAGCTATTCAGGAGATGAGTCCCCTGAAGATGCTCCTGCACCACCAACGCAGGCTATACTTGCTGGCTTAAACCCCCCAGCAGTATCAGAGACTCTACCTGCCATAGCCGCTTAGGTTTCCTCTCAAAAGGAGCCTGCATCCACCACACAAGGGGTACCCACACATCTGGGATCTTTCTCACTTGAAGAGATTGCCATTGAAGAGCACCTTCCTCCCCAGGTGCACACTGCTTCTACCCCATCACCCCATGTAATCGCCCCTCAAAGTCCAAAAATAATTATTGCAAATGTGCTGACTCAGTTGCATGCCTCTCCTCCTCCCCAAAAACCACCAAACAAGGGGAGAACCACAGACTTTGAGGAAGAGGATCAACATGTTTCTGACAAACCACAGCACCGGGGTTTACAAATTCTATCTCCTGGTGTAGATAGGGAGATTAGAATATCTAGTGAGGCTGCCACTCTTCGCATTAGCACATGATCAGAATGAGGTTGGTAACATTGCTAAGACCTCACTAGAGGCAACAGCTGATGACGGACATAGTCCTGAGGCTGGAAGTCCCCAGTTCCAAGACAAAGGGGCACATGCTACAACTGGTCTACACCCAGTGCATGTACATCCTGCTCCAAGCAGGAGGTCAGGTGATTCAGCTTCTGCTGATGATGACCTGGGCTTTTTCTATGACGTTCTAGCCCACAACACCATCCTGGAGGCTGAGGTAAGCAGACTACAAGAACTGCTTGCCAAGAAGTCTCAGGATGAAAGTCCATCTGCCCCCACCAACCATAGATGGCACCTTCAGTTGAAGGTTCCCCAAACACTTTACCCTCTCACTACACTGAGCCTCCAGCTTCTGCTTTTGGCACTATCTCTCCGGGACAGAACCCCCAGAGCAGATGGTTGCTGTATTCCAACAATCTCTACCTCTCATCACTCCATCATCAATGAACTTGTTAATAAAGCCATTGATGAGAGGATTTCCTCAACTCTACAACCACTCATTGATGATGTTGTGCAAAAGAAACTTTCTGCGGTAAAACCCCTGCCACCAATGCATCCAAAAAGGGGGTGAGTACTGCAGTGAAAGAAAAGAAGAGGAAAAGATCTGAGTGAGAAGGCACAAGAGAAGCCCAGGAGTTGGAAAGAAAAGCAACAATAACTGATCACCTACAAAAGAAAGAAAAGTGCTGGTGATCAACCTACTGCTAAAGAAAAATCCTTGGAAGAGCTGGTAAAAGATGCAGATGACACACACAGTCGATCTATGGACAAAATCATTGAGCAACTCTCAAGCAAGGCTTTGACACAACCACATTAGACAGTGAGATCAGGAGGTTGGAAGTGGAGGAAATTCAAACCAGATGGGCTGGGTATGATGTACTGGAGAAAGAGAGATTGGAGATCATGATTCGTTTCATTGCTAAATACTTAGAAGATCTTTGATGGAGATTCGTTCATGGACCAGAGACAGTATTCTGGCTATAGCCACCAGAATCGTTTGTCAGAGTAATTCCATAAGGGGATTATCATTGAAGCCCTTGATGAGGCTGGGGCTGGAAAAAGATTTGAAATGGCAAGACTTACAAGGCCAAACTCACAACCAAAATGCTTGAACAACCTTCCTATCACCACCCAAAAAACAGCCTACCCCTCAAATCTTCAAACCAATCTCAAAGCCCAAATCCAAACATCCTCAATCTTCAAACCAATTCCTTTACCAACCTAACCATCATCCAGTGATGCACCTAGAAGGAGGAGAAGGGTGCTGAGGATAGAAGAAGATGAAGAAGAAGAGGATGAAGATGATAGTCTGCCACTCTCTGCTGTTCTAAAGCTACCAGAACCCAGGAGTCAACCCATGATCACACCTGACTCTCAAAGGGAAATGGTTAGAGTCAAGATAGAAGATGAAGAACAGCAGAAGCAGCACGATGAGCAACTACTGAAGATGGTTGACAAGGAATTTCCTCAGTCATCATCTATACAAGCCATGAAAGGGCATGCTCAGAGACTGTACACTCTCAGACACACATTTCAGTATCAGAAGGAGAGAGTGAGAGTATGGCCAGACCCCAAGGTGAGTTCTAGAATCCATAAAAGATCTATTCCACACAGATACAATGGCCAGGTTAGAAAAACAATAGATTCTACCATCATGTTGGCCATTGTAGTCTCACCATGGGAAATAATTGATGAATTCAAGAAAGCTCATCAATCGAAAATGACCCCTCAAGCTTTACTAGAAAACAAGATGATCAAAAAGGGGTTATTATATAAAAAGCTTGAAGACATCAAGAAGAATGAGCTCCAGTTACTCCTTGAAGGCACTCATCTGGATGAATTTGTTTATAGGGAGGTAACTACTGTGGAGTTGAAGAATGGCAGGACTGTGAAGTACGTATCTGAGTACTATGGTCCAGGGTTCTTCTTTGAAGGAGGAGTAGAAGAACTCTCTAAGGAGGAACAAGTTGTTCTCCTTGAAGCCTATGTTCGAGAGTCATACAGACTCATTATGGGGAAGTAAATCTCATGAATGGGATAACAACTCTGTGTCCAGTTCCCCAAAACAGAGTTCCCATTCACACCTGCCAAACAAATATCTGAGATTTCTTCCCAGGCGGGGCTTATATGGGTCATCTTCTCTACTGATCAAGAAGGAAAAAGACCAACTATTTTTCCAACAATAAGTGGAAAATAATCAATTAGAGGTTTTGGCTGCATTGGTTCAGGGGGGTTTGTTGGACCAAATAAACCAATGAGCCAAGATCAGAAAACCTCTAAGTCCCACATGATATCACAACAACTGTTGAAGGCTTCATCAGCAGTTCGACAAGTGCTGAAACTCCAACAGCTGAAGATCAAGTGCTGAAGACTTCAACAGCTGAAGACCAAAGTACTGAAGTATAACAGCTGAAGAGTCTACAAGTGCTGAAGATCAACAACTGGTGTACAACGTCTGAAGACAAAGACTGAAGACATTAGCTGATGATATCTACTGAAGTCATCAGCTGATGATACATCTGAAGTTCAAGTCTGAAGACCAAGTACTGAAGTTTCAGTAGTTTGTCACAACAGCTGAAGAGTACTTCTTCAGTAGTTGTGATATCAGTAGTTTTATTTTTACTTTCAGTAGTTTTGTAAACGACTGAAGAGCTTGTTCTTCAGTCGTTGTAGTTTCAATAGTTTTATGTTTTTCAGTAGTTGTAGTAACTGATAACACTTAGTATTTTTGTAAGAAGATGTCAGCTGTTTTGACATCTTCAGTAGTTGTGTTTCAGTTGGAATAATTCTGTTAGATGTCACTATCAAGTGACATCATCAGACGTCACATCTCTTATATAAGAGGTGTCGACCTAATTGTAAATGTGACATTCCGTTACCACGAAAGCGAATATTGAATGAAATATATTTGCAGAATTCTCTCTATCTATAACCGTCTTTGTTCTTCATTGAATATCGTTTTGTTCTTGTGAATTGGCTAATTCATTGTTAGAATTCCGCTGCTATACTCTATAATCAATTAAACATAGATCACTGATCCTAACAAAGTCAATTCTAATGAGGAAAAGAATATTAGGGAAATGATATAATTACAGTCGTTATATCATTCACTATGCTTAATTTAAAAATTGAAAGACTCTGATGACTTACCAGATATGTTGGTAGGCTCAACTTGGAAGAGAAGATACATGTTGTGATAAATTAAAGTCTTATTCAATGATGAAACTCTCATCTCGGAGTACTAGTACGTATTAGCTTGTCTAAGTGTATGTATGTGTAGTAACCTAAACACACCAGGGAATGATACTTGTTCGAACTTGTATGCCCAAGACACATACAAGATTGATTTGGTTAGTACGTTATGATTCAAGTCAGGTCATACCCAATATCAAGCTAAACAAACTCCAATAAATATTTATTTGTTGATGAAATCATACAAATAAATATTGACACCAATTTAGAAAAAGGGTTTTCTAAAACTCTGCTTTTGTAATAGGACAACATTATATGGATAATTTGTTTATGAGAAATTATTTTTCCAATTATTTAAGTGAGTTAAATAATAACAAATAAAAGTGTATTAATGTTATAAAATTAAAAGAGGTTTAAATTTTATAATCTTAAGGGTTAAAAGTGTAATTATTTTATAAAAATTGAAATAGGGGGGCCATTTCAAACACCCTATTTTTGGCCGTCCCTTTTGGGCATAGGGAACATCCTTGTCTTGTTTTTTACAAGACATATACCATTCTTGCACACTTCCCCTTCTGCACACTCTCTCTTACACATGCAAAGAACTCTCCTCACATCCTTCCTTGGCTGAAAATTCAGATTACTTGACTGAACTTGAAGGTTTTCTTGGTTGATTTTCGGATTTACAAGAAAGTGTTGAGACTTGGTGTTGCACTCCCTAACAAGCTAGGTGTTTGGAAGAGAGCTTGTGGGTATACAAACTTGAGGCTTTCTCTCTTGGGGGCTAGACATTCAAGAGCATCATCATCTCATCTCATCCATACTTCATCATCTTGTTCTTTAAAGGTAGTTTCAAGAAAACCCTATGGTTGCATTTTTGTTTTTGATAGCATGTTATTTCACATATATTAATGATCCTTATTTATGGGTTTTGTCTTTGGCTTAAATGGTTAAAAATTTCAGATTGTTAAACATACTTTAAGCCTTATATCTGCTGCGTTTTTGTAGTTTAAATGGTTAAACTAGCTTTGATTAACATGTTACAAAACCCAACAATGGCATCTAGAGCTGGTTCTGTGGAATATGTGATTCAAAAGTTCTTGAAAAGTTAGTTTTCATGGACATTTTCAACCCATTAGGGGCTGTTTTGTTATGGATGAATGAATCCCTAATGTTTCAAGGTTTAATCTTACATGCTTTAGTATAAACCTTGAAAGATAAACATCAAATGGTTGATTGTACTGTTTGGACAAAACCCTGAAGTTTTGGTTCATGTTGGCCAGAACTTTAATGTTATTAAAAGGGGTTCATAGTTGTTCTTGAATGTTGTATATGATACATATTTTGGTGCATAACATAGCCTTGACCTTATGTGTTTTGGATTTGGTTGATTGTGGTTTTGTCATGTTGGTTTTCATTCTTGAAAGGGTTGTAATATTGTGTTTGTATTTTGGGTTGTAATATTTGTGTTTGTATTTTGGGTTGTAATTTATTTATTCATTTGTTATATAACAAATAGATTAGGTGCATTTCTTTTATTAGAAATTATTATGAGGATATGATTTTGTAAAAGAAGATGCACAAGATGAAGACCCAAAGAAGGAGTCAAAAGACATGGACACTTGAAGCATTTGGATGAGGATTCAAGTGGGAGTTCATGGACACATTTGGATGTGTCATTATAACCCTTAGGAAACACCTTATGTCAACACTTGTGATGTCAAACAAGTGTAGTCAACTTAGTGGCTATGGCTATGCACTTATGTTTGTATGATTATGCTTGTTTGGTTGTTTGTTGTATGGTTGTTGTTTGATATTTGGATATGCATAACAAACTCATTAACAAACTTAAGAAGCTGAAAATTGATGGTTCTTTATCATTAAGTGAATAATAAAAGGTTATTAAAAGGATTAATGGTTTTAATAAAAGGGGTTTTATTAAAATTGAACCATAGGGTACCTTGTTTTTGAAAGCATGCAAATACAAGGTACATAGAGTTTTCTAAACTTGTATTATGCAAACTACAAATTTCTTTTATCAACAAATTAAACACCATCCTTTTGCATAACACTTGAGTGAGTTGGAAACTCTTAATGTGATAAAGGTCACCTAACCATTTTGAGGGAACTTGTGATTTGAGGTGGGGATACCATATATGTGGGATAAAGGTCACCTAACCACTTATGTTAGATAACTCACATGTGTGTAAGTAAGGTAACTTGATTTGAAACCATGTTTAATGGATCACCTACAATGTGGTTCAGAAAGGTGTTGATGGGATAAACATGACGACCACACATATGATGTTTAAGTCGATCCCGTGCCCTAGAAATTGCAAAGGGTTGCAATTGCCAAAACATTGACTACCTTGTTAATTTAAATAATGGGATTAAGGATACCAAACCACTATTTAAATGTAACATTGGATTCTAAAATTTTAAAAATTGTGTAAGACACTTAAAAGGGCTTTAATTATTAAAATATGAACAATATCGAAAATACTAAAATTGAACTTTGATAAATTTTGTAGATGACCACCAACAACCATGAAAATAATGATATCCCATCCGCTCACTCACTATCACTAAGAACCATTCTCCAAAAGGAGCATCTAAATCATAATAACTTTATAGATTGGTTCCGAAATGTAACACCCGGCTATTTTTAGACAAGAATGAAGAATAAGTAAAGAGAATGAAGGAAAAGAAATAAAACCCAAGTCTAGGGGTAAAAAGTGTCCAAAAGGACAAAATGTTTGAAAAGTGGGTGTGAAATGTGGCATGGCTGCCCATCACCCTTTCTACACCCAAATTGTTGATACATGTATGTCCCTGGATCATGATATGAATGTAATAGATCTTGTTTGTCTGATTCTGAGGTAATGCTTGGAATGATTAATGAAATGATATTGTTTGTTTGTTATTTATAATGTTTAATATTTCATTAATGAGTCGACGTTGAATTGGTTAATTAGGTTTGTGGTTGTTTGAATTGTTACACATAATGTTATATTAATTAATTAATACATTCAAACTTAACAGAATGAAGTTCTCATGCAAGTGGCCCATGCGAATGGACCACACACATGAATAACTTCATACAAATGACTCAGTCGCACGACTGAACCAGGAGACTGGATCAGTCGTATGATTGTAACATAAGATTGCCTCAGTCGCATGACTGTACACTCAGTCGTGAGGATGAATCAACCGCATGGTTCAATCGCATGACTGAACCATACTAATGGTTCAGTCGCACGAATGAACAATACTAACCTATAAATACAACCCAATTCGTGATAAAAAGTGAGCATTCATTCATTACGATTCCAGACGTACCCTAGCCATCCAGAAGCCTCCCAATTCGTTCTCCAAGTTCACAGAACACATTAGATGAATTCCCAATCGATTTCTCACGTTAGATTCAATTCTTGATTGATTCTTCGTGTGTTCTCACTGATTGGATCGCCAATCAAATAGGATTCCGCACTATTTGATCTAGTTTACATGCTAATCACTAGGTATTTTTTTCACATACCAGGTCCTAACAAGTGGTATCAGAGCTTTGGCTCTTGATTACGTGTGATTCAATCAAGATTGGTAAAAAAAAATTTTTGGCATTAAAACGCAATTTTTGGTGTCAAAAGTGATCTTGGACGTTCCCTGCTCATCAAAGTTTGGTTTCTACGGACTTAGGCGATTAGACCTTGCGAAAATTCAAATTTTTACGGCTCAAACACGTTTAACCTAGAAAATTTCGCAAAACAGTAGCTTCAGTCGCATGAGAGTCCATTCGCACGACTGGACTTCATTCGCATAGTCCAGACGCACGATTGGACCTAGTCGCATCTCCATTCGTACGATTGAACCGTTCGTTCGCATTGCCCATACGCATCAGATTCATTCGCACGACTGAGCCAATCGCGTAGTTCAGCACGATTGAACCTGTTGCAGAGTTCATCCACACGACTGGACCATTCACATCCTTCAGTCGCACCGGTGACAGTTTGTTTTATTAGACTTAAAGTTATTCGCCATGGAAGATCAAATGTCAGCCTTTGCTGCTGGGAAGGACTCTAGGATACAGAACCTGCTGTTGCTTGAGAGTGAGGTGGGTAATCATAATAAACCACCAAAGCTCTTGACGACTGCACACTGTTCATAAAAGAAAAAGATGGAGACCTACTGCTAGTACAAATCTATGTCGATGACATAATATTCGGTTCAAAGAACGAAGAATTATGCAAAGTGTTTGAAGCAGTTATGAAGAAAGAGTTTGAGATGAGTGCTATGGGGGAGATGAAGTTCTTTCTCGGGTTACAGGTAGATCAGACACCAAATGGGATCTTTCTACAACAGACCAAGTATGTAGGAGACATTCTCAGTCGTTTTGACATGAAGAATGCATCTGCTGTTGGGACTCCACTTGCTACGAATCACGACATAGCACCTGATGAAAATGGAGACCTTGTAGATGTCACAATGTACCGAGGAATGATTGGATCCCTCATGTATCTCACTGCCTCAAGACCTGATATCATGTATGCTACATGTTTATGTTCTAGATATCAGGCTAAGCCTAAGGTCAACCATCTGATCGGGGTCAAAAGGATTTTTCGTTATCTGAAGGGTACACCCACACTTGGGTTGTGGTATCCTCATGATGATGACTTTAAGCTCACGGCGTATAGTGACTCGGATTACGGAGGCTGCAAGATGAACTACAAGTCTACATCCGCAGGGTGTCAATTCTTTGGGAGAAGACTAGTTACTTGGCAGTGTAAGAAGCAGACATCGGTTGCATTGTCAACCTATGAAGCCGAATATGTGGCTGCTGCAAGTTGCTGTTCACAAATCATCTAGATTCAACAGCAAATGCGGGATTACGATTTAAAGTTCTCACATACTCCTATCTGTGTTGATAACTTGGCTGCAATTGCAGTAACTAAAAATCCTGTCCAACATCCTAAGACCAAACATATTGGTATTAAATACCATTTCATAAGAGACTATTTTGAAAAGAACTTAATTGATGTGGTAAAAATAATACTGATTTTCAACGCGCTGACCTCTATACTAAAGCCTTTGATAAACCACGTTTTCAATATTTGTTAGAGGTCAACGGCGTTAAAAAGAAGAGTGAGGTTATTCCTTATGATGATAATGTGTAGTCTGATGTTGTTTAGTTAAAGTTTTCTTTTTTATTTTTTATTTTATTTGTTTATTTTAGTCTGTTTAATTTAAACTCATGTTATTTTGCTGTGTATTAAAAATCCTAAAATAATTAAACCAGATATGATTTTAGTATTTTTGGGGGGAGAATTTGTCAGCAAGTAACATTAAAAAAAACGAGGGAGAAGGAGTGGATAGCTAATATAAGGTAGACCGTACCAGTGATACCGATTCAAACCCTTTGGAAATGATAGTATACAGGAACAAATCAAGACGGACTGTAAAATTTAAATTTAGAAAAGATGTAAAGACTCAAAGTATAAGTCTGTGTAGTCTAAGCAATATAAAAGGGAAGATGATAGAAAAACTGGTAACTCCTAAGGCAATACAACGAGAGTAGACCTAGAGGTTGCTAGACCACAAATGATGTGTCGGTAGATTCAATACAATAGATGATTAGACTTGACTGGTGATTTCAAGATCAAACTAAGTTGTTCAACTGACTGTGGGCTTCTATCTTATCACTGGTTAACACAGTCAACAATATTCAATTAAGGGGAAATGAGCATGTAAACGCCACAAAGGTGTGCGGATGACCATAAATAGACCAAAGCAAGAAAAATGAAAGTCAAATGCTATAAAGCTAATGACTTATGTTGTTGGTGCATTTTGCGCAAAAGAATATTAAGCTGCTCTAACAAGGAGATAGGCTGTGTGCCTCTCTGCTGTGCGATGGCACTGACCTGAGGATAAGCATAACCTAGGTATTCTAGAATTCACTGTTGTTTGCCGCCTCTTTGCTGTGCGATGGCACTGACTTGAGGACTGGCTTCTCTTTGAAAGCTCTAAGAATAGTCTCTCCTTGTAATAATACCCGTAGACCGCTCAAAAGCTCCTGAGGAATGTTGATTTCCATATAAGTGTGGGATCCACAAATGTTAGTTGAAATAATTAAACCTAAAAGAATCACCAGTTTGTGTCAAAAGTCTGTGTATGGATTTAAGTGGAAAAACATATTGACAATCATTATGGCTGCAATTCATGAAAGTTCAAATCAATGTGGTATTCTAAGAGTTCCAGTATGATTTCCTAAAGTTGCTAACGACTCTGGATGAACACCAAGGATTGAGCATCAAAAGATTTTTATAACAAGCCCAAAATGATTTGACTTGCCTGTATGATTCCAAATTGAATTGGTCCAGGTATGGTCAATCTAAGTTGAAGCTGTCTATTCCGGAACCAAATCCAGTAGATTTCCATCTTAGGACTTATCTCTCACAAAAAGCAAAAACAATTCTTATTTTTATTCTTAAGTTTAATATTCTAATTTAGTTAGTCGTTTAGTTTGTTTGTTTGTCGGACCACATCAGGAAAATCAGTAAGGGATCAACTCACTAAAAGGGTCATGTCTGAGATGACCACATGTGTTTTAAAAGTTTAAAACAGTCACGTCTGAGGTGATCAAAAAGTTTTCAAGTCAAAACGATCATGACTGACATGATCACATGCTCATAACGTTAATTTCTACAATTAAAGGGGTTTTTAAAAGTTAAATATTCAAATTGGCAGAAAATTTAATAAGTATGACCCATTCACACGAATGGACCATACGTATGGACCAATCATACGAATGTAAGCCATTCGTACGAATGGACCATGAATATGGACCATCCAACCGAATGGCCCATACGATTGGCCGAGTCGGACGCTTAAGGGCGGACGAGTGAGTAAGTCACACGACTGAGATCCAGTCGGACGACTAAAGAAGGACGACTGAAGAAGGACGACTGAACCAATCACACGACTGAGTCCCACTCGCACAACTGAAAGGTGCGTATGAGCTCATTCGCACGATTGAATCTAGGGTTAGTATAAATAGAGGGGGAGTCGGTCGCAGAGACTCACCATCCTCAAATTAACCCTGAATCACACGACTTACGCCACTCTGCCCAAATTTCATTTGATCTTTAAATCCCCCCGTTTCTTGATTACCGACCATATACATCGACTCTATAGGTAATTTACGATAAAGAATCACTCCCATAACTTTCAATTTGATGCAAAATCGGTACATTTGGACTCACAAAAGAACTGAGACTTAAGTGACTAAATAACCTAACTAAATGACTCAAACAAAAGAAAGTAAAGATGTTAGGTGTTATAAGAATGTATTGCGAGTCAAATGAACCAGACATTGATGTCTAAAACTCAAAATTGGTGAAAAAGTGAATTTGAATTGAACAGTCAGTATATCATGCGAATGGACAGCTTGATGAACTTCAGTCGCACGACTGAAGGGTGCGAACTGCTTAAACGCACGACTGAACCATGCGTATGAAGGTCAGTCGCACGACAGGTGTAACCGCATGAGGGTATATACGTATGAGCCCAGTCGCACACTCAGTGGTACGCATGGGATGAGTCGCATGACTGAACCCCATTCGTACTGCTCATTCGCACGACTGATCCCATTCGCACTGTACAATCGCACGACTGATCTCAGTCGCACAATCTCAATCACATGACAGAAAGATTTTCTTCAAGTTTATGTGTTTCATGACTTTCTTAGCCAATGGTACTAACGTTTACTATCTTTGTGTAACAGATGGCGTGTCTTTGGACTATGAGCACGAAGCACAATATATGTGCTCATCTGGATTTGACATCCAGAAATGCTGCTGATTTCTCTGGAATCATCACATTTCTACTCAGATCGAGGATTGCACATGCCATATCTACTCCTTGTACTCCATATCGATCCATTCAGCAGGCCTTCTAGGAAGGCGCTACAGTTGATAGATCGTCTTAGCCTCATTGCATCAGAAGTACCATCTTTGGAGAGAGGCTATTACTATCTCAGAGGAGGATCTAAGGATCATATTACAGTTGGGGGATGACACTAATTTTCTGACTCGATTACACCCCCTCATAGTCAGAGGATGCTTTCTTAGAGCCAAGTACTCTGGGGACATCAATGTTGGGGTACTCAACAAGAGTAACCTCTGTCCCCAGTTTAAGTATCTTGCGCATGTGCTGCTTAAGTGCATAGCATCCAGGAAGGGAGGCTTTGATGAGTTATCCGACCAGATACAGAACGCATATGTTGCGTTGGTGCTGAACCACCCATTCAGCTTCTCCAAGATGATCTTCACCTACCTGGTGGAGAACATCAAGGGGAAAGGGAAGGAAGGCTTCTGTATGTACCCAAGGTTTATGCAGATGATCATAGATCAGAAGATTCCCTCCCTGCCGAAGGAGAAGGAGGATGCGGTAGTCCTCGAGGTGATGGATGACACTACCTTGGGGAGGATGAAGGTGTATAGGGGGAAGCAATTGAAACCCCCTGTCAAGAGGTTGTTTGGGCATCTGGCCCGGGAGGACTACGTGGTGCCAGCAAAGAGAAAGTGGCACCATGATGTTAGTGACTCTGATGTGGAGCAGATTGCTCTACCCACTCATGACTCGGATGATGATGACAGTGGGGATGCTGGAGACGGTATGCCTATTCCACCTAGAGGCACTGTGTCTAATGTTGTACCTATAGTGTCCGTCCCAGCTGGAGAAGTAGCCGAGTCAGTTGGATTCCAGCAGGATTTTGTTCATGGTGCGGAGGAGGAGGAGTCGGATGAGGAGCCCCTAACGCGAACTGTGGGAAGCAAAGTTGTTCCCACAGAACATGGGCTAAGGGTGGTTGGTGAACACCCGAGAGACTCCGGAGAGACTGATACTGACCCAAGCTATGCACCGGGGTCAGCAGGCAGGGTTGTAGGAGGAGCATCCACCTCAACGGGGATGAGGAGGAAGAGGATGGCTAAGCCCCATGGTCAGAAGAAGAAGAAGCGTCGGTTGACCTTCGTTACCACCACAGCCACCACATCTACCACCACCACTACCACTTCCACTGCCACACCATCCACCACCACAGCCACCACATCTGCCACCACCACTACCACTTCCACTGCCACACCATCCACCACCACAGCCACCACAGCCACCACAACTACTACTACCACCACCACCCTGCCACCACTATAAAGATTCTATCTACCACCATATCTTTCACTCCCACATCACCTCCACCATTTCACAGACCTATCTTCACTACAGCCACCACCACCACCATCACTTCACACCAAGCAAGACCCTCAGCCCATCCCTCAAATACTTATGGATCACCTCTACCTCCAATCGGGGTAGAGGAACAGCTGTCTGCGCTCAACAGGATGGTGATGCGCTTACTGGCTGCAGATGAGGAGAAGGCGGCCCAGATCCGCCAGCTTACTCACCTGACTGCTGCACAATCTCACCAGATTGCAAAGCAGGCTCGAGTTATAGAGGAGCAGGCCTAACAGATGGCTGCTCAGAGCACTAAGATAGCCCAACTCCAAGCACATAGTGTCACATCAAGTAAGAAGATAGAGGAGTTGGAGGAGGCAAAGAAGACTATCATGTTAAAGCTGAAAGGATCCAAGGAGGATCCCTTGAAGATCAGGAAGGGAACAGAGATGATGATGATGAAGATGATGATGAGGATGATGAGAGTGATACAGAGGAGAATGAGGAAACCGAAGGAGATAGGACATAGGAGAAGGACGTGATGATGAAGCAGAAGGAGGGGATGCAGCTGCATCGGCCTCTACTTCAGGTCAAGAGAAAAGGTCAAAGAACAGACAAGACCAACCAGCTTCTACTTCTGCTCCTCAAAGTGATGAGACGATGATACAGGATAAAAGTAAAGACTAGATGTTTATGTATTTATTTACTTTTGTATTTGAATCCTGTATTGAAAACGATGTATTGAATGTTTATATTGAGTTAATGCATTTTTGTTTGATTAATTACTAATGATTTATGTATTGAATGTTTAAATCAAACAGATCCAAATTACCAAAGAGATGAGTTTGATGTTGCTCCCCTTCAGCAGGTCAAGACTCAGCTAACAATGATTCTTGATCTGCAACGGATTGTTAGGAGGTCAGTGAATTATACCCCTGAAGAAGGGGAAATAATTCATGACCAATCAAACTAGAAATTCGCTGAGCTTTTCAAGCTAAATCCTGATGAGATTGTGAAAGATGCTCCGACATGCGATTCGACTAGGGACGAAGAGCTCAACGATTATGAAGTCGAGATCGAAGATGTCACTACCAAGGATTACCCTCAATACACTAACAATGAGGTAATGTGGTCCCCAATCTGGGTGAATCCCTTGTCAGTGATACTTTGTGGAGTTGAACAAGATGGAGCAAGAATCAGAGAAAGCAGTAGGAACAGCCCAAGCCTCAACTGATGATGTCGACATTCAAAAGGCTGAGTGGGCTGCATGTTTTGAAGAAGTTAGAGCCCACCGTGCTACACCAAAGAAGGATGCCTACACCAAACTCTACAGAGTCAAGAAACATCACAAGGTGTCATGAGGGATCATAGCATGGGCGTATTTTGTGGATCTTAATTCTTATGCTGTTAAGAGAGAATAGGGCATAGAGTACTTCATATTCCCATATGATCTGAAGACTCTACCAGGTTTTGAGCTCAACCAGCTAGCTAAGCTAAAGCTTTTGTATGTTGAACCGAGGAAGATGTCAGGCTGGTTTGAGGCTGCCCTAAAGGAGTACCACACCAGATGGGTTAACTTCAGACCCCAACAGCCTACTAGGTATATCAGAAGGTCTGAGGTTGATGCTATTACTGGCAAGCCTAAGATAGTGTTTTGAGTGGAATCCTCCGCCCACAATGTCAAGAATCCCACTCAGGGAAATGCCACAGGACTTCACTCCACATTTTAAGTGGTGGTACTACGATTGGAGAACAGCTGAGCTGAAGCGGTCATAGTCCTAAGCAAAGAGGGACAAATGGATACGATCAGGGTATTCGACCCGATGTGGCTTACAAACTTTTCAGATAATGATGTCTATACGCTATACAAGTGGCCATTGTTCTATGATACGCAAGATATTGTACAAGCCCTCCAGTTCCAAAACGTTATACAACTCTCCTTCGCGTTTGAGATTCACATGGGAGTCACAAAAGAGGAGAAGTACAAGAAATACAAGGAGGTTATGCAGAAAACAAGAGATTAGAGAGATCTAGGTCCAAGGGGGAGTTTGTTGATACATGTATGTCCCTAGATCATGATATGAATGTAATAGATCTTGTTTGTCTGATTCTGAGGTAATGCTTGGAATGATTAATGAAATGATATTGTTTGTTTGTTATTTATAATGTTTAATATTTCATTAATGAGTCGATGTTGAATTGGTTAAATAGGTTTGTGGTTGTTTGAATTGTTACACATAATGTTATATTAATTTATTAATACGTTCAAACTTAACAGAATAAAGTTCTCATGTGAGTGGCCCATGCGAATTGACCATACGCATGAATAACTTCATATGAATGACTCAGTCCCACGACTGAACCAGGAGACTTGATCAGTCGTATGATTGTAACATAAGATTGGCTCAGTCGCATGACTGAACACTCAGTCGTGAGGATGAATCAACCGCATGGTTCAATCACACGACCGAACCATACTAATGGTTCAGTCGCACGGATGAACAATACTAACCTATAAATACAACCCAATTCTTGAAAAAAAAGTGACCATTCATTCATTACGATTCCAGACGTACCCTAGCCGTCCAGAAGCCTCCCAATTCGTTCTCCAAGTTCACACAACACATTAGATCGATACCCAATCGACTTCTAACGTTAGATTCAGTTCTTGATTGATTCTTCATGTGTTCTCACTGATTGGATCGCTAATCAAATAGGATTCCGCACTATTTGTTCTGGTTTACACTCTAATCACTAGGTATTTTGTTCACATACCAGGTCCTAACACAAATCTTTCGGATTATAATGAGAGAAATGAAGAGAGCAGAAATATTCTCGCTTTGAAGAAGAACAAGAAGAAAGAATTCAAATTCAAGGTAAGAATTCATGTTTTTATGGTGTTCTTGAATGGTCTTATCCTCGGGTTTATGCTTATGTGTGTTTGTATGTGTTCGGGTATGCTTTTAGTGGGTTTCTAAGCAGTTGAATTCAATTTGCAAATGAGTTTGGAGGAAGCCATACTCAAAAGCTGCAAAGGTGAGTTCTAGGACCTTTTTTTACTGGTTTTTAACTGATTTTGGGCTGGATATGCACGATTGTATGTTTTTGCTAAATTGGGTTTCGGACCCATATGCTTGTACGCATGTATAATGATGTTGCGATGTTATGATGAGATTATGTTCCTGTTTTCTGATGTATGATGATGTTTCTAAGGCTTAGTGGGTAAGATTTAAGCTTAGAACATGATAAATGGTGAATTGAAATCGAATATGATGTTGTTAAGCTCGCATGTTAACTTTAAATCTGCCTAAGTGTTTGGATGGTTAATGCGGATGAGGCCATTAAATGCGAATAAACAATAAGGGTTACTGCGGATGAGGCCACTAAATGCGGATGAACAATAAGGGTTAATGCGGATGAGGCCACTAAATGCGGATGAACATTAAGGGTTAACGCGCATGAGGCCACTAAATGCGGATGAACAATAAGGGTTAATGCGGATGAGGCCACTAAATGTGGATGAACAATACGGGTTAATGCGGATGAGGGCACTAAATGTGGATGAAGAATAAGGGTTAATGCGGATGAGACCATCAAATGCGGATGAACAATTAAGGGTTAATGCGGATAAGGCCATCAAATGCAGATGACTAAATAAAGGTTCATGAGGATGAAGCAATTAAATGCGGATGAGTAATAGGGCCAATGAGGATGAACACTTAGAAAAATTTTGACTTTTTGGGAGAAAAAGGAGTAATGTAGGCTTTGACCTAGGAGATTCCCGGGGGTTGTGTAAGTTGACTTTTGAGGTCATAGATGGTATGACGGGCATGTAATGTTATGCGCTTGACGTTTGTGCATGATGATGATTATGATGTTGCATGGTTATACATGATGTATGTTATGTGTGTATGATGCCCTGCATGATGATGTATGAATGCTATGTTTATGTTCCTTATGATGATGTATGTTTATCTTTCCTATGACTTTACGTGCTATGATAATGAATGAACGAAGTATTATGTAACCTAAAGTGAAAGATAATGAAAGAGGAACATGACGATGAATGCATGCATTAATGAATGAATGAATGTAAGAAAGGCTTGCAAGCAAATGTATGGAGGTGCACACCCGTTGTAGGTGTTAGCTTAACCGTGTGCGGGTAGCTACCCCAAAGGATGCACATTGGGGTCTTTCTTTGTAATTGACCATATGGAAGAACCATTGTTGCATGTCTTAGGTAGTTGGACCACCTGGTGCTGGGCACCACCAATGAAGGTCTTTTATAGCCTTAGGTTGTGTAGCATGAGCATGAAGGGCATAGCTTATGACAATGGTATACCTGAACTTTACCTTAGGTACTGTGACCACCTGGTGATGGGCACCACCGATGAAGGTCTTTTATAGGCTTAGGCACAGTATCACGAGCATGAAGGGTAAAGTTCATGGCAGTGATATAAGTAATGAATGTACAGATGAAAGAATGAGGAAGATAATAATGATATTATCTGTATGTATGTATGATGTATGATCACTTGCAATAGAAATGAACAGTCTTAAATGATGGAAAAGTATATTTTATTATAAAACTAGAACTTACTCAGCAACGCTAACTTTTATGCATTTTCTAGTTGGTAGGTGAGCATTGCTGAGGATGGCACGGAGCAGCTACTTGGCATTTTGAATGGCATTCCTTTGATAGTGTTTTTGCATTGTAATGCGAATGAATGATATTTTGAAATGAACGTTTGTATTAACTTGCCAAAGCATTTGTAATAATATGAAAAGTTATTTCTTTAGACTTCCGCTGCAATGATTTATGAATGATTAAATGTAAAGTATATGTTTTGTGTGCGATGATTAGTAGCTGTGAGCGTCCTGGGAACGGGGCCTTACAAGTGGTATTAGAGCCAAATTTTAAGTGAAATGGGTAAAAATTTTCAAAATAAACCTTAACTTAAACTGAGAAGGGGACAGAAAGGGAAGGGATGCCAATCCATGTAGCTGCGTGCCATGAGGTAATTTTGTAAAGTTAATCGATATTATGTGCGCAGGTTATTTGGTTTATGTATTGCTCGTAGAATTAGATGCTGATGTAGTCAGGATAGGTAATGCTTGGGGTATGAAGAGTAAAGTAACTGGCTAATCACAACTGGCCACTATAATAAGGAACTTACTATACTTGACATAAACAAAGCTATTTCCTTGAATGATCGTTTTGGTGTTTGAATCTTTCAGCATGTTTGTGAGGATGGCCGGTGGTAGATCATCTAAAGCTTCGCATGGTGGTGGACGTGGTGCTGAACCACGGGTTACGAGAGGAAGGCCAAGGGCCGAAAAGGTGGTTCATGAAGAACCAGAAACCCCTCATCCGGAGGGCGGAGTTGAGAGTGCTAATCTGAGAGCCTCAGTGAAGGAGGCGGTTATGGAAGAAGTGCATCAAGTGATGCAGACGATCTTACCGTCTGTGGTGACCGAGGTGATAAAGGCAGTTAGAGAGGGGGAGAGAAGGGAAAGGAGTGGACCTACAGGCGCAAGAAGACAACCCAAGACTGAGACGGTTCCGCCTGATGACGAAGAAGAAGAGGAAGAAGTAGAGCCTGTACAGGAGGTAGTACGAGGCTGTAACTACGGGGTATTCATAAGATGCAAGCCCTCTACTTTCGATGGTAACGGCACTGCTGCTGCTGCTCACCGGTGGGTGAGGGAAATGGAGGTTGTACTTGATATCAACAAGTGTCGAGAGGAAGAAAGTTAAGTTCGCTACCCACTCTTTTGGAGACTTGGCACTGTGCTGGTGGGACAATATAGTCCAAGCTGAGGGTAGTCGGGCGATCGGAAGAATGAGATGGTCAGAGTTGAAGAAGTTAGTGATCGAGATGTTTTGTCCTCACCGGGAACTGGACAAGGTTGAGAGAGAGTTTCTGTAACTAGAGGCGGGAACGATGACATACCAGCAGTACACCACCAAGTTCAACGAAATGGCACGTCTGGTGCCGGATCAGGGATTGCCAGCGGATATTCGCAGGCATATAATTTCCGCCCAACCGAACACGTTTAGGTCGGTGGTGGATTTGGCAGGAGATTATATGATGAAAGGGGTGTAGTGGTGGTGCCTGAGGGTAGTCGGAAGGGCGGAGGTGATAGAAACTGGAATGGGAAAAGGTTTGGTCGGGGTGATGCCTCTACAGGTAAAAAGAAGGCACGGGTGGACGACCGCCGTGTGGTCATGTAGGGTGTGAGTACGAAGAAGGTGGTAGGTGTGGAAGAGAGCATAGTGGGGAATGTAGGTTTGGGTTGAACTTGTGCTTTAAATGTGGGAAGGCGGGGCACGTGGCCAGGGATTGTCGTACGACCCGGTGCTTTAACTGTGGTGAAGAGGGTCATATGAATAGGGAGTGTAAGAAGCCAAGGGCCGAGGGTTCCGGGGCGAAGAAAAATGGAGGTGAAGGACCGAGGGTGAGCGCTAGGGCATTCACCATGACACAGGAGGAGGCTAGGACGGACCCTGATGTTGTGTCCGGTACGTTTCTAGTAAACCAAACTTTAGCTTCTGTATTATTTTATTCGGGTGCCAGTAAAAGTTTTATTTCTGCTGCTTTCTATGTTAAGTTGTATGTTAGTAGTAGACGTGTCAATGTGCCCTTTGATGTAGAAACTGCCATAGGTAAGTCTACCAGGATTTTCGAGATGATAGAGAACTGTGACGTGGAACTCGAAGGTCATAAGTTTCCTGTCAGACCGTTTGTGATGACCTTGGGTGGTTACGATTTGGTTCTTGGGATGGATTGATTAGCAGACTTCGAGGCAAACATTGTGTGTCGCAAGAAGATGATTCAGCTATCAGCACCTGACGGGAGTTCGGTGACGGTTTATGGTGATCGGGTTACTATGATTCCGAAAGTGATTCCAATGGCAGTGGCGGGAAAGTGTATGAGGCGTGGATTTAGTGCCTACTTGGCCTATGTAAAGGATGTGGATACGCCAACACCACAACTGTCAGATGTACCCATTGTGTGTGACTTTCCAGACGTATTCCCAGTAGACTGATCAGGAGTGCCACCTGACCGTGAGATCGAGTTCCAGATTGACTTGATGCCGGGTGCCCAACCTGTTGCCAAGGCACCGTATCGATTGGCCCTGACAGAGATGAAAGAGTTGATGGAGCAGTTGCAAGAGCTGCTTGATAAGGGGTTCATTAGACCGAGTATCTCTCCTGGGGTGCTCTGGTCCTGTTTGTGAAGAAGAAGGACGGTAGTATGAGGATATGCATTGACTACCACGAACTGAACAAGTTGACGGTGAAGAACCGATACCCCTTACTGAGAATATACGATTTGTTCGATCAGCTTCAGGGTGCCAGTTGGTTTTCAAGGATAGATCTTTGATCCGGTTACTATTAGCTCAAAGTGAAGGAGCAGGATATCCGTAAAACAGCTTTTCGTACGCGCTATGGTTATTACGAGTTTCTTGTCATGTCTTTTGGTTTGACCAACGCGCCGGCTTCTTTTATGGATCTGATGAACCGGCTGTGTCGGCTGATGCTGGATAAATCAGTTATTGTGTTCATTGATGATATCCTGATTTATTCAAAGAGCGAGATTGAGCATGCCGGTCACATTCGAGAGGTTTTGGAGACGTTTAGAAGGGAGAAACTGTATCCAAATTCTCCAAGTGTGCATTCCGGTTGCGTGAAGTTTAGTTCTTGGGTCATGTGGGAATCACGATGGGATTATGGTGGACCTGGTGAAAGTGGAGGTGGTTATGCAATGGAAGTCACCAAAGACGCCATCCGAGATTCATAGGTTCTTGGGTTTGGCAGGCTACTATAGAAGATTTCTCCAAGACTTCTCTAAGATTTCTTCTCCACTAACTAAGTTGACCCGAAAAGATGTGAAGTTTGTATGGGGTCAAGCTCAAGAGAAGGCATTTGAAGAAATAAAGGCGAGGTTGACTCAAGCTCCTGTTCTGTCATTACCCGATGGGAGTGAAGATCTGGTGGTTTATTCTGATGCTTCCTACTCAAGTTTGGGGTGCGTGTTAATGCAAAGAGGGAAGGTATAGCTTATGCATCCTGACATTTAAAGGTTCATGAGGTCAACTACCCTACTCATGACTTGGAGCTAGCAACTGTGGTCTTTGCACTAAAGATTTGGAGGCACTATCTTTACGGTACGAAGTGCACCATCTTCACTGACCACAAGAGCTTTAAGTACTTCTTCAAGCAAAAGGATCTGAACATGAGGCAGGGGAGGTGGTTAGAGCTTATAAAGGATTATGATTGCGAGATCTATTACCATCTGGGCAATGCCAATGTGGTGGCGGATGCTCTTAGCCAAAAGGAGGGACCCGAACCGATTCGGGTGAAAGTATATCAACTGATCATGACCTTTGATGTGATGAAGCAAGTCAAAGAGTTTCAAGATGAGGCACTGAAAGAAGACCATCTTAACTTTGAGAGAATGAGAGGTTTGGTTGGGGAATTGAGTGAAAACACACTTGGTGTTAAAACCCGATTTGGACGTGTGTGGATTCCTCGATTGGGGATCTACGGGTGGAGATTTTAGATGAAGCCCACCAGACTCGATACTCCATTCAACCAGGTGCCACGAAAATGTATAAAGATATGAAGAAAGATTACTGGTGGCCGGGTATGAAGTGCGATGTGGTGGAGTATGTGAGTAAGTGCCTTACTTGCTTACAGGTGAAGGCCGAGCATCAAAATCCATATGTGAAGATTCAACCTTCGGATATACCGGAATGGAAGTGGGAGCACATCACCATGGATTTTATTACGAAGCTGTCGCTTACCCCGAAAGGGTATGACGCCATATGGGTGATAGTTGACCGTTTGACAAAGAGTGCTCACTTCCTACCGATCCACGTGACATATTCATCTGAGAAGTTGGCTGAACTGTTAATCAAGGAGATTGTAACTCGTCATGGTGTGTCGGTGTCCATTGTGTCTCATCGTGACACTCAGTTTACATCTAAATTCTGGAAGAAATTCCACGATGCCATGGAAACGAGATTACATATTAGTACGGCTTATCATCCCCAAACCGATGGCCAGTCAGAAAGAACCATTCAGACGATGGAGGATATGCTTCGGGCATGTGTGATTGATTTTGGTGGAAGTTGGGATGACCACCTACCGTTAGTCAAATTCTCATACAACAACTGTTATCATGCCAGCATTGGTATGCCGCCTTACGAGATGCTATACGGTAGGAGATGCAGAACACCCGTCTGTTGGGGTGTTATTGGTCAAAAAGAGTTAGGGAGCGTCAAGGTAATCGAGGCTATGACTGAGAAGCTTGAGAAGATCAAAGCCTTCATGAAGGCAGCAAAAGATAGACAGAAGTCGTATGCCGATAAACGACGTAGACCGATTGAGTTCCAGGTGGCTGACCGGGTTATGTTGAAGGTCTCACCTTGGAAGGGTATTATTCGTTCCCGAAAGTGGGGCAAGTTGAGCCCGAGGTACATAGGCCCTTTCCAAATCATTGCTCGAGTAGGAAAGGTAGCTTATAGACTAGAGTTAGCCAATGAGTTAAGTGGAATCCACCTAACATTCCATATATCTAATCTGAGGAAGTGCTTAGCCGATGAAGGCATGATTGTTCCACTGGAGGATATCGAAGTAGACGAACGGCTCAATTATGTGGAGCAACCATCAACAATTCTTTGAGGAAGCACAACAAGGGATCCGAGTCTACGTGGGAGACTGAGGAAGAGATGAGACAGCATTACCCACGATTCTTTGAGGAATAACAAGTTTCAAGGACGAAACCTATTTAAGGGGGGTGGACTTGTAACACCCGGCTATTTTTGGACAAGAAAGAAGAATAAGTAAAGAGAAAGAAGGAAAAGAAATGAAACCCAAGTCTAGGGGTATAAAGTGTCTAAAATGACAAAATGTTTGAAAAGTAGGTGTAAAAGGTGGCATGGCGCTCATCACCCTTTCTACACCCAAATCTTTTGGATTTTAGTGAGAGAAAGGAAGAGAGCTAAAATCTTCTTCGCTTTGAAGAAGAACAAGAAGAAAGAATTCGAATTCAAGGTAAGAATTCATGCTTTTATGGTGTTCTTGTCTGGTCGTATCCTCGGGTTTATGCTTATGTGTGTTTGTATGTGTTCGGTTATGCTTTTAGTGGGTTACTAAGCAGTTGAATTAAATTTGCAAACGAGTTTGGAGGAAGCCATACTCAAAAGCTGCAAAGGTGAGTTCTAGGACCCCTTTTTTACTGGTTTTTAACTGATTTTGGGGCTGGATATGCATGAATGTATGTTTTTGCTAAATTGGGTTTGGGACCCGTATGCTTGTATGCATGCATAATGATGTTGCGATGTTATGATGTGATTATGTTCATGTTTGCTAATGTACGATGATGTTTCTAAGGCTTAGAGGGTAAGATTTAAGCTTAGAACATGATAAATGGTGAATTGAAATCGAATATGATGTTGTTAGGCTCGTATGCTAAACTTAAATCTGCATAAGTGTTTGGATGGTTAATGCGGATGAGGCCACTAAATGCGGATGAACAATAAGGGTTAATGCGGATGAGGCCATTAAATGCGGATGAAAAATAAGGGTTAATGCGGATGAGGCCACTAAATGCGGATGAACAATAAGGGTTAATGCGGATGAGGCCACTAAAAGCGGATGAAGCCACTAAATGCGGATGAACAATATGGGTTAATGCGGATGAGGCCACTAAATGCAGATGAGGCCACTAAATGCGGATGAACAATAAGGGTTAATGCGGATGAGGCCACTAAATGCGGATGAACAATAAGGGTTAATGCGGATGAGGCCATCAAATGCGGATGAACAATTAAGGGTTAATGCGGATAAGGCCATCAAATGCAGATGACTAAATAAAGGTTCATGAGGATGAAGCAATTAAATATGAATGATTAATAGGGTCAATGCGGAAGAACACTTAGAAAAATTCTGACTTTTTGGGAGAAAAAGGAGTAATGTAGGGTTTGACCTAGGAGATTCCCAGGGGTTGTGTAAGTTGACTTTTGAGGTCATAGATGGTATGATGGGCATGTAATGTTATGCGCTTGATGTTTGTGCATGATAATGATGATGATATTGCATGGTTATACTTGATGTATGTTATGTGTGTATGATGCCCTGCATGATGATGTGTGAATGATATGTTTATGTTCCTTATGATGATGTATGTTTATCTTCCCGTGACTTTATGTGTTATGATAATGAATGAACGAAGTATTATGTAACATAAAGTGAAAGATAATAAAACAGGAACATGATGATGAATGCATGCATTAATGAATGAATGAATGTACGAAAGGCTTGCAAGCAAATGTATGGAGGTGCACACCCATTGTAGGTGTTAGCTCAACGGTGTGCAGGTTAGCTAGCCCAAAGGATGCACATTGGGGTCTTTCTTTGATTCACCATATGGAAGAACCATTTTTGCGTGTCTTAGGTACTGTGACCACCTGGTCTGGGCACCACTGATGAAGGTCTTTTACAGGCTTAGGTCCAGTATCATGAACATGAAGGGCATAGCATATGACAATGGTATACCTGAACTTTACCTCATGTACTGTGACCACCTGGTGCTGTGCACCACAGATGAAGGTCTTTTATAGGCTTAGCATAGTATCACGAGCACGAAGGGTAAATTTCATGGTAGTGATTAAAGTATGAATGAAATGATGAATAAATGAATGTACTGTTGGGGTTTGTTAGAACAAGATTCATAGTTTAACCATTTAAACTTTGAGTAAACGCAGCGAAAACAAGCTTAATAACTTTGTTAATGAACTGAAAATCCGGGTTTCATCTTGATATTACAAAGTTATAAACACACCCAAGAACAAAGGACATTTTTGTGTGAATAAAACTAGCTATGTAAACACAAACAAACATTATGGACAGCCATAAAGAGGCTGCCATAAACTACCTTTCAGCAGCCAAAAACGAAATGGATGAGGATGATTTGGACCAAGAAAGAACGAACAATGCACCAAAAGAAGGTCCTCTCGATCTTGCATACCCCAAGCTCTATGACAAACACCTTCTTGCTAGGATTGAACACCAAAAACCCGAAAGATAAGGCTGCTGGAACCTTTCAGCCGAGAATAACTTCAACAAAAACAAGAAAACCCTTTTTCTTTGTTGTGGTTTTGCATGTGAGAGAGAGAAGAAGATGGAGTGAATGTATGTCAAATGTGTGTTTCCAAGACACTCAAAGAAAACCAAGAAGTGGCTATCCCAAATGGGGCGGCCAACACTTCTTTGCTTTGGTTTTCCCCCCAAAAAATTAAAACACAATTGACAAGTCATTAATATAAATTATTCATATAATTAACCTTTTAATTGAATAACTCATACACACTCACTTATTATTTGATGTTATTTAACTAACTTAAATAACATTACAAACAATATCTATAAACAAAATATCCATATAAATTGTTCAATCTCATATGCAACTTATTTAGAAAACCCATTTTCTAAATTGGTGTTTTTTTAATTGTATGATCATATCATCAATTAAATATTATTTGGTCTTTGCTAAGCTTGTTATTGGGTATGACCTGACTTGGATCATAACGTACTAACCACATCAATGTTCTATGTGTCTTGGGCATAAAGAATTCAACAATCTCCCACTTGCACAAGATTCATTATAGATTGATGCAAGCAGTAAATACCATCTAACAACGGTTTACTACCCTCAATACGCATGACTTAAAGCCATTCAATAACATCATCCCCTTCAAGTATCCAACTTGAAATGATTTAGGTGAATCAATCATTTATCCTTTTGTTACGGATGTCATGTTAAATCCAAGGACACAGATTGATCATTCCTTGTTGATATAGCTTATCAGGCCTTAGACATCTTGCTCTCAACGAATAGAGGAACAAATTCCATCATGAATACATACGTTTCTCACAAAAACTTTGTCTCACGTCTGAACATAGCCTTACGTACTATCCATTATTTCAGGGCAGGAAGAACAAGCTCAGGGTATAACACTTGGTGAATATCAAAACCCAGTATGTATCTCAGGTCTGAGGATACCAAATGATATTCGCCTTACTCAAATTTACTTATGATCAATCTGGAAGATTCCATGTAGTAAAATTTAAGATGCGGGTTAGTCCAATATTTGTATCCCATAATATCTATGAACTTTGGCAGCAACCACTTGCTCTATATTGATTCCTTATGAATATCCACCAATCCAAATTCATAATAATCTTACCCTCATACTTGTTCCCACAAATATGAACGACTACGGACATTTAGAGTAAACAATATACCCACCTATTAAACATGCTAAATGGGAACATTTATTGAAATATTATAAACAAATAATTTTATTCAAGTAGTAAGAGAGTTCTAAATATCCAAATACGAAATCACAGATCAAATCCAATCACTAGAATATTGAAGTCCCATGGCAAGGTATGACCTTTATGCTTTGCCTTTTCTAGGACGTTCGTAAGAGGATCCGCAATATTTTGATATGTGTGAACTTTGTGAATACATATCTTTCCTTTCTCAATTTCATCTCGTATGTAGTTAAATCTCCGCTCAATGTGCCTAGTCTTTTGATGAGCACAAGGTTCCTTGATTTGAGCAATCGCACCCTCGTTATCACAAAAGATCTCTAGGGGGTCCTGAATGGAAAGGACAACCCCTAGATCGGCAATGAATTTCTTCAACCATACAGCTTCTTGAGCTGCCAATGAGGTGGCGACGTATTCTGATTCTGTAGTTGATAAAGCCAACACATCATGTTTAGAGCTCTTCCAAGAGACGGCTCCTCCCTTCAGAATGAAAATGTATCTAGATTGTGATCATGAATCATCACGATCGGTTTGGAAACTCGCATCTGTGTAACCTTTTACAACGAGTCCTTATCACCAGATCCATAGATTAGAAACATATCTTTAGTCCTCCTTAGGTACTTAAGTATGTTCTTAACAACCATCCAATGACTGGTTTCAGGATTTTGCTGGTAGCGGCTTGTCATGCTTAAGGCGCATGAAACGTCCGGCTGAGTGCATATCATTGCATACATAATGGATCCAATAGTAGATGCGTATGGGATTCCCTTCATTTTATCTTGCTCATCCTTTGAGCTTGGACATTGAGTCGTACTCAATATCGTTCCTCTTTGAATAGGTACCGTACCTTTCTTAGAGTTCTCCATCTTGAACCTTTTCAAGATCTTATCAATGTATGCACTTTGATTTAAACCAATCAACCGCCTTGATCTGTCCCTATAGATCTTTATTCCCAGAATATAGGCGGCTTCACCAAGATCCTTGATGGAAAAACAACTCCCAAGCCAGGTTTTTACACCTTCCAAGGTTGGAATATCATTTCCAAATAGTATTATGTCATCAACATACAATACTAGGAAAGTGATGATGCTCCCACTAGCTTTCTTATATACACAAGCTTCATCAGCGTTCTTGATGAATCTAAATTTAATTACTTCTTCATCACAACGGTGATTCCAACTTCTCGATGCATGTTTCAATCCATAGATTGATTTTTTTAACTTGCATACTTTGTTAGGATGTTTTGGATCGACAAAACCTTCAAGCTGAACCATATAGACATCTTCCTCAAGATCCATTTAGGAAAGCTGTTTTGACATCCATTTGCCAAATCTCATAATCATAATGAGCAGCTATGGCAAACAATATCCTAATAGATTTTAGCATTGTAACAGGTGAGAAAGTTTCATCACAATCAACCCCTTGAGTTTGAGTGAAACCTATTGCTACAAGTCTTGCTTTATAAGTATCCAGGTTTCCATGCATATCAGTTTTCCTTTTGAAAACCCACTTGCATCCAATTACTTTGGTGTTAAGAGGTGATATAACCAAGTCCCATACTTGATTGTCATACATGGATTGCATCTCAACGTTCATGGCTTCAAGCCATTTGTCACAATCCAAATTGGACAATGCATCATGGTATGTGATTGGTTCATCAGAATCTATCACAGAGCATCCATCAGTGAAAAATCCTTATCTTTCAGGTGCATTACTAGTTCTACCAGATCTGCGAACGTTTTCTGTGTATTGATCAACTATTTGATCACTTTCAACATCCTCATGTTGAGTGCTAGTGTCAACCAAATATGTATCGAGTTGCGGTTCTTGATCCTCTTCAAGATCCATAGTTCTACTACCAGTTCCTTCCATAAGGAATTTGGTTTCCAAGAACTCACCCTTTTTGGCAACAAACTCCTTTTGTTGTATTGGATCATAGAAATAATATCCCACAGAATCTTATGGATATCCAATAAAGATACACTTAGTGGAGCAGCTTTCTAACTTGTTTGAGGTGGGAGTCTTCACATAAGCCTCACACCCCCACACCCTCAAATATGAAAATGATGGAACCCTTCCATGCCATATTTCATAACGTGTCCTTTCCACTTTTTTGGTTGGGGCCATATTCAAAATACGGGCCACAGAGAGCAGAGCAAAACCCCAAATGATAGAGGTAATGAGCTTCTAGCCATCATAGATTGAACCATATCCAATAGAGTTTGATTTCTATGCTCGAACACGCCATTATGTTATGGTGTTCCCGGTGGAGATAGTTGTGAGACAATCCCACAACTTCTAAGATGGTCCCAAAAAGCATCATTCAGGTATTCACCTCCTCTATCAGTGCGGAGAATTTTAATTGACATATTGAGTTGATTTTGTACTTCATTTTGAAAGATCTTAAACATTTCAAAAGTTTCATCTTTGTGTCTTAACAAGTACACATACCCATATCGACTATAGTCATCAGTAAAGGTAATGAAGTATCATTCATTGTACCTTGTCATAGGTTTAAAAGGACCACATACATCCGAATGTATGATATCTAATAATTCCTTTGCCCTTTCGGCTTTGCCACTAAAAGGTGCCTTGGTCATTTTACCTTGTAAACAAGACTCACATACATCAAATGAATCACATTCATTTGTTTTTAAAAGACCATTCTTTTGTAATATTTGTATTCTTTTTTTGTTTATATGACCAAGACGGCAATGCCAAAGATAAGTATTACTCAAATCCGATTTGAGTTTCTTGGTACTAGTTTGGTACAATAAGCTATCATTCAATGTATTTTCACGAACCAATTCATAGATACCATTGATGGGAATAGCTTTAAAATAAAACATATCATTAAAAGTAACATGGATTTCATTTCCAATAAATGATAATACATATCCAAAATGTTTTAATAGGGCTATGGAAATAATGTTCCTAGTCAAACTAGGAGCATACAAAACATTGTACAAAATTACTTCCAAACCATTTGGAAGTTTCAAGATGTAGTCACCACGGGCTTCAACTTGAACTTTAGCCCCATTGCCCATATAGAGGCTAACATCCCCTTTGTTGAAGTTGCTACTTCTTTTGAACCCCTGCAACAAATTGCAAATATGAGTTCCACATCCGGTATCTAATACCCATGTGTTGGAGGATATTAAGTTTAAATCAATATGGATCATGTATGTAGTACCTTAGGTCTGCCGGCATCCCTCTTTGCTTTCAACTCTTGGAGATGGACATGACAATTTCTTGCCCAGTGTCCAATCTCCCCATACTTGAAGCATGGGTCATTAGAAGCAACCTTTTGCCTCTTCTCCTGTGCTTTGGGTGGCACCATTGCCACCCCTTTCCCTTTTCCCATTACAGGTCCCTTACCCTTGGCAACCTTTGCCTTGGGTGGGGGATGAGGCCTTTTCTTGTTCCCACCTTCATGGATGGTAAGAACGGGTAAAACCCTTTTACACATGGCCGCCTCAGCCGTTTTGAGCATAGATTGAAGTTCACCAATGCTTTTGTCTCAAGCATTCATGTTGTAGTTCAACAAGAACATCTCAAACCTTTTGGTAAGGCCATTGAGGATCAAATCCGTGGCCAATTCCTTTGAGATGGGACAGTTTAGCCTTTCGAGGCAGTCAATGTGACTTTTCATCTTAAGTAGATAAGATGAAATTGATTGGTTGTCGTCCATACGACATGCATGGAGCGCTCGAACCGTTTCGAAGCGCTCAACCATTGCTTGCTATTGGAAGGTTTCCTTCAGTTGGGTTATCATGTCATAAGCTCCGTGATGCTTATACTCCTTCTGGAGATCCGGAGTCATGCTTGCCAACATAAGGCCAGACACCTGGACAGAGACCTCAGTGTACTTTATCCAGTCATTATAGGCCTCCTCATCATCCTCACTAGGTTGATCGGGGACAGGGTCGTCTAAAACATATGATCGTTTCTCTTGCTTGAGAACGACTCTCAAGTTTCGATACCAATCGATAAAATTGTTATGATTTAGATGTTCCTTTTGGAGAATCGCTCGTAAAGATTGGGCGGACGTGGATGAATTATCATGATTATCATAATTATTGGTGGCCATGTACAAAATTTAACAAAGATCAATTATAGTACTTTCGAATTGTTGTTTTAATAATTAATACATTTTAAGGTCATTTTCATATTAAAATCTAGAACCCAACATTACATTTAAATAGTGGTTAGGTGACCTTTATCCCACGATTTAAATTAATAAGGTGGTCAACGATTGACGATTGCAACCATTTGCAACTTCTAGAGGTATGGGATCGACTTGAAACATCATATGTAAAGTCGGCATGTTAATCCCATCAACACCATTTGGAAACCATATCGTAGGTGATCCATTTGACATGGTTTGCAAATCAAGACACCCAACTTACACACACGTGTGAGTTTGCCAAAATAAGCAGTTAGGTGACCTTTATCCCACGAATATGGCATTCTCACCTCAAGTCACAAGTTCCCTCAAAATGGTTAGGTGACCTTTATCCCACTAAAAGTTCCCAAGTGATTCAAGTGTTGTGTAAAAGGATGTTGTTGATCTTATTTTCTTTTAAAAAGGGTATAGAGATATTATAATAGAAGTTTAGAAAACATTATGTATACATATTTGAATGTTTTCAAAACAAGATACCTTATCGTACATTGATTAAAACCCTTTTAATCTTTGAAATCATTAAACAATTTTAAAAACCTTTTATTACCTTTTAATGATTAAAGCCCACTTAGATAGTTGTTATGAGCATTGAAAGGATAGTTAAGCAAACATCATATGTAAAGTCATCAACCACAATACCATAATCAAACAACCATGAATCAACCAAAAGTAAGTGCATAACCATAGCATGTAAAGTGGCCACACTGTTTGCCATCACAAGTGTGGACCATAGGACATTCCTAAGGGACAAAACACATCACAAAAGTTCCATGAACCTCCCACTTGAAACCGCATCCAAATGCTCCATGTTTCTTGTGTCTTTCTTTGTGCTTCTAACACGCACATCTTCATATTACAAGATATTATATCCTAATACAAGATTTCTAGTAAAATGAAAAGTACCTAATCTATTTATTACAGCCCAATAATAAATAAATGACACTTTAAACCAAGCACAAATAAAAGATTATACAACCCAATTGAATGAATAAATACAACCATAATAAACATCCAAATAACACAAGGTCAAGGGCTAGGTTATGCACCATAATAAAAAATGATCATATCACCCAAACCAACAATGAATCCCCACTTAAAACCCACGAAATTTCAGCCGACACAAACTGAAATTTCGGGTTTTGTCTTGCCCAAACAAACAACAAATATAACATACATGTCTTTCAAAGTTTAATCACAAGCATGTGTGATATAACTTTGAAAGTTGGGGATTCATAAAACATGAACATAGCAGCCCTTAAAAGGGGTTTCAAAGTCCCATAAAACGAAATATAACAAGGACAAAACAAGGTAGCTATCTACATAACCGGCTCTAGATGCCAATGTTGGGGTTTGGTAGAACAAGATTCATAGTTCAACCATTTAAACTTTGTGTAAACGCAGCGGAAACAAGCTTCATAACTTTGTTAATGAACTGAAAATCCGGGTTCATCTTGATATTACAAAGTTATAAACAAACCCAAGAACAAGGACCTTTTTATGTGAATAAAAATAGCTATGTAAACACAAACAAACATTATGGACAGCCATAAAGAGGCTGCCATAAACTACCTTTCAGCAGCCAAAAACGAAATGGATGAGGATGATTTGGACAAAGAAAGAACGACCAAGGCACCAAAAGAAGGTCCTCTCAAGCTTGCATACCCCAAGCTCTATGACAAACACCTTCTTGCTAGGATTGAACACCAAAATCCCGAAAGATAAGGCTGTTAGAACCTTTCAGCCGAGAATAACTTCAACAAAAACAAGAAAACCCTTTTTCTTTGTTGTGGTTTTGCATGTGAGAGAGAGAAGAACATGGAGTGAATGTATGTCAAATGTGTGTTTCCAAGACACTCAAAGAAAACCAAGAAGTGGCTATCCCAAATGGGGCGGCCAAAACTTCTTTGCTTTGGGTTTTCCCCCCAAAAAATTAAAACACAATTGACAAGTCATTAATATAAGTTATTCATATAGTTAACCTTTTAATTGAATAACTCATACACACTCACTTATAATTTGATGTTATTTAAGTAACTTAATAACATTACAAACAATATCTATAAACAAAATATCCATATAAATTGTTCAATCTCATATGCAACTTATTTAGAAAACCCATTTTCTAAATTGGTGTTTTATTTAATTGTATGATCATATCATCAATTAAATATTATTTGGTGTTTGCTAAGCTTGTTACTGGTATGACCCGACTTGGATCATAACGTACTAACCACATCAATGTTCTATGTGTATTGGCATAAAGAATTCAACATGTACGAACGAAAGAATGACGAAGATAATAATGATATTATCTATATGTATGTATGATGTATGATCACTTGCAATAGAAATGAACTGTCTTAAATGAAGGAAAAGTATATTTTATTATAAAACTAAAACTCACTTAGCAACACTGACTTTTATGCGTTTTCCAGTTAGCAGGTGAGCATTGCTAAGGATGGCACGAAGAAGCTACTTGGCATTTTGAATGGCATTCCTTTGATAGTGTTTTTGCATTGTAATGCGAATGAATGATATTTTGAAATGAACGCTTGTATTAACTTGCCAAAGCATTTGTAATAATATGAAAAGTTATTTCTTTAGACTTCCACTGCAATGATTTATGAATGATTAAATGTAAAGTATATGTTTTGTGTGCGATGATTACCAGCTGTGAGCATCCCAGGAACGAGGCCTTACACGAAACTTGAGACTTGTTCTCAAGCAAGAGAAACGATCGTATATTTTAGACAATCCGATTCCCAATCAACCTAATGAGGTGGATGAGGATCCCTATAATAATTGGGTGAAATACACTAAGGACTCGGTACAAGTGTCTTGCCTCATGTTGGCAAGTATGACTCCGGATCTCCAAAAGGAGTATGAACATCATGGAGCATACGACGTGATTACACAATTGAAGGAAATGTTCCAACAACTAACAAGGGTAGAGTGCCTCGAAACGGTTCGAGCACTCCATGCATGTCGTATGGATGATCCCCAATCTGTTTCATCTTATGTACTTAAGATGAAAAGCCACATTGACCGCCTTTAACGGCTGAATTGCCCCGTCTCGAAAGAGTTGGCTGCGGATTTGATCCTCAAATCTTTGTCAAAAAGGTTTGACAACTTTGTCATGAACTTTTACATGAACGGGTGGGACAAGAACATAAGTGAGCTTCACTCTATGCTCAAAACTGCCGAGGTGGCCATAGGTAAAAAGGTTTTACCCATTCTCACCATCAATGAAGGTGGGAACAAGAAGAGGCCTCACCCCGCACCCAAGGCAAATGTTGCCAAAGGAAAAGGCACATTACGGGGAAGGGAAAGGGAGTAGTAAGAGTGCCACCACCAAAACCAGCGGAGAAGAAGCAAAAGGTTGCTTCGAATGACTCATGCTTTAAATGTGGGGAGATTGGACATTGGGCAAGAAATTGTCCAGTCCATCTCAAAGAAATGAAAGCTAAGAAGGATGTCAGGCAAACCTCAAGTACAATTTACATGATTCATATTGATCTAAAATTAATATCCTCTAACATATGGGTATTGGATACCAGATGTTGAACTCATATTTGCAACTTATTGCAGGGGTTCAAAAGAAGTAAGGACTTCAAGAAAGGGGATGTTAGCCTCTACACGGGGAATGGGGCAAAAGTTCAAGTTGAAAACGGAAGGGACTACAACTTGAAGCTTCCAAATGGTTTGGAGGCAATTTTGAACAATGTTTTGTATGCTCCTAGTTTGACTATTATTCATATTGCCCAATTAAGACAATATGGTTATGTTTTAACATTTATTGAAAATGAAATTCATGTTTCTTTAAATGGCATATTTTATTTTCAATCTATTCCTATTAATGGTATTTATGAATTGTTTCGTGAAAACAAATTGTATGATAGCTCATTGTACCAAACCACCACCAAGAAACTCAAATTGGATTTGAGTGATACCTATCTTTGGCATTGCCGTCTTGGTCATATAAATAAGAAATGCATACAAACACATCAAAAGAACAGTTTTTTAAAAGCGAGTGAATATGATTCATTTGATGTATGTGAATCTTGTTTACAAGGTAAAATGACGAAGGCACCTTTTAGTGGCAAATCCGAAAAGGGAAAAGATTTATTAGGCATCATACATTTGGATGTGTATGGTCCTTTTAAGCCAATGACTAGGTACAATGAAAGATACTTCACTACCTTTACTGACGATTATAGTCGATATGGTTATGTCTACTTGTTAAGACACAAAGATGAAGCATTTGAAATGTTCAAAATCTTAAAAAATGAAGTAGAAAATCAACTCAACAAGAAAACAAAAATCATCTACACCGATAGAGGAGGTGAATACCTAAGTGATGCTTTCAGAGATCATCTTAGAAGTTGTGGTATTGTCTCACAACTATCTCCACCTGGAACACCATAACACAATGGTGTGTTCGAGAGGAGAAATCGAACTCTATTGGATATGGTTCGATCTATGATGGCTAGAAGCTCATTGTCTCTATCATTTTGGGGTTTCACTTTGCTCTCGGCGGCTCGTATTTTGAAAATGGCCCCAACCAAGAAAGAGGAAACGACACCTTTTGAAATATGGCATGGAAGGGTTCCATCACTATCATATTTAAAGGTATGGGGTTGTGAAGCTTATGTTAAGACTCCCACCTCAAACAAGTTAGAAGGTCATTCCACTAAGTGTATCTTCATTGGATATCATAGAGATTATATGGGATATTATTTCTATCATCCATTGGAACAAAAGGAGTTTGTTGCCAAGAAGGCTGAGTTCTTAGAAGCCAAGTTCCTTACAGAAGGAACTAGCAGTAGAATAGTGGATCTTAAGGAGGATCAAGAACCACAAACTCATACACATTTGGTTGACACTAGCACTCAACATAACGTTCATAGATCTGGTAGAATTTGTAATCCACCTGAAAGATATGGATTTTTCATATATGGATTCTATGAGGTAGATTCCGATGAACCAACCACTTATCATGATGCAATGTCCAATTTAAATTGTGACAAATGGCTTGAAGCCATGAATGTTGAGATGCAGTCCATGTATGACAACCATGTATGGGATTTGGTTTAACCACCTTTTAACTCCAAGATAGTTGGAAGTAAGTGAGTTTTCAAGAAGAAAACCGATATGCATGGAAACTTGGATACTTGTAAAGTTCGACTTGTAGCAAAAGGTTTCACTCAAACTCAAGGTGTTGATTATGATGAGACCTTCTCGCCGGTTGCAATGCTAAAGTCTATTCGGATATTATTTGCCATAGCTGCTCATTATGATTATGAGATTTGGCAAATGGATGTCAAAACCGCTTTTCTAAATGGATATTTTGAGGAAGATCTCTATGTGGTAAGCATGAAAGTTTTGTCGATCCAAAGCATTCTATCAAAGTATGCAAGTTGAAGAAATAAATCTATGGATTGAAGCAAGCATCAAGAAGTTGGAATCACCATTTTGATGAAGAGATAATCAAATTTTGGTTCATCAAAAACGCTGATGAAGCATGTGTATATAAGAAAGCTAGTGAAGCCGCCTATATTTTGGGAATAAAGATCTATATTTTGGGAATAAAGATCTATATTTTGGTAATAAAGATAATCAAAGTTGTTTTTCCATTAAGGATCTTGGTGAAGCCACGTATATTTTGAGAATAAAGATCTATAGGGTAGATCAAGGCAGTTGATAGGTTTGAATCAAAGTGCATACATTGATAAGATCTTGAAAAGGTTCAAGATAGACAACTCTAAGAAAGGTACCATACCCATCAAAAGAGGAACGCTATTGAGCAAGACTCAATGTCCAAGTTCAAATGATGAGCAAGACAAAATGAAGGGAATCCCATATGCATCTGCCATAGGATCTATCATATATGCAATTATATGCACTAGGCCGGACGTGTCATGCGCCTTAAGCATGACAAGCCGATACCAACAAAATCTTGGAAACATTCATTGGATGGTTGTTATGAACATGCTTAACTACCTAAATAGGACCAAAGATATGTTCCAATCTATGGATCTGGTGAGGAGGAACTCATAGTAAAGGGTTACACAGATGCGAGTTTCCAAACTGATCGAATGACTCACGATCATAATCGGATACATTTTCATCTTGAATGAGGAGCAATCTCTTGGAAGAGCTCTAAGAAAGATGTGGTGGCATTATCAACTACAGAGTCAGAATACATCACCGCTTCATTAGCAGCTGAGGAAGCTGCATGGTTAAAGAAATTCATTGCCGATCTAGGGTTGTCCCTTCCATTTCAGGACCCCGTGTGATTGCTCAAATGAAGGAACCACCTGGACATCAAAAGACTAGGCACATTGAATGGAGATTCAACTACATAAGTGATGAAGTTGAAAAGGGAAAGATTTGTATTTGAATGCACCAATAGGCCATTTAACATGTCTGCCTATGTGTTCAATAGTCTAGTATCTAACATTCAGGAAGGAAGAAGATACGTGTTCTTATGAATCCATGGATCACAATCATGAATTATCAGAGTTAGTTGATGTCACGTTTTCGGAATCAATGTTGGCTTGGTTTAGTTGTTCGTATTAATTTTTTCAATATCAATAAATATTCAAGAACACGATTGATGATACACAACTACTGATCTGTTTAAATCAAATGTATTTCATTAAAACAATTTAGTGATTACAAATAACTAATAAATGAATGATATTGAATTTTGTGTTGAATGATGTGACGGCTGCTAGGGTTTGGTTGTGTAATTTGATGTGATGTTTTTATGTTGTGAAATCATCGTATTGTTGTCATGGTCTGTTGATATGAAACCTAGGATCCAAATATATAGATAATGATGTTTCTGTTAAGGAAACACCGAATCTCTTGGGATTTGAATTGTTTCTGTTAAGGAATCTCCGGATTTCTTGGGATTCGCATAACTGACTTGTTGACTTGTAACACTTGTATTGTTTGAATACAAGTGTTTGGACTCCGCAAGAGTATTGTCTTCCGTAGTTGATTGTTCTTCCGAAGCACTTGTTCTTTCGAAGCAATTGTTCTTCCGCCAGATCTTGTTCTTCCGAAGCAAACTGGTTCTTCCGTAGCAATTGTTCTTCCGCATGAATCTTGTCTTCCGAAACAAACTTGTTCAGCAATTGTTCTTCTGTAGAAATCTTCACTTGGAATTCTCACTTCACTCTACTTGATGGTTCATCCGTAGATGATCTTCGGATGTTAGTTACTTGTAAGAAACATATCTACGGAAGAACAAAATGTTCATCCATCGATGTTTCTTACACTTAGTCAATTTCAAAAATTGACTAAGTATAATGCTTGTACCTGCAAACATACATAATCAACACACATATATATGGGTTAACCTATAAATAATGCATGCAATATTGAATTACAACCATTCATTACTATTAAATCAAGTACTAAGCCTAAACAAAATGGACTAGATCTTCTGATCCTAGACCTAACAATACTCCCCCTTAGGCTTAGATACTTGTAATCATTTCTTCAAAACTGAAATCTCCTTAATCTTGAAACCATTCTCTTGTTGAAATATGATGCTGCATCCTTTTGATCATTGTATTTGTACTTGATCTCCATTTTGCATATCCTTTGGAGTGTCTCAAAGGTCAGCCCCAATACATCTTCTTCTGTGGTGAGGGTTTCCATAACACATTAATTGTTAACAATTTCCAGCTCATCCATAACTTGAATCATGTGCACATATAGACACAAGTCATTCTGAGCCCTTTCATCAGTTAGCTTTGGGAAGAATTTGTCATGTAGGTATGATGTATAGCTAGGGTGGAGCAATTTGATCTCTACTGGGTCAAAAATTATGATTCTTTCAGCTTTCTTTCCTTCTGCATTCCTCAACAGCCCTAATTGTTTGGTCTTCTCAACATATCCCCATTTTGTTATGGGATAAGTATATTGATTCCCATCTATGCTTTTAACATTAGCTAACTTACTGCTTTGACAATCAACCCTCTTCAAGAACTCATCATCCACCATTGTAAGGAGTTAGATTTTGGTCTTTTCATTCTTTGTAACCTTCTTCTGTGCACATCATCCTCTCTCTAGGCTTTCTTAAGCACATCATCTTTGAATTTAGTTTTTAGCTTTCCCACTAACACAGAGAAGTCTCTTCCTCTTCGGCGAATAGGATAGTTAGAGATAATCAGGTTTTGCAAATCTTTGGGATCACATTCAGGTAGGCACAGTACTGATGTTATATCTTGGAAGTATTGAACCCTTCCAGATATTTTTTTGATGATAGCACAGTCCCATTCTTGATCATGCTTCCATGCCATGATTCTATTATCTTCCATAGAGGTTGGACTAGTGATGTGGTCAAACAATTCTATCATGTAACTTCTTCTCTGTGATTTCCCTGACTGTGGTCCCCAATGGCCACACTTTTCCAGGAATGGCTGCTCTTAGTTATCTGATAAGTTTGTCCTTTTCTTTTTGTTGAGCTCTGCTTTCAACTGTTACTTGTTCAGCTGGAGATTTGTTGTAATGACCAGGTTTTGGAGCTTCAATTCTGAATCTGATTCTAGTATCAAGTTCAACAGACATTACATGTTTCATCACTCTTCTCAGCTCAGCAACACTTCTTCCTTTAAGCTCATGAGCCTTATTGTTATAACCCTGTAGCCAACATACCATATTGTATTTGCTAAACTTTGTTGTATCACAGTGACCTAGGTCTTTCTTGATTTTCTGAATGGCTTGAAAAGTGGTGAATGCTTCATAATCACAATTTGGAATTATGAATCTAGCAAACTCAAACTCTTTCAGCATATCTTTCATCTCAGTCAAGTTCATCCTTCAACCATGTCAAATGGGAACCCATGATTGATCAGGGTCATAACACATATGACTCTGGCCTCTCTTCCATAATGTCTTTTGTTGTTAGAAGACCATCAGCAGTTGATTCTTCTTTATCTTTGTTGGTTTCTTCTTTTTAGTCAACTCTTTCCACTCAGCATCACTCTCATCTTCATCATGAATAACTTGCTTTGATGTTGAAACATTCATTGAATGAGTGTGCTCTAAAGATATATGCCTTGACCTTTTGGGTGTCTCTTTAATATTGATTGTTTATTTCTTTGTGGAACCCAAATACTTCCTCTTCCTTGAGTATTGAATAAGTTGCCTAGAAGATTCAACAGGTTTCTTAGTTGATTTGATTCAAGAGCACATATTTTCATCTTCACTAATCAATCTCTTCTTCTTTTCTTCTCAACAGAGCTAATTGATCATAGAGAGAGTCATTCATTTAATCAACCTGTAGCCTTAGCTTCTCATTTTCACTCTTCTCAGCCTCTACTGATTCTTTGAGCTCAGACTCTTGTTGAAGTAAGGCATCAATCACTTCATTATTACACTTAGCATCTTCTCTTAAGCTTTTGATCCTTGCTTTCAGCTGCATCAGTAGATCATCTATTTCTGTTATTATCTCTTTCAACTCTATAATCATTTTCTTTCTAAAGTTAGACTTCACTACAAGCTTGTTGTACTTAGCCACCATGTAGCTTTTGCTAAATGGGATGTCATTATCACTCAGATCTTGTTCATTGTAGCAATAACTTCCTCATATTTTTCTTCTTCTCTCTTTTCTTCTTGTTTTTCAGCAATTCAACTTTATGATCTTCAGAATGAGTATCCACACTTGCTGAGCTTGAGCATTCATCTTTTGATTCATCATGCTCATCATATTGTGTTGTTGTTGCTGCTGATTGACAATGACTGGAGAATTGGTTCAGTATCATTTGAATGGACAGGAGATTCAGTCTTGGATAATGATAATTGAACAGTACTTGCTTGAGAGACTAAGACTGTTTCCCCTGTGTGAAAGCTCTCTATGGTTGGCTTTTCTGTAATTGGAGAGATAGGTTCTTTGTGTTGGCTAGCTGGTGATTGTAAAGTAAAAGAGAGATTGGTTGAGTATTTTGACAGGCTGAGGGAGATTATTGAGAGTGAACAAATAGAATGCGTGAAATGGGCTAAGTGTTTGACTTGTAGGTGAAGGGTGTTGTGGAGATTGATGTTGTTGCTGAATGGGTGTTAGATTTGGGGAGTGTGTGGCTTGAACAGAGTTACTTGGAGAGTCCTCCTGTTGATCTTCCCACACAAGCTTTTGAGGGATGTTTGCAGTAGCATTAACCACATAAGCAAACACGGGCATGTCTCCTCCTTCATACCTTCCACTAATCTTGTTCAAGACAGACCTACTCAAATGTGCTTGCACCAACACATCTCCATCTCTTTCTAATCTAGGCAATTCACCATTGATTATCAGTTGTAGGAACCTTGGAACATGAACATTTTGTCATCCTTTTGAACTTTGATGTGGTCATTCAGACAGTTGAAGATGTACTTTGAGTAGTTGAATATTCTTCCTTCAAAGATGCCAATGATTCCTGATGATATGTGCCTTAAGAATCTGTCGAGCCCAGATCCTATTGGATATGCATTTAAGATAAGTGTGGCACAAGAATCTATAAGGCTTGCATAATCTTCCTTTCTTTATCTCCCCTTGGTAAAATCACCATCATACCCCATCACTAAGAACACTTTCTCTATGTATTAATTCTCAAACACATTACGGTGACCAACTTCTTGTTCTCCCAACTCCAGATTCCTCCTGATAGTTTGCTTAGTCACTCTCAATCTTTGTGTTGATACATATGTACCAAGTTTAGGAGCTTAATGTAAAATGTCTATCACGTCTTACATATATGTAACTGAATGGGTATGATGAAATACAATGTGTGGTGATGCTTATAATGTTTAATATTTCATTGTTTATTGTGTGATAACTTATAGTGAAGTAACTATATAGGTTGGTGGTTGTTGTACATAATTCTTAGTCAATAATGATTGAGAAACATGTTCAAACTTAATCGTATGAAGTTCTCATGCGAATGGACCATACGCATGAATACTTCATGCTAATGGACTAGTTGCACGACTGAACCAGGAGACTGGATCAGTCACCTGATTGAGACATAAGATTGACTCAGTCGCACGACTGGACCTTCAGTCGTGTGGATGGATCAATCGCATGATTTAGTCACATGACTGAACCATGCTAATGGTTCAGTCGTACGATTGGAAGACCCTAACCTATAAATACCACCAAATTCGTGGAAAAACAAAAAAATTTGAATTCCTACGCACATAATCGTACCCTAGCCGTCCAGAGACTCAAGAAAACCTGTTCCAAGTTCATAGATCGCAGTTGATCATTCTCTAATCATTCTTAATGTTTCATTAATCGTTAGATTGATTTGAACTATGTTATTCCTCATTAGATCACCAATCAAATAGGATTCCGAACTATTTGAGTTGTATACGTGCAGAATCAGTTAGTACTCCGTACGTAAACGGTCCTAACAAGTGGTATTAGAGCTTTGGCTTTTGATTTGCGTGTGATTCGATCGTTTTGGTGTAAAAATCACGTTTTTCATTCAAAAAACACAATCTTTTTAAGTAAAACAGTGTTTTCGATGTCTCCAGATCTAAATGTTCACGTTTTTTCGGCTTACGGCAGATTTGGTTGGTGAAATATCATAAATTTGAGTCAAAGTACCAAAAACCCTCGAATTTTCAAAATCAGCAGCCTTCAGTCGCACGATTGACTCAATTGCACGACTGAACTCATTCGCACCTCCCATATGCACCATTGAACTCAATCGCCCATCCATTCGTACAATTGAACAATCCCATTCGACTATTCATCCGCATTTGTCCAATCGCACAATTGGCTCATCCAGATTTTTTCAATCGCACGATTCATTCATTCGGTCACCTCCATTCGCATGAGTGAATAAGTTTCAGTTTGAAGTTCAAAGTTAAAAGACATGGAAGGTCAGTACTCAGCGTTTACTACCGGTAAAGATTCACGGATCCAGAATCTATTCCTTCTGGAAATTGAAATTGGGAATCATAATAAGCCCTCTAAGCTCATAACATTAGATGATTACCCACAATGGAAGCAAAGGTTCGAGATATACCTAAATGGAGTTGATCCCAATCTGTGAGAATCAATAGAGACAGGTTATAGCATGCCGGTTGGTGCTTATGGGATTAAACTTACATTAGGCAGCATGACTGATAGCCAGAAGGTAAAATACAATGCCGAGAAGAAGGTGTATGCTTTGTTGACTCAGTCAATTCCTAAGGTTATATTCCATCAATTTTTTGAGAACAAACAAGCAAAGAAGTTATGGGAGGCTCTAGAAATACAGTATGACAGGAATGCAATATTAAAGGCATTAAAGGAAAAGGCTTTGAAGAAGGAGTTTGATAACTACTCTTCGATAGGAAAAGAGAGCCTGGATAACATTATCGACCATTTCTACCACTTGATGAGTGAGCTGCATACTCATGGGGTGACCACATCCATGGAAGACAAGGTGTCAAGTTTTGCAGATGGCTTGCAAGAGAAGTGGGTTTCTAGGAAAGCGCGATCATTGACAGGTCTGCTGAACCACATCGGATTAGGAGTACCATAATCAGAGAAGCGATAGAGATCAGTGAGGAAGACATGAGGAGGGTGTTAGAGTTAGGAGATAACAGTGACTGCCCTCCCAGACTACATCCACTGACTGTCTGAGGTTGCTTTCTTCAGGCTAAGTACTTGGTGGACGTAAACGCAGGTGTGCTCAACAAGAGCAACATGTGCCCCCAACTCAAGTACTTAGCCCATGTGCTGCTAAAGTGCATTGCCTCAAGGAAGGGAGGATTTGATGACCTGTCTGATCAGATCCACAATGCCTATGTGGCTTTGGTACTGAATTATCCATTCAACTTCTCACAGATGACCTTCAACTACTAGGTCGAGAACCTAAAAGCCAAGGGTAAGGAGGGCTTTTGTATGTACCCTCGGTTCCTCCAGATGATCATTGACCAAAAGCTGCCCTCGCTGCCCGAAGAGAGTGATGATGCAGTGACACTAGAGGTCATGGACGACACCACACTTGGGAGGATGAAGGTTTACCAGGGCAAGCAGGTGAAGCCCCTTGTGAGGAGGTTTTTTGGGCATCTTGCCTGGGATGACTACTTAGCGCCAGCAATGAGGAAATGGCTCCACGACGATAGTGACTCAGATGTTGAGCAAATTGCTCAACCCTCTGATGACTCCAATGGTGATGACCATGACGCTAATCAGGGAGGTGATGGTTAGTGTGGACCCGAGTCTGCTCCCATTCACCCTAATTTCTAGATGGAGGAGGAGGAGGAGTCTGATGAAGAGCCTCTGGTGCAAACGGTGGGGAGCCAGGTCGTAGCCACTGAGAGAGGTCTCAGGGCAGTTGTTGAACGCCATGGGGAGTCCGGGGATACTGTTGTTGATACATATCCATCTTATACCCCGGACCCGCCTAGCAGCCAAGGGGGAGCCAATATGTCTAAGGGCTCTAAGAAGAAGAGAATGGCTCACCCTTATGGCAAAAAGGGGAAGAAGCCAAGATTTACAGTGACTACATCCACTCCTACTACCACTGCCACCATTACTACAACAACCATCACCACATACACCACAGCTACCACCACCAGTACCACAACCCCTACCACCACTTCCACTCTCCTATCCACCTCTACTACAGCCAACCCTTCACCATCCACTCATATGCCACCACCAATATTCACCACTGCCACCACTACAACCACCAGCCACCAAGCAGGACCATCATCCCACACCACATTCACCACAGGACCCACTCTACCCCCCCCCCCCCCATCGGAGTAGAGGAACAGCTGGCTGCACTTAACCGCATGGTACTAAAGCTGCTAGCTGCTGACGAAGAGAAAGCTGCTCAACTAAGTCAGCTTGCGGAGCTAAATTCTACCCAAGCATAGCAGTTGGAGGCCTCTAATAAGACTATCATACTCAAACTAAAGGGATTGAAAGATGAGCCACTGAAGATAAGAGAGGTGATGATGATGATGATGATGATACTAAAGATGATGATGATGATAGTGATGATGTTGAGACGAGTGAGGATGAAGGGACAAGGGGAAGGCAGGATGGTGATAATGGTGAAGAAGGAGATGCAGCTGCATCTGCCTCAGCTCAAAGTCAAGAGAGAAGGACAAAGAGAAATAAAGACCAAGCAGCATCATCTTCTGCCCCACCTGTTGAAAAGCCCGCCATTCAAGACAAAAGTAATGCTTATATGTTTATGTATTTGAAAAACTTTTTACTTGAATCTTGTATTAAACTTATGTAATTAATGTTTATGTATCTTTATCAAATGTTTGAATGTCTTGATTAATTACTAACAATTGTTGTGTTTTTAAATGTATAAATCAAGCAGATCAAGCATCTCAGCAAGATGAGTATGATGTTGCTCCCCTATAGCAAATCAAGTTTCAACTTACATTGATTCTTGATTTGCAAGGGATAGTCAGAAGGTCGGTGAGCTATACTCCCGAACAAGGACAAATCATACATGACCTGATTGACGAGCAACTTGCTGAGATGTTCAGGCTAAACCCAGATGAGATTGTCAAGGATGCGCCTAATTTTGAAGTGACAAGTGATGATGAGCTCAACAATGTAATGAAATAGAGATTGAGGATGTCACCGCTGACCACTATCCAAAGTACACTGACGGAGAGGGCAATATAGTCCACAACTTTGGTGATACTCTTGGCAGTGATACATTTGAGAAGCTGGATCAGTTGGAGAAAGAGACTGAGAAGAATAAGAGTCAAGCCCAAGCCTCAGAAGTTGATCTTGACATCAAAAAGGCTGAATGGGCGGCCTGTTTTGCTGAGATCCAAGCCCTACGCACTGCACAAAAGCCAAATGCCTACACCAAGCTATACAAAGTCAAGAAACACCTAAAGATGTCGGGCAAGATCATGCATGGGCATACTTTTAGGATCTGAATGTGTATGCAGTTAAGAGAGAGAAGGGCATAGAGTACTTTAGATTCCCACACGATCTAAAGACTCTCCCTGGTTTTGAGCTCAACCAGCTGGCATGCCTAAAGTTGTTGTATGCTTATCCAAGAAAAATGTCAGGCTGGTTTGAGGCTACACTAAAGAAACAATACCACACCAGGTGGGTAAATTTCAGACCTCAACAACCAAAGAGGTACATCAGAAGGTCTAAAGCTGATCCCATTACTGGAAAGCCTAAGGTAGTGCTGAAGTGGAGTCCTCCGCGTACAATGTCCAAAATCCCTCGAAGGGAAATGCCACAGGACTTCACTCCACACTTCCAGTGGTGGTATTAGGATTGGAGAAATGGTGAAGCAGTCATAGTCTTACAAAAGGAGAGTCAAATGTATACTATCCGGGTGTTGACCCTATGTGGCTGACCAACTTGTCTGCATACGATGTCTATACCTTATACAAGTGGCCACTATTTTATGACTCGCAGGATATCATACAAGCCCTCTAGTTTCACAACACGATATGACTCTGTTTTGCATTCGACATACATGCCAGAGTTAAAAGAGAGGAAAAGTACAAGAAATTCGAAGAGCTAATGAAGAATGTTAGACAATGATGTAAACTAGGTCCAAGGGGGAGTTTGTTGATGCATATGTACCTAGTTTAGGAGCTTAATGTCAATGTCTATCATGTCCTACATATACGTAATTGAATGGGTATGAATGAAATACAATATGTGGTTGATTCTTATAATGTTTAATATTTCATTGTTTATTGTGTCATAACTTATAGTGAACTAACTATATAGGTTTGTGTTTGTTGTACATAATTCTTAGTCAATAATGATTGAGAAACATGTTCAAACTTAATCGTATGAAGTTCTCATGCGAATGGACCATGCTAATGGACCATACGCATGAATACTTCATGCTAATGGACTAGTCGCATGACTGAACCAGGAGACTAGATCAGTCGCCCGATTGAGACATAAGATTGACTCAGTCGCACGACTAGACCTTCAGTCGTGCGGATGGATCAATTGCATGATTCAGTCGCACGACTCAACCATGCTAATGGTTCAGTTGTATGATTGGAAGACCCTAACCTATAAATACCTCCTAATTCATGGAAAAACAAAACAATTAGAATACCTATGCACATAATCGTACCCTAGCCGTCTAGAGACTCAAGAAAACCTATTCCAAGTTCATAGATCGCAGTTGATCATTCTTTATTCATTCTTAATGTTTCATTAATCGTTAGATTGATCTGAACTGTGTTCTTCTTGATTGGATCACCAATCAAATAGGATTCTGCACTATTTGAGTTGGTATGCGTGCAGAATCAGTTAGTACTCCATACGTAAACAGTCTAACACTTTGGTTCTTTACTTCTGCTACAATAACTTCTCCATCTTCTTCTATATGCGCTGAGTTCTAGAAGTCAGAGATATGTGATCGATGAATCACGAGTTCTGCAAATAAGGCATATAACAGCCTGGATCTTCTTAGATACCAAATCATGTCTTGTCACCCTTCTAAAGCAGGGTTGTCCGATTTTAGGAACGCACACACATTGTGCTCTTTGGCAAATCGATTATCCATCTATTCATGAGAATAAAGACGATTTCATTAGAAACACATTATTGATATGAGAATACAAACAGTTGTGATATTAGCTAAGAATCAAACGGTTCATTATTGAATATTATGACATGTTTTACCTTGAACACAGTGATCTGAGAGCAGAAATATATGTTTCTTTGATGTATTGATTTGGTCATTTTTTGAATGTTATAGAAGGGGGAAAAGTTTGTTGAGAATGTGTTTTTCTAGGTTTGAAAAGTGTTCTCAAAAAGTGAGTAATGAATATTCAAGTCAAAGAACATCATTTATACTATCTCAGACACATTAATTTTATTTATTTAATAACGTGGGACCCTCAGCAATTTAACTTTTCCGCAGTTCTCAGTTCATCTGCACATTATCTACGGATACCATATATCATCTATGGTTGAATTAAAAACTTATGCCGATTAAGTATAACATAAATTATTCATAGATTACCAAACTATGAAATTAGATGATACTTTATACATCCGTAGTTTACCAATCTACGGATAGATAATTTAAACATTCCACATTGTAGCTTCTGCTGATGCTTAAGACGGCACTGTAGCATCTGTTGATGCTGATAGAACACTTATGAAGAAAAACTTATTTTGTTGTATGGTGCAAGTCCATTGCTTAGAACCATTTATTGCTTTTGGACCTTGTTGACTTTGTATTCATGACAATTAAGCACAAGAGAGTTTAAGTAATTTAAAAGAAAAATTCAGGTATCCAAGAGCTAAGTTGGTGCTCAGGTTCCAATTCCTTCAAATTGATAATGAAAAAGACAAATCTGCTGATTGATTAACTTTTCTTCATGATTTCTACTCCCCCTAAATTTGTGATTAGTGATGACCGAATGCATTTATCATAAATTTCTAAGCAATTGGTGCAAAGACTTCATCATAGTCTATTCCTTCTTCTTGTGTATATCTTTGTTCAATCAACATTGCTTTATTTCTTACAATGATCCCTCTATCATCAAGTTTGTTTTTGTAAAGCCACCTTGTACCAATAGGACGTTAGCCTTCTGGTAAATCAACTAGAGACCATACTTTTTGCTTTCTAAATTGTTGAAGCTCTTCTTGCATAGCTTCAATCCAGCTATTGTCCTGTAAAGCAGCAGTCATGTTTGGAGGAACCACTTGTGAAAGAAAGCAACTACAAAGACAAATGTTGGCAGTACCACTTTGGCTTCTTGTAGTTCTCTTTGTAAGATCTCCAATGATGTTGTTAACTGGATGAGTCTTATTAATTCTTGTTGATGGAGTTGATTCAACTAGAATAGATGATTCCAGGTTAGTCATATCCATTGTTGTAGTCTGATCCAAACCAGGTTGAGAGTTTAGAAAGTAGTAAAAATGCTCAACATGTGGTGTTGAATGATCTTCAGCAGCATCATGTTTCTCATCTGCAGGAGCTGTAGGGACTTCTCTAGAATCGGTTTGCTCTTTTGTAGGAGTTATAAAAGCTTCTCTGAAATCATTTAGCTCTTCCATATGACTTACAGGAACTTCTCCGAATGATAACTGGGGACTTGAAACATTTCCAATGTTTGTTTTATTCACTTGAGAGCATTGATCTATTGTAGGGACAACATTCACATCTCCGGATACATAGTGTTCATCTCCACATGCAGTGTCAGCAGCTGCTACTGAAGTGTTTCCACCTGAGGATGTGTGTATCCTTGGAGGATCAGCAGATAGTGTTACTTCATTCATATGATGTGGAAAAAATGGATAACATACTTCATCAGATCCTGCAATGTTCAAATAATCATACTTAAATGATACATATAGAGCATCTATGTCAAACAACCATGATGAACCATTAATTGATTTAATGAATACAGATTCATCAAAGGATACATTATGAGTTTCTTCCATAATGTTATGTTATGGAATATAGATCCTACAAGATTTTGATGTTGAAGAATATCCAATACAGAAACTATCATATGCTTTTTCTAAAAATTTTCACAATGACTCTTTTATGTTTAAAATAGATACATGACACTCAAAAACTCTAAGATATCCTATGTATGGTTTTCTTTTAAAGAAGAGCTCATAAGGATTTTTGTTATGTTCTTTGACAATTAATGTTATGTTTTGAACATTGCATTCAGTATTCACTGCCTCGGCCCAAAAGGTGATGGGTAATTGTGAATCAACTAGCATTATTCTGGCTGCTTCAATGAGAGTTCTGTTTCTTCTTTCAGCCACTCCATTTTGTTGTGGAGTTCTTGGTGCACTGAATTGCCTTGCAATACCTTTGCTCCTGCAAAAGGAATCTAGTTCAAAATTGACAAATTCAGTACCATTATTACTCCTAAAAATATTAACTTTTGCATCAAGTTGATTCTTAATCTTGATCACAAAGTCCATTAATAATGTGGAATATGTGCTTCAAAAGGTCTTGAAAAGTTATTTTTCATGGACTTTTTCAATCCATTTGGGGCTTTTTTGTTTGGATATGTGACTCCCTTATGTTTCAAGGTTTATTCTTGCATGCTTTAGTGTAAACCTTGAAAGATTTACATCAAATGGTTGATTGTCTTGTTTGGACAAACCTTAAAGTTTAAGTTTATGTTGGATGAAACTTTAGGGCTGAAATAAGGGTTTCATTGTTGTTCTTGGATGTTGAATATGTTTCTCATTATGGTGCATAACATAGCCTTGGCCTTATGTGTTTGGTTTTGGTTGATTGTTGTATGTCAGGTTGGTTTTGATTCTTGTAAGGGTTGTAGTTTTGTGTTTTGTTTTTTTTTTGGGTTGTAACTTATTTATTAATTTGGTTATGTAATAAATAGATTAGGTGCATTTCCTTTATTAGAAAAATTGTATTAGGATATGATTTTTTAAAAGAAGATGCACAAGATGAAGACTCAAAGAAAGACACAAAAGACATGGACACTTGAAGCTTTTGGATGTGGATTCAAGTGCGAGTTCATGGACACATTTTGATGTGTCATATCTACCCTTAGGAAAGACCTTATGACAACACTTGTGATGGCAAACAAGTGTGTTCAACTTAGTGGCTATGGTTATGCCGTCATGTTTGTATGTTTATGCTTGTTTGGATGATTGTTGTTTGGTTGTTTGGTTGACATTTGGTTATGCATAACAAACTCATTAACAAACTTTACAAGCTGAAAATTTGATGGTTCTTTATCATTAAGTGGTAAATAAAAGGTTATTAAAAGGATTAATGGTCTTAATAAAAGAGGTTTTATTAAAAGTGAACCATAGGGTACCTTGTATTAGAAAGCATGCAAATATAAGGTACATAGAGTTTTCTAAACAAAATTATGAATACTTTAATTTTCTTTCATAAACAAGTTTAACACCATCCTTTTACACAACACTTGAGTCATTTGGAAAATCTTAATGGGATAAAGGTCACCTAACCATTTTGAGGGAACTTGTGACTTGAGGTGGGGATACCATATTTGTGGGATAAAGGTCACCTAACCACTTATGTTGGAAAACTCACATCTGTGTGCAAGTAGGGTAACTTGATTTGCAAACCATGTTAAATGGATCACCTACAATATGGTTTACAAAGGTGTTGATAGGATTAAGATGTCGACTATACGTATGATGTTTTAAAGTCAATCCCATACCCTAGAAGTTGCAAATGGTTGAAATTGTCAAAACATTGACTACCTTGTTAATTTAAATAATGGGATAAAGGTCACCTAACCACTATTTAAATGTAACGTTGGATTCTAGATTTTAAAATTGTGTAAGACACTTAAAAGGGGTTTTAATTATTCAAATATGAATAATATCGAAATTACTATTCTAGATTTTAAAATTGTGTAAGACACTTAAAAGGGGTTTTTATTATTAAAATATGAACAATATCGAAATTACTAAAATTGAACTTTGTTATATTTTCTTGATGGCCAACAACAATAATGATAACAATGAAATCCCGTCCGCTCACTCACTATCACTAAGGACCATTCTCCAAAAGGAGCGTCTAAACCATAATAACTTTATTGATTGGTTTCAAAACTTGAGAATTGTTCTCAAGCAAGAGAAACGATCATACGTATTAGACGATCCGATTCCCGATCAACCTAGTGAGGATGATGAGGAGGCCTACAATAATTGGGTGAAATACACTGAGGACTCGGTCCAAGTGTCTTGCCTCATGTTGGCAAGTATGACTCCAGATCTCTAAAAGGAGTATGAACATCATGGAGCATATGACATGATAACCCAGTTGAAGGAAACGTTCTAACAACAAGCACGTGTTGAGTGTTTCGAAACGGTTCGAGCAGTCCATGTGTGTCGTATGGACGACACCCAATCTGTTTCATCTTATGTACTTAAGATGAAAGGTCACATCGACCGCCTCGAAAGGCTGAATTGGCCCGTATCAAAAGAGTTGGCTACAGATTTGATCCTCAACTCTTTGTCAAAAAGGTTAACATGAACGGGTGGGACAAGAACATCAGTGAGCTTCACTCTATGCTCAAAACTGCCGAGGAGGCCATGGGTAAAAGGGTTTTACCTGTTCTCACCATCAATGAAGGTGGGAACAAGAAGAGGCATCACCCCGCACCCAAGACAAATGTTGCCAAGGGTAAAGGGCACGTTAGGGGAAAGGGAAAGGGAGTGGTAAGAGCGCCACCACCAAAACCAGCAGAGAAGAAGCAAAAGGTTACTTCATATGACTTATGCTTTAAGTGAGGGGAGATTGGACATTGGGCAAGACACATACAAGTTTGATGTGGTTAGTATTTTATGATCCAAGTCGGGTCATACCCAATAACAAGCTAAACAAACACCAATATATGTTTATTTGTTGATGAGATTATACAATAAATATTGACACCAATTTAGAAAACGGGTTTTCTAAAACCTTGCTTTTGTAAAAGAACAACATTATGTGGATAATTGTTCATGAGAAATTGTTTGTTTCATTATTTAAGTTAGTTAAATAATAACAAACAAAGTGCGTTATTGTTATAAAATTAAAAGAGGTTTTAAATTTATAAAAATTAAGGGCTAAGAGTGTAACTTTTTTATAAAAACTAAAATGGGGGGAAATCCTTTTTCAAGGGAATATTTCGGCCGCCCATAGTGGCCTTGGAAACCCCTTTTTGGTCTTGGCTTTTGCAAGTCATTTGTGACTAGAACACTCTTCCATCATTTCACCTTTCTCTCACGCACACTTCTCTCTAACCAACTCAAGCAAGAACTCTCTCAAAGTGTGGTTGAAAATTCGGATTTTGCAAGAAGAAAAGCTAAAATTTTCGGATTATTGAGGAGCTACAAGGAGAGTTCTTTGGTATTGAGCTCCCTAACTAGCTAGGTGTGGGAAGAGCTTGTGGGTATCACTACTTGAGGCCTCCTCCTTTGAAGGCTAGACACATTCAAGAACATCATTACCTACTTCTTTTTCCATCTACAAAATCTTGTTCTAGAAAGGTTGATTCTATGAACACCTATGGTTGTTTTGTTATGTTTGATAGCATATTATTTCACATACATTTTGGTCCTTATTCTTGGGTTTTGTTTATGTTTTTAAAGTGATAAAATTTTCAGATTGGTAACCATATGTTAAAACATATATTCCACTACGTTTTTATAGTTTAAATGGTTAAACTAGTTAGTTTTACATGTTACAAAACCCAACAGTCTACTTCATCCATAGCTACATTCCTTATATAATCAAATAAAGGAATGTTTTGAGCACCAGTGATGATAGCAAGTTTTTATAAACAAATTCAGACATGTGCTCCAATTGCAATTTATCTCCTTCAATTCCTTCTACATATACGTCTGGATTCTCTTCATTTATGAGCAGTTGAAGAAATCTTGGATACATCAAATATTTATTTCTCTTTCCTCTTTCAAGATTGAAAATGAACCCATTCATTATCCACTTAGCCATGTTAAACCTTCTGTTTGTGGCTAAAGCAATAATAGGAGATGCAATGTCCATTGGGAATGAATCCCAACCAGCACTTCTTTTGGACATGCAATGTTGAAATATATAACATAGCAGTTTCCAGTGTTTATATATTCTATCTCTGAAGAATTGCTTCTTCGGAAAATGATCAGGATGACCCATTTGTAGAAAAACATCTCTACATTCGTTGAAAGTATACTCAGATAAGTCTTCTGGGTCATTTTCTCCAAGTTTAAGAGCTGTTCTGGTTGCTTGTTCACACACTTCAAGCATTCTATCGGATGTAATAAAGGCTCTTAATACTTTATTCCCTTCTTCATCTCTTTCTATGTTTGCTGTTCTCCAAAATCTTTTGATTAATCTTGCATTTATCAAATGATTCAATGACAGGAAGAATCACAACCAATTCCTAATGATGGTACTGAGTTTGTTCAACCTGATTCTGGAACATCATTCATCTCTGGTGATGCAGTTGATACTGGTAACTTTGATTACTTTATTAACTTACCGACTCAAGTTCCAAACTTCAATCCACATTCTTCTAATTTGTTATGTCAGGTCTCCAACTTAAACCAAACAAATCTGGATGTTAATGTTTAATGTGATGAGATTCCAACATCTCGTTTTCACAAGAATCATCCAATTTCTCAGATTATTGGTCCATTGAATGAGAGAACAACAAGGAGTAAATTAGAACAAGCAAACTTGTGCTTATACTCTTTTTTCTTTCTCTAGTTGTTCCTAAAAATGTTACCGAAGCATTAAAGGACAATGGTTGGATAGAAGCCATGCAAGAAGATCAAAATATATCTATACAATGTGTGCTAGACCTTTGATAAATGCAAGATTAATCAAAAGATTTTGGAGAACAGCAAACATAGAAAGAGACGAAGAAGGGAATAAAGTATTAAGAGCCTTTATTACATCTGATAGAGTGCTTGAAGTGTCTGAACAAGCAATCACAACAGCTCTTAAACTTGGAGAAAATGACCCAGAAGACTTATCTGAGTATACTTTCAACGAATGTAGAGATGTTTTTCTACAAATGGGTCACCCTGATCATTTTCAGAAGAAACAATTCTTCAGAGCCAGAATATATAACCACATGCTTTAGTAACATTTTTAGGAAAAATTTGAGAAAGTAAACAAGAGTATAAGCACAAGTTTGCTTGTTCTAATTTACTCCTTGTTGTTCTCTCATTCAATGGACCAATAATCTGAGAAATTGGATGATTCTTGTGAATACGAGATGTTGGAATCTCATCACATTAAACATTAACATCTAGATTTTTTTGGTTTAAGTTGGAGAGCTGATGTAACCAATTAGAAGAATGTGGATTGAAGTTTGGAACTTGAGTCGGTAAGTTAATAAAGTAATCAAAGTTACCAGTATCAACTGCATCACCAGAGATGAATGATGTTCTAGAATCAGGTTGAACAAACTCAGTACCATCATTAGGAATTGGTTGGGATTCTTCCTGATCAAATAAGATTGAATGATCTGAAGCTGTATTATCATGATTATTGTCATTGAATCAAATTGTTGAGTCCTTGAAAAATGATAAAAATGGGTAGTCTGAGCTCGAATCATCTTGGTCGTCAGAATCTGATTCCTCACCGAAAGATCCAAGATCTCCTCTAGATTTCTTCTAGCCTGTAGAATCAAGACAATTTGATTAATTAAACAAGTTAGATTGAAGAGAAGTTGATAATGAATCTAAATCAAATAACCATGCAGGACCATTTGAAACTGATGGAAAAGAATTTTCCAGAAATTTAACATTGAATATTTCAAGAATTATATTCGTCCTAGAGTTGTATACTCGATAGGCTTTTGAAACAGATGAGTATCCAACGAAAAATCCATTATCAGATTTTTCTTCAAATTTTCCTAACTGAGCATTTGAATTAAGAATCATAACAGGACAACCAAATGATTTTAGAAAGTTTATGTTTGGTTTTCTTTGAAACATTAACTCATAAGGAGTTTTCATTTTATCTTTCACAATTAAGATTATGTTCAGAATAAAACACGCAGTTGATATAGCTTCATCCCAAAAAGTGATAGGAATTTTTGCATTAGCTAACATAGAACGAGCAGCTTCAATCAGTGTTCTATTCTTCCTTTTAGCAACTCTATTTTGTTGAGGAGTTCTGGGAGCACTAAACTGATGAGCTATCCCTTTCTGAGCACAAAACATTTCAATGTTAGCATTTTTGAATTCCGTACCATTATCACTTCTTATAATTTTCACTTTAGTTTCTAATTGATTTTCAACTTTAATGATAATTTCTTTCAGTAAATCCGCCGTTTTAGATTTAGCATACAAAAAGAAAACCCATGAAAATCTTGTATAGTCATCAATGATAACTAAACAATATGATTTTCGTCCAATACTCTTGACATTTGTTGGTCCAAAAAGGTCCATATGTAAAATTTGAAGAGGTTTGGAAGTTGAGTTTATAAGCTTGGTCTTATAAGATGCTCTGTGTTTCTTTCCCTTCAAACATGTTGAACAGTGATCAATTGTTGTAAACCTCTTAGATAGAAGTCCAATGACATGATTTCCTAATACAAGCTTGTTCATATTCTTGAAACTTGAATGTCCGAGACGTCTATGCCAAAGCTGGCTTTCATCATTTGATGTTTTAGCAATTAGGCATGTTGTTTCAGTTGAAAGATCAACTTGAGACATATCCAGCTTGTATACATCTCTATCCCTTTTAGCTGTAACAATTACCCAATCTTTGCTTATCTGAAAACCTGGCTTCAAAACATAACAGAATGAGTCATCAAATAGAATAGAGTATGATTTATCACATATTGGAATACACTTAAAAGATTAAAGTTCAACTGTGAACAAAAATTGACTTTGTCAAAGCTTATTATCCCATTTGATATTATTCCTTCTATTATTTTTCCACCAGCATTACCACCAAAGGCGACGTGTGTTCCATCCTTTAACTTAAAATCTTGTAACAAGGCAGGATTGCCTGTCATATGCCGGCTACACCCACTATCCACATACCATGTATTAAGTGGTCTTCTTGGGCGTACGTGCACAACAAGAAAATTAAGTTGAGATATCCACCCAAGCCGAGATGGTTTTAAGTTTTCCAAATTTATCAACAATTGTAAATTGTTTGTAATGAAGATTATTCAAATCAGGTTTATTCTTGATGAATTTACCAATCTTGTTTTGAAAATTGTTTGAGTTATTTTTGAAAACATTCATACCATTTGATTGATCAACTTTTGACTCGTATTGACGACTAACCTTTTTATTAGTCATTCTTACCGATCTTGGTATGAATTGTTCTTTCACATTTTGTTTAGATCTCACATAATTGTTCTTTTGAAAAGATCTCAAACCTAAAGAAGGATGATTAGTTAATTTTTTAAATCCATCAGTTTGATTTCTCATATATTGAGGATTAACATAACCTTTGCTCATGTTTGAATATGAAAATCCTCTAGTATATGATCTCTTTCTAAAATAACAATTGGCAGTATTGTGAGTCTTCTCATCATAATATGTATAGTATTTGTTAAAATAACAATCTACTATGGAATGATTTCTCATGTCATCTATGTGACAGTACTTGTTGAAATAGCACTCAGCAATATTGTGATTTTTCATATCACATATTTCACAGTACTTTTGTGGAGTCATAAACAACTTTTTGTTAACTTTTGACATTGACACTATATTTGATTCATTTTTATATATTGGTGTCAAATAGTTAAACTGTTGTTTTTCATTTTTCACATTTTGATTTTGTGCCAAATTATTTTGCATCTGTTTAACATGAATTTCCTTCTTGAATATATTAGGAACAAATCTTTTTGCTACAGCGGAAGTCTTAGAATCTGAACTTGATTTCAGATCAGAGTGAGATTTGTTCATAGTATTCACCTTGTTGGTTTGAAGAGAATTCATATTTAACAAACTGGCTAACACAAATTTTATTGGTTTAAGTCTTGTTTCCTGATTTGTTGCTTTGATCAACTTTTCTGAACTTTTGTTTTGTTTAGATTTTGTTTTTGATGATTTCTTTCTTCTTCTTTGATTCTTTGACTTAGAAGAACTTGGTTTACTTCTAGATTGAACATCATCAGAAGAAGATTCCTTTTCAAATTGAACTTGTTTTAGATTAATAGTGTTTGAATCTTCTGATGTTCCTACCTGTTGTTTATCTTTATCTTTGCTTTTAACTTTCATTTCTTCTAATACAGACTGAATTTGATCAGAAGTGTTTTGTTTTGTTTGTTTTGGTTCATAAGATTTTATCTTGATTGGATGACCATTTTTAATCTTTTCTTGATCATTTTCAACAAAAGCTTTAACATTTTCCTTTTCTTCTTCTGAATTCTTGTTTTTGACCTGAAAATCTTTAAGTTTAGCTTTATTCTCAGGAGAATGGTCATGTGTATTAAAGTTCTCTAGTAAAGTGTTTGTAATAGATTCAGGCATAGGTTCATGAGTGAAACCTAACCCTGCTTTCTATTTATCTTTTCTCTCACTTACTAATTTTTCAACAACCATTTTTTAACTTTTTACTTTAGCAAGATCCATTTGAGTAGCAGCATGTGCTATCTTCTCCTGTTCAAGATTTTTGGTCATCCCTTCCAATTGTTTAGAGACAATTTCTAATTCTTTAAGTGTTTTGTTCCGTGAAGTTTGAAGAGAAATAATCTTTTGATCTGTTGTTTTATGATTAGATTTTAGTTTGTTATTCATTGACTCTTCTTGTTTTAATTTCTCACATATTTTATATGAGTAGTTTCTATAATATTCAACATGTTCATAGCATGATTTTGTGCAGAGTTTTTCTCTTACTTCAGATGGGATTTCAGGGAATTTAGGAGATAAGGTTTCAGATTTTGAAGATGAAGTGTCAACCTTAGGTTGATCAGACTGTGCCATTAGAGCTACTTCATCTGTATCCTCCTTAGGATCATATTTATCACTCCAATAATAGTCGTCTACTTCATTCTCACCTTCCACCTTTGGATCATTATTTTCTGACCAATCTTCTCCCTGGATTTTGGCAACAAGAGATAAACTTGATGTTAAATCATTAGTAAACTGTTCAGCATATGCACTCCAATCATAACCATCTTTAATGCTCACTACTAAAGCTTTCTTGGTTTCATGAGATGGTTTTGTTTCAACTTTAAGCTCAGGCATAGGAAGACTTTGATAAGACTTTTGAAAAGTCTTCTGAGCTGGTTGAAACCTTTGATTGCTAGAACTTCATTAAGCATTTCCTCCATTATTCCTTGGATCTTTGCATTCTCTTGAGAAATGTCCATAACTGTTACAGTTAAAACACCTTGATTTTGACTTATCAAATCCAACAGTCTTGTTAGCACTTGGCTTGTACTTCCTGTTGACATATGAGTGTTTTTGTATCCTGTAAGTAATCATCACCATCTGTCAGTTTAAGTCCATCTCTTCAACATCTTCAGAATCCATTTCAAACAATCCTGCAAAACAAGGTCTAATTGAGTTAAATGGCTACCTTGATATGCTTGAAAACTAGCCATAAATGCAGTGAATGCAGTTTTAGACTCTTCATCCTCTAATCGGATGTTTATCACATCTTTAACTTTGCTAGATTTAGCAGAGTTAGATGAAGAAGTCTCTGTTTGAACATTAGATGTTTGAAACTTAGATTTATGAGGAGATTGAGAATGAGACTGTGTTGTATAAGCAGGAGCACTAGTAAATGATGAATCAGTGAAAATTCCAGCTCCAACAAATAAATCTCCCTCTTCTTTTGTAATTTTCTCACTTTTTGCCATGAATGCATTTTCAATAATGTTTGCAGGATAAGCAACAAACATATACTGAGACATTGATGCTACTCTATCATTATTCCTTGAGCTTTCATCAATCTCTACTGACTCTCTCTTGGCAATGAGTAGATCTAGATCCATAGGGAACTTCTCAGTATGCTTTAGTAAGGTTACTGTTTGTTTCCATGATGAGGGTAAAGCATTGAGTAGTCTAAGATTTAGATCTTCAAGATCAGGCTTAATACTAGCTGTTGACATTTCAGTTGTAAGTTGCACAAATCTGTTCATCATCTGATTTATGGTTTCTCCAGACAAATGTTGAAACAATTCTAATTGCCTTTTCAACTTTTGTTTCTTGAGATTTTGAATCTCCTTGCCTCCTTCACAAATGGTTTTTAAGGCTTTATACATGGTGTATCCAGTTTGATATCCATCAAACCTTGCAAGAACTTCCAGAGGTAGTCCTTTACACATCAAGGAATATGTTTTGATATCATTCTTTACTCTTCTCAAATCATCTCCTTGAAGACCATCTTCAGGATAGGGTTCTTGAGAATCTATAGTATAAACAAACCCTTTTCCAGGCCCATTAGTGATTATAGGAATGTATGGTCCTTTCTCTATACATTTCCAAGATCAGTGTCAATGGAATTTAAATGAAGTTTTAACCTAAGAGATCAATTTTTGAAATCAGCTCTATTTTTAAGTTTTGGAACTCTATTTTCAGAATCTTCTGATTTCACCATTCTTATATTTTTGTTGTTTTTGTTAGATTTTGAATTAAGAAAAGAAATGAAAAAGTTTTTTTTAATTTTCTTTAAAAAAATTCTAAGTATCAAGGGTGATGCGCCTGAACAATAATCAAACACCCAAACAGTCTAAGTTGATGCGTATGAACAGTAGTGAAACGTCTGAACAGTTGTAATGCGCCTATACAATTGTAATGCGCCTTAATAGTTGTCAAACATCTAAAAAATTCTAATACGCCTCAACAGAGAAGATACTTCTGGACTTATACTCTTCAACAGTTGTCAAACGTCTGAACTGAAAACATCTAAACAGTGTTAATGCGACTAGACAGTAGTCAAACGCCTAACACTTAGACAATTTCTTAGCAAACTTCAACCCTAATGTGCCACATTCATCATGTTCATATGAATGTAACTAACTCAATTCTTCTTAAATTCTTCAAAAGTTGATGAATTGAATTGAAATTTTTCAATTAGACATGCTTTATACCGATACTCATTCTTCTAACATCAATTTCTTTCAATATCAACAACAAATCAATCAATTTTGTGATTTTCAGTTCAAAAAATAGTGAGCTTTTTGAACACAAACTCAATAAATTATATCGAATTTGATGAATTTAACTACTAATTGTGGTTTAAAACATGTTTCTGATGATGAAACACATCTGAAATCTACAAAATTTCAATTGAATTGTCTATCAATCACAGATTCAGTGAATTTTTTGAGTTTGACAGTTTGACAGAACTTAAAAATCACTCAACCAACAACTCTGATACCATTTGATAGGATCAAATGTATCAATTTGTGATGATGTATGAACATAATTCAAAGAAATACAAACAAAGTAATCAAATCAAGCAAGATATCAACAAAATTCACAGTTTCATTAATATCAAGCAAAGACAATTACAAAGTAAGTAAGCAGTTTTCGTCTCTCTCTAACTACTAGAAGTCTAAGCTATATATACTAAAACAAAAGGAACCAACAAAATTATAAAACTAGTCCCTATACTATTACAAATAGTGACACATAAAGACAACATGTTCATCTTTCTAGAGAACTAACAGTTAGTGAAGGCATAGAGATTAAAGTCTCTTTCCTTTGGATACCATAATCCAAGAGCTAGTTTGCCCTTAAGATATCTGAATATCCTCTTGACAGCATTCACATGAGATTCCTTCGGATCAGCTTGATATCTGGCTCACACACAAACACCAAACATAATGTCATGCCTATTGGCTGTTAGATACATAAGTGAACCGATCATAGATTGATAGTGAGTCTGATCCACTGATTTACCTTCTGGATCAGGTCCAATCTTCACTTTAGTATCCACAATAATTCTAATAAACTGACAATCAGTAAAGTGTAATTTCGTCAATACAGTTTCCTTGTATTTTGATTGATTGATGAAGATTCCATCTGCTGTTTATTAGACTTGCACCCCTAGAAAGAAAGTGAGTTCCCCCATTGCACTAATTTGGAATTTTGAATGCATAAGGTCTTCAAAGTATTTACAGAGTGGCTTGTTTGTTGAGCCAAATATGATATCATCCATATAAATCTAGACTAACAACACGTCTTTTCCTCTTCTTTTTCTAAAGAGAGTCTGATCAATCCTTCCTCTTTCATATCCATTTTCTAGAAGAAAGGTTGATAGAGTCTCATACCATTTCTTTAGAGCTTGGTGAAGACCATACAAAGCTTTGTCAAGCTTGTAAACTCTATAAGGGAAATCTGGATCTTCAAAGCCAGGTGGTTGACTCATATTGACTTCTTCAGCGATCTTTCCATATAAGAAAGCACATTTCACATCCATTTGATAAAAAATAAATTTCATGGACGCAAAATATGCTAAAAAGATTGTGATTGCTTCTAATCTTCCATATGGTGCAAACACTTCGTCATAATCGATTCCTTTTTCTTAAGTGTATCTATGTGCCACTAATCTTGTTTTGTTTCTGATGACGATCCCTCTATCATCAGGCTTGTTGTTGTACATCCATCTGGTACCGATAGGGTATTGTCCTTCGGGAAGATCTACTACTTGCCATACTTCTTGCTTCTTGAATTGGAGCAATTCTTCTTGTATTGCTTCAATCCAGCTATTGTCTTGAAGAGCCTTCTTGATGTTCTTGGGTACTGTTTGAAATAGAAAGCATGAGAACAAACAGATGTTTGCAAAACTGGACTTCCTTCTTGTCACCCTCTCATTAAGTTCACCAATAATGGTTTCAACCGAATGATTCTTGTGTATTCTGGTGGTTGGAATGGAGTCACCAGCAATGGATACATCAAGATTGGAGACATGCAGTTCATTATGGTCAGAGGCACCTTCATCTTGTATTGTTGTGGAACAGTTCCTGCTTCAGCTTTAGCAACACTGTGATTGCTTCCATCATTTGATATTCTTTGTGTTTCAGCTGGAGGAGTAGCTTGTTTATTATTTCTTATCTTAGTTGATAGATCATCGGAGTGTGATGGTAACAGGCTTGGACCTCCTTCAGTTGAAACACTCCAGTTTTGTGATGGTTGTCTGATGGGATAAGCTTGGAGGTGAACATCTTCATTCATGTATTCAACAGATGTAGGAAGAATCAATGGAAAGTCATCTCTTCTTTCTATAGCCGAAGAAGTGTCACCTGAATGGAGATTTACTGCATCAGACAACTGAAATTGATCAAATGATTTTGTAAATGAGTCAATATCAAACAAACAGTCGAGACCATTTTTAGATTTGGAAAACGATTGTTCCTTGAATTGAACATTTGTTGATTCATCAATAATATTTAATCTTGGATTAAACACTCTGTAAGCCTTTGAAACAAAAGAATAACCTACAAAGAATCCTTCATCAGACTTAGATGAAAACTTTCCCAAATAGTCTTGTGTGTTTAATATTGAGACATGACTACCAAATAACTTGAAAAATCCAATAAATGGTTTTATGTGAAAAAGCAGTTCATATGGAGTCATGTTACTTTCTTTTACAATTAGAGTTCGATTTTGCACAAAGCACGATGTGTTAACTGCCTCTGCCCAAAAGGTAATAGGCAGTTTAGCATTGGCTAGCATTGTCCTTGCCGCTTCAATTAGTGTTCTATTCCTCCTTTTAGCTACCCCATTTTGTTGAGGAGTTCTAACTATACTAAATTGATGAGCAATGCCTTTGGTTGCACAAAAAGAACTCATGTCTTCATTTTTAAATTCAGTTCCATTATCACTTCTAATTGTTTTGACCTTATGATCAAGGTGATTTTCTATTTTATTGATAGTCTTTTATTATTTGGGATGCCTCATTTTTATGAAGTAAGAAGAAAACCCATGTAAATCTCGAAAAGTCATCAATGATCACCAAACAATATTGTTTCTTTCCAATACTCATGACATGAGTTTGTCCAAACAGATCCATGTGAAGTAGCTTCAATAGAGTATTGTTTGTGTTCATCAGCTTGGATTTAGGAGAAGATTTATGTTGTTTTCCTTTGGGGCACGTTGAACAGTGATCAAAAAAGTGAAATTCTTTTTGTGGAATACCAATGACATGGTTTCCTTTGACCAATCTGTTCATGTTTTTAAAGTTTGTGTTCCCCAAACGTCTATGTCAAAGCTATAACTAATCAAATGATGCTTTTGACAAAATAAAAGTTTCTTCTGTAGGTGTTGCAGAATTCATGTTTAAAACATAAGTATTATTCTTCCACAGTGTCACACCCCCGCTAAGAGCGGAAACACGGGATGTAACGAGACGGGAATCGTCATAACACATGGTAAGCAATAGAGATGCAATAATAATAATGATGACAAGAGTGTCATGACAACACCCGACAACAAGGGGACTTGTGTCGTGTTTAGTCAGTATTTACGACAACATAGCCATAAGCATAAACATGATATAAGATAAACATAGATAATAACATTGTATGCAATTCCCACAACCCGAGAACAAGTTACAAGAGTAATGTTGTTTGAAACAGATACAACAATTGTTTTCAAAATGACAAGTTTAGCCCGAAAATGCATCCTAGGGTCTCCACTAAGGCAGCACACCTAGAACCTCAGCTAGCATGATCACCTGAAAAGATATGCTCAAAATGGTCAACAAAATGTTGGTGAGCTCACAGGTTTAAAAGTAATAAGTAATGTTGCTGTATAAAGTTGTTGCAGAATACCGTGCATACAGTTATAAGTAAGCAAAATCACTTGACAAGAGCTTTACAACCAAACCTAACGACGTACACAAAGAATCTTGTCGGAATATATTCACTCAAGGCCCGTTCCTGGCTTTTGTTGGTACTAACTAGTATACCAACACTAGGGTGGGGGTTTCAACCTAGTAGTACTACCAATACCTATCCGGCGGTTCCCACACTGGAATTAAATGGTTGTAAGAAAGAACCACAAAGCAGACTCAAGCATGTATCAGATAAGTACCCACAAAACAGTAGCACGTTGATTCCAAGTATGTAAATTTTATGTATCTTGTACAGCATAGAAAACGGGCGAGCATACTTTTCCCCCATGTTTATAAATGTTTGGAAAGTAGTATAAGCACAAAAGGGGCCACGAAACTCACATGTTTAGTGGTAGGTATGAATGATCAAGATTTCCAACAATTGAATGCAATGATCGGTCAAACACCTATTTGTCAGTTATTGTTAAGCATTAATGACGTGTATAAATCGTATAGTAATGTTTGGTCGGTTCGGGTTGTATCGGTTCGGTCGTGGGTAGCACACACACAAGCGGACACACGCATCGGATCTTATGTAGATCCAAGTACTAAGAGTAGTCGTTATTGCTTATGACATCCTTGTAAAGATCTCATTGTTATGAAAGATGGCACTTGTTGAGTATTTGTAGTTCCAAATGGGTCGTCGATAATTGTAAAATGTTAGGTTGATTTCAATTGAAATAGTATGTGCATGTTGATAGCGTTGACTTTAATCTTTGTGGTCAAGCAATGACACTTTTATTGATGTTACTTTATCATCATCAGACGTTCAAGAGGAAATTCACAGTTAATTTTTCAATTCATGGTAGTCGATGCACATACGGAACGGCCCATCCTTCTTCTTGACAAATAACACCGATGCTCCCCAAGGCGAGTGACTCGGCCGAATAAAACCCTTCTCCAGTAGTTCATGTAACTGGCTAGATAACTCTTGCATTTCAGACGGTGCCAACCGATACGGTGTCTTTGCTACCGGTGTGGCTCCAGGAACCAACTCAATACGAAATTCCACCTGCCGTGGAGGAGGCAAACCAGACAAGTCGTCAGGAAATACATCTGGGTAATCCCGCACTACAGGGATATCTACCAGTTTCTGCTCCTCTTCCTTCTTTTCTACCACATGAGCCGGGAAAGCATAGCATTATTTTCGTAAACTCCGGCGTGCTTTCATGCAGGAGATAAGCTTTAAGTTTCTTCCCGGTTGTTCTCCTTGAATTCTGAGTACTCCTCCGTCTGACATAGGGATTCGTACTACCTTGTCCCGGCAGACAATCTCGGCTCTGTGTTTCGACAACCAATCCATTCCCACAATCATGTCGAAACTTCCTAACTCAAAGGGGATCAAGTCTATATCGAAGGCGTGGTTCTCCAATATCATCGAGCACTTTCTAATAATCTCGTCGGCCTGAACAATCCTACCATTGGCCATTTCTACCGAATAGCTAGTTTCTAGCCTACTAGGACTCAAATCAAGCAATTGCACAAACTCAGAAGATATAAAGCTATTGTATGCTCCAGTGTCAAATAGTACAGATGCAAAGTGATTATTGAGTAAGTGCGTACCCGTGACAACATTTGGGTCCTGACAGGCATCATTGGCTCCAATGACAAAAGTGCATCCCCGAGCCGCATTCCCCTGGTTTGTCTAGCCTTGATTTCCAGCTATAGCCATAGTCTGATGCTGGTTGTTCCCTTGTTGGCCCGGTGCCCGATTCAATTTGGGGCACATGTTCCTGTAGTGATCAGGGCTTCCATACTCATAACAGCCCCTGGCATTCCTGGCGGGGTTAACCGCGTTGACTGGTGCGACCATATTCGGCGTTGTTCTTCAGGCTCTTGCTAAATGCCTCGGGCGTCTACAGTTCGTGCACACTCGGCACGACATAGCTGGGGGATGATGAAAGTTGCACCTATCGCATCTGGGGTGCGGACCCACATACTCTCGCCTGCCCTGGGTCACGGCCACAAAATTTCTGGTTGTCTTGGCCCTTTTCTCGAATTTCCCGGCACTCTACCGGCTCGTTTCCCCAACATCTTTCCTTTTCTCTGCTCCCCTGCCCAATACCCCTGTTCTCACCATCTCATCAGTTAGAGCGCCAACCTTCAGAATTGCGCTCTGAATAGTAGGAGGAGCAGTTATGGTTACCATTGCCTAGATTTGAGGCGCAAGTCCCCAAATATACCTCTCTATCCTTTTTGATTCCGGGGTGACCAGATGTGGAACCAATCTTGCTAGCACGTGAAAACGATAGGTGTAAGCTGCGTGCCCAGCCCCCACCATAGCATGATTCCAGAACTCAGGCTCAAGTTTTTGCATCTGGTTAAGAGGACAGTACTCCTCAATGATTAGGGCTTTGAACTCATCCCACGACATTTACATCGCTGATTCTCTTCCCCTAGCCTGAATCTGAGTGTTCCACCACGTTAGTGCCTTGCCCTGTAGTGAGCACGCGGCATACTTAATCCTTTGACTATCGAGGCATTCGCTGATGTCGATCACGGCCTCCATCTTTTCAAGCCATCTGGTCAGGGCTATGGCTCCACCTTTGCCATCAAACTCTCTTGGTTTACAAGCCACAAATTCCTTGTATGAACATCCCCGTCTAGCATTCACAACCCCGGTCTCATTAACAATTCCAGTTTCGTTACCGGCTGTACCACCATTTCCGGTCTCTTGATTGCTTTCGTTCCCAGTCGGGTTCCCGTTATCCTCATTATCATTGCCACCGTCCCCGTGGGGGTGAGAATTCTAAAGAGCATCGCTCACTTGGGCCACGATAGTTGGAATCAGTGCGGCCAGCTGTTGAGCGATTAAGGCTGCCATATCAGCGTTTCTTGTTCCCCGAGTGACATTGGTAGGACCTTTACTTGTTCTCGGTGCTCTACCTCTGCCTCTGCCTCTCAGGGCTTCACTTCCGCCACTGTTGTTGCGGGTAACTCTTCGAGGCTGCATGTTCTAATCATAAGAATAGTAAACGCATAAGTTTTAACCATTGTAGGGCACATTATCCATGTCATTTTAAGGTCTAACTTTCCGGGTTAAGACCATACTTATGGTTGCCACACAACGCATACAAATCGTGTAATTCTCACGCCATGTATAGGTAATGTCCAAACACTAGTCCATCATAATAATGACATATCCATGCATGAAATCAAGTTTAGTCTAGCGGAGGTTGCCTATTTCCTCCTCTCTCGAGGTCTCAGACACAACCTCCTCGGGTTAAACCCCAGTGTCTAAGGTCACATGCAATAGCATGATCTATGAAGATCTCTTCGGGTTCAATACCCGGATTGATAAAACAACTCGGTGCGTAGAGGGAAACGGAAGATCGAATAGGAGCATCCCGTAAAGAGCGAGCACAAGGGCTCCCTCACAGGGTGAAATGATCACGAAACACATAGGTAAACGAACATGTAATGAGGAACACGTATAAGATATAAAATTCACACAAAGCTGGCATGCAAATCTACATGAACGTTCCTAGGTTATAGTCTAGGTCAAGTGTATTGCCTAATTCTTTATAATCAATGGCTCTGATACCAGTCTGTCACACCCCCGCTAAGAGCGGAAACACGGGGATGTAACGCGACGGGAATAGTCATAACACATGGTAAGCGATAGAGATGGAATAATAATAATGATGACAAGCGTGTCATGACAACACCCGACAACAAGGGGACTTGTGTCGTGTTTAGTCAGTATTCACGACAACATAGCCATAAGCATAAACATGATATAAGATAAACATAGATAATAACATTGTATGCAATTCCCACAACCCGAGAACAAGTTACAAGTGTAATGTTGTTTGAAACAGATACAACAATTGTTTTCAAAATGACAAGTTTAGCCCGAAAATGCATCCTAGGGTCTCCACTAAGGCAGCACACCTAGAACCTCAGCTAGCATGATCACTTGAAAAGATATGCTCAAAATGGTCAACAAAATGTTGGTGAGCACGCAGGTTTAAAAGTAATAAGTAATGTTGCTATATAAAGTTGTTGCAGAATACCGTGCATACAGTTATAAGTAGGCAAAATCACATGACAAGAGCTTTACAACCAAACCTAACGACGTACACAAAGAATCTTGTTGGAATATATTCACCCAAGGCCCGTTCCTTGCTTTTGTTAGTACTAACTAGTATACCAACACGAGGTGGGGGTGTCAACCCAGTAGTACTACCAATACCTATCCGTCGGTTCCCGCACTGGAATTAAATGGTTGTAAGAAAGAACCACAAAGCAGACTCAAGCATGTATCAGATAAGTACCCACAAAACAGTAGCACGTTGATTCCAAGTATGTAAATTGTATGTATGTTGTACACATAGAAAACGGGCGAGCAACCAAACCTAACGACGTACACAAAGAATCTTGTTGGAATATATTCACCCAAGGCTCGTTCCTTGCTTTTGTTAGTACTAACTAGTATACCAACACGAGGGTGGGGGTGTCAACCCAGTAGTACTACCAATACCTATCCGTCGGTTCCCGCACTGGAATTAATGGTTGTAAGAAAGAACCACAAAGCAGACTCAAGCATGTATCAGATAAGTACCCACAAAACAGTAGCACGTTGATTCCAAGTATGTAAATTTTATGTATCTTGTACAGCACAGAAAACGGGCGAGCATACTTTTCCCCCATGTTTATAAATGTTTGGAAAGTAGTATAAGCACAAAAGGGGCCACGAAACTCACATGTTTAGTGGTAGGTATGAATGATCAAGATTTCCAACAATTGAATGCAATGATCGGTCAAACACCTATTTGTCAGTTATTGTTAAGCATTAATGACGTGTATAAATCGTATAGTAATGTTTGGTCGGTTCGGGTTGTATCGGTTCGGTCGTGGGTAGCACACACACAAGCGGACACACGCATCGGATCTTATGTAGATCCAAGTACTAAGAGTAGTCGTTATTGCTTATGACATCCTTGTAAAGATCTCATTGTTATGAAAGATGGCACTTGTTGAGTATTTGTAGTTCCAAATGGGTCGTCGATAATTGTAAAATGTTAGGTTGATTTCAATTGAAATAGTATGTGCATGTTGATAGCGTTGACTTTAATCTTTGTGGTCAAGCAATGACACTTTTGCTGATATTACTTTATCATCATCAGACGTTCAAGAGGAAATTCACAATCAACATCATCAGTCACACAACAGGACCAGACGCTCGACTCAATGTTCCATTCGTACGAATCAACCTTCAATCATACAAATCAACTTCATTGGCGCGATTGAACCTTCATTCGTACGACTGGCATTCAGTCGTACCACACAACACTCAATCGCACGACTTAACCTCCATATGCACGAATCAACATTCATTCGTACGAATCAGCTTCATTCGTACAACTGAACCTTCATTCGTACGATTGGCCTTCAGTCGTGCGATACACGCACAGTCGCATGCATTCATTCACCCGCATTGACTTAATCGCACACACACTCATCCGCATTGACTCAATTGCATGCACATTCATTCGATCGCACAACTTAGTCGCATGACATCCCTAGTCGCCCGAAAGACACAATCGCATGACTCAGTCGCACGACTCACCCAGTCACACGGCTCAATCGCATGACAGACCCAGTCGCCTGAACTGCAGGTTCGCGAGTGCAGAAGTGCAGAGCAGCCTTTGGCTGCTCCGAGCACGGGTTTTACACAACAAGGACCTCCAGAAACACTCTACAAACATACACAAACATGAAACACAAGCAGAAAGACCTCACACGCACCCACACGAACTCATGTGTTCGGGTTGAACCCGAACACCCAAAACCCTAGTTTGGACAGTCGTGAATAAGCAAGAAAAGGGACAACCAAGGTCGTCTACCTGCTAAAATAGAGTAGACTAGGCTGTAGATGGAGTCTAGACGACGAGAACAGGACCAAGCGGGTTGGATTTGGTGCTAGAATGAAGAAGATGTGAAGAAGAAGGTGAAGAGGATGAAGAAGATGAAGATGAAATGATATTAAGGGCTGGAATATGGGTTTATATACCCAGCCCAAGTTTGCAAAATGGCAAGTTTAGTCCCTACACTTAACCCCCGAGTTCCCTAAAATTTGCTTTAGTTGAAAACGAATTTAAAATGTTCATTGTATTTAGGTTAAAAGTGTGTTTAATGGTAATTGATAGCTTAAAATGGTTTTATTAATGACAATGGTTATAATTAAAATGATACATTTGGGGATAATGGTGATGAAATTTATAAAATGGGTTTATGCTTAGCACAAGTTCACGGAGGAAGTACAGGCACAAGGGTAACAAAGCAGACATGATTCCTTAAAGCAGGAGTTCATGAAGAAGAGGAAGAATAACTAAAATAGTTCTATGGTTAATTATGTCATTTGACGGACCTTAAGGTGACGGATGTCACACATAGGGTCTTTAGGACAAACCATTCTTCTAAGATCTGAAATCCATGTTTAAAAATGTAGCAATGAGTGTCGGTAAAGTGAGTTGAATATTTCTTGTCACAGATCTAAGACACGTTTAGCGGATTGAAGTTCAGTTATTCACAGTAATTCACCCTGTCAAAGCTCAGCGTCCTATTTGTCACAAATCCTTCACCTGTAATTCTACCACCTTGTGAATCTCCACCAAATGCCATGGTAGTTCCTTGTATATGCTTGAAGTCATGAAGGAGGGAACGATCTCCGGTCATGTGTCGGGAACATCCACTGTCCACGTACCATAAGCTATTGGACCTATATGGATGAACCTGCAAGCACAAAAGAACTAATTAGAATGTGGAACCCAAGCCATGATGGTCTTGGGTTTTCCATTCCTATCTATTATGGTGACTTCTTGATACCATCCTCCAAATTGTGATCTCTTTAGAGGTGACCTTGGAGATTGCCTATGATATTTTGTTGGAGTCTTCTCATCAACATCAACAGAAGAGTCAGATGAGTAGTGAAATCTTTGATCTCTATTCTTTTGATGAAATTTAAACTGTTTTTGATTTTCAAGAGTCATTTTAGTTTTTGAAAGGTCAAAATTTTTATTAATGTAATGGTTGTTTCTTTGACTTTTCCACATTTCTTTTTTTACTCCTGTTATTGAGTGATCTAGATGTCCTAGATTGATTGGTGTGCAAATGACTCTTGACTTGTGTCTTGCCTGATGATGTTGTTGAGATGGGTTTGTTCTGAGAAATTATCATTCCCTTCTGATTGTAATAACAATCAGATGTATTGTGATTGTTCATATCACAGACCGAACAATATTTGTTAAAATAACAGTTTTTGGTTGAGCGGTTGTTCATGTCACATATAGAGCAACATTGATTGTAAAAGCACTGTTCTGTTTTGTCATTGAACATATCATAAATGTCATAATACATTTGTTTGTTGCTTGATACAGATTTCGATTTGTGGGACTCAGCCGATTTTCTCATTTGCTTCTGAGCCACTTTCTTTTGCTTAGGGGATGAATCAAAATCAGTCTTTTTGTTAGATTTTCTTGGCTATTTTTGTTTCTTCAACCCTTTTTGTACCTTTTTCTCAAATTGGTCAACATGTTCCTTGTTGCATATGTCAAATTCAACACCCTGTCTTAATTTTGAAGATTGGGGGTCTGACAGAGTTTTATACGTTAAAATCAGTGATCTCTTTTGTTTCTTTTGTAGTGAAACCTTGTTTGATTTGCTTGATTTGTTTAGAGATATAATCTCATTATCAGAACTGCTTTCAAGAGTGGGTTTCACTAACTTCACAAACTTCTATTTACCTTTTAAAATGAAGGTATGAATTTTACAAATGGAACAATTGTCTTGGTAGGGCTTGTGGGTTTGATGACACTTATTGCCTTGTCTGAACACTCTTTGATTTTGATTGGATGACCTAATTTGATTTTACTCCTCATTTGTTTCAATATAAACATCATGTTTGTTTTGAGGATTGATTACTTGTTTTACTATAGATTTTGGTTCCATAGTTTTAGTTTCACTTTCCTCATTGAGTGTGAGAGAGACATGCATGATAGTGTAGTTGTCATTGTATGGTGGAGGACAAGCATCTCTTGCGAATCAAGCATCTCATGCAGCTTAACTGAAGGTAGTTGAAACTTTTCAAGTTTCACTCCGGTAAGTGTATGCTCAGCCTTAGATTGAGCTAACTTTTTAGTCAGTAGCTCATTCTCAGCTGCAAGAGTGTACTTTTCACAATGTAATTTTTCAATGTCAGAGATGAGAGATTTTATTTTGATTTCAAAGCCTTTTATCTCTCTTTTCATCATCTCTGACTTCACCTTTTCTTCTTTTATTTTATTTTCCAGTTTATGATTGTGTTCTCTATAACCTTGCAGTTCAGTAATACATTTTTCACTACAAAGGTTAGATTTTACCTTAGTAGGCATTGGAGATGGACCATCGTTGGTGTGAGCCATAAGTGCATGATTTTGAAATTGAGGCTTGACTTCCTTTGCATACAGGCTCCAGTCACATACTCCATCTTGTTTTATCACAAGAGCATTTCCAAATGACTGACTGCTTCTATGAGATTGATTTGTGAGTTGAGGTTGAATCTGGTAGGACTGTTGTTGTTGATAATGATATTGCTGTTGGTGGTTGTTGGAATGATAGCTTGAATTTGGTTGTGAAGATGACTGGCTCTGTGAATTTCTCTAGAGTTGTTGTTTCTTTTGGGAGCATTGCATTCCCTAGAGAAGTGGTCAGTCATGCCATAATTATAGCACTTCACCTTTGATTTGTCATATCCAAGCTTTGTGTTTTCATTAAGGCTTAGCTTTCTACCTTTTCTGGAAAATTTCTTTGATCTCATAGTAATCATGGTCATTTTCCATTGTAAATCCATTTCTTCCACATCATCTGGATCCATTTCCTCTAGGTCTTCCTAGATCAGATGTGCAAATGTGAGTCTTCCTACCAAATAAGCTTCAAAACTTGAAACAAAGGCATTGTAAGTAGCCTTTTGTTCTTCTGATCTTGTATCATCATGGGTGTTTGGAAGAGTTGTTGAGTATCTGGCTGATTGGGATGATGTTGATGGCCTTTTGATACATGGAGCTGCAATGAATCAAGTGGTCTTGGCTTGATCCCTTGAGGACAGGAAATCATCTTCTTCAGTAATGAAGGCATTTTCCACAGTATGAGAATCAGATGGAAATTTATATGCTTCAATCACTCTTGGTCCTCCTAGATTTCTGCTTCTTTCATCAAGCTCCAATGCTTCTATTTTGGCTATCATGATATCCAAAGTACTACTCCCAAGATCAAGAGTATTTTTCAGCATGGTCACATTCTGTTTCCAGCTTTCAGGAAGGTTGTGCAGCATTTCCTTGTTTAACTCCTTGACTTTGTAGGTGACTCCCATTATCTCTAAGTCATTCACCAGCTGCACAAATCTGTGGAGCTATTTAGAGATGGACTCCCTTTTGGAGTGATGAAAAGCTTCATATTGATTAACAAGTTTATCCTTGTTAATTTCTGCAACTTCACTACTTCCTTCACACATGATCAGCAGTGCATCTCATACAGCTTTGGCAGTACCATACTTCTCTAATCTTTTCAGCACATCCATCTTGATTTTCTTATAATCTTCATCATCAAGAGTTAGATCTTCAATAGGTATCCTTGTTGTCTTGTAGATAGCAGCTTGTTCTGCAGACAGAGTGACTGGAATGTGTGGTCCCTTGTAGATTGAAATCCAGTAATCTGAATCTACACCTGTAATAAAGTTCATAAATCTGATTTTCCATTGTTTGAATTCAGATTTATGTTTAAGCATTAGTGGTTTTGGAGTATGACCAAGTTTTGAAAAACTATGTGAATCCATTTTAACAAGGTGTTTTAGATTCTATAAATATAGATTAGGTAATTTTTAAGATTAATTAGTCCGAATAGTCCAAATATTTCAACAAATGCTTAGTAAATCAGATCTGTTAATGTTTCTTGGTTTCTGTCGCAGCTTTTGTTCTTCATATGAATCTGTAGGTTTTGTGTATGGTTCTTGAAGGTATGAATGTATTGACAGAGGTCTTTTTAAGAGAATTTTCTGTTGTTTACTAAATAGAGATGATGGAATACTCTATTAGCAACTCAATCACCAGTTCAATCAGGTTCTATTCAGGTCTTGAGTAGATCTAAAAAGAACCGAGAGCCAAGGCTCTGATACCAATTGACCGGGTGGTGAGATTGAGATTCTCACTTAGGATCGAATATGATCGAGTTAGAGATTGAATGGTGGAATCATTCAATAAAGAAACATTAGATGCAGAAGATATACTCATAAATGCTTTGTATATTGATGAAGGTGATTGATTACACTGGCTGCTAGGGTTTTGCAGCAAGAAGATACAAAGAATATTCTGATTTTCCATATTCTGTCTTTTCTATCTTTTTCTATGATTTAGGTCATTTCGATCACATCATATACGAGGTTGAATATTCTATTTATAGGCAGACAAGTTGCCTTTTACAAAATGACTAAACTACCCCTGACTTATTACATCAGAATTAGTCTAAGTCTTCATTCGCATCTGGTCATCCGCATTGGCAAATGCGGATGAGTTAACTTGATCAGCATTTCGTCAATTGGTCTTCCACATTGACAAGTGCGGATGAACAACACTTGTCCGCATTTGTTCTCTGGTCATCCGCATTGTCAAATGCGGATGAACAAACTTGATCAGCATTTCTTCACTTGGTTTTCCGCATTGACAAATGCAGATGAACAAACACTTGTCCGCATTTGTTCTCTAGTCATCCGCATTAACAAATGAAGATGAACAAACACTTCTCCGCATTTCTTCTAAGCCATCAGCATTAGTTAATGCGGTAGAACAAACACTTCTCTGCATTTCTTCTAAGCCATCCGCATTAGTTAATGAGGTAGAACAAACACTTGTCTGCATTTCTTCTATTCAGCAGGATCTTCATCCGCATTAGATTTTGGACTTCTAAGAACCTTAGCAAAACTACCATCAACTCACCAATTGAATAGGCATGTATGGTCCATTCAAGGTCCAACATCTTTCCTCAGTAGAGGCAAACTTCTCATTTCCTTCATTGGAAGAATTTTGTTGCTGAGATAGCTCTTGAAGACCTTCATTTAATTGAGCTATTCTCTTGTAGATTATCTTTAGCATGTTTCTTTGTTGAGGAGGGTATGGCAGCTTTTTTTCTTCAAGCACTATTAGAATTTTTGTTTCAAAAGCAATATTCTTACCCTTGTTGACAAGATCATCATCATGTTCATCAGAATCATCCAAGGCATCCCACTCATCAAAGTCAACTTTTGAATTCAATTGATTAATCTTTTCTGATTCATAAGACTTCGTTTCATTCACCTCAGATTTATTATCAATGTTTGGTTTCTTAGAGCTAGTTCCTATATTGGTGCTTGGCATAAAATGTTTTGACGGATTATTTGTCATTGATGAAGGCAAAGGAACATACTTATTTTTAACAGGAGGTGCTACAGCATTATAACCAACCACACATGTTCTTTGATTGAATATGAGATTTAATAATTTCTCATGTTGCTGAGATGAAAGTTGAAACTTTTGAAGTTTCACTTCGGTTGATGCATGATCAGCCATGGATTTAATTAAGGAAGTGGTCAGATGCTCAACTTGTGCTTTCAAACTGTAATTTTCACAAACAATTTTGTCTAAATCCTTTTGTAAATAGTTAATTTTAATTTGATATAATTTATGTTCTCTTACATGAGATTCATTCAAAATCATTGTTTATTTAACTTTATTAGCTAATTGTTAAGCATGGACTCTATATCTTTCTACTTCCTCAACACATATTGATGAACATAACCTCACTTGCCATGGGTGGAACTTTTTTTCCATGTGAGCCATTAGAGCTTGATAAGAGTTCCTTCTCATACAAACTCCAGTCACAGGTTCCATCTTGTAGAATGATCAGCCCAGATTCTTGAGTTGCTAGTTCCTGCTGGTGTATTGGTTGCTAGTGGGGATAAGTTGGCCAGTTGTGGTTCTCTGAATATTCTTTGAGTTGATGAAGGTTGTCTCGCCTGATGATTCTGATGTTGTGTTGAGTCAGCATTTTATTGATTGCATTCTCTTGAAAAGTGTCCATAGAGATTGCACTTGAAGCATCTAACCTTTGACTTAACAACTCCAATTCATGATGATTTACTTGCAGCAGCCAAATTCTTGTTTCTTCTTAGATATTGCTTGGCTCTATAAGCAGTCAAATCCATTTGCCATTGAAGATCCATCTCCTCCACTACATCAGGAGGAAGTTCTTCTAAATCTTGTTAGCACATGTTGGCAGTAGGCAATGAACTTCCTAGGTAAGCTTGAAAGCTTGAACTGAAAGCTGCAAAAGCTGCTTTTTGTTCTTCAGAGTCTAGAATGACAGTGATAGACTCTGATTGATAGTTAGTTGATGGTTTTTCGGATGATTTATCTCTTTGATCATCTGTTCTTTCTTTCTCTTTTCTTGACTTACTAACTTGTTCATATCTATCCACCAAAGTTGCCCATGATTAGTTAAGATAGATATGAACAAGTTGTTGATTTGATCAATAACTAAGATCTGCTATTCAATTGATTTAAATATAGATCCAAGTTAAATGACAGATTAAATATCACATAGACTTTTGCTCAAAAAAGACAGATTCAATCAGTAAAAAATGATAAATATAAAGATTCAGGAACAATTAAACGCAACTAACACTCATAGATCAATTGATCTAAATCAACGAGCACTTGGCTCTGATACCACCTCTGAATCCAGGGATCGCAATCAAGAATTATCAGCGTTAGTTGATGTCAAGTCAATGTTTGCAGAATCAACGTTGGCTTGGTTTAATTGTTCGTATTAAATTTTTTCAATATCAATAAACATTCAGGAACACATTGATGAAACACAACTAATAATCTGCTTAAATCAAATGTATTTCATTAAAACATGTTAATGATTACAAATAACTAATGAATGAATGATATTGAATTTTGTGTTGCATGATGTGACGGCTGCTAGGGTTTGGTTGTGTGATTTGACGTGATGTTTTTCTGTTGTGGAATCGTCGTATCGTTGTTGTCGTTTGTTGATTCGAAACCTAGGATCCATATATATAGACAATAATGTTTATGTTAAGGAAACATTGGATCTCTTGGGATTTGAATTGTTTATGTTAAGGAATCTCAGGATTTCTTGGGATTCGGATAACTAACTTCTTGACTTGTAACACTTGTATTGTTTTAATACAAGTGTGTGGACTCCGCAGGAGTATTGTCTTCCGTAGTTGATTGTTCTTCCGAAGCAAACTGATTCTTCCGAAGCAATTGTTCTTCCGCAAGAATCTTGTTCTTCCGAAGCAAACTTGTTCAGCAATTGTTCTTCCATAGGAATCTTCACTTGGAATTCTCACTTCACTCCAATTGATGGTTCATCCGTAGATGATCTTCAGATGTTTGTTACTTGTAAGAAACATATCTACGGAAGAACAAAATGTTCATCGTAGGTGTTTCTTACACTTAGTCAATTTCAGAAATTGACTAAGTATAATGTTTGTACCTGCAAACATACATAAATCAACACACATATATATGGGTTAACCTATACATACAATGCATACATAATAATGAATTACAACCATTCATTACACTTATTAAATCAAGTACAAAGCCTATACACAATGGACTAGATATATTGATCCTAGAGCTAACTGTTCTTGATGTACCCAAGGTTCCTACAATGTCTCATCAATGAAGCATTCCCTGATATTGTTCCTGAAGGGCCTGTTTTGGATATTCCTCATTATGATACCAAGTCCTAAAAGTATATCAAAAAGAGAGATCCAAGGAACTTCTATAATGGAGCTTACTTTCCTCTTTTACGATGGATGCTTTAGATCAATCTTGAAGAACAAGTTGAAAAACAGGAGGCTCCAGCTGATGAGCAAATTCAAGAAGAAGAACCAGCTGCTCATGATCAGCAAACTGTTGATGAGCATGTTGGAGAAAGAGATGAAGGTCATAGGTATGTGTCACCCCAAGTGGATGTAGGGAGTGATCTTCACACTAGACCTTATGATCATGATGTTGATATGGCCTCACCATTTGCACCCTCGCCAATACCATCTCCACAAAGAACACCATTACCATCACCTCACAGATCACCAATCCCATCACCTCAAGCACAACCCATCACTTCTCCACACATATCTCCAATCCATCATTCACCCATTTTATCTGCTCAACCATATCCCATTTCTACCGAACCTATTGAGTTTAATGATTCTACCAGCTACTCAGAGAAATCCAAATCATCATCTGATGAGCAGATCACCCAAGCCTAATGCTTGTAAAGAAAGTCACTTCTGAGGCTACTCCTTCAGAAAGCTATGCAGAATCTGGTGTCAACAAACCAGATGAGAAGGATGAGCTAATTTCAAAACTTAGGCAAAAGGTAGCCAAAATGGAAAGATTACTCAACAGAAGATCTAGCATTATTCAAAACAGACTTCTGGAGCTTGGTGAGAAGGAGAATGAGTTGAAAAAGATGAAAGAAAAATATGAAATTGAAAAGAAAGAAAAAGAAAAAGAAGTTGAAAATTTAAAAGTTGCACTTCAACAATCCAAAGATGATATAAGTAGTCATGTGGACACTTTAGTCATACAGACAATTGTTATAGAAGAGCAAGAAGAATTGATTGAAGAACAGGCTGAGATCATTATCAACTTGTAGAACCATAATGAAAGCCTAAAAAAAGAGTATCTGAGATGGAAATGTTGGTTGAAATCAGAAGGGAAGCTAAAGCTGAAGTAAGAAAAGATGATAAGAAAAAAACTGGTGTTAGTGAGAAAGAAGCTACTTCTGGAGCTCAAATAAGAGAGAGTGGTGATGACTCTCCTCAAGCTAAAAGGATGAGATTCTCTGAAACTGAAAAGGGAGAAGAAACAAGAAAGACAAAGCATGATGAGTCTAGCTTGGAAATGGTCATTTACTCAGAGAAAACAACTAATGTTCACACTGAAGAGGATGAATTCAGTGACATGATTAAAGCTCTAGATAGCTTCACAGCTGAAGAATTTATTAATGATGATGATTTTTGTGACTTCATAGTTGAACAAAGGACTGTTGTTGAACCTATAGTTGTTATTCCTGAATCTTCTATTCCTTTTGAGAAGGAATTGAGCATGCAACTAGTGCCTGCTATATCACTCACTAAAGAACAAAAGGAGCTGATTAAAAGACTATATGAAAAGCAACAAGAGAAAGAAGAATTAGTTGCTGCCATTCATGAACCCGAACAATCAAAGGCTGAAAAATTGCCTTAAGAAGCTGAACAGCCTAAAACTTCCTCTGGTCCATCAGTGCAAACATATACCGGGAGGAGGAAGTACTTAATAGAAAAGGCAAAGGGAAAAAGATCAATAGTAGAAGAAGAGCCAAGCAAGAAAAGTAAAAAGGATGATCCTAGAAGCCTTGCAGCTATTGCTGAATTTTTAGAAGAACATGAACAGGCTGAGGCTCAACTGAAAAAGAAGGTTGACTTTGTAGACCTTGAGGAAGGAGAAATTGAGGGTGGCTATGTGGTTGATGAACCAATACCAGTTGATAGCCCTATGAAGGAAGAAAAATCAGTTTAAGAAATGGTTGAAAAGGCATATGCTGATGATCTGATAGTGAAAGCCATGTTTCTAATCAATCATGGATATTAACCAGATTAAGTGTTTAGTATGACCTATGAGGGAATGAAGGCAGAAGAAGAGAAATTGAACAAGCTGCTGGACCCCATGTTTGAGACTGAGTATGAGAAGACTTTCTCCTAAAGCTTCTATGCCCAAATTATCATCCATGAAAAAGCAAACATCTACTCCTCATTTATTATATCCTGATCCCTACAACATGTCTGATAGGGAAATGAAAGATTATCTCTCCAGTCAAGGATTCATAAAAAGAAAGCTTGGAAACCTGAATACCAATTCCCTAAGGGCTACCATCCTTAGGTTAAACAATGAGAAGAAAGAAAGGCCTAAGAAACTAGAAGAAAAGATTATTAGTAAGAAGCCTAGAACTAGAGTATCAGCTCAAGATATGCAGCTCACCCATAGAGATCATGACTCTTTGGCACCTATACTACACAGATATCCTGAGTGGTTTGAAAAGGCTTCACAACTGAAAGTTCAAGAAGGTCTGACCACTGCAGAGATGATCAAAGGTGTATCTTAACTAATTCAAGTTCTTTAATAGTTTTGTTCCCACTTCCTTGAAGTGACATGATTTTTTCATCAACAATTTTATGATCATCTTTAAGCTTCTTGTGCATTGATTCATCTTGCTTCAATTTGTCACATATTTTTAATGAGTAATTTCTATAATGTTCAACCTATTCAAAACATGATTTTATGCATAGTTTTCTCTTACTTTAGTTGGAATTGCACGATATGGATTTGAAGACTCAGTGTTAGATGTAGAGTTTACAACCGTTGGTTGTTCAGACTTTGCCATAAGTGCGATTTCTTCTGTGTCCTCCTTTGGATCAGATTTGTCACTCCAGTCATAGTCTATCTTATTTTCTGATTCATCTGATTTTATATCATTATTTTCAGATCAGACTTCATTCATTTCAGAGATTAATGCTAAACCTAAAGTAAGATAAGCTGTAAATTATTCAGCATAAGCACTTCAGTCATAATAATCTTTTATGCTTACAACTAGTGCGTTCTTTGATTCTTCAGCTGTCTTTTGATCATCTTTTAATGCGGGCATCGACAGACTCTGATATGGTTTATGGAATGTCTTTTGAGTCTGGTGTTGATGTCTCTGATTATTGAAACTGCTTTGATCATTTCCACTTTGAGTTCTTGGAGCTTTACATTCTCTAGAAAAATGGCCATAACTATTGCAGTTGAAGCATCTTGATTTTGTTTTGTCAAATCCAACTGTTTTGTTGCCATTGGGCTTGTAGTTCCTATTGACATATGAGTGATTTTGTGTTATGTAAGCAATTATCACCATTTGTCAATTCAAGTCAATTTCTTCTACGTCATCTGGATCCATCTTGAATAAATCCTACAAAACCAAACCAAGTTGAGTTAGATGACTACCCTGATAGGCTTGGAAGCTTGCCATAAAAGTTGTAAAAGCAGTTTAAGACTCTTCATCTTGTAACAGGATATTTATAACATCTTTAACTTTGCTAGGATTAGCAGAGTTAGAAGATGGAGTCTCATTATTTGTTTTAGGCAAATTAGATTTTGGAGGAGATTGTTGTTGTTGTGGCTGAGTTGAATAGACTGGGGTACTCGTGAAAAATCTAGTTCCCACGAACAGATCATCCTCTCTTCAAGAGTAGCATCATTTTTGGCAAGAAAGGCATTCTCAACAGTATTTGCTAGAGAAGCAACATACTTAAATTGTGATGTTGAAGCAGATCTGTCATTATTTCTTGAACTCTAATCAATTTCTACAGATTCAATGTTTGCAATGAGAAGATCAAGATCCATAGGAAACTTTTCAGTGTGCTTTAGCAGGGTTACAGTTTGTTTCCATGAAGATGGAAGTGCATTCAGGAGTCTGTCGTTTAGGTCTTTAAGATCATTTTTGATTCCTAAAGTTGACATTTCAGATGTGAGTTGAACATATTTATTCATCATCTGATTTATAGTTTCTCCTGATATATGCTCAAAAAGTTTAAGTTGTCTCTTTAACTTTTGTCTTTTGAGATCTTGGATCTCTTTACCTCCTTCACATATAACTTTTAGAGCTTTATACATAGTATAACCAGTTTGATAGTTCTCTAGTCTTGAAAGTACCTCCAGAGGTAACCCTTTGCACATGAGAGAGTAAGCTTTAACATCATTCTTCACCTTCTTTAAGTCATCACCATGTAAGCCATCTTCAGGATATGGCTCTTGAGTATCTTTAGTATATACAATTCCTTTATCAGGACAATCTGAAGTGATTGGAATATGAGGTCCTTTTTCAATTGACTTCCAAAGATCAGTATTAATTGAGTTCAAATGATGTTTTAATTTTTAAAGTCGGCTTGATTCTTTAGCTTTGGTACTTTGTTTTCTAAATCTTCAGACTTAGTAATGATCAAGTTTTTGATTCAAGAAAATATACTATTTTTGATGTTTTTAGATTTGAAATGAAATAAAGAAATGAAAATAATTTTTGGATTTTAGATTTTTGAAAAATTTCTAAGTGTTAAGTGATAAGTTTGAATTAGAAGCGCCTGAACACTAGTGTTACGCGTGCACAGTAGTAAATCGCCTAAACAGTAGAGAAACTTCAAACTTGTCTTAGAAACGCTTAAGGGATTGCCTTAGTATACTTCTGAAGTTTCCAAGTGTAGAAACGCCTTAACAGTGTCAAAGCGCCCAAACAGTTCGAAAATGCCCAAACAGTGTTGATGCGCCCGAAAACAGTTGCAAAGCACCTGAACAGTTCCAAAGCGCATGGCACTTAAACATCTGAAAAACATTTGAACAGTGGTAAAATGCCCACACAGTGTCAAAACTACCACTCTGAAACGCCTAAACAGTGTTAAAGCGTCTGAACAGTGTTCATGCGCCTAAACACTTAGGTGATTTTTCAGATGATTTGAACACCTCAAATGCCTAATTCAACTTCTTTGTAACAACCTGATCGTAACAAATTTTCCAAAACATGATAAAACGATCTGAAATTCTTCTATCAAGTCACAATTACACTGATGATCAATCCTGTAGCATCATTTCGTACAATTAACAACAATTTGAGACTCAATTTTGCAAATTCTGTGTTCGATTTTGAAGAACTGTTTGAACACAAAATTTGTCAAAAACTCAGATTTGATGATCTAAATTCACTCAATTGAGATTCAAATGATGTTTCTAGTGAAGAAACATAACTAAATCATTAATTAATTGCACAATTGCGATCAAATCATAGATTCAAGTGATTAAAAATGCTCAAAAAGTCGTTTTTGAACTTCAAATCACTGAATCGAAGGCTCTGACCATTTGATAGGTTCAAATGGATCGATCTATGATTGTTATCAAGCAATTGACAATATATGAACAATGTAATCAATACAAACAAATATGAAAAAAATTCATAGTTTTCATTAATATTAGAAGGATTACATGGTGCAATTAAGAGAGAATAATATCTAAAGTCTTAACCTGCACAAATAAAAGCAATCCTATGTATACTAATATCAAGAAACAAAAAGAAACATATATTTACATAATAAGTCCTTAAACTATGACAAAAATTATCTAAAGATTAAAATGCTAATCTTTCTAGGGTTCTAACAATTTACATATAACATGCTTGGCTCATTTGCAAAGAGAGAACTTATAGAGCCTCCACCATGTTTGTTGATATTGTTTTTTTAATTTTCAACATAGTAGGTAATATGTTAGATCACTCCAAGTAGATTGAACAGATTCAACAACTTAATTATAATGATTTATATTACATATATGCAAGTTTAACTTATATTGTTTTCATTGCTATGCTAGGTTTTTTAACTTGTTTGGGTGAGATAACCTGTTTGATGTGTTTTTAATTATCTTTGTATGGTTTTTCACTTTGTAGGTGTGCAAGTGAATGTAGCTGGTAGATTTTTACAATAAAGGCATCTTAAAAAATATCTAGAATATTGTTCAAACTTAATGCGTTGGTTATTCTTATATTCACATTGTTTATGTCTATATAGCCATGTGTCAACGCCCTTAACAGTGGTTAGGAGGTAAAATTTTTATAACTTCACGCCTCACTTGAATAATTAAAGTGAGTTTTCTAGTTCATGCATCAAAAGGCCTATGTGCTACCATGCATATTTCTCAGCTCTTAGAGCTTGAAAGAAGCACATGCCAATATTTTAAATATCTTTTTTAACTAATAGGTAGTCTAGTTCGGCGAATACGAGTATTAATAGACCGCTATTAGTAGATTTTAATTTTGAGAGTTCCCATGTTTATAAGGGGATTACTATTGATACGAGTATGCATCTTAATTCTAAGACCACAATTTCATTCACATGTTAACGTATTGATGTTAAAATTTCATTCATGTGTTATTGTTCCATTTATGAAATCTATATTGAATATTGCAAGATCGGTGTTTGTCACTTAAACACAAGGTTTTCTCTCAAACTCACCTAGAATCACACTCGGGTAAGAATCAATAAGAGTTGATCACAATATGAAAAGTAACTAAGAACACAGAAAGATAATTTCAAGATACTTTTATATATTGATTCTCAACTCAAGATAGAAAGACTCTTACAAGCAGATTATGTTTCTATGAGTTACAAGGAGAACCTATATATAATACTATCTACAGCCGGATATACTTTGATACCAGCTGGGATCCTTTAGCTAAAGCCTATACTACAAGACTATAGTTAAGGTATCTTAGATAAAGTCTTATCTAAGATTTGGTAGTCAGGACATATCCTTGACTTACCTTTTGTCACCAACTAAAGATGGCAACTGTACTATCATGAAAATGTAAACAGTGGAATAAAGTATGGTCAACAACATGGTTCTTTAGGAAGAAGCCATGCTGTATCAGAAGTCTGCAGCGGAGTGTCAGAGACCATACTTGTGTCCACCAGTTATAGCAGTGTCTTCCGAAGGTTAAATGGCTTCGGAAGAGTAAGTGCTTCCGAAGCCACTTTATACTTCGGAAGAGGCTACTTCTTCCAAGGCTTGGAGACTTCTTCTATTCATCGTACTTCGGAAGTGGTCTTTACTTTATTCTTCTAAGTCTTGAACTTCGGAAGTATGCATTTCTTTTCGGAAGTACAGTTCTGTCTTCGGAAGTTGGACTTTTCCTTTGTCTTCGGAAGAACTCTACAACCTTCGGAAGTTCCATGAGAAGCTTCGGAAGCCTTTGCATGCAGCACCAAAATAACTTAAGTGATCTAGTTTTGGTTGCATTAGCCTTCTTCTTGATCCAACAAATATCATCTTCGAACCTTTCATTATGACTGAACCATGCGATTAGCGGCTTATCGGTGAGGGAGGAGAAAGGACCCTGTTTTTTTAGGTGGTCTGGAAACCATTACGGAAGCGTTATATAACAATGACCATCACCTTTAGTCACTACTAGAAAATAAATCTTTAATGACACGCAATACGTGTCATAAAAAAGTTAGATTAAACGTTAAAACGCATAAAAAACCATGTCATAAAAGAAAATGGCATGCATTTATATTTCATCTCTTTATAAAAATATAAAAAAACCAATGTCATAAACAAACCATGTCACTAATTGCACCACATTACGTGTCCAGAAATACCCTATCATAGAGAAGATATGCACATTTGTGTCACATGCATTTCATGATTTTAGCAGCAATATAAATATATATATTTAATTGAATTACTAAAGTTTACATTAAATGGCAATTACTAATTAATGTATGATAATACAAAATAAAATACATAGATTGCAAAACAATACGTGTTATATAATACTAACAAACATCATAAAATTAACAATATTTCATAAATTATTTTTAAAACTAATGTTTTGATACAAAAATTCATCAAATATTGTAGTTTGTCACAAAACTCGACCATTCGTCTCGAATTACATCCATATTGGCATTCGTCGTCCCACTGCCTTTGAGAAAGTAATCATACTAAAGCAACCACATAAAACTCTGCTCAAAAAGGCTAAATGTGAGATTAAGGCTTGAACGAAAAACAAAAAGCCAAATAAAACAAAATAAAATATTGAATACAGGATGTATGAAAAAAATAAACATAGATTGTCATGAAAATAGAAAACTTGACCGCATATGATTATAATGACACTCATTCTGACCCGAATCCATTGTTGTTAATACCCATTCCCACCCGAACCACAATAACCTATGACATTTTTATCATTTGGTGTTTATATGTTGAAAGCAAATATGTAACTATCGTTTCATGTATGTCATAATTTTAAGTGTAAATAGTTTCTGACATTTATTACTTGTAACCACTTTATATTCAAATTGAAATAATGAGAGCAGAGTACCATTTCTCAACCACTAAAATATCTCATACTAAGACCAGTATTGTGATTGCGTAAAATGCAACAAAATATATATCATTTACGAGAGATTCTTGTATACTTTTAACGATTACCATGATAATAAATTACTTTTGGGGTGCTCCCTGGTGGCCTGGTATACTTGTGAAACTCATTCAACCCAAACAAATACCACTTAACCACTTGAAGTTTATCATCTACATCCTTGACGTGATCACCTTCTGTGATGCTGAAGGACATAGGAATTGCAGGTAGCATGGATTATTCCAAAACATTCTACATGTGTTTTTATAAACTTGATCGATACACATACACATAAAAAAGAAAGATCATGAAATATACCAATATATGGGTTCAACTTCCTTAAAACCATAAGAAACACTACCTTTAAAGTAAATAGAAACAAAGCTATAAGCAAAACAGGTAGGTTGGGTAACCTGTAAAATATCATAGGGCTTGTTTAAACATGTTAATCTAGTGCGGACCATGTCAGGTCAACCCAAAAACAACTTTTATAGAAAAAAGTTGCATTTTAATAGATAATTAATGTATTAATTATAATTCCAGATACTATCAAGGAATTATTCAAACTTCTTTTTATCAAAGCGATCTATGAGGTTTTATGTATTATGAAATACTTTGGAAGACTTTGAGTCTGTTTGACTAGTTGAGCCTCTTTGACCCGTAAAATATAAAACATAACCCAAAATCATGACCAATTTATAAATAAACGGGTCTAAAATCTACACATCCTACCTATTCAATAAGGCTTCCTTCCAACTTGTAATTTATAAAAACAAAAATAAAATCCACACCAATCTGACTACTTATTTCACCAAAAACAACACGCAAACCATTGAAAAAAAACACACAAATTAATAAGAGACTATGAAAGCTCTGTTTAAATAAACAAATATTCGAGACGGATACCAGGAATTTCAACTTTAAAATTTGATCCATCCTCCATTCAACATTTATTGGCAATGGAGTTATGCATAGATGGTTTAAAAATTAGTTCATAATAATGCTAATCAGGTTAATACGTACACCTACTTGTCACTTTTAAATAAGCTGCTCTCAAACTGATTACTTGAATTCGAGATTTATCGATTTCTTTCTGATTTGGGATATTAATTTTGGTGCTAAGTTATACATAACTGTTTATGGCGAATTCTTTATGATAGCATTTTAGAGATTAAAGACTTTACTGAACTTACAAACCTTAATCTGCTATGCCATTTGTCCCCGTTCAGACATTGTAGTCTTATGGTGCAAAGTTCTCCAAATTCCATGCCCGTTCCTGTTCATGAGAACATCAGAATAAAATAAGGTAAATGACAACAAAACTAAATCCATATTTATAGTTTTATCCATCTCAAATTTCATACATATTCTTGCTTGACATTCTTTTACTGTGAAACAAAAAAAACTTTCAATAATGTTTTATAAGTTCAGCAAAATCAACCAAAAGTCAAAGATTTAATAAACTAAATCAAAATCAAAGTAGTAATTAGAGTTTTAGGACCTTAAGTACAAAAAGTATGAATGTGAAGCTAAGGCATACCATAATGAAGCTTTGGGGAAAAAACTAAATGAAACGTACAAGACTATAATCAAAGTTTAGGAGTCTATTACTAACCAAGAATGAAGCTTTGTTGATGAAAGTCTGCCAACAATCTGTTCCAGTTTCCCTTCAATCATAGTGACATCAGCATTTGAAGCTAAAAAATAACAGTCAACCACAAGCATCAGACTTTCCGGTGAACTTTTGATATGATGTTTATATAGGAATCATGTATCTGCCAAGTAAAAACATTGTTAAACTAAACATTGAGTGTACCTGCAAATGTGACTTCCGATGGTGGTTTCGGGGTTAGGTTCGGTCGATGGTGGTGGCAGCGGGGGCATTGGGTCTCACTGCCAAATGTTTGATGGTGGTTAAGGGCTCTTGTTCAATTTTGAGAGGTTTTGGTAATCAGAAAGTGGGAGTTTTTGAGAGGTCTGATAGTTACCATCTTTTAAGAGTTAGTTTTTGTGGATATTAATTTGTAGATAGTTTTTGACAGATTATTGTAGTATCCTCCATTTAGTTTTTGACAGATTATTGTAGTATCCTCCATTGGTAACTAGTAATACTGACAAATGTTTGCAAGCCATGCGTTGACAGCCATGACGAGAATACTACCATAAGTCTTTTCCGGCGGATTGGACATAAATCCGCTAAATCTTTTTCTACGCAATTCAGTGGCAATATTTTCTAACACAAGTGATTATATTATACATATTGATTTTTGTCAATACATCAAACAACATTGGTATAGTATAGTAATTAATGATACATAACGAATAGCAATAAACGTCGTTCCGTGTTGATGACGAGTGATGACCCACCACGAAGCGCGGATGACAAATCTAGTTTTCTATAAAACATAAATTTGTGAATTTCTTTTAAGTTTAAATTTGGGAACTAAAGCAATTAAATATATCCTACCCAAGACCATGATTGAATTTCCAAATTAAGGTCAATAGAAACAAAACATAACATGGTAAATTGACTAATTGAGGAAGGAACAACAAGATTCTTCCACGCAAATGCATGGAAGTTTGGTGTACCTCTTTTTCTCGTTTCACTCGTCTTAAATGTTAGGTCAACACATATACTCTCTTGTCTTTCTCTATATATACATCCACCCACAACCATGTTCAAAGCCTTTGTGTTTTATCAGCTAAACGAACGGTGGTTTGCGAGACCGATTCCGATTATCGCTCATTTTTTTCCGATCAAAGAACCAAAAGTGATTGAAGATGGTGACACCGGGGTTTAGATTCTACCCTACAGAAGAAGAGTTGATATCATTCTACTTAAAGCACAAAATAGAAGCAGGCACAAGCAGGTTGCAGCAAAGTATCGATAAAGTCATACCACAAGTTCATGTTTATGATTTTTATCCATGGGACCTTCCTCGTTAGTACTTCATTTGCCTATTTTATTTCAATCTAATACTTTTCTCTTTTCAGGTGTAAAAAACTTTTATAGAGGTAGTTTTGTTAGTTGGTGTTCATGCAAGAAGGCGATTAGTGTATTTTTAGTTTACTGTTGTGGGATGTTAAGACATAAACCATATAATTAAAAAAATATCGCATAACAAAACCGATGGCGAGCATTTAACGATGAAAGAAACTGTGAGACGTCACTTGGTGAAAGTGGTATCCTTCGTTATTCCGTTGCTAAAGGGTGGTGGGAAAAGGAAAGGAATTATATAATAAGTTTACTGACGGATCACAAGCATAGATCCCTAACAGATGTAAATGGTAGTTCATATATTTCTCAGGGGTCGATCAGGACTAATATCACCAACATATCATCCAAAGAATTATCAATGATGAATAACCGAAGAGGTCATCCCTTAAGGTTATTCTTTGGTGATAGCTAACTTTTATTCAAAAATAAAAATAAAATGTTTTTTTCTCATATACGTTAGAACTAGGCATGGTCTGTCTTCTATGTATGAATATATTTTTGGTCTCATGTATAACATTTTGAAACTAGGATATGCTGGAGAGTGTTGTCAAGGAGACACTGAGCAGTGGTTCTTTTTCATTCCAAGACAAGAAAAAGAAGCACGAGGCGGGAGACCATCCCGCCTCACGAGTTCTGGCTACTGGAAAGCTACCGGATCTCTGAGCCTCGTTTACTCTTCTAGTAATCGAGCCATCGGTATCAAGAGAAGCATGGTCTTTTACAATGGTAGAGCTCCCACCGGAACTAAGACAATATGGAAGATGAATGAATACAAGGCTTTTAAAGATGAATCATCAAATACAAACAGAAAACAAATGGTATCTTCATTCTTGTTTAGTTATGATCTTATTTAAGTGTATAATATTGTAATTCAAATTGAATTTGTCCATGACTTCTATTTTGGAAAACTGAAACCAGTTCACAAAACTTCAAGGTTGTCATTATTTAATTCATAGGTTTCACAAAACTTCAAGGCTGATATTATTTAATTCGTAGGTTCATACTATAAAAACACGTTTAATTATTTAACCTTAATGGGTTTGATATTTGAAAGAAAATAGAAACCTTTTCTTAATATTCCAACTCATTTTAATGAAAACAATATAGTTTAATAATAAGAGAACTGTATACATCCTTCTATAAACTTCAATTAAATCATACATCCTCCATTGAACTTTAAGATTACAAATATGCTAACTTTTTTACATGTTATTTTAAACTTACAAATTTACCCAATTTTTAACTAATTAATTTCAGTAAAAACAAATCATAATATGACCGTTGATCACCCTTATCCTTCATCCTTCAAAACGTCATTTGGCTTACAATCAAACACCACTTCCAGATTTAGCGTTGTGGCGTCGAACATAGCTTTGCCCACAACCTTCCTAGACTGAATGACGTTATGGAGCAAAGACGGGTGCTCTAAGAGTTTAAATGAAAAAATCACAGTATTTGTAAAAAGTCATATTACCTTACTTGAATAAAAAAATTAATGAATAGTAACTTTCAAATTATTCATTCCATAATATATCAGCGGCTATGATTTTTAGATCCTTAAGTGTAAGTGAACGACGATACATAACTTTGTCATTATTTATATTAGAAAATATCAACATCAACACATCATCTAAGAAGAGTAATATTACAGAGCAAATATCTATTCTACGAAGTCTTTTAATAATAATATCTTTTGTACCGGTGTAACATCCCTATCATTCTAATTTTCCTATTTTATGTTATTGAATGATTCTAATTTTCCTATTTTATGTTATTGAATATCATATGTAGGTATCCTCATATTATTGGTATATAAACTCATGACTTCTCACATATTTTTATTGTAAAATTTATTAAACGCAGTTGATGGGAGAATTAAGTTTGTGTCGAATTTATGTGAAATCAAACAGTTTGAGAGCATTTGATAGAAGGCCGACTAGAGTTATGCTAAACAAGCAACTGTCAGTTTGGCAACCACTTCAACGTAATGAACCTCGTGCAACAATATCAACTAGTTCTAGCCAAACATCGATGTTACAACGTACAACGAGTTTATCTCATTGCAGTCGTGACTACCCAGATGATCAAGTTGTAAGTTATCATCCTCACTCTATGATGGAAAATGATGATCAACCTTTGTGGGATTGGGAAGAACTTAATAAATGGTTCTAAGTGTTTGCCTTTAATTTTGAGTTATTTAAGCATAATTTGAATACGTAGGAAACATTCGTAGGGGAATCTAAGCTACTTGAGTGGTCTAGTTCCAATGTCTATTTTTATGAATTTTAAGTAATTAGTATTGACTGTGGTAGTTTGTGAAAGAAATGAAATTGGTTACGTAACGAATTGAATTATCTATTCTCCAAACAAGTGTTTGTTATAAACATCTTAATTCTTTACCGTCATGGCATACAAGCATGTGTGATTTAAACTTACAATAAATGTCACATAAATTTTAGCATAGATACACCCATTCAAGTATGTACGCATAAAAATTGACTATGAAAAATCATTGACACTATACCGCACTAATAATTTATAAGGAAGATAAGATGTCCAAAAGAAATATCACAAATAAAATTTATAGCATCTGTCAGTGCTGATTTATACTGAGACCTGACGACACAAAAATTAATATACATTTTATCAAATTGTCGCTGATTGTAATAAATACAGATGTGGTACCTATTGTTGTCTTCGTTTGTTAAACTAGGTGCTGCAAGATGACTTGGGTCAGTGTGCATGAACTTAGTTCCTACTAGTGACGCTTTCACTGATGGAGTACCCATGATAGGTTTCGTTGATTGAAACCTAGTTGCTATTGACACATTGATTGTAAGGATATGAAGCCGGATAAGAATTCTTGACAATTTTCAAATGTTATTGGTGGCGTCTTCGTTGATAATTTTTTGGTGAATTCTCAATGGTTGCCTGATCATGATAATCATCTCAAATCTATCAGTGATGTCATCCATTAGTAATTCATTGGTAAAATATGTTATAACCTATATATTTATTACTTACATACTCCAACAACCTACTGTTGACTGAGTATTGACAACTATCACTTTGACCGAGACAATAACAAAAATAGTTTTACACTAAAAACCCTTTGTTTGACGTACCGACATACAAACTTACGTATATTCATACTTGCATTAATGTATAAATGCATGTATGCATATATGCATATAAAGGATCAGGTAGAAGGAATAAGAAGTATACTTGAAGGACAAGTATGAAAACCTCATTAAGGGTAATATAGTTTGTGCTCGTATTTTAGCTTTCGTGCATACATTGGTATGACTTGTCACACCCCCACTAAAGAGAAAACATGGAAATGTAATGAAACTGTATATCAATTTTTACAAGAGAAAACTAAAAACTTCATTAAATTGAATGTACTCTTAAATGCTTTGTAATATGGGTTTGTATAGCTGGATATAAACTAATACATAAAGACCCCGAGCACTAAACGAAGGGTTCACATGAGGTCCATCCAAATATATACCTTGCCAAGCTAGCCTTAGTTTAGAATCCCTAAAAACAATAATGTTACAAAGATGATAAAAAAACAAGTTGCAAAAACATTTTGAGTGGAAATGATTTTACATATAAGATAAACAAAACAAGTAATATGGCCTTCGTAAACTAGAAACGTATACTAAAATTATGGACTACATTAACTAAACTCAGACATAAGTCTTTTGCTCCCTTATATCTTATGAGTAATGGGTGGACGTTATGCAGTCACTCGACCATACGGATCATCAGTTAGCGCAACTAACCTAAGGGGTGTCAATTCCAATAGTACTATTCATAGAATCCTAGGCTAAATCTATAGTTAATGGTTATAAATGTAATGTGACAGACGTTTTGAGCTCCAAATGTAAACTCATGTAAACATAAAGATCGGGTCTTTTTTTCTTGTTATCATACTGACCGATTGAGATTTGTGATGGATCGAATATGCTAATCGAGTCTATTAAATCATTATAGCAGAAAAACAATAATCAATAATTAAACTATATGACGAACAGATGGTGATATTGATAAATTCCCTTTGTATATTTGTTCAAAATACAAAGTTGGGTTACAGGATTTCGGGTTACAAAAACAAAAATACTAATGTTCTATTTATAGCCTGACATTATGCTTGGACTATGACTAAATTACCCTGAATTCTATTATATCATAATAACATAAGTCAAACTAGTACAAAACAAAATAAACATTTCTTTTAAGTCTTCATCAACATTTGTTTTACTTATCCATATTTATCAATACGGATGATAAATCACTTATTAGCATTTGTTCTTTGGTCATAAGCATTTGTTGTTGTTCATCCATATTTAACTAATGTGGATGACTAACATTTATGGATTTCTTCTATCGCATTAACACTACTACTTGTACTATCATTAGTTCCCCCATAGGTTCTTGTACTTGTCAAAAATACCAAGTACAACAACTCAGCAACCATCTCTTGAATTGGCATGCATGATCCTTTCCATGGTCTTCTCGAAATGAAATGCGTTGGCTCAAATGTAGATAAATTCCCATGGTTTCCTCAATTATAAACAACTAGGTTTGTTTAAGCCTGATTTGATTGCACTTAACCATTGACCGATTTGTTAGAATTGAATCGGTGGGTGGCCTAATTACCGATTAGTCATTTCATGCTTAACCAAATGGTTACTTTTTCACTTTAGATAATATGGTTCATTTATCTCGATTAATTTGGTTATGGTTTGGCTAAAATGATTATGTGCCCACCCCTGCTCCATTACCCCATACTCATCTACCTCCCTCACATACTCCTACCTTCTTCACCACCCACCACCATCAAGATTGACATCACCACCACCATCAAACATCACTACACATGATCTAACTTGTAATATATTGATCTAAATTAGTTTCAACAAGTAATATGCGTGGAAGTGCCATATGCCTTATGATGAGATTGACCTCCAATAGACCACTATTGTCCACCATGATAGCCATAATTTTGACCACCATATAGTCCGTAATTCCTCTTCAGCTGCCACTATTAGAACAACCATAAGGTTGCAAACCAGAACGTGGAAATTAGTAATAGCAATCAAGCAACAGTGGTGGTTGAGGGTTTGTTTGGACGGCAAAGGCTGGTGTTAATGGTTTAGATTTAGTTGTTAAATAAAGGATGGGGATACAGTGACGATGAGAGGTTAAAGATGGAGTGATAGGTCCCCATATTTTAAAGAATCAAATAACTTTGATTCTACAAAAAGCAAAGAAATAAGAGGAAGAAAATGAAGATGGTGGAGTTTGTTGGAATGATATTTTTATATCCATTTAACAAAAAATCTAACCCTTATCCATGTTAGTGGCTATTTATGTTTTATCATGCATACTTTTCAACATGCGTTATATTTCTCACACATAGATAGTGATTGGTACATATTGTAACATCTTGAAGTTTTAGTTAACTAAAAGTTAGATTCATTAAATTCTTGTAAGGGCCATTGTTGTTATTTATGAAATTGATAAGTTATTTATGTTATTTCTTAGTTATCATTAAATGTTAAATGTTGAAAGTTAATAATGTTACTTGTTACAAAATAAATAATAATCATAACAACAATAATAAAAATAATAATAAAACTAGTGAGAATAATAATAATAATAATGATGATAATATTAATGGTAATAGTAATAATAAAGTTATAACAATAATAATAAAAGAACTAAAAATAAAAACTATAAATAATATTAACCTATAAGAATTATTAAATTTGAAACTATTTAAACTTAAATTAAGCAAGTTAAGGGGTTAATTTGTTAATCTTGAAACTTTAAAAGAAGTGTTTTGGCATAAAATAATAAAAATTGAAAACTATAGGGACTAAATGTGTAATTTTTAAAACCAAACCATATTTCCCCAAACCCCGTTTTTCCGTCCATATCTCCGGCCAAGTTCCGGCCAAGCGCCGGCTAGGGCCCAAAACTCACAAAACACCACCGGTTTTTATGACTAATCCTACCAAACGCTTCATGAATGAGATTCGAACGCCATTATGAACTTTGATTGCGTTTAAACGACGATTATGAACTCGATCGAACGAATAACCAAAACATCTTAAACTCCCTAGCCGTTCGCACATTAAGAAGCAATAATAACTCAATTAAACGAACTTGTTAACTACCTCTAATTGATTACCATTACCAATTTCACCTCGTAACATACAAAAATTCTCATTCGATTTTCCCCTTCGTCGCGACCTGCAATTCACTCATGGACCCCTTTCTGAGCCCTCTAACCCACAATGGACAAAGGGCTTTTCATCATTTGAGCTATTGGAAGCTTTCTGTAGAACGAATTCAGTTTTCATAATCGATTGCAACCTGAACAAATTGCAACATAACCGCGGCCTTTTCTTGTGCTCGTTCTCCATCGGATTTACACAAATCCAGGTAATTGAACACATGAATACACTCGTTTAAACATGGGGATTAAAAGCCCCATGGTTAATTCGATTATCGATAACGAAACGATGATCAATTTGGTGCTAATCAGTTCTAGGGTTCTAAGGAATTTATGGGTTTTTTAATATGGTTTTTAAGAAATAGAAACCAAATGATACCAAGGCTGCGGCCCTGGTTCACTGGTTAGATGCTTACCCTTACAACCTTGAGGTCTCGGGTTCAAACCTGGGCTCTATCAGACTCGGATTGTATGCAATCCTTGAGATTGCTATGAGGTGAGCACCCCTACGGTCGCAACAGACTCGGACAACGCGTTATTGTCTAGTTGCCATGAGGTGAGCCACCCTATGGTTGCAAGAGACTCGGATAGCATGCTATTGTTGAGATTGGCAAGTGGGGTGAGCAACTCTATGGTTGCAACAGACTAGAATGGCGCGAGGTCGTTGTGATTGTTAATGAGGTGAGCGACCCTGTTGTCGCAACAGACTCGAAGGAACGAAAGTATAAATGAACGAAAGATTTTGTAGGAAAGAACGAAGTATGAATGAACGTAAATGAATTATTGGAATAATGTACAGAACAAGATCTTGGTCATTCGACCTCAGTAATCGTGGCTGAGTGCCACGAAGAGGGTAAAGTCTGACGGATCTAGATAGGGAAGAGAACGATAATGTAACACGTGAATGAGCAAAGTTAATGAACGGAATGATGAGGATAATACTGATATTATCCGTATGTACGTATGATGTATGATCGTGAATGAATGTAAAGTAAAGTATGTTTTATTTATAAAACTAGAACTCACTCAGCAACACTGACTTTGATGTATTTCCAGTTGCCAGGTAATGATTGCTGAGGATGGCACGGGCGACTACTCAACTCCCTTGGGATGGCATTCTTTTGATTAATGTTTTCGCATTGTAATGCGAACAAGCTATTTTGTAATGAATGTTGTATTAGTTTGCAAAAGCATTTACATGGAAATGAAAGATTGTTTAGTTTTCCGCTATGATTTTATGAGACACAAATGTAATTATAGGTTTTATGTGCAATGAGAACCCAACTGTAAGCGTCCCGGGTACGGGGCCTTACAAGTTGGTATCAGAGCCAAAGTTCAAGTGAAATGGGTAAATTTCAAAATAAACCTAATCTTAAACTGAGAATGGGATGGAAAAGGAATGGGATGCCCATCTGAGTAGCTACGTGCCATCAGGTATTTTCGTAAAGTTAACCGGTTTTATGTGCGCATGGTATGTGTTATGTGTTGTATGTGGATTTAAATACTGATGTAGTCAGGACTAGTAATACTTGGGGTGTGAAGAGTAAAGTAAGTGGCTAATCATAACTGGCCACTGTAATTAGGGACTTACTATACTTAACATAAACTAAGCTGTTCCCTTGAATGACTGTGTTGGTGTTTGAATCTTTCAGTGTGCGTGTGATGGCCGGAGGTAGATCTTCGAAAGCTTCACGGGGTGGAGGTCACAGTGCTGAACCAAGACCTAAAAGAGGGAGACCCAGAGTTGAGAGGGTGGTTCATGAAGAACCAGAGACCCCTCATCCGGAGGGTGGCGACGAAAGCGCCAATCTGAGAGCCTCAGTAAAGGAGGCTATTGTAGAAGAAGTCCATCAGGTCATGCAGACAATCTTACCGTCTGGGTGACCGAAGTTATTAAGGCTGTACGAGAAGGGGAAAGAAAAGAAAGAAACAGATCCTCTGGAGAATGGGAACAACCAGAGCCGGAAATGGTTCTATCTGATGACGAAGAGGAAGAAGAAGAGCCTGCGCCGGAGACGGCACGAGGATGTAATTATGGGGCTTTTATGAGATGCAAGCCCCCTACTTTTGATGGAAACGGCACAGCTGCAGCTGCTCACCGGTGGGTGAGGGAAATGGAAGTTGTTCTCGATATCAAGGAGTGCCGAGAGGACCTAAAGGTGAAGTTTGCTACCACTCTTTTGTGGATTCAGCTCTGTGCTGGTGGGATAACATTGTCCAAACTGAGGGTAGTAGGGCCATGGGAAAATGAAATTGCCTGAGCTGAGAAGGTTGGTGATTGAGGAATTTTGTCCTCATCAGGAAATGGACAAGGTCGAAAGGGAGTTCTTGCAACTGGAGGCGGGAACTATGACGCACCAGCAGTACACCACTAAATTCAACGAGATGGCACGTCTGGTGCCGATCAGGTGACACCTTTGTCACGAAAGATTAAAAGATATATTCAGGTTTGCCAGCGGATATTCGCAGGCACATGATAGCTGCCCGGCCGAGTACGTTTAGGTCAGCGGTGGATTTGGCAGGGAGATTGTACGATGAGAGGACAATGGTGGTGACTGAGGGTGGCAAGAAGAGCGGTGGTGATCGAAACTGGCGGGGGAAGAGGTTTGGTCGGGGTGATGCCTCGACGGGTAATAAGAAGGCACGAGCGGATGATCGTCATGTGGTCACATCAAGTGCGGGGTCGAAAAGGTGTGGCAAGTGTGGAAGGGAGCACGGCGGGGAATGTAGGTTTGGGTCAAACTTATGCTTCAAATATGGGAAGGCGGGGCACCTGGCAAGGGACTGTCGTATAGTCCGGTGCTATAACTGTGGTGAAGAGGGTCACGTAAGTAAGGATTGTAAGAAGTCGAGGGCTGAGAGTTCTGGGATGAAGAGAACTGGAGGTGAAGGACCGAGGGTGAGCGCCAGGGCATTTACCATGACACAGGAGGAAGCTAGGACAGACCCTGATGTCGTGTCCGGTACGTTTCTGGTGAACCGAACTTTAGCTTCTGTGCTATTTGATTCTGGTGCTAGTAGGAGTTTTATTTCTGCTTCTTTCTGTGCTAAGCTGCCTGTTAGTAGTAGACGTGTTGATGCGCCCTTTGATGTAGAAACTGCCGTAGGTAAGTCTACCAGGATTTTGGAGATGATAGAAAACTGTGAGGTGGAATTAGAAGGTCACAAGTTTCCTGTTAGATCGTTTGTGATGACCTTGGGTGGTTTTGATTTGGTTCTTGGGATGGATTGGCTAGCGAACTTCGAGGCGAACATTGTGTGTTGCAAGAAGATGATTCGGTTGACAGCGCCTGATGGAAGTTTGGTAACGGTTTATGGTGATCGGGTTACTACGATCCCGAAGGTGATCTCAATGGCTGTGGCGGGAAAGTGTATGAGGCGTGGATGTAGCGCCTACTTGGCTTATGTAAAGGATGTAGATGCACCAACACCACAACTGCCTGATGTACCGGTTGTGTGTGACTTTCCAGACGTGTTCCCAGAAGATTTACCAGGGGTACCACCTAACGGAGAAATTGAATTTCAGATTGATCTGATACCGGGTGCCCAACCTGTTGCCAAGGCACCATATCGGTTAGCTCCAACGGAGATGAAAGAGTTGATGGAACAGTTGCAAGAGTTGCTTGATAAGGGGTTCATTAGACCGAGTATCTCTCCTTGGGGTGCTCCGGTCCTGTTCGTAAAGAAGAAGGATGGTAGTATGAGGATGTGCATTGACTACCGCGACCTGAACAAGTTGACAGTGAAGAACCGATACCCCTTACCGAGAATAGATGATTTGTTCAATCAGCTTCAGGGTGCCAGTTGGTTTTCAAGAATAGATCTTCGGTCTGGCTATCATCAGTTGAAGGTAAAGGAACAAGATATCCCTAAAACAGCTTTCCGCACGCGCTATGGTCATTACGAGTTTCTTGTCATGTCCTTTGGTTTGACCAACGCGCCAGCTGCTTTTATGGATTTGATGAACCGTGTGTGTCAACCGATGCTGGATAAATCAGTGATTGTGTTTATTGATGATATCCTGATTTACTCAAGGAGCGAAGTAGAGCATGTCGGTCACATTTGAGAGGTTCTAGAGACGTTGAGAAGGGATAAATTATATGCTAAATTCTCCAAGTGCACATTTTGGTTGCGCGAAGTTCAGTTTTTGGGTCATGTGGTGAATCCTGACGGGATTATGGTGGACCCGGCGAAGGTGGAGGCGGTTATGCAATGGAGGTCACCAAAGACGCCATCCGAGATCCGTAGTTTCTTGGGCTTGGCGGGCTACTATAGAAGATTCATCTAAGACTTCTCTAAGATTGCTTCTCCACTAACTAAGTTGACCTGAAAGGATGTGAAGTTTGTATGGGGTCAAGCTCAAGAGAAGGCGTTCGAAGAGCTGAAGGCAAGACTGACTCAAGCTCCTGTTCTGTCATTACCCGATGGAAGCGAAGATCTGGTGGTTTATTTTGATGCTTCCTACTCAGGGTTGGGGTGTGTGTTAATGCAGAGATGGAAGGTTATAGCCTACGCATCCCGACAGTTAAAAGTTCATGAGGTTAATTATCCCACTCATGACTTGGAGCTAGAAGTCGTGGTCTTGCGTTAAAGATTTGGAGGCACTATCTCTACGGGACGAAGTGCACCATATTCACTAACCACAAGAGTCTGAAGTACTTCTTCAAGCAAAAAGACCTGAACATGAGGCAGAGGCGATGGTTGGAGGTTATAAAGGATTATGATTGCGAGATCCATTACCATCCGGGCAAAGCTAATGTGGTGGCGGATGCCCTTAGCCGAAAGGAAAGGCCCGAACCGATTCGGGTGCAAGCTTATCAACTAATCATGACCTCTGATGTGATGAAGCAAATCAAGGAGTTTCAAGATGAGGCATTGAAAGAAGATCACCTTAACTCGGAAAGGATGAGAGGTCTGGTTGGGGAATTGGGTGAAAACACACTCGGTGTTAGAACTCGATTCGGTCGTGTGTGGATTCCTCGTTTTGGGGATCTACGGGTGAAGATAATGGATGAAGCTCACAAGACTCGATACTCCATTCATCTTGGTGCCACGAAAATGTACCATGACATGAAGAAAGATTATTGGTGGCCGGGTGTGAACGTGACGTGGTGGAGTATGTGAGTAAGTGCCTTACTTGCTTACAGGTGAAGGCAGGGCATCAAAAGCCGTATGGGAAGATCCAACCTTTGGATATACCAGAATGGAAGTGGGAGCACATCACCATGGACTTCATTACGAAGCTTCCACGTACTCCGAAAGGGTACGATGCCATATGGGTGATAGTTGATCGTTTGACGAAGAGTGCTCACTTTCTACCGATCCGCGAGACGTATTCATCTGAGAGGTTGGCCAATCTGTTCATCAAGGAAATTATAACTCGTCATGGTGTGCCGGTGTCTATTGTGTCTGATCGTGACACTCGGTTTACATCTAAATTTTGGAAGAAATTCCACGACGCTATGGGGACGAGGTTACATATTAGCACGGCTTATCATCCCCAAATCGATGGTCAGTCAGAAAGGACCATTCAGACATTGGAAGACATGCTTCGAGCATGTGTGATTGATTTTTGTGGAAGTTGGGATGACCACCTACCGTTAGTTGAATTCTCCTACAACAACAGCTATCATGCCAGCATTGGCATGCCTCCATATGAGATGTTATACGGAGGAGATACAGAACACCCGTTTGTTGGGGTGACATTGGTCAAAAGGAATTGGGGAGCGTCGAGGTAATCGAGGCAACGACTGAGAAGATTGAAAAGATCAAAGCCTTTATGAAGGCAGCCAAAGACAGACAGAAGTCATATGCTGATAAACGACGTAGGCCGATTGAGTTCCAGGTGGGTGACCGGGTTATGCTGAAGGTCTCACCTTGGAAGGGTATTATCCGATTCAGAAAGCGAGGCAAGTTGAGCCCAAGGTATATAGGCCCTTTCCGAATCATTTCTTGAGTAGGAGAGGTGGCCTATAGACTGGAGTTACCGGATGAGTTAAATGGAATTCACCCGACATTCCATGTATCTCATCTAAGGAAGTGCCTAGCAGATGATGATACGATTGTCCCATTGGAAGATATCGAAGTAGATGAACGGCTCAATTATGTGGAGCAACTAGTGGCAATCATCGACCGAAAGGAGAAAAGGCTAAGGAACAAAGTGGTTCCTCTTGTGCGTGTACAGTGGAAGCACAGGAAGGGATCCGAGTCAACGTGGGAGACTGAGGAAGAAATGAGACATCATTACCCTGTTTGTTCGACGAATAACAGGTTTTGGGGACGAAACCTATTTAAGGGGGGTGGACTTGTAGCACCCGGATATTTATTATTTTGAAGCCGGTGAAGAAAGAAAAGAAAATAAAGTTCAAAGTCGAGGGACCAAACTCTCCAACGAAGAAAAGTTGGGAAATGTGGTGATATTAGTAGGGAGAGGGCAGCCCACTCTCCCCACACACCCCACATTTCAGATTTCATAGAGAAGAAGAGAGAAAGGAGAAAAAAGTTGGTTCGAGTTAGTTCGGGTCGCTAAAATCATCGTGTAGCAAGCCAAATCGAAGCTCTTGTCGTTGTGCTCGTTTGTGTGAGTTCTAGAACCCCACTTTTACTTGTTTTCAAACGATTTTGGGGCTGGAAAACATTTGAAATCGGGTTTTTGAGTATGTGTATGTTGACCCGTTTATGTATGTGTATGTGTATGTGTATGTGTATGTATGATGCTTTGTGGCTTGATTGTGAGCTTGTATGTGCTTGAATGGTGTCGTGGTATGTATCCCTAAGGTTTAGGATGGTCGATTTGGGCTTAAAATGGTTTTAGAGGAGTTTGGAGACCGAAAACCCTGGGCTGCAGTCGGGATGAACTACATTCTGCATCAGTTAGGGCTAGGCGACCGACTGTAGGCCGAATGGAGGCCATACGGCCGATTAGGGTGCGATTGGGGTCCATTCGCACGATTGAATATCCATTCGCACGATTGAAGGGCCAGTCGCATGGGGGTCATGCGACTGAAGGTCCAGTCGCATAAGTGCCCATCCGCATTAATCCTATTCGCATGAGGACCATCCGCATTGTCCATTCGCACGACTGGATGCTCATTCCCATAGTGTTCATCCGTATTAGTACATTCGCATGATGTTCAGTCGCATGGAGGCCATGCGACTGAAGGGTGTCCATACGCCCGAGTAGCTGTCACACCCGAGGAAAGTGTAGTTTGACTTCTGACTTTCGGGGAAAAGTGCAAATGTAAGTTTTGACGTAAAGGTTCCTGTAAGAGCATGTAAGATGACGATTGGGGCCTTAGAGAGCATGTTGGGCATGACGATGATGATGTTGCATGTTATGGCTTGTTATGTATGCATGATGTTGCCCTGTATGATATGATGATTGTGTATGATATGTTCCTTGATATGATGTATGTTATCTTTCTTGTGGCCTTATGTGTCATGTTAATGAATAAATGAAGTATTATGTAACGTAAAGTGAAAGATAATGTAAGGGGAACATAAAGTAAGAATGCATGCATTATTGAATGATGAACGAACGAAGGAAAGGCTTGCAAGCACATATATGAGGTGAGCAACTCGATGTTTGCAAGAGACTCGGATAGCGTGCCATCGATGAGAATGGCAATGAGGTGAGCAACCCTGTTGTTGCAACAGACTTGGATGGTATGCAATCCTTGAGATTGCTATGAGGTGAGCACCCCTACGGTCGCAACAGACTCGGTCAACGCGTATTGTGTTTGCCATGAGGTGAGCCACCCTATGGTTGCAAGAGACTCGGATAGCATGCTATTGTTGAGATTGGCAGTGGGGTGAGCAACTCTATGGTGCAACAGACTCGAATGGCGCGAAGTCGTTGGGATTGTTAATGAGGTAAGCGACCCTGTTGTCGCAACAGACTCGAAGGAACGAAAGTATAAATGAACGAAAGATTTTGTATGAAAGAACGAAGTATGAATGAACGTAAATGAATTATCGGAATAATGTACAAAACAAGATCTTGGTCATTCGACCTCAGTAATCGTGGCTGAGTTCCGCGAGAGGGTAAAGTCTGACCGGATCTAGATAGAGAAGAGAACGATAATGTAACACGTGAATGAGCAAAGTTAATGAACGGAATGATGAGGATAATACTGATATTATCTGTATGTACGTATGATGTATGATCATGAACGAATGTAAAGTAAAGTATGTTTTATTTATAAAACTAGAACTCACTTAGCAACGCTGACTTTGATGTATTTCCAGTTGGCAGGTAATGATTGCTGAGGATGGCATGGGCGACTACTCAGCTCCCTTGGGATGGCATTCTTTTGATTAATGTTTTTGCATTGTAATGCGAACAAGCTATTTTGTAATGAATGTTGTATTACTTTGCAAAAGCATTTACATGGAAATGAAAGATTTTTTAGTTTTCCGCTACGATTTTATGAGACACAAATGTAATTATAGGTTTTATGTGCAATGCGAACCCAACTGTAAGCGTCCCGGGTACGGGGCCTTACAATTTTAAGTGCATTGTGAAGGACTACGTTGAAATGACGTTTATTATTCTATTTAATCCTCAAATATATACTTATTGATCATGTGGGTATTTCTATACCCCTTTTTATATTTTCACACTTTGGGGTGAAACATGTTACCTTATAATCGTTGCACTTGTAAAAGGTTTGATTCTTGTAAACTTACTTATAATCATTGCACTTGTAAAACGTTTGATTCTTGTAAACTTATGGCAATTTACTTATATGTTGTGGTTAGTTGATCTTTTTAGCTACCATGTATTGACGATTATATGTACAATCATTAACTATTGCTAGCCTGGCGACGTCATAAATCTATGAGCCTAACAAGCTTGCTTGGTTAATCCAAGTACACTTGGCTAATCGTATAAACTTGTAAACGTTGAGACTTGTAAAACTGTCAAGTTTGATTGTGCATTCTATCTTACATCCCTAGTTACTTTTTTCTCTAACTTATAACATGAATTGTCACCTTTTATATACTATGTATTAAAAACTATGAAAATCTCACCAACATTATTGTTGACCTTTTATTTTTAACATGTTTTAGGAAACGCGCAAGTTTGATTGCCACCTTTGAAGCTTATTCACACCTTGGAATGGACCTAGTTAAATAAATGGATGAACTTGAATTATTTCTTATTATGCATTCTGGATTTTCTTATTTGAGACTTATGCTTGTAATGTTACATTCGGAACTTATAATTATTATATTTGGATTTAATAATAGCGTTATGGATCTTAACTCTCATATCTCGACGTTTCTGCCGTCAAGGTTGGGGTGTGACAGATTGGTATCCGAGCCCATTACTATAAGGATTTTGGATATTAGAAATGGTGACCTAGACTATAGCATATGCATTAACCTTATAGAATTACATTTCTATCTTCTAAAGTATATGGTTTGCATGCTACATAATGCTATGCCTTCTTATATGCAATTTGATGCCTTAGCATAGGATTGCCATATGAATGCTTAAATATTGTTACTTGTCTCCCTAAACTTCCCTTTGACTCTTTGATTCTCCCCGAACATGAAGTCTTTTAATCTTATTCTCGATGACACATGGGAGTGTATACTTATGCTTATGACTTGGATCTTTAGACGTTATGTCTAATCTATTTAAATCTCATCAAGGTTTTGATTTCACGAACCTAAGGAATATTTTGTGACACATAGACACCTATATTTTGGATTCCTGGCAAAAGGCCTTCGGGCTAAGGTAAGCATTTCACATAAATCCTACAAGACTAGTTATGCTTACCTGGGGATTTCTGGGATGAGTGATAAACTATGGTTGATAGACACAAGTTTCTAAGGCAAATGGGTCAATTTACCTTGACGTGTCAACGTTTCCAAATGGTAATGCGTTATCAAATGGAACCATTCCGTATGCTTACAACTCTTGACTTATTCTTGTTCAAATTACTATCCTTTGTCATCCTCATTCCCTTCCTTGTCTTTGTAGTTCGAGCCTATGCTTTCTAAATCACGTGTTAATCTAGAAAGATCCTTTACAGTCGAAGTCGTCGATGGAAGATCGATCGCCGTTGACGTTGTAATACGCGATTGCACCTTGAGTCTTAACAAACATGAGTTCTTCATTGACCTCATTCCTATGCAACTGGGAAGCTTTGATGTTATTATCGACATGGATTGGTTAGTCAAACAAAACGTGGAAATTCTATACTTCGAGAAGTGCATTCGAATTCCTTTACCATCGGGTGATAATTCGAAAGTCTTTAGGGAGAAATCATCCCAAGGACTCAAACTTATGTCCTGCATCAGGCCCAAAAGTACTTAAGTAAGATCACATAGCGTTCATGGCGTATGTAGTTAATACAAAAGCCAAGGGTAAGGAACTAAAAGATATTCCTATTGTGCGAGATTTTCCCAAGGTGTTCCCCAAGGATCTTAAGGGATTACCTCCCGTGCAAGAAGTTGAGTTCAAGATTGACTTAATCCCTGGTGCAAACCCTGTTGCTAAATCATCTTATCGCCTTGCACCGTCTGAAATGCAGGAACTAGCTAGTCAACTGCAAGAGTTGACCGATAAGGGTTTCATTCATCCTAGTTCTTCACCATGGGGTGCACCTGTGCTGTTTGTGAAGAAGAAACATGGTTGATTTCGTATGTGCTTCGACACTTGCGACACTCGGGAACTCAACAAGCGTACCATCAAAAACCAATACCCTCTTCCTCGAATCAATGATCTCTTCGATCAACTTCAAGGAGCAACTCAATTCTCAAAGATCGATCTAGGTTCTGGGTATCATCAATTACGTGTTCACGATGATGACATTCCAAAGACCACTTTACGTACTTGATATGGACATTACAAGTTCATGGTTATGCCTTTTGGCTTGACCAATGCACCTGTCGTGTTCATGGATCTCATGAATCGAGTATGTAAACCGTATTTGGATAATTTTGTGATCGTGTTCATTGATGACATTCTTATTTATTCCAAGACGAAAATTGATCACAAGACGCACTTGCGACAAGTTCTCGAACTTTTAAAGAAGGAGCAACTATACGCCAAGTTCTCCAAGTGTGAGTTCTGTCTAGAAGAAATTCAATTCTTAGGGCATGTGGTGAATAGCCAAGGAATTCATGTTGATCCTGCTAAATAGAACCCGTGAAAAATTGGTGTGTTCCCCTAACCCCAACCGTAGGTTCATAGCAAATTTTTCGAAGATTGCTAAACCATTAACAACACTAACCTAAACGAATCGACTTTTTGAATGGGGACCCAAAAAAGAGGAGGCTTTCGAGACACAGAAACGCAAGCGTGTAACGCTCCTACTCTCACACTCCCCTATGGAAACGACGACTTTACCGTGTACTGTGTTGCCTCTAATCAAGGTCTTGGTTGTGTTCTCATGCAATGATGCAAAGTCATAGCATACACATCGAGGCAATTGAAGGTTCATGAAGTGAACTACACAACTCACGATCTTGAACTTGGTGTTGTGGTTTTTGCTTTGAAGATCTGGCTACACTATCTTTATAGGACGCAATGCATTATCTACACTGATCATATGAGTCTCCAACACGTGTTCAACCAAAAGGATCTCAACATGAGACAAAGATGTTGGATTGAGTTTATTAGTGACTACGATTGTGACATTCGCTATCACCCTAGAAAGGCGAATGTTATAACCGACGCGCTGAGTCGTAAGGTCCACAACAAGACTGTCTCGCTTCAAGAAATCCAAGATCGAAGGCAATGGTTTGATAAGCTAGGGGAATTTGATATCAAGATTCATGTGGATGTTAACGAGGCTACTATCATGCTTCAAAACATAAGGATTTATAGTGATCTTGAGTTATGCATTTGCGAGGCTCAACAAGCGGTGTTAACCAACGAAGGGAAAGATGAAGATTTGATGTCTAACGCTCGGTCACAACTGGAGACAAAACCGAACTCCATGTGGTACTTCTTGAATCGACTTTGGATCCTAAATTGTGTTAACCTTCGACACTTCATTGTGAACGAAGCTCATCAAACTCGATACTCCATTCATCCCGGCTCCGATAAGATGTACATGGACCTGCGTGGTCAATATTGGTTGTGTGGAATGAAGATAAATATCGCATCTTATGTTTCCAAGTGTCTCACATGTGCAAGGGTCAAAGCCGAGCACCAACGACCAAGTGGTTTACTTGAACCACCTGAAATCCCTATGTGGAAATGGGAATATATATCTATGGATTTCATAACCAAGTTACCTCGTACTCCTTGTGGTCATGATAGTATATGGTGATTGTTGACCGTTTGACCAAAACGGCACATTTCATACCTATACAAGATACATACAAAGTTTCAAGGCTGGCTCGCATCTACATTGATGAAATTGCGAGTCGTCATGGCGTGCCATTGCACATCATATCTGACCGAGACGCTCGTTTCACTTGGGCACTTTTGGTCATCTATGCCAGAACTCTTGGGTACTTAATTGGATTTAAGTACGGCTTACCATCCTTAAACTGATTGTCAAACCAAATGAACAATTCAAACCCTCGAGGATTTGCTACGACAATGTGTCCTTGACTTTGGTGGGTGATTGGTTACGTATTTGTTGGACCAAAAGAAAAAACCATGAGCCAGAGATCAGAAAACCTCTAAGTCCCACATGATATCACAACAACTGCTGAAGGCTTCATCAGCAGTTCGACAAGTGCTGAGAGACTTCAACAGCTGAAGATCAAGTACTGAAGACTTCAACAGCTGAAGACTAAAGTGCTGAAGCTCAACAGCTGAAGAACACAAGTGCTGAAGCTGAAGACTAAAAAGTGCTGAAGTCCAACAGCTGAAGAACACAAGTGCTGAAGCTGAAGACCAAAGTACTGAAGGTCAACAGCTGAAGAATACAAGTGCTGAAGCTAAAGACCAAGTACTAAAGGTCACAGCTGAAGAATACAAGTGCTGAAGCTGAAGACCAAAGTACTGAAGTTCAAGCTATAGGTCCACAAGTGCTGAAGATCAACAACTGATGTACAAAGTCTGAAGACAAAGACTGAAGACATCAGCTGATGACATCTACTGAAGTCATCAGCTGATGAACGTCTGAAGTTCAAGTTTGAAGACCAAGTGCTAAAGTTTCAGTAGTTTGTCACAACAGCTGAAGAGTACTTCTTCAGTAGTTGTGTTTATCAGTAGTTTTATGTTTTTACTTTCAGTAGTTTTGTAAAACGACTGAAGAGCTTGTTCTTCAGTCGTTGTAGTTTAGTAGTTCTTATCAGTAGTTTTGTAATAAGTAAACACTTAGCTTCTTGTAAGAAGATGTCAGCTGCTTGACATCTTCAGTAGTTTTAGTGTTTCAGTAGTTTGTTAAATAACGGTTAGGTCACTATTAAGTGACATCAGCCTACGTCATCTTTCCTTATATAAGGAAGAATGACCTAAATTGTAATTTTGCGAAAGCCATGCCAAGCGTGTGATTGAATGAAATATTCCTTTTGCAGAAACTTTTTCTCTCTCTATACATTCTGTTCATTGCAATATCTTTGGTATTCTTGCTCGAATTGTGCTAGTTGGTACTCTATTCCGCTGCTGAAATCATTCGAATCGATCAAACTAGTGCTGAGATCTATCAAATGGTATCAGAGCTGGTTAATCATTGATCGATTAACAATTGATCATTGAAATGTTATTTGCTCTAAGTTTGATCGAACTAGCAAATTCGAACGAATCTGTTATAGAGATTGAAGTTCTGTCGCTTTTGGCTATTTTAATTGAGGTTCTTAGTGGTTTTGAGCTAAATTTGTTTTACTTATCTTGAATTTGTCTGAATTTTCGAAAATGACTACAACCTTCTAATGATCCACACAATACTGGTTCCTCAACCAAGCCTCCGATGCTGGTAGGAATGAGTAACATTTGGCAACGAAGAATGCTCCATCACCTGTCTGTTAATAGTTCAGGTGTTGGACATCCGTGGTACATGGACCACATAAGCCAATGGTGAATCATCCGGAAACAAATCAGTTGATTCCGAAGAAGAAGGAACAATACTCTGATGAGGACAAGTAGTTGTTTGAGATTGATGCTAAAGCCCATGGAATTCTGGCCATGGCACTGCCTAATGAAATCTATTCCGGGCTTATGCATTATGAAACTGCTCATGACCTTTGGAATGCACTGAAAGAACAATTTGGTGGCACTGATGAGGTCTTAGCAAACAACAGGGAAATCCTCGCCCAACAGTATGACACTTTTGCTCATAGAAAGGGTGAGACTCTGACTCAGCAGTTTGAGCGGTTTTCATGTTTAATCTCTGAGTTGAAAATGGTTAAACATGAATATACCAAAAGCCAAATGAACCACAGATTCCTCATATCACTGCCTGAGAGATGGGACACAAATACAATTGTCCTATGCTCTAGTGCAAATCTGGATAGTCTATCTCTCACCCAACTTCATGGGAAACTGCTTACATTCGAAAGAGAGATAGAGCAGAAAAGAAACTGGACTTCATCTGGTAAGCTCACTGAAGACTTGTACAAGGAAACACTGCCTTGGTTGGTCATGAGTCAGAATATGCTTCATCTGAATGCCAGTATGATGAGCATATTGATTTCTCTTCAAACACTTCTGATTCTGCATTTGTGAGTGTTGATAGTCAGTTTACTGGGTGTAATAATGACAATCTATGCTTCATCATGGATGATCTCAAGGGGATTGCTGATGATGACTAGTAGAAGAGAGGATATTTTGAGCCAAATGGCCTTGGTAAATATCAGATCTCAGAAGTTCTACAAAAGAACTAGAAGAAAGTTCCCAGGACTCTCTGGCAAAACCAAAGTTGGTTTTGACAAGAGTAAGTTGAGGTGTCATAAATGCCACAGGCTTGGACACTTTGCTAGAGAATGTAGATCATCTGGATCTAATTCTTCTGCACCTTTATGACTTTTCCTGGCAATAGTCAACAACACAAAGGGCAACATCCTGTCAATTCTGGTCATCATTCTCAACCACAATCTCCTGCATATGTGTTCCTCAGGGTCCAATGTTTATCCTTACCCTTGTTATTACATGCCACAAACCAGTCAGGTTCAAGCACCCATTGCTCAACAACCACATGCTCTTCCTGAGCCTTCAACCATCTCAATCTCATCAACCTCCTCAACCTCAACAACACAGCTTCTTCACCCCTGGAGTTGTTGACTGGAGCAGTTTACCAGATGACATGTCTGGTCATGAACAACTGTTCACAGGTGCTGGTCAACATGGTGGTGATAGTCCTTTTGGGAATCTGCACTTATGGCTCTGGAGTCTACAGATGGATCATCCTCAAATGCCTCTTCATCACAGGTATCACAGGTATCCTCTGAGGCTAAGGCCAAATTATGTTCTGAAACATGCATAGCAGCATTTGCCCTATTAGAGAAGCAAATGTAGCTTTAATTAATAAGAACATAGAGCTAGAAAAGATCATTTCCAAAAGAAAAGCTGAGTTTGAGTCTATGCTTAAAGAGAAAAATGATGAGATTTATAAACTTAAATGCCAAATCACTGAAGATAAGGCTAGGGAAGAGGTACTTTTAGAAAAGTACAAAGACCTCAAAGAACCCTTGCAGTCACCCAAGTAGAAGTGTGATCGATGGGTACAATCATGCAAAGGTTTTGAAATGCTTCTTAGTAAGCAATCAGCTTCCAATGTGAAGTTTGGCATTGGTTATAATCACACTGCTCCTCCTACAGATTTTGCTTCAAGAGCAGAAGTGAAATCTGATGGAGAAAGCAATAACCAATCCACCTCATCATGTGATTCACTTTCTGATAGAGCACCATCAGAAGTTGAAGTTAGTATTATTCCCTCGTTGAACCTATCAGCTGATCTTGATGGTTCAATACTGACACTCATATGATCAAAGAGTTGATCAACTCAGGAGTTATTTCTGGAAGTCCTGAAAGGACTAGAGAGCAAGATTAACACCTGAAGTTCAAACTCCAACTACTGTCAGCACTGAAGAGAAGAAAACTGTTAGTAGAAAGGGTTTGAAGACTACTAAAGAGGAAGTCAAGAAAGCAAATAGTGCTTCCAAAGTGCTGAAGAACAAGTCTTCAGTAGTTTCATTCTCTTTAGTTGATGATCAACATAAGATGAAGAAGAAACCATGTGAAATATGTGGTTTGTTCAATCATCTTACAGATGATTGTTGGTACAAAAGAGGATCCAAACTCAAACATAAAGAGAAAATTAAAGAGAAAATGGTTAAAATGAAAACTGAGTTTGAAGCCACATTGTACCAGCAACATCAAATCCTGTAACCCTTAAGTCCAAAAAGAAATCCAAAAAGGAGGGGTTAAACAGGTAACAGCTGAGATTGCTCAAAAGAAGAAGGTGCAACATAGGAACTTATCAACTCCAATGCCAATGTGTCTGGAGAGTTGAAAGCTTTATCACAAAATCAGACACAGCTGGTTATGATGGTTCAACATCTATTGGGAAGAGTTAACCAATTAGATGTTCCTATGTTGAAACCACAGAAAAGGAGGTCCAAGCCAAAGGATTCCTCTTCTTCACCATCTTCTTCCTTCTCAGGCTGTTGTTTCCAACAAACCTGTTAGTTTACCATCTGTTGATAAGAATAGGCCCAAAACCAAAAAGGTTTGGGTCTCAAATCTAACTAATTTGTTGTGTTTTGCAGGGTTCTTCAACATGCCACAGAGGCATCTGGTATGTAGACAGTGGAGGATCCATGCATATGACAGGAAACAGATCACTTCTTAATGACTACTCTCAAGGAAGGAAGGGGTTTGTGTCATTTGGCAATGATGCAAAGGGTTACATCATCGGCAAAGGCTTTGTTTCCAATGGGGAAATAAAGTTTGATGATGTTAACCGTGTGGAAAATCTCAAGTACAACCTCTTAAGTGTCAGTCAAATGTGTGACAAAGGCCATGTTGCTCTTTTCACCAGTCAGAACTGTCGGATTTTGTCATCCAAAGTTCTAAGTTTGATTGATAAGGTGTTGGATGAATACACTCTCCTGAAGGCCAACAGGACAGGAAGAGTGTATGCCTTAGATCTTTCCAAGAAAATAGATCTCAAAGGCCATCCTTGCCTATTTTCCAAGGCTTCCCCTCAAGAATCTACTCTATGGCATAGAAGGCTGGGTCATGTTAATCTCAAAAACATAAATCAGCTGATAGCCATGGTTTAGTAAGGGGACTGCCTATGGGGAGTTCAAATGTGAAGATAACTGCACTGCTTGTTTAAAAGGAAAACAACACAAAGCTTCATTTCCCTCCATAGAAGAACCTAAGTCCACTGCCTGCTTACAGCTTCTTCACATGGATCTCTTTGGTCCTGTGAGAGTGATGAGTATGGCTAAGAAGAAAACTGTCTGGTAATTGTGGATGATTACTCCAGATTTGTATGGACTTTCTTCTTGCATTCAAAGGATGAGGCAACTCAAAAGATTATCAACTTTGTGTTGTATGTTGAGAAGCAGTATTCCCTCTCAGTCAAGTGTATTAGAAGTGATAATGGAACAGAATTCAGAAACAATACACTTGATGAGTTCTACCTCTCAAAGGGAATCAAGAGGCAGTTTAGCATTCCAAGAACTCCTGAACAAAATGGAGTAGTGGAGAGAAAGAACAAGACCCTTATTGAAGCTGCAAGGTCCATGTTGGCTGATTCTGGACTACCAATGACTTTTTGGGCTGAAGCTGTCAATACAGCTTGCTATGTACAGAATAGAGTTCTAGTAAATCAGAGGTTGATGAAGACTCCATATGAAGTTCTTCATCATTTGGCCCCTCTAATTTCATTCTTCAGAGCTTTTGGGTGTCCTCGTTTCATTCTCAACACACGGGATCAACTCCAAAAATTTGATCCTAAGGTGGATGCAGGGTACTTTGTTGGTTATTCATTAACTTGCAAAGCATACAGAGTCTTCAACTGCAGAACAAAGATGGTTGAAGAGACTCTACATGTTAAGTTTAATGAATCTCCAAAGGACAAGATTCCACAAAGCCCTGTGGAGCTATTTGATTTAGACATACTGCAATATGTTCCTTATCAAACTCCTGTTGTTGCTCCTGTCAACAGTTCACCACCTGACGGTACTGCTGGTGCTGATGATGATGATGATAGCAGTACTCACCTCTTCAGGTTTAGTGACCAACTGCCTGTGTCCTCTAAAACTAATGCTCCTGTAGCTTCAGCAGCTTCATCCACAACAAGTGCTGATGAGATTTTTGCATCTTCAACTTCATTTGAGTTGCCACCATCTACATCGTTTCAAGAGTCTACATCAACATCTGTTGCTGCTGAAGGTTCTACAAACACTTGCACTGATCTCATTGTTTACAAGAGCTGAAGAATCACCCAATGTCTCAAATCATTGGTGATATCAATGCTGGAGTTTCAACCAGAAGTCAATTGTCCAATTTCTGCTTCTATGCTCTCTTCATCAGTCAGCTAGAGCCAAAGAATTATCATGTTGCACTTAGAGACAATGGCTGGGTTGAAGCAATGCAGCTTGAGCTTCTTCAGTTCAAAAGCAGCAAGTGTGGGAGCTTGTTCCTCTTCCCCCAGGTAAGTGTGCAATAGGTACTAAATGGGTGTTTAGGAATAAAACAGATGAAAATGGGCTTATTGTTAAGAACAAGGCCAGACTGGTTGTTCAGGGGTTTGCACAAGAAGAAGGTATTGATTATGATGAAACCTTTGCCCCTGTAGCCAGACTGGAGGCAATTAGATTGTTCTTAGCCTATGCTGCACTCCATAATCTTAAAGTTTTTCAAATGGATGTTAAAAGTGCATTTTTATATGGTAAAATAAAAGAAGAAGTTTATGTGTGTCAACCACCAGGTTTTGAGGATAATAAACACCCAGAATGGGTATAAAGCTTGATAAGGCTCTTTATGGGTTGAAACAAGCTCCTAGAGCCTGGTATGAGACATTATCTAACTTTCTTCTGCAAAATAATTTCACTAGAGGCTCCATAGATAAACCTTATTTATTAAGAAGGTGGATCAGCATAAGCTACTTGTTCAATTTATGTTGATGATATTATATTTGCATCCTCTGATCCCCAGTTGTGTGATGATTTTACAAAATAATGCAAAGGAAGTTTGAAATGAGTGCAATGGGAGAATTACAGTTCTTTCTAGGCTTGCAAATCAAACAAAAAGCTTATGGAATTTTCATTCATCAGTCTAAATATACAAAAGATATTTTAAATAAGTTTGATTTACAAAACTGTAAGCCATGTTCTACTCCCATGTGCAACACCACACAATTGGATATTGATCAGAAAGGTAAAGCTTTTGATGAAACGCTTTACAGATGTATGATGGGTCCTTGATGTATTTAACAGCTTCTAGACAGATATTATGTTTGCTACATGTGTTTGTGCTAGATTTCAGGCTGCACCTAAAGAGTCTCATCTGATTGCAGTCAAGAGGATCTTTAGATATTTGCAAGGTACACAATCTCTAGGTTTATGGTATTCCACTGGGCACTCTTGCAAATTAGTTGCTTTCTCTGATAGTGACTATGCAGGGTGTAAGTTAACCAGGAAATCAACTTCTGGTGGATGTCAATTCCTAGGCAACTGTTTGATTTCTTGGCAGAGTAAGAAACAAACATTTGTTGCTACATCCACTGCTGAAGCCGAGTACATTGCTGCTGCAAGTTGTACATCCCAAGTACTCTGGCTTCATAATCAACTTTTGGATTATGGCATTACAGAGACTAAGACTCCGTTATTAATGGATAGTGCTTCAGCTCTTTGCATTGTCAAAAATCCAGTCCAGCACTCTAGGACAAAACATATAGAAATTAGACATCATTTTATAAGAGATTGTTTTGAAAAGGGTCTAATTAATCCTATGTTTGTGCCTAGTGCTGATGAGCTTGTAGACATTTTTACTAAGCCTTTGGATAGTTCAATTTTCCATAACCTGGTGTTAAGGCTTGGTATGCTGCAGCTAGAATAAGTGACAACTACTAATGATCTCAGTAATAAGTACTGATGATCATTGGTAACCATGTCACATATAAGTATTGATGAGTTCCTTTACCCTCAGTAGTTTTTATAACTACTGAAGGCTAAATGCCTCACAAGTATTGAAGTACTTTATCTGTTCTAAACTACTGATGTCGTTACAACTACTGAAATCAGTAAAAACAGATAAGTACTGACGTCCTATGAAACCCTGAAAAGCAGATGAAAAGTCTGATGAGTAAGTGTTGAGGACAGTATGAAACAGCTGAAAAGCTAAGAATTGACGAAAACAGCTGATGAGTAATTTCTCTTCAGTTGTTTCTACAACTGCTGTTTCTATACAACTGAAGCAAGACCACAGTCTTCAGTAGTTTCACAACTACTGATAACTAATACAAAGTCTTCAGTTGTTTACAACAACTGATGGCAAAACCACTGTCTTGAGTAGTTTCACAACTACTGATGACAAACACCAAGTCCTCAGTTGTTTACATCATATGAAGTCAAAACCACGACCTTCAGTAGTTTCATAAATACTGATGGTTAACACCAAGACTTCAGCTGTTTCAACGTCTGATGGTCAAAACCAAGTCTTCAGTTGTTTTATAACACTGATGACAACACCACCACTATCAGTCGTTTTAAACCTCTGAAGGTTAATACCACGTCATCAGTTGTTTCAAACAGCTGATGACCACACCAAAACCTTGAGTAGTTTTCTTTCAGCCTTTTCCTATCCCAACCCTATAAATACCTGTCTTCTTCTCAAACGTTCCATTAGCCGTTCTTCTGACCTTCATACTCTCAAAAATGGCAACCATGAGTCTAAAACCCAGACATAATTGCGTCGCCTACCTCACGAAATCGGCCTTCTGGATTTAAAAACCATAACTTTTTAAAACCTTTTAAAATTTTGTTTGATAATTTTTGAAATATTTTAGTTAAAAAAATAATCTTTATTTAGATTAATTAGTATAATAATACTTTTCTGAATAAAAGAAGTGTAAGAAAAATAATTAAATAAAAAGATTGGCAGAGGCCCGGTTCGAAGCCGGGACCTCATGCCTTTGATGGTACTGCTTACCGGTCGGGCTAAAGCCCAGTTGTGTTATGATGTTCCTTCTAAAACGTTTAAAACATTTATTGCTAAAATAGCCCAAATTCACATGAACCCTAGATCCGAATTGAACCCTAATTGAGCATGAAATCGATTTCGATACTTGAATTAAACATAGGGCTTTTGTTTCCATAGCCAATCGAGTGTTTTCATATATATAATTTACCTGGTTGAAGACGAAAATGATGAATACGATGGAACAAGATCGCGGCTATTTGGATATTGGTTCGAGGTGCAAACTTTGTTGTTAATAAAATTAACTTTGCATGTTGATTCTAAGGTCAATGATAAGTGGAAGCCCTCTATGAATTTTGGGCTAAGCTTCCCAGAAGGTGACGTTCGACTAGGTTGCAGGTGCGAACAAAACGTGGTGATCGATTTTGATATGTCGAAGTGTTGAGTGGTAATTGGTGATTCAGAATGATTGAGGGGGCCAATTAGGGCATTAGCCCTCTATGATTAGGTACTGATTTAATCGGTTTTACTACAAACGAGTTAAGGTTTTGAATTCATATTTCGGTTTCGGGTGCATAGCCTTAACGACCGAATCAATCCAATTAAAATCGTATTCAAGTTCAAAACTGATATGCCATAGTTAATGTTCGGTTTAATTTCATTTAAAACAACTGTTTTGGTGGTTTCGACCATTGCCAGAGCGATGGCCGGAGATGACCGGAGAAACGGAGCTGGGGGGGAGTCGACGGTGGTTTGGGATCTTTTAAACTGGTTTACACTTTAGTCCCTCATGCTTCACACTATTTTTATTTTATGCACAAAACCTTTTTATTAAGTTTCATAAATTACAATTTAACCCATAGACTTATAAAACTAATTTGGATAATATATCAAATTAATTATTTGTTAATCTTCATAACTTTTGTAAAGCTTTTAAACTTTATAATTTAATTATTTATTTTCACTTAATAATTTAAATACATGATTACTAATTAAGATTTAAAAGTTTATTCAAATTTCATTTTATAACTTTATAAATTGTAATAAGACTTTTCCATTTAATTATTTATTGTAAAATGATTAATAAACTTTATAACCTTAAAAAAATTATTTACAATCCATAAATTATTATAAGTTGTCTAGATGTTTCATAAATGATTAATTCATAATATAAATTGCACACTTAATGTAGTTGATCCATTAAAATTTACAATAATTTTTATAATAGAACTTAAAGATTGGGTTTTAACTTGGAAAAATAGCAGATGTTACAGTCTCCCCTACTTAAAGAAACTTCGTCCCGAAATTTAATCATGAGGGGACTAATTTCAAGGACATGAGGAGACTTGGATTTCATTTTACGTTCGCAAGTAAACTCTTGGAGGTGTTTTAAATTTAACAAGATTACTTATGATGTATTGATATGCCTAAGTCTATTGAGTTTCATAGTTCATGATTTTTATGTGTTCCTTGGCAAAGGGTACAAGATCAATAATTTAAGATTTTTAGTTGATATCTTTTGTATTTTAAACGATTCAAGATGGTTAGGAAGGTTTTGTCATGGGTGAAACACCAAACATTAGATAGGGCTCGGATTAACGAACATGAGAAATAAGTTCAAGATGCTTTTGGATGGGGTATGGAATTCATATAAGCTTCTCAAGAAAATAACTTTAACGGGGTTTCTTGATGATCTATTCTTGTTTACTTATGTCTTTGAAGTTTCAAAGTTTTATTAGCTTAAAGTTGATACAAGAATCGTGTTTGTTATGATTAACGATTCAATTCAGCATGAGGGCATCACTATAATAGGTTTTCAGGATAAGAGAAGTTTTGAGGGGAAGGCGTTTAGAAAGCTTTTAAGGATCATTAAGAAAATGGGATGATGAGTTTTAAGATTCAGGAGGACAAAATCACTAATGAAACAATTCAAAATAACAAGATGTTTCGAGTTTAGCGTTTGGTTTACAAACCAAAACATTATGTTGACTTATCAAAGTATTATGTCTACTACAACCTTAATGAAGACATGCATACCTATAAGCGGACACTCACCCCAAGGGTTCCCAGGTAAGGTAAACGGATCTATCGGTTGATTTGGATTTATATGAATACCTTGCTTAGACAGAACACCTCGAGATACAGGCATCCCACTCTTCCAGCCTTACATGTTTCAACTTATAGGACATAGACTTTGACGAGACTTGAAAACCACGAATAACGATTCAAATCTTATTTTGAAAACCATTTGATTTAGGCACATAAGGCCTTAGAATATGATTTAAGATTCATGTGTGCATTGATAAGATACAAGGTATAAGCATAAACACATAAGACATATAATCACATAATCAAATATAAACACATAAGGCACATAAATTCCTATCTAAGCATATAAAATACATAAGAGGACTTATGTGTAAGGGTACTTAGTTATAGTTGTAAGGCCACATTCCCGGATGCTTACAACTAGTAAATCATTGCGCATAAAACACATATTTTCATTCATCTTACATAAATATTACAGCGGAAACATTAAAAAATGACATCTCATTTCATTATAAAAACTTTTGCAAAATAATACGTTGTTAATCAGTTACAAAATACATTGTTGCATTACATCACAAAAGCATTATATAAATGGATGCCATCACAAAAGAGCTGAGTAGCCACCTTGTGTCGTCCTCGGCAATCATTACCTGCCAACTGGAAACACATAAAAGTCAGCGTTGCTGAGTGAGTTCTAGTTTTATAATAAAACTTACTTTCATTCATTATAACCGTACTTTACATTCATGCGATCATGCACCATATGTACACATAGATAATATCATTATTATCTTCATTAATCATTCATACTTTCATTCTTTCATTTGTACGTTCATTAACTTCGCATTCTTTCATCATTACATATTTTCTTTCCATCAACCATAAACTTTACCCTGCTATTCCTGGTACTGGACTTAGGTCTATCATAGACCAGCTATAACGGCACGTCGCACCTCTAGTCACAACACCTAGGGTAGAGTTTAGGTGTACCAATGCCATGTGCAATACCCTGTTATTCCTGGTACTGGACCTAGTCCTATGATAGGCCAGCTATAACGATGCATCGCACCTCTAGTCACAGTACCTAGGGTATGCGGAAATGGTTCTATACAAATGGTGAATCACAAAGAAAGACCCCAATGTGCATCCTCCCGGGGTAGCGAACCCGCACACCATTGGGCTAACACCTTTTAATGGCGTGTCCCGACATACAAGGCTTGCTAGAATTTCTTTACTTATATCATTCATTAATGCATGAATTCTTATTTCATGTTCCTCTTTCATTATCTTTCTCTTTACGTTATATACTACTTTCATTTCATTCAGTAACTTAACACATAAAGCCATAGGAAAGATAAACATACATCATAATAAGGAACATAACATACACAGTCAGCGTCAACATACAGGGTACCATCAAACATACATCATGCATAATCATGCAACATCATCATCATCATGCCCAACATACTCTCTAAGGCCTCAAAAGTCATCTTACATGAACTTACGGGAACTTTCACGTCAAAACTTACATATGCACTTTCCCCCGAAAGTCAGTACATAAACTACACTTTCCTCGGGTTCACCAGCCCTACTTGGGCATATGGGGAACCCTTCAGTCGCATGGCCTTCATGCGACTGAACATCATGTGATTGGACCAATGTGGATGAACACCTATGCGGACGGAAACCCATCGTGCGAAAGAAACTAATGCGAAAGGACTCCATGCGGATGAGTCCCATGCGAATGGACCTTACGCGGATGAAACTAATGCAAATGGGCATTTATGCGATTGGGATTTCATTCGTGCGAATGAACCCTCAGTCGTGCGAATAAACATCAATCGCACCTCAATCGGCCGTATGGCCTCCATTCGGTCTCCTAGGCCTAGCTGATGCATATGCAGTTCATCCCGAACCCAATCTGCCATTTTTGACCTCCAAGCTCATCCAAACCCATTCTAAGCCCAAATCAACCATCCTAAACCATAGGAATGCATACCACAACACCATTCAAGCACACACATAATTGATTTTTGGAACATAGCTAGAATTGAAAAAGAAGGAGATAATGAGGTCATAATAGCATAAGTAAGGAATGAAAGGTTGAGAGATGATGAGAAAAGCATTAGAAGTGTACTTGAATTAGGTAATCAAGAGGATGATCATCCTGATGTTTTTAATCATGAATGTATAGAGAAAATATTTAATCTGATGGGATATGATGGTGATTGTGATCGATGGAAGATCAAGAAGGGGAGATTATGTAAACCATACAAATTCCATAGCCACATGTACTTGAAGTGCATATCCAACAGATAATCTGGTTTAGACAGTTTCTCTAGGCACATCTCCTCAGGCATTATTGAATTTCTGAAGGGAGGATTTATCAAAAGTATATTCTTGGATTCCTATCTGATCAAATCAGAGTCCAAAAGGCTGACAAGATGTACATGTTCTGAAGGTTAATTCAGCTAATCATCAATTAAGTCCTGCCCACTATAGTAAGAGATGGAGATGCTTTTATACAAGCTCACTTGGGAAGATCTTTGTTCAACAAGATCATTGGAAAATGTGAATGAGAAGAAATTCATATATTTGCTTATGTGATTGATGAAACTACTAATTTGTAAGGCCCCGTTCCCAGGACGCTTACAGTTGGTAATTCATCGCACATAAAACATATACTTTGCATTTAATCATCAAAACATTGCAGCGGAAACTTAAAACAAATGGCATTTCATTTCATCGAAAAAACTTTTGCAAAATAATGCATCGTTTGTCGGTTACAAAATTTTATTGTTGTATTACATCACAAAAGCTTTAAATAAATGGATGCCATCCAAAAGAGCTGAGGAGCTGCCTCGTGCCATCCTCAGCAAGCTTACCTGCCAACTGGAAAATGCATAAAAGTCAGCGTTGCTGATTGAGTTCTAGTTTTTTAGCAAAACATACTTTTCTTTCATTAAAACCCTTCATGTCAAGTGTATGTGATCATACATCATACGTACATACAGATAATATCATTATTATCTTCGCCATTCTTTCGTTCATACTTTCATTCATCATTTTATTACTTTCATCACCACCATGAACTTTACCCTTAATGCTCGTGATACTGTGCCTAAGCCTATAAAAGACCTTCATCGGTGGTGCCCAGCACCAAGTGGTCATAGTACCTAAGTTAAAATTCAGGTATACCATGTCATATGCAATGCCCTTCATGCTCGTGATACTAGACCTAAGCCTTTAAAAGACCTTCGATGGTGGTGCCCAGCACCAGGTTGTCATAGTACCTAAGACACGCGACAATGGTTCATCCATATGGTCAATCACAAAGAAAGACCCTGATGTGCATCCTCCCGGGGTAGCGAACCCGCACACCGTTGGGCTAACACCTTTCAATGGTGTGTCCCGACATACAGTGCTTGCAAGACTTTCTTACATTCATTCATTAATGCATGCATTCATCATCATGTTCCTCTTTCATTATCTTTCACTTTACATTACATAAGACTTCGTTCATTCATTCATAACACGTAAAGCCACACGAAAGATAATCATACATCATCACAAGGAACATAAACATATCATTCATACATCATCATGCAGGGCATCATACATACATAACATACATCATGCATAACCATGCATCATCATCATCATCATCATCATGCATAAACACACATCATTGCATGCCCATCATACTATCTATGACCCCATAAGTCAATATTCATAACTCCTAGGAATCTCCTAGGTCAAAGCCTGCATTACCTCATTTCTCAAAAAGTCAGAATTTTTCTAAGTGTTTATCCGTATTTCCTATATCCGCATTTCCTACAGTTCGTCCGCATTTACTATAGTTCATCCGCATTTCCACTGTACACGCACAAGGGGAACCACTTTATTCCTTAGCCTCTTTTCCTTCCGATCAATGATTGCCACTAGTTGCTCCACATAATTGAGCCATTCGTCTACCTCGATATCCTCTAGTGGAACAATCATGCCTTCATCTGCTAAGCACTTTCTTAGATGACATACATGGAACGTTGGATGAATTCCACTTAACGCATCGGGCAAGTCTAATCTATAGGCCACCTCTCCTACCCGAGCTATGATTCGGAAAGGGCCTATGTATCTTGGGCTCAACTTGCCCCGCTTTCGGAAACGAATAATACCCTTCCAAGGTGAGACCTTCAACATAACCCGGTCACCCACCTGGAACACAATCGGTTCACGTCGTTTATCGGCATACGACTTTTGCCTATCTTTGGTTGCCTTCATGAAGGCTTTGATCTTCTCAAGTTTCTTAGTCGTAGCCTCGATTACCTCAACGCTTCATAACTCTTTCTGACCAATGTCACCCCAACAAATGGATGTTCTGCATCTCCTACGGTATAGCATCTCGTATGGTGGCATGCCAATGCTGGTATGATAGCTATTGTTGTATGAGAATTCAACTAACGGTAAGTGGTCATCCCAACTTCCTCCAAAATTGATCACACACGCCCGAAGCATGCCTTCCAACGTCTGAATGGTCCACTCTGACTGACCAGTAGTTTGGGGATGATAAGCCGTACTTATATGTAACGTCGTCCCCATAGCGTCGTGGAATTTCTTCCAGAATTTAGATGTAAACCGGGTGTCACGATAAGACACAATGGACAACGGCACACCATGACGAGTTACAATCTCCTTGATGAATAGGTCAGCCAGCCCCTCGGATGAATATGTCTCGCGGATCGATAAGAAGTAACCACTCTTCGTCAGACGGTCCACGATCACCCATATGGCATCGTACCCTTTTCGGAGTACGTGGCAGCTTTGTAATGAAATCCATGGTGATGTGCTCCCACTTTCATTCCGGCATATCCAAAGGTTGGATCTTCTGATACGGCTTTTGATGCTCCGCCTTCACTTGCAAACAAGTAAGGCACTTGCACACATACTCCACCACGTCACGCTTCATACCCGGCCACCAATAATCTTTCTTCATGTCTTGGCACATCTTTGTGGCACCAGGATGAATGGAGTATCGAGTCTTGTGAGCTTCATCCATTATCTTCACTCGTAGATTGCCAAAACGAGGAATCCACACACGACGAAATCGGGTTCTAACACCGAGCGTGTTTTCACCCAATTCCCCAACCAGACCTCTCATTCATTCAGAGTTTAGATGATCTTCTTTTAAGGCCTCATCCTGAAACTCCTTGACTTGCTTCATCACATCACAGGTCATGATCAGCTGATATGCTTTCACCCGAATCGGCTTGGGTCTCTCCTTCCGGCTAAGGGCATCCGCCACCATATTGGCCTTGCTCGGATGGTAATGGATCTCACAATCATAATCCTTTATGAGCTCCAATCATCTTCTCTGTCTCATGTTCAAATCCTTCTGCTCGAAGAAGTACATCAAGCCCTTGTGGTCAGCGAAAATGGTGCACTTCGTACATAAAGGTAGTGTCTCCAAATCTTTAATGCAAAGACCACGACTGTTAGCTCCAAGTCATGAGTAGGATATTGGCCTCATAAACCTTCAACTGTCAGGATGCATAGGATATAACCTTCCCTCTCTGCATTACGCACCCCAACCTCGAGTAGGAAGCATCTGAATAAACCACCAGATCTTCACTTCCATCGGGTAATGACAGAACAGGAGCTTGAGTCAATCTCGCCTTCAATTCTTCGAATGCTTTCTCTTGAGTTTGACCCCATGCGAACCTCACATCTTTTCGGGTCAACTTAGTTAGTGGAGAAGCGATCTTGGAAAAGTCTTGAATGAATCTTCTATAGTAGCCCGCCACACCCAAGAAGTTACGAATCTCGGATGGCGTCTTTGGTGACTTCCATTTCATAACCACCTCCACCTTTGCTGGGTCCACCATAATCCCGTTGGGATTCACCACATGACCCAAGAATTGGACCTCACGCAACCAAAATGCGCACTTGGAGAATTTGGCGTACAGCTTCTCCTTTCTCAACATCTCTAGAACCTCCTATATGTGCCCGACATGCTCAATCTTGCTCTTCGAATAAATCAGGTTATCATCAATGAACACAATCATTGATTTATCCAGCATCAGCCGACACACTCGATTCATCAGATCCATAAAAGCAGCTGGCGCATTGGTCAAACCGAAGGACATGACAAGGAACTCGTAGTGACCGTAGCGCGTGCGAAAAGCTGTTTTAGGGATATCTGACTCCTTCACTTTAAGCTGATGATAACCAGATCGAAGGTCTATCCTTAAAAACCAACTGGCACCCTGAAGCTGATCGAACAAATCGTCTATTCTCAGTAAGGGGTAGCGGTTCTTCACTGTTAACTTATTCAGCTCACGGTAGTCAATACAAATCCTCATACTACCGTCTTTCTTCTTCACAAACAAGACCGGAGCACCCCAAGGGGAGATACTCGGTCTTATGAACCCCTTATCAAGTAGCTCTTGCAACTGCTCCATCAATTCTTTCATCTATGTCGGAGCCAAACGGTACGGTGCCTTGGCAACAGGTATCGGATCAATCTGGAACTCGATCTCACGGTCAGGTGGCACTCCTATAAGTCTTCTGGGAATACGTCTGGAAAGTCACACATAACGGGTACATCGGATAGTTATGGTGCTGGCGTATCCACATACTTTATATAGGCCAAGTAGGCACTACATCCACGTTTCATACACTTTCCTGCCACCGCCATTGAAATTATGTTCGGAATCGTAGTAACCGATCACCATAAACCGTCACTGAACTACCATCAGGCGTTGTCAAACGAATCAATTCTTATGGCACACAATGTTCGCCTCGAAATCCGCAAACCAATCCATCCCATGAACCAAATCAAAACCACCTAAGGTCATCACGAACGGTCTAACAGGAAACCTATGGCAGTTTCTACATCGAAGGGCGCATCAATACATCTACTACTAACAGGCAACTTAGCACGGAAAGCCAGCATATATAAAACTTTTACTGGCACACGAATCAAATAACATAGAAGCTAAAGTTTGGTTCACCAGAAACGTAATAGACACAACATCAGGGTCTGTCCTAGCCTCCTCCTGTGTCATAGTGAATGCCCTGGTGCTCGCCCTTGGTCCTTCACCTCCCATTTTCTTCGCCCCGAAACCCTCGGCCCTTGGCTTCTTACAATCCCTACTCATATGACCTCTTCACCACAATTAAAGCACCAGGCCATACGACAATCCCTGGCCATATGCCCCGCCTTCCCAATTAAAGCACAAGTTTGACCCAAACCTACATTCCCCACTATGCTCTCTCCCACACCTACCACACTTCTTTGTCTCGCACACGACGTGACACACAGCGGTCATCCACCCTTACCTTCTTTTTACCCGCCGAGGCATCACCCCGACCAAACCTCTTCCCATTCCAGCTTTTATCACTTCCACCCTTCCAACTACCTTTAGTCACCACCACCACACACCTTTCATCATATAACCTTCTTACCAAATCCACCACCGACCTAAATGTGTTTGGTCCGGCGACAATCATGTGCCTGCGAATATCTGCTGGCAGTCCCTGAATGTACCTCTTGATCTTCCGAGATAGAGGTGTCACCTGATCCGGCACCAGACGTGCCATCTCATTAATTTTGGTGGTGTACTGTTGGGTGTCATCGTTCCCGCCTCAAGTTGCAGAAACTCCCTCTCGACCTTGTCCATTTCCCGGTGTGGACAAAACTCCTCGATCACCAACTTCTTCAACTCCGACCATCTCATTCTCCCGATCGCCCGACTACCCTCAGCTTGGACTATATTGTCACACCAGCATAGAGCCGAGTCCACAAAAGAGTGGGTAGCGAACTTAACTTTCTGGTCTTCTCGGCACTCGCTGATATCCAGTACAACCTCCATTTCCCTCACCCACCGGTGAGCAGTAGCAGCAGTGTCGTTACCATCAAAAATAGGGGCTTGCATCTCATAAACACCCCGTAGTTACAGCCTCGTATCGTCTCCTGCACAGGCTCTGCTTCTTCTTCTTCTTCGTCGTCAGACGGAACCGTCTTAGTCTTTGGCTGTCTTCTTTCGCCCATAGGTCTACTCCTTTTCCTTCTCTCCCCTTCTCTAACTGCCTTTATCACTTCGGTCACCACAAACGGTAGGATCGTCTGCATGACTTGATGCACTTCTTCCACAACTGCCTCCTTCACTGAGGATCTCAGGTTAGCACTCTCATCTCTACCCTCCGGATGAGGGGTTTCTGGTTCTTCATGAACCACCTTTTCGGCCCTAGGCCTTTCCCTCGTAACCCGTGGTTCAGCACCACGTCCGCCACCACGTGACGCTTTAGATGATCTACCACCAGCCATCCTTTTACTCACACTGAAAGATTTAAACACTAATATAGTCATTCAAGGAAATGACTTAGTTTATGGCAAGTATAGTAAGTCCCTAATTGTAGTGGCCAATTGCGATTAGCCACTTACTTTACTCTTCACACCCCAAGCATTATGTGTCCTAACTACACCAGCATTTAAATCTACATACAACACATAACCACATATCATGCGCACATAAAACCAGTTATCTTTACGAAAATACCTCATGGCACGCAGCTACTCAGATTGGCATCCCATTCCCTTCCGTCCCATTCTTAGTTTAGGTTAAGGTTTATTTTGAAAATCTACCATTCACTTAAACTTTGGCTCTGTTACCAACTTGTAAGGCCCCGTTCCCGGGACGCTTACAGCTCGTAATTCATCGCACATAAAACATATACTTTGCATTTAATAATCAAAACATTGCAGCGGAAACTTAAAACAAATGGCATTTCATCTCATCTTAAAAACTTATTCAAAATAATGCATCGTTTGTCGGTTACAAAATTTTATTGTTGTATTACATCACAAAAGCTTTAAATTAATGGATGCCATCCAAAAGAGCTGAGCAGCTGCCTCGTGCCATCCACAGCAACCTTACCTGCCAACTGGAAAATGCATAAAAGTCAGCGTTGCTGAGTGAGTTCTAGTTTTATAGCCAAACATACTTTTCTTTCATTAAAACCCTTCATGTCAAGTGTATGTGATCATACATCATACGTACATACAGATAATATCATTGTTATCTTCGTCATTCTTTCGTTCATACTTTCATTCATCATTTTATTACTTTCATCATCACCATGAACTTTACCCTTCATGCTTGTGATACTGTGCCTAAGCCTATAAAAGACCTTCATCGGTGGTGCCCAGCACCAAGTGGTCACAGTACCTAAGGTACAATTCAGGTATACCATGTCATATGCAATGCCCTTTATGCTCGTGATACTGGACCTAAGCCTTTAAAAGACCTTCATCGGTGGTGCCCAGCACCAGGTGATCGCAATACTTAAGACACGCGATAATGGTTCATCCATATGGTCAATCATTAAGAAAGACCCCGATGTGCATCCTCCCGGGGTAGTGAACCCGCACACCGTTGGGCTAACACCTTTCAATGGTGTGTCCTGACATACAGTGCTTGCAAGACTTTCTTACATTCATCATTAATGCATGCATTCATCATCATTTTCCACTTTCATTATCTTTCACTTTACGTTACATAATACTTCATTCATTCATTCATAACACGTAAAGCCACAGGAAAGATAATCATACATCATCACAAGGAACATAAATATATCATTCATAGATCATCATGCAGGGCATCATACATACATAACATACATCATGCATAACCATGCAACATCATCATCATCATCATGCATAAGCACACATCATTGTGTGCCAATCATACCATCTATGACCCCATAAGACAACATTCATAACTCCTAGGAATCTCCTAGGTCAAAGCCTGCATTACCTCATTTCTCAAAAAGTTAGAATTTTTCTAAGTGTTTATCCGCATTTCCTACAGTTCGTCTACATTTACTATAGTTCATCCTCATTGACTCACTTCTTCCGCATTGACTTACTTTAGTCATCTGCATTTCCATACTTAGTCAAATGCTCATCCGCATTGACTTACTTGCTCATCCGCATTTCCATACTTAGTCAAATGCTCATCCGCATTGACATACTTGCTCATCCGCATTTCCAGCACTTAGTCAAATGCTCATCCCCATTGACTCACTTGCTCATCCGCATTTGTAGCACCTAGTCAAATGCTCATCCGCATTGACTTACTTGCTCATCCGCATTTCCATACTTAGTCAAATGCTCATCCGCATTGACTTACTTGCTCATCTGCATTTACTTCCACACACTTAGGCAGATTTAGAAACTCATCAAGCGGATCTAAAACATCATTTTCAATTTCCATACATCATTCATCATGTTCTAAGCTTAATTCCTACCCTCTAAGCCTTAGAAACACAATCATACATCATCAAGTATGAACATAGTCACACATCACATCATAACATCATCATACACACATTCAGGCATATGGGTCTGAAACCCAGCTATATAATAACATACGTTCATGCATTGCCAGCCCAAAATCAGTTAAAACCAGTAAAATAGGGGTCCTAGAACTCACCTTTGCAGCTTTTGAGTATGGCTTCCTCCAAACTCGTTTGCAAATTGAACTCAACTGCTAGAAACCCACTAAAAACATACCCCAGACACATACAAACACACAAAAGCGTAAACCCGAGGATAAGACCAGTCAAGAACACCATAAAAGCATGAATTCTTACCTTCAATTCGAACTCTTTCTTGTTCTTTCTTCAAAACCGAGAACTTGCTGCTCTTTCTCTCTCTAAAAAAACGAATATCAGAGGTGCATGTGACATATGGGTGGCCATACCACCTTTTACACCCACTTTTCAAATATTTTGTCCTTTTGGACACTTTTTGTCCCTAGACTTGGGTTTTATTTCTTTTCCTTCTCTTCTTTCACTTTATTCATTCTTTTCTTTGACTTTAAAATAACCGGGTGTTACATGATTTCCCACAAGAACTTATGCTTAAAGCAGAACAACATGCTGGGTCCTTACTTCAACTGAATAAGTATCACACTCTCCTCCACCATCACCTATTCATCATCAAATACGATCACCTCCGACTGAACACACATTACCAATCTTTGCTAACCAAACCTAAGCATCATTAAACACTGGTGCTACTAAACTAGTGTCACAAGCCAGTACCCAGCCCCTATCAATTTCCCAATCCCAATCATCAATCAACACAAATACCGCAGAACCCTGGTCACCTACTTTTAATCTACAATCACCTTAAGAAGAACCACTTCAAAATCCAATTTCCCTAGTTGTTGAATCCAATTCAAGCACTACAAGCTTTGCACCAACAGAAGTTATCAGCCTTGAAGAAGATGAAGCGCAAAAAGAGAAAATAGAAGAAGTGTGTGTAACACCCTGAATAAAGTTGAAACGAGCCAATTAATAATAATGAGCTTAGCTGATATTGTTTAAAGTAAATAAGCGGGTAATGGATATGGACCAAGTAGACCTCCCGGGTTATGTGTTTGGCGAGTTTAAGGTCTTGAGAATGCCTGATATATATATAAATGAATCAGTTTGAGCAACTCTCATTTGCAACTCAACACCCCAATTCTAGATAGAGAGCATAGAGAGAGAAAGTGGAGAGAATTGAAGATTTAAGGCTCGGTTGATCACGGGATTGAAGATCGGTGTTCAAGGGCATAGAAACAACAAGAGAACGAAAAGAATCCAGGTAAGAAACATCATTTAATCGTTCCTTTTGATGTAAACCCAGATTCTAGGGCTTGGGGTTTTTGACTTATTTGCAGGTTGTGTAGGGCAACACTAGCATTGAAAGCTTTATTGAGAAGCTACTCATCAAGTCCAAGTGAGTTCTACATCCCCTATTTAAAGGTTTTAAACTAGTTGGGGCTGGAAATGCATACTAAAGAAAACGATTTAAATGACTAAGATTTTAAGAGGTTTTAAGATGAAGATAAATTTTTCACGCTGACCTGGCAGGGTGACCCCAGCTAGGGACATTGCTCCTTGGACCCCACTAGGGCCTACTACCCCTAGGACCCTGCTGTCAAGGGCTGGCGCCCCCGAACCCCCGTTGTCCTGTGGAGGATCAGTTATCTTTTATGAGGACTAATGCTTGTTGTGCATATGTTATGTAAGTGAATGTGCAATGCACGATGTATATGAAGATGTGTGATGGTATATGTATGTATGATGATTCGTGATGCTATGCTTATGTATGATATGTTTTCTTATGTTTCTTATTATGTATTATGATGTGACTTCATGTGGTGTGATTATGATAATGAACGAAAAGTATTATCTTAACGAAGTTGGAGATTTTAGATAATGAAAGTGGAACATAATGTAAAAATGAAAAGTCTTGCAAGCAAATGCAAGGAGGTTCACAACTCATTGAGAGTTGTTAGTTCAACTGTGTTTATAGTGTGTTATCTTGGCTAACCCTTAAGGGTTTACACATAGGGGGAGTTAGTCTATGTGACTACTCCATACGTGCAATACGTGCGATATGTGGGATATGGGGTCCATGTTGCTTAACCCTAGATGATATAGCTTTGTGCTCAAGAGGGTGGTTAAGTACATGACGAGACCTAGATATAAGTGAAAAGATAATAAATGTATGAAAAGTGCAATAAGTGTGAAATGTGCAAAATGTACGAAACAAACGATGATAAAGATAATAATTATTACCTAGATTTACATATGATGTGTGATCACGTGGGATAGTAAAGAAAATGTTCTAACAAATGAAAGATAATATAATGTTTCGTAAAACTAGAACTCACTCAGCAACGCTGACTTTTGTGTGTTTCCAGTGGGTAGGTAATTGTTGCTGAGGATGGCACGGGGCGACTACTTAGCTCGTTTTGGATGACATTCTTTTGTATAATGTTTTGGCATTATAATGCAAACAAACAAGAGTTTGTAATGAATGTTGTATTATTTTGCAAAAGCGATTATTATTATAATGAAATGAATTAATGTTTTAAATGTTTCCACTGCAATGTTTTATTGAAGTTAATGTAAATATATGTTTTATGTGTGATGATTGACCACCTGTGAGCGTCCCGGGAACGGAGCCTTACAAGTTGGTATTAGAGCCAAAGTTTAAGTGAAATGGGTAAACTTTTCAAAAGAATCCTAAACTAAAACTATGAATGGGACAAAATGGAAGGGATGCATGTCAGAGTAGCTGCGTGCCATTAAGTATTTTCCTAATGTTAACCAGTATTACGTGCGCATGTTATGTAGTTTATGTGCCTTTAGTAGATTTAGATACTCATGTAGTCAGGATAGGAAATGCTTGGGGTATGAAGAGTAAAGTAAGTGGCTAATCATAACTGTCCACTATAATTAGGCACTTACTATACTTGACAAAAACTAAGCTATTACCTTGAATGACCATGTTGGTGTTTGAATCTTATAGCGTGCTTAGAAGATGGCTGGCAGTAGATCTCTTAAGGTTCTTGTGGTGGAGATCGTGGTGGATGTGGTGCTAAACCACAAGTCCTAAGAGGAAGGACTAGGGCTAAAGAGGTGGCTCACGAAGTGCCCGAGACCCATCATCCAGAGGACATAAATGAGAGTGCTAACTTGACAGCCTCAGTAAAGGAGGCGGTAGTGGAAGAGGATCAGGTCATGCAGACGATCCTGCCATTTGTGGTGACCGAAGTAATTAAGGGGGTCAAACATCTGCTTCAAGTGCTGGATGCCTGGTCATATGGCTAGAGATTATGGAGTTATAAGGTGCTATAACTGTCAAGACAACGGCCATCTGAGCAGGGATTGCAAGAAGTCGAGGTTGGAGAGTTCCAGGGTAGGGAAGAAGACCGGAACTGAAGGGCAGAAGGCAAGTGCCCGAGCTTTCACGATGACTCGGGAGGAGGCTAGGATGGACCACGAAATGGTGTCAGGTATGTTTCTAGTAAACCAACCTCTTGCATCTGTGTTATTTGATTCCAGTGCTAGTAGTGTTGGGTTTGTTGAACCAAAACATTGTAGTTTAACCATTTTAAACTATGAAAACACAGCGGATTAATACCCTAATATTAACATTAGTATCTGAGAAATTAAGGCTTATAACTTATCATCAACAAACCCAAGAACATAGGATCATTTATATGTGTTTGAGCTAGCTATCAACTACAAATAACAACCAAATATGACATACAAACTACCTTTAGCAAGCTGCTGAAAACGTGATGAAGGAGGAAGAATATGAGCTTCTTGAATGACCAAAAAACCAAGGGTAGGTGTTCTCAAGCATTCATACCCACAAGCATCAAGCAAAGACCACTCTTCCTAGGATTTGTGCACCAAAATCGGGTCAAGAAGGCTGCTGGAGCCTTGTTCCAGCCGTGAACAATCAAGAAGGGTCCTGGACCCTTTTCAGCCTTGAACTCTTTCTTCCATAAGAAGAGTTGTTGTTCTTGTGACCCTTTTGCATATGAGAGAGAGAGAGAGCTGGATAGAAAGTGTATGTGTGTGTTCTAGGAGTTTTTTGTCTTCAAGACCACCAAAGAAAACCAAAGGGGAGAACCCCTTCTATGGGGTGGCCGAACCCTATTTTTGGGTTTTAAGTTTCCTCCCAAAAGTCCCTTTTAAAGTGTATGTGTGGATCATTACGTACTAACCACATCAATATTCTAAGTGTCTTGGGCACTCAGAATCCTACAATCTCCCACTTGCACAAGATTCATAGAAGATTGATGCAAGCAGTAAATACCGCCTAACAACGGTTTACTACCCTTAATACGCATGACTGAAAGCCATTCAATAACATCATCCCCTTCAGGTATCCAACTTGAAATGATTTAGGTGAATAAATCATTTATCCTTTTGTTACAGATGTCATGTTAAATCCAAGGACATAGAATGATCATTCTTTGTTGATTTAACTTAATTAGGCCTTAGACATCTTGCTCTCAACGAATAAGAGGAACAAATTCCATCTTGACTACATACGTTTTTCACAATCACCTCGTATCACACCTGAACATACCCTTATGTACTGCCCATTATTTCAGAGCAGTGAAGGACTAGCTCAAGGTATAACATTTGGTGAATATCAAAACCCAATATGTATCTCAGGTCGGAGGATACCAAATGATATTCGCCTTACTCAATTAACTTATGATCAATCTAGAAGATTCCATGTAGTAAAAATTGAGATGCGGGTCAGTCCAATATTTGTATCTCACAAATATCTATGAACCTTGGCAGCAACTAATTGCTCTATATTCATTCCTTATGAATTTCCACCAATCCATGTTCATAATAGTCTTACGTTCATATTTTTTTCCACAAACATGACTGACTACGGACATTTAGAACAATAAACATATTCATGGATGTATACATGCTAAAATGAATATAACTCAAAATATCACAAGTATATAAAGAGTTAAACATTACATTGTTTAAAACTTTTAATACTAAACAGATTGATTCACCATTCACACCTACATCACCACACCATTCACACCTACATCACCACCACCATCATCTATATCGCCACCAATCTTCACCACTGCCACCACCATCACTAGCCATCCTACAGCACCATCCTCTTTCTCTCCATCTCCATCAGGATCACCTCTACCTCCTAGTGGGGTAGAGGAACAACTCTTGCCACTTAACCATATGGTGTTGAGCTGTTAGGGGCAGACGGAGAGAAGACTGCTCAGCTGTGACAACTTGTAGATCTTACTGCTGCCCAAGCTCAGCAGATATCTCAGCAGGCACAACAGATGGAGAATCAACGTGCAGAGTTCCCAACTCCGAGAGCAAAATGTTCTATCAGCAAAGAAGATTGAGGAGTTGGAGACTATAACAAGACCATCATGCTACACCTAAAAGGATCCAAGGAAGAACCACTTAAGATCAAGGAGGGACATGGGGATGATAGTGATGATGATAGTGATGATAAAGATAATGATGGTGATGATGATACTGATGCTACTAGTGATGTTGGAGATGATGTTAGAGATGATGATCATGATGACTCACTGCTGCGGGTGCCACATCTGTCAGTGAAAGGAGGACCAAACGAGCACAAGATCAAGGTGCCTCCACATCAGCCCCGCCAGCAGCAGAAGAGCCGATGCTTGAGGACAAGAGTAATGCTTTGACGTCTTATTGTTATATAAAATCACTTGTATTTGGATCATGAGTAAAATTAATGAAATGAATGTTTATATGTAATGTAAATGATTATGCCTTGATTATTAGCTAATGATTGCTATGTTGAATGTCTAAATCAAGCAGATCCTGATTCCCAAAGAGATGAATATGACATTGCTCCCCTCCAACAGGTCAAGACTCAACTAACATTGATTCTTGATCTGCAGGGTATTGTCAGGAGATCTGTAATGTATACTCCTGAAGAAGGAGAAATCATTCACAATCTCACTAACGAGCATATAGCCGAAATGTTCCAACTAAACGCTGATGAGATTGTGAAAGATGCACCAACTATGCAAACAGAAAGTGAGATAAGCTTCAGGATGTAGAGGAGATTGAGATAGAAGATGTCACGGCTCAACACTATCCTGAGTACACTGACAAGGAGGGAACTGCTATTCCCAATCTAGGAGACACTCTGTCAGTGACACTTTTGCAACTATGGACAGGATGGAGAAAAGAGAGTCAGAAAAGGACAAAGAGAAGGCCCAAGCCTCAGACGCCAAAGTAAACATAAAAAGGCTGAATGGGCAGCATGTTTTGAAGAGATAAGAGCCCAACGTAGCGCTACAACGTCTACTGTCTACACCAAACTGTATCTGGTTAAGAAACATCAAAAGGTGGAAGGCAGGATCATAGCGTGGGCACATTTTGCAGACCTCAATGTTTACGCAGTTAAACGTGAGAAGGGAATAGAGTACTTCAGATTTCCACATGATCTGAAGACTCTTCTAGGTTTTGAGCTCAACTAGTTAGCTAGGTTAAACTTGCTATATGCTGACCCTCGTAAGATGTCAGGGTAGTTTGAAGCTGCTCTAAAGAGGGAGTACCACACCAGATGGGTCAACTTCAAACCTCAACATTCAATAAGGCACATCAGAAGATCTGAGGTTGATGCCATAATTGGTAAACCTAGAGTGGTGCTGAAGTGTAGTCCAGCACGCATAATGTCTAAGATCCCACTACGTGAGATGCCACATGACTTCACTCCACACTTCAAATGGTGGTACTATGATTGGAGAACGGGAGAGGCCATGATAGTCTTGAACAGGAATGGCATAATGGAAACCATAAGGGTGCTTGACCCGATGTGGCTCACCAACTTGTCTACACAAGATTTATACTTTATACAAGTGGCCACTGTTCTACGACCCTCAGGATATTTTACAAGCTTTACAGTTCCAAAAGGTGATAAGACTCTGTTTTGTTTTTGAGATAAACAACAGGAGTTTCCAAAGAAGCTAAGTATAAAAAGTTTAAGGAAATAATGAAAGATGTTACACAATAGATAGATCTAAGTCCAAGGGGGAATTTGTTGATACATATATGTACCTAGATCCTGATCTGAATGTAATATGTCTTACACTTATATAACTATTGGGTACTTAATAAAATACAAATGTTTGGTTATGTTTATAATGTTTAATATTTCATTAATGAGTTGTTTAACGCATATTGACTTAATTATGTAGGTTTGTGGTTGTTTGAATTAATATAAATAATGTTATGACAATTAATACATTTAAACTTAATAACATGAAGTCATCATACGAATGGCCCATGATAATGGACCATACGCATCAACAACTTCATACGAGTGACTCAGTCACACGACTGAACCAGGAGACTGGATCAGTCGTATGACTATAACATGAGATTGGCTTAGTCACACGACTAAATACTCAGTCGTGCGAGTGGATCAACGACATGTCTCAATTGCATGCCCGAATGACCAACCCTAACCTATAAATACCACCTAATTTGTGGAAAAACGTAAGGATTGAATCCACTTCGACTCCAGACGTACCCTAGCCGTCCAGAAGCCTCCAAGTTCATACTCCAAGTCATAGAACGCTATATATTGATTCTCAATCGATTCTTGACGTTAGTTTCAATACATTATTATTTCTATGTGCGTTCTCACTGATTGGATCGCTAATCAAATAGGATTCTGCACTATTTGGTTTGGTTTAATACGTTAATCAGTTGGTGTTTGGTCAAATACCAGATCCTAACACCTATTGTGTCGGCTTCGCTTATAGGATTCTCATTGCCTGATGATTCAACAACCGTTCCTTCTTTAACAAACCTGACAGGAACAAACAAAGGAATGTTACTGTTTTGAATTTGTGAAGAAAGTTGGAGAAGCAACTGATATTGGTTTTGGAGCATCAGAGGTGGAATCTTCAGAAATCTTCTTATCAGGCTCCTACCTAAGGAATCCCAAACCTACAAGAGAATCCTACACATCTTTAACCTCTTTAAGATTAACGTTGCTTAATCCTGCATTTAACTATAGTTTAAGCAGCTTTAATCAAATCATTAGATGGTTGAGGTTGAGGCATAGGATAGTAACAATGAGTGCTACGAGGAGGATATACGTATGGATTTTCACCATAACGCACTCCCGTTTTAATCCTAGCTCCCCTTTGTTTACACAGTAGCTCTTCCTGTTTCATCCGGATATGGTCCATCCATCAAGCTTTGTTTTAAGCTTGCTTGTTTCAAATTTAGCCAAGTGACTCTTTCGTTTAAAAGATTAATTTCAACATTTCTTTCAAGAAGAGTTCATTTTAAATGATCATTTTCTTTTAAAGCTTCATTTAATTTTATAAAATACTTGGCTTCATTCTTTTTAGGTTCTGCGTTTATGGTGGTTAATTCTTTTTGGTTATCTAAAGGTAATCTATTAGCTTTATACACACCAAATAAACAAATTTTGCAAGCAGAAGAACACATATCCTGAACTATCTCGTATGGAAGATCCAAGATAACTCTTTTAGCAGTAAGAGCCTTCTCGCAGTTACAATCTCTGGTATTTTGCTTCCATTCCTCTTCCTTATCAGCATTACAAACTACATCATTCAACTTAGCTCCACCTTTACCCATTGATGTCTGCTTAAGCTCCTCTTGTACCTCTTTAGTTCCAGGTTTAGGTAAACTGTCGGAATTGGTGCTAGAATCTGATCTCTCTTCTGGTTCTCTGTGGAGTTTGAAGTGACCATTGGAGTTAGATATGTCGCGTCATAAAACTCATGACGTTTGGTATCCAACTCCATTTCATTCATTTTTTTGATCACCTCCATTACTTTGTAATCACGAAAACTTCTATCTCGTTTAATGGACTTGCCGTGTGAGCTCCATTCTGATGGGAGAGAATCAATCAATCTTAGAACTTGTTCATGATTTCCCAATTGGGCATCAAACTTCTTCAGATTGTTTTCCACCAACAGAAAACGATCAAGAAAATCGAACATCCTTTCATTTTTAAAGCTGCAAAATTATCAAACCGAAATTGTGCAATTGTGAGATTATCACATTCGAAGGATTTAAATAGTTCTACAAAAGCCATTTTTTAGCTTATTGCAATTAACCCCCAAAAATTTTTTTCCAAAAATTGTAAAATAATTCTCCCCCGGGAAAAATATATTCTTAAATGTCACGCTAGACAATCTTAGTAACTGGGGTCAACTAATCGACAAAAATTTCTTTATCGGGATGAACTCAATTAATCCCAACTCGGGGAAAAAAATCATCTTTAACATTCAAATTTCGCTGAAGAAATGATAGTTTCGCAGAAATTATAGTTTCGCAGAGCCGACGGTAGGTTCGCTGGAAATTTCGGCAGCAGTTTCGCTAGCCAAATGCCTAAAACAACTTAGTTTCATCGACAAGTTTGCACGAAACAAGCTTGAACTTTCTTTCAATGATACTTTCGGTAGCAATTTCACTTGTAATCACCCACAAGCACTATTGAACTTTCGATCAGTGAAACTAGTTTCGTAGAGATGTTGAAATGAACTTCAAAGTGTAAAACACTTGTAGTTTCGCTGAAAGAATAGGCAGTTCCGCTGGATAAATCTATAATTTGCTGGACGAAGCTAAAAAGCTTTTTCAACACAAAATCAATGTGAAATCATAAAGAACTTAATGGATTTGAGATTTGATGATTAGTAGAGCTTCCCCAACCAAAAACAAACAAAATTCAAGCAAATTCCATATCAAGTACACTCGAATTTGATCTAAAATTGATGAAAACTTGATATTGAGCAAAAACACCCAAAACCTCAACTTCTCTTTCTAAAAATCTTCAAATCTTCAATGAATTTGATCCAAAATGGCTCTGATACCAAATTGTAAATCCAGGATGAACACAATTGAATCAAATCATAAAGATCATAGATCAAAATATGATAATCACAATTAAAACCCCTTTGATCTTCAATTAGATTGCAAAATAGTTTACAAGTAATCCCATAATCTATTGGTCATTCAACCCTTCAACACTAATGACAATTAACCTATTTATAGTCTAAATTATTATTCCCTAATTGCACTTAACCCCCTAGAGTTAGATTAATTAATGGAAATTATTTTAGGACCTAGTATTTGAACAAAATACCGAATGATTAACGTGTAACCAAACCAAATAGTGCGGAATCCTATTTGATTGGTGATCCAATCAGTGAGAACACATGTAGAATCAATAAAGTATTGAATCCTATTTGATTGGTGATCCAATCAGTGAGAACGCATGTAGAATCAATAAAGTATTGAATCAAACGTTAAGAACGATTAGGAATCGATCTACTGCGTTCTATGAACTTGGAGTATCAACTTGGAGGTTTCTGGACGGCTAGGGTACGTCTGGAATCGAAATAGAATTAATGCATACGTTTTTCCACGAATTGGGTTGTATTTATAGGTTAGTCTTGTTCATTCGTGCGACTGAACCATTAGTATGGTTCGGTCGTGCGATTGAACCATGCGGTTGATTCATCCGCACGACTGAGTGTTCAGTCGTGCGACTGAGCCAATCTTATGTTACAATCATACGAATAATCCAGTCTCCTGGTTCAGTCGTGCGACTGAGTCATTCGTATGAAGTTATTCATGCGTATGATCCATTCGCATGGGCCATTCGTATGAGAACTTCATTTTGTTAAGTTTGAATGTATTAATTAATATAACATTATGTGTAACAATTCTAACAACCACAAACCTAATTAACCAATTCAACGTCGACTCGTTAATGAAATATTAAACATTATAAATAACAACAACCAATATCATTTCATTAATCATTCCAAACATTATATCAGAATCAGACAAACAAGATCTATTACATTTATATCATGATCTAGGAACATAGATGTATCAACAACTCCCCCTTGGACCTAGATCTCTCTAATGTCTCGTTGTCTTCATTACCTCCTCATACTTCTTGTACTTATCCTCTTTTGTGACTCCTGCCTGAATCTCAAATGCAAAACAGAGTCTTATGACATTCTGGAATGGAGGGCTTGTACTATATCCTACGTATCATAGAACAATGGCCACTTGTTAGAGAGTGTAGACATCATTAGCTGACAAGTTGGTAAGCCACATTGGGTCAAATACCCTAAGAGTTATTTGGCCCTCTTTGTTTACGACTATGACCGCTTCTCCTGTCCTCCAATCGTAGTACCACCACTTAAAGTGTGGAGTGAAGTCCTGTGGCATTTTCCTGAGTGGGATTCTTGACATCGTGCGCGAAGGACTCCACTTCAACACTATCTTTGGCTTTCCAGTAATGGCATTAACTTCAGACCTTCTGATGTACCTTGTAGGCTGTTGGGGTCTGAAGTTAACCCACCTGTGTGTGGTACTCCTTCCTTAGGGCAGCCTCAAACCAGCCTGACATCTTTCGGGTCAGCATACAACAACTTTAGTTTGGCCAACTGGTTGAGCTCAAAACCTGGTAGAGTCTTTAGATCATGTGGAAATCTAAAGTACTCTATGCCCTTCTCCCTCTTAACGGCATAAACATTAAGGTCCTCAAAATACGCCCATGCTAAATCTGCCTGACACCTTATGATGTTTCTTGACTCTGTAGAGTTTGGTGTAGGCGTCCTGTCTAGGTGCAACATGTTGGGCTCTAACTTCTTCAAAACAGGAAGCCCATTCAGCCTTTCGGATATCAACATCATCATTTGAGGCTTGGCCGATCCCTCTTTCTTCTCTGACTCCTGCTCCATTTTGTAACACCTCAAACGTATCACTGACAAGGGATTCCCAGATTGGGGACCACATTTCCCTCATTGTCAGCATACTGAGGGTAGTGCTCTGCAGTGACATCTTCTATCTCTATTTCATCAACGTCATTAAGCTCTTCGTCACTTGTCGAGTCGCACGTTGGAGCATCCTTTACAATCTCATTGGATTTAGCTTGAAGATCTCAGCTAGTTGCTCATTTGATAGATCGTGAATTATTTCCCCTTCTTCAGGGGTATAACTCACCGACCTTCTGACGATCCCTTGCAGATCAAGAATCATAGTTAGCTGAGTCTTGATCCGCTGAAGGGGAGCAACATCGAACTCATCCCTCTGATAGTTTGGATCTGTTTGATTTAAACATGTAGCACATCAACCATTAGTTAATATTCAAAACAAAAATACATTAATCTTAATATAACCATTAAATACATAAGGTTAAAAACATGATTCAAATACAAAAGTAATCAAATACATAGACATCTAATCATTACTTTTTTCTTGGATCACTGGGTCATCACTTGGTGGAGCAGAGGATGAAGCTTGTTGGTCTTGATTCTTCTTAGACCTCCTTTATTGACCTTGAGCAGAGGTAGATGGAGCTGCATCCCCTCCTTCTTCATCATCATCCTCATTCCTCTCCTCTGTCCTCTTGTCCTCAATCCCCTCATCATCCTCAGTCTCATCATCATCATCTTCATCATCATCATCACCATCATCACCATCTCCCTCTTTAATCTTCAGATGCTCATCTTTAGATCCCTTAAGTTTGAGCATGATGGTCTCTTAGCATTCTCCAACTCCTCAATCTTCTTATCAGAAGTGACTCTACGCTCTTGGAGTTGGGCGATCTCGTGGCTCTGAGCAGCCATTTGCTGGGCCTGCTCCTCGATCAGCCGAGCCTGCTCTGAGATCTGGTGTGACTGTGCAGCAGTGAGTTCTGCAAGCTGTCGGATCTGCGCAGTCTTCTCTTCATCAGCAACTAACAGTTGCATCACCATACGGTTTACCGCTGAAAGCTGGTCCTCTACCCCAAATTGAGGTAGATGAGATCCAATATATGTGCGGAATGAGATGAGGGTCCTGCTTAGTGGCTAGTGGTGGTGGTGGTGGCTGTGGTGAAGATAGGGTTGGGTCTGTGAGATAGTGGAGGTGATATAGGAGTGAAAGATATGGTGGTGGTTGGCATATGTACAGTGGTGGGAGGTGTAGTAGTGGTAGTGGTAGCTGTGGTGGCTGTGGTGGTGGATGGTGTATGTACAGTGGTGGGAGGTGTGGTAGTGGTAGTGGTAGCTGTGGTGGTGGATGGTGTGGCTGTAGAAGTGGTAGTGGTGATGGTAGATGTAGTGGCTATTGTGGAGATGAAAGTGAGTGTTCTCCTCTTCTTCTTCTGGGCGTGGGGCTGAGCCATCCGTTTTTTCCTCGATCCAGTCGTGGTGGATGCTCCCCCTAGAACATGGCTAGCAGACTCAGGAGCATAGCTGGGATCTGCAGTCGTCTCTCCCGAATCCCTGGGGTGTTCACCAACCGCCCGGAGTCCATACTCTGTGGGAACAACCTTGCTTCCCACAGTCCTAGTCAGGGCTCCTCGTCTGACTCTTCTTCCTCCTCACCAGGTATAAAGTCCTGGTGGAACCCGACTGACTTATCTATGTCTCCCATGGGGGCAGATACTGGAGGTATAACATCTGTAGCTGCACCCCTCGGTGGAATGGGCATGTCATCTCTAGCATCCCCACCGTTATCATCATCAGAGTCATCAGTGGGTAGAGCAATCTGCTCAACTTCAAAATCACTGTCGTCGTGACGCCACTTGCGTCTACCTGGCGCCACATATCTTTCATTGGCCAGATGGCCAATCAACCTCTTTACCTGGGGCTTTACCTGCTTGCCCCGATACACTCTCATGCGACCCAAAGTCATGTCATCCATAATCTCTAGGGCAACCGCATCATGTCTCTCCTTAGGAAGTAATGGAAGCTTCTCGTTGAAGATCAGCTGCAGAAATCTAGGGTACATACAAAACCCTCCTTCCCCTTGGCCTCCAGATTCTCCACCAGATACGAGAAGATCATGCTCGAGAAGCTGAAGGAGTGGTTCAGCACCAGTGCCACATAGGCATTCTGAATCTGGTATGACAGGTCATCAAACCCACCCTTCGAGAAGCAACACACTTCAGGATCACATGCGCCAAGTATTTATACTGGGGACACAAGTTGCTCTTGTTGAGCACACCTGAGTTGATGTCCCCAGCGTAATTAATCCTGAGGAAGAAACCTCTTATTGTAAACGGATGTAGTCTGGTGGGGTGATCAGTATCGTCCCCAAAATTAAGTACTCTCTGGATGTCAGCCGCTGTAATCTCAATATCATGACCATGAAGGAGCTCCGTATGCTGTAAGGCTCACGTGAACGATCTACGGAGGCATTCTCCCAGAAAGCCTGATGTAATGACCTGTAAGGAGTACACGGTGTGGATATGGCTTTATGTATCCGAGAGCATCGAAGGAACGCAATAATTTCTGCAAACTCGGCCCCATTCCGAGTCGTATGGTCCAAATGAGCACATATATTGTGCTTTGGATTGATGGACCATCTATCAACCATTTATCTGAAACACAAGACACAGAACCATTAGTAAGTCATACATCAAACTTCAGTTCAAAGTGTATAGTTTAAATTCAATCTGATTCATTCGTACGAATGAATCATGCGACTGAAGTCAGTCAATTGTCCTTTCATGCGACTGAGCTCATTCAGATGAATGAGACATGCGACTTAGTTCAATCTGTTGTCTGAGTCTGCGATTGGTTCAATCGGCCGACTGAATTCATTCGCATGATACATTTGGCGATTGACCCATTCAGCAGCCTCAATCGTGCGATTGGAGTTCACCCAGACGACCAATCGCATGACCCACTGTTCAACCGACTGAGGTTCGAGTCTTGATCAATTCATGAAATTAACCATGGTTTAATGGCTCTTTAGACTTGGAATCTCTTAACTAATGACCTATTAGACTTAGTTTTAACATGTTCCTTAGTTTCAGTTGGTTATTAGGTCATTTACGGTCTGATTCTTGTTTCATTCAAATATCACACAATTAGGGCTTGCTTTCTTCTGATTCCGGTATGATTTCACTGATATATACCTGTATAAATGTCAACGCTAGTCAGAATATCAATAAAGATGTGGAAACAAGGTCTAAAGCAATTCCGGTAGAGTAACGGTACAATGTGCGATTTAGGAGCGATTGAGGGTGATGAGTGGAATGCGATCGACTATGGCCATTTAAATACTGAAGCCAAGTTCAATCGTCCGACTGGCCTCATCCGCTCAGTTCATTTGGGCGACTGTGGCTCAGTCGTGCGATTGGCCCAATCAGTCGCATTCAGCTGTCCGACTGAGTCTCAGTCGGTCGACTGACTCATTGTGCCCTTTCATTCGCACCTTCAGTTAACCGACTGAGTCTCAGTCGGTCAACTGACTCATTGGCACCCTTTCATTCGGTCAAATGGATCATTCTGATAAGCCATTCGAGTGAATGGCTCAATCTCATGTCCAGTCGTGCGAATGGGATCCATTCTCATGGTTGGTCCATACTTATGATCCAGTCATGCGAATGGGTTACACTTATGACCATTTAGCACTTAAACCCTTTTTACCTGTTGATCACCTCAGACATCATCCTTTTAACTTGAAAACCTTTTGATCACCTCAGACGTGATCCTTTTAAACAATTTAGTCACCTTAGACGTGACATTGTTAAACTTTGAAAACACATGTGGCCATCTCAGACATGACCCTTTTAGGTGAGTGAATCCCATACTGATTTTCATTATATAGTCCGACGAACAAACAAACTAAAATGACTACCTAACTAGACCTTAAACTAAATACAAAAATAAAACTTGTTTTTGAATTTTTGTCAGAGATAAATCCTAAGATAGACATCTTCGGGATTTGGTTCCAGAATAGGCAACTTCATTTAGTTTGACCAGACCTGGAACAATTCACTTTTGGAATCATACAGGCAAGTCAAATCATTTGGGACTTGTTATCAAAACCTTTAGATACTCAATTCTTGGTTTTCATCCAGAGTCGTTAGCAAATTTAGGAAATCACACTGGTACTATTAGATTCCCACATTGATTTGAACTTTCAAGGATTGTAGCCACAATGATTGTCAGTATATTTGTCCTCTTAAGTCCATACACAGACTTTAGACACAACCTGGTGATAGTTTTAGGTTTAATTATTTCAACTAACATTTGTGGATCCCACACTTATATGGTAATCAACATTCCTCAGGAGCTTTTGAGCGGTCTACGGTATTTTTACAAGAAAAGACTATTCGTAGAGCTTTCAAAGAGAAGCCAATCCTCAGGTCAGTGCCATCACACAGCAGAGAGGCGGCAAACAACAATGAATTCTAGAATATCTAGGTTATGCTTATCCTCAGGTAGTGCCATCGCACAGCGAGAGGCACACACCTATCTTCTTGTTAGAGCAGCTGCATTTTATTTTGCACAAAATGCACCAACAACATATGTCATTAGCTTGATAGCATTTGTCTTTCATTTTTTTTGTGCTTTGCTCTATTTATGGTCATCCGCACACATTTGTGGTGTTTACATGCTCATTACCCCTTATTGGAATATTGTTGATTGTGTTAACCAGTGATAAGATGGCAGCCCACAGTCAGTTTTTTTAAATGTTACTAGCTGACCTACCCTCCCCCTAAAATTCTAAAATCATACTGGATTTATTATTTTAGGATTTTAACAAACAGCTAAATAACATGAATTTAATTTAAACAGAATAAAATAAATAAAGAAAAAAAAATTGAAAAAGAAAAATATAACTACAATGCATCGGACTACACATGATCATCATCTGGAATAACATCACTTTCTTTTTAACGCCGTTGACCTCTAACAAATATAGAAAACGTGGTTTATCAAAGGCTTTGTATAGAGGTCAGCGCGTTGAAAGTCTATTAATTTTTACCACATCAATTAAGTTCTTTTCAAAACAGTCTCTATGAAATGATATTAATACCGATGTGTTTGGTCTTTGCATGTTGTACCGAATTTTTAGTTACTGCAATTGCAGCAGAGTTGTCAACAAAGATAGGAGTAGAAGAAAACTTTAAACCGTAATCCCTCATTTGCTGTTGAATCCAGATGATTTGTGAACAACAACTTGCAGCAGCAACGTATTCGGCTTCACAGGTTGACAATGCAACCGAGGTCTGCTTCTTATATTGCCAGGTAACTAATCTCCTCCCAAACAATTGACACCCTGCTGATGTAGACTTGTAGTTCATCTTGCAGCCCCCGTAATCCGAGTCACTATACGCCGTGAGCTCAAAGTCATCATCATGAGGATACCACAAACCAAGTGTGGGTGTACCCTCAGATAATGAAATATCCTTTTGACCCCGATCAGATGGTTAACCTTAGGCTTAGCCTGATATCTAGAACATAAACATGTAACATACATGATATCAGGTCTTGAGGCAGTGAGATACATGAGGGATCTAATCATTCCTCAGTACATTGTGGCATCTACCAGATCTCCATTTTCGTCAGGTTCTATATCATGATTTGTAGCAAGTGGAGTTCAGCAGCAGAAGCATTCTCCATGTCAAACCACTGAGAATGTCTCCCACATACTTGGTCTGATGTAGAAAGATCCTATTTGGTGTCTGATCCACATGTAACCCGAGAAAGAATATCATCTTCCCCATAGCACTCATCTCAAACTCTTTCTTCATAACTGCTTCAAACTCTTTGCATAATTCTTCATTCTTTGAACCGAAGATTATGTCATCGACATAGATTTGTACTAGCAGTAGGTCTCCGTCTTTTTCTTTTATGAACAATGTGCAGTCAATGACTACCCTGCGAAAGCTGTGTTTCACAAGATGAGTTGAGAGTTTCTCATACCAGGCCCTAGGAGCTTGATGAAGCCTGTATACGGCCTTGTCGAGTTTGTAAACTCTGTCCTGATGATAAAGATCTTCAAACCCTTCGGGTGACTGACATACACTGTCTCTCGAATTTCCCCATGAAGGAATGCACTCTTCACATCTAATGATAGACTTTAATCTTCATATACGATGCATAGGCAAGGAAGATACGAATGGCTTCCATGCTTGCCACGGGTGCAAACACTTCATTGTAGTCAATCCCCTCGACTTGGCGAAATCCCTGAACAACCAATCGAGCCTTGTTTCTGATAATTATCCCTTGGTCATCCTTCTTGCATTTCAAGACCCATATGGTGCCAATCACCTTAGCACCTTTAGGTTTATCTACCAGAGTCCATACTCCTAACTTCTTGAATTGAAGAAGTTCTTCTTGCATGGCACTCACCCATGCCTCATCATTTAATGCATCACTTACGTATTTTGGCTCAAACTGCGAGACAAAACACCGATAAGAACCATCATGAATGTAACCCTTTTCCATAACAGAGGCATAATCAGCTGAGTACAGCTGATTTCAGGTTTGTACTCCTGATCTGACATCCCCAATGACATTGTCTAAGGGATGATAGAAGTTTAGACGTGATCCTGGAGTAGTAGGAACAGCTACCTCAGAGCCAAGATTATGAACATTTGGTTCTGCATCTGAGGTAGAAGGAGTTTGAGGTTCCGAAGTTGAAGGTGCATCACAGTTAGATGCTTGTAGACTTTCAGGAACTGGAAATTATTGCTCCTGATTGTTCTGGTCATCTTCTTCAGCCTCATCTTCAGAGGAGGAGTCACTGTCGTCGACTACTCCCCCTGACTGAGTAGATGATTCTCCCTGTAAACTCGATGATGTTGAATCACCAGATGGTGTATTTAAGATATCATCCATCATTCGAGTAGCCAACTCATCATCAGAAGGAGAGATACGGATGTTGAAGGACTTAAAGAATCCATCATAGTCGAAAATGTAGGCGAGTCCTTTACCAGTAGTGGTGTGGTATATCTCTGAACATCAACATTACACCACACTTCTACTAGAACCGTTGAGTTATTGTAAACTCTCTATTCGGTATGTTGTATCCTAGGAAGATTCCTTCATCAGCCTTCTCGCTGAATTTACCGTCTTGAGTCTTTTTCAGAAGTGTACACGGTGCGCCAAATGGTTCGAGATACTCCAGATTTGGTTTACGTCGTTGTAGTAGCTCGTAACATGTCTTTCCATGGCGCTTGACTATCAAAACTCTATTCAGTGTATAACATGCATTAGCCACTGCCTCATTCTAGAATTGGATAGGCAATTTCGAGTCTGCCAGCATTGTCCGTGCTGTCTCTATCAAGCTTCTCTTCTTTCTCTCAGCAACACCATTCATCTGAGGCGTGTATGCAGAAGTGAATTGATGCACAATTCCCTTTCCTTGCAGTAAGCCTCCATCCACTGATTCTTGAATTCAGTCCTGTTGTCTGAGCGTACTTGTCTCACTTTCAGCTTGTAGAGAGATTCTAGTGTGGTTACTAACTCCTTGAATGACTCAAATTTTTCTTACTTGGACTTCAGAAACATTACCCAAGAGAATCTTGTGTAGTCATCAGCAACAACAAAACAGTACAAGTCGCCTGCAATGCTCTTTGTACTGACTGGACCAAACAGATCCACATGAAGAAGTTCAAGAGGAAGTTCTATTGAATGAACTTTCTTTTCCTTATGAGACTTCTTCGTCTGTTTGCCTTTCTTGCAAGCTATACAAAAATCAGGAAGTTGGAAATTCTTGACATTAACTCCTCTCACAAGATCCTTCTGGATCAAGTGGTTCATCTTCCGCTGATTGATGTGTCCCATTCTCCTATGCAAGGATATGGAGTCCTTCTCAGTGGCTTTGGATAGAAAGCATTGAACTTCATGATCCATTGTAGAAGCTGTTGAGAGATCCAAAACATAAAGGTCTTTATATCTTGACGCTTTCATCAGAACTTGGTCCTCTAGAATAACGTGGTCTTTCTTAAGGATGTAACACTTCTTGTTGTCGAATATGACTTTAAAAACTTTATCACAGATTTGGGAAATAGAATGTAAGTTGTTTTGAAGTTGCTGGACGTAGTTCACCCTATCAAACTTAACTTTCTGTTCCAACTTCTCCCTGAGCTGTGATATAACCCCCTTGTTTCCAGCAAACAAAACATGCCCTCCTTTTATTTGCTTGACGTTTGATAAAAGAGCTCTGTTTCCTGTCATGTGCCTGGATCTTCCGCTGTCTACAATCCACATGTTGGTTTCAACACTATAGTGAACACCCTGCACATACAAAGTAAAAACATTAGTTTAGGTTAGGAACCCAAGCCTTTACTGGCTTGGGTTTCCCAGAGGCATCACACATCATGAATTCAACCCATTGTCCCTTAGAGGGTGAGGGAAGCTCAGGTTCCTTCTTGTCATCATTATCAGACACAGAGGATGACTTCTCTTTCCATAAGCCAGATTTGTGCAATGCCTGTTTGTGATAAACAGTCGACTGGCTAATGGGTTGAACGTTAGGTTCGCTAGTTCGTCTAGGTGGAGTTAAGGAACTCCTCTTATAAGACCTAGATTTTGAATTCTGAAGTTCAATCTTCTTCCTAGGTGTCTGATAGTAATGACAAAAGGAAGCAATGTGTCCACACTCTCCACAGTTGTAGCATGACCTGCTATCAACTTTATGATTAAACTTTCTTGTGGAGATGTGTGTGAAACCCTGGTAACATTACTTAGTTTTGGTTTTGACTCTGTTCTTTTGATGTTTTCCTATTTAACAAAATTAATTATTTTAACATTTTTAACATCTTTTGTTTTGGTTAACTGGTTTTTGATATGAAGCATCGGAGAGATTAACATTAGCAGTCCTTTTAGATTCAGATTTGACTTTGTTTGTCCCGGACTTATATTAATCTTTTCAAATTCTTTTTCCAGATTAACACAAGGCATTTTACCCTTTGCCTTTGAAGTGTCCACCTTTTGTTTTATTCCAGATTCAATTGATGAACATGTGGATTCTGGATCACTAACCAGAGGAGTAGACACCACATGATCCTTGATGGGGTTGTTATTTACAGGTCTACTCTTAGTGTTCATCAAGGTCTCTGGTGGTGGAGGAACCACTTTATAACCCAAACCCTCCCCGTTGTTTCGTTCTCTCACCAAGTGTTGGACAATGTGTGATGAACTTGTCCAACTGTGCAGTTTTTGCTTTAATGAGTTTACTTCTACTTCTAAAACTTCCTTTTGCTTCTTAGTGTTCTAGGGAGTTAAGATAGTACCTAATGTCATTAGCTTGGTTAAATGCAACTACTTCAGTTTCCCTAAGCAGTTTAGTCAAAAGGTCTATCTTTTCTTTGTAACTATGCTCATTTGTTTTAAAACTCTATTAGCCTCAGTGTACAGTTGCAAATCCTTTACTAAGTTATCATTAAGATCAAATAACCTAGCAAATTTCTCATCTATGCTATCTCTAAAAGCATCACAATCAGAACAAGCATGATTTTTAAACAGTTGGTCAGTGGTACTTACCTGAGAAGGTTCAGTAGGGTTAGCCATCAACGTAGCATCAGATGTCTCTGGTTCTGGTGATCCTTTCTTTGCTGTTGAAATCTCTCTTCAGGCTTGTAGCTGACCTCAGTTGCAGTTGTCTCTTCAATATTGACATCGCTATCTCAACTGCAGTATCTCCCTCACTCGTGGAATCATCATCTAAGTCTTCTACACTGGCAATATTTGATTCCCCTGGAATCCCAAACCGAAAGCTCCAGTCGTGGTCTTCATCATCATGTGCAGTCAAGGCCTTTGGATCCTTGCTTGATGAAGTAGAACAGCTAGCTTGCTTGCCTTGACGAGTGAAGGACGAGAATGGGTTCCCGTTCCCAGTTTTCTTTGGCTTCACACATTCTCTCTTGAAGTGCCTCTTTTTTCCACAGTTAAAGCAGGTCACTTTACTCTTGTCAAAGCCAAATGTGGTATCCTTAGTAGCAACCAAGTTTGTTTGGTCTTTTTCACAAAATTCTTCGCCCTCCGGACAACACTAGCTAGGCCCACATAATATCCATTCTCTCCAGCTCCATTTCATCCACCTGCTCGTAGTCCTCATCTGCCAGATGGCAGTTTACAATCTTCCTAGCAACAAGTCCATCATAAGAATTAACCACTGCTGCCAAAAGATCCATGTGCTCTCTAGCTACTTCCACAGTAATATTTCAGAGGTTCTCAGTCTTCAGTCTAGTAGCATTCGCTTCAGTTCCAATGTAATGGGTACACGAAGACCCGGAAGTTTTTGATCCTGAAGGAGAAGCTTGTGAAGGACCTGATAAGCTAGACACAAATGCAGTCTGAAGAGATGCTCCAGACATCTTAGCTTGAGGCGTGGCATTGTACAAAGCTGGATTCTGAGTGTGCGAAGACTTCTGAGCTCTGTACTTCATCCTAAGTGCTTCTTCTCGCAGCTTTAGAATGAAGTCATTGATATCCAACTTTGCAAGCATCTCATTCTGTCTCAGATTTGACACAAATGAAGCCCACTTTTCCGGCAATCCGTCTGCAAAATTTGACACCTTTTCTTCCATGGTAGTAGCATCGCCATGTGTATGCAGTTCACTCATCAAATGGTAGAATCTATCAATAACATCATCCAAACTCTCGTTTCCCATCGATGAGAAGTTTTCAAATTCCTTCTTCAGTTCCTTAGCTTTAATTGCCTTCAACGAAGCATTCCCGTCGTATCTCTTTTCCAGCTCATTCCATAATTTCTTGGCCTGCTTATTCTCCGAGTACTGGTGGAAAATATCTTTAGGAATAGACTGTGTAATCAATGCATAAACTCTCTTCTTTGCATTATACTTGACTTTCTGAGCATCGGTCATCCCTCCTAAAGTAAGTTTTACCCCATCTGCTCCCACCGGCATACTATACCCAATCTCGATAGCTTTCCACAAATTTGGATCCACTCTATTGAGGTAGATCTCAAAATGTTGTTTCCAGTGGGGAAACTCATCTAACGTTAAGAGTTTTGGTGGTTTATTATGATTCCCCATCTCACTCTCAAGCAATAGTAGGTTCTGGATCCTTGAGTCCTTGCCGGCAGTAAACGCTGACATCTGATCTTCCATCTCGATTAACCTTTAAGTGTAATAACCAAACTGTCAAACTGGTGCGATTGGGTGATGCGAATGGGCTATCCGTGCGAATGAACTATGCGATTGGTTCAATCGTGCGCCTAAACTAAGCGATTGGTTCAGTCGAGCCAATGAAACTGATGCGTATGAACACTACGAACGGATGGTTCAGTCGTGCTAATGGAGAGGCGAATCAGTCCAATCGTGTGTCTGGAGTATGCGAATGAGTCCAGTCGTGCGAATGGCTCACTGGTGCAACTGAAGCTGCTGTTTTGCAAAAATTTCTAGGTTGAACGTGTTTTAGCGGTAAAAAAATCGAAATTTTACAAACCCTAATCGCCTACGGCCGTAGAAACCGAAACTTGATGAGCAGGGTACGTCCAAGACAACTTTTGACACAAAAGATGGCGTTTTTAGTGTAAAAACGCAAACTCTTTATCAATCTTGATTGAATCACACGTAATCAAGAGCCAAAGCTCTCATACCACTTGTTAGGACCTAGTATTTGAACAAAATACCGAATGATTAACGTGTAACCAAACCAAATAGTGCGGAATCCTATTTGATTAGCGATCCAATCAGTGAGAACGCACGAAGAATCAATAAAGTATTGAATAAATGTTAAGAATCGATTAGGAATCGATCTACTGCGTTCTATGAACTTGGAGTATCAACTTGGAGGTTTCTGGACGGCTAGGGTACGTCTGGAATCGAAATAGAATTAATGCATACGTTTTTCCATGAATTGGGTTGTATTTATAGGTTAGTCTTGTTCATTCGTGCGATTGAACCATGTGGTTGATTCATCCGCACGACTGAGTGTTCAGTCGTGCGACTGAGCCAATCTTATGTTACAATCATACGACTGATCCAGTCTCCTGGTTCAGTCGTGCGACTGAGTCATTCGTATGAAGTTATTCATGCGTATGGTCCATTCGCATGGGCCATTCGTATGAGAACTTTATTTTGTTAAGTTTGAATCTATTAATTAATATAACATTATGTGTAACAATTCTAACAACCACTAACCTAATTAACCAATTCAACATCGACTCATTAATGAAATATTAAAGATTATAAATAAAAAACAACCAATATCATTACATTAATCATTCCAAACATTATATCAGAATCAGAAAAAAAGATCTATTATATTTATATCATGATCTAGGAACATACATGTATCAACAAATTACATATAAAACATAAAAATGACTAAAAATAAGATAAAATATATTTTGTTCACACAAAATATATTTACTACAGTAAAACTCCTAGTCATCTTAATCTTTCTGTCTCGTCACGGTTCTTCGTCTCGAACGTGTCGTGTTTGAATTTTGTTGACTTTGACCGTGACGTTGACTTTTGTTGACTTTGACTGTGTTGATAATATAGACTATCTTGTACGGCTCCAACATGAAATCAATGTGAGTAAAACCTATCTTGTAGCTTCGTATAATAAGCTGATAATCAAGTCAAGCAAAAGATTGGAGAGGATAAGGGAATTGAAAGGAATTATAAGAGAAAAGGAAGATCATATGACAAAGTAAGGCAGTTCACTTAAAACATTGAGAGAATATGCTCAAGACAATAATAAAGTGATTGATGCTTTGCTTGAGTTGGTTAGAGAACTCAAAGAATCTACTGATCATGAGAAGTCCAAAGGGAGCAGCTTGTGATAGAGATCAACAAAACAACCAATACTAACTCTCAACAAGTTGCCCTACTAAAAAGAAAAGATAAAGATATGATAAGCTAAAGATGAAGATATTTGCTCTTGAATCAAATAATCAACCAATAACAACAAAAGGGACTATTGATACTTCAAATCCAACTATTCAATACAGCAGGAAAAGATAGTATTTGGGGAAGATAAAGAAAAAGATTGTAGAAATTCAAGACTCTCCAAAGAAGGCAAAAGTCATATCCCTAGAGCACACTCCTTTAGTAGATGTATCCACTTTGAAGCCAATGACACAGGCTGATACTATGAATGGGATGAACTAACAAAGATGCAATCTCCCCAAGATCAACAAGATTCTAAAGTTGACGAGTTGTTGATAACTGATGGCATTCTTAAAGAGAGACCCCAAACAACAATGTTTATGACCCTGATAAAAAATAGTTTCCATTATGACATGGTTGAGAAAATAAACATGATTGAGATAAAGAATTTGTTGAAAGAGTTTGAGCTTGCAAGATTCATACTCCATGTCTATAACTATGAAACCTTCTCTAAATTTCAAGCCATTCAGAAAATTAAGCAAGATTTAGGGGATTGTGACACAACCAAACTCTCCAACTATAACATGACATGTTGGTTACAAAGTCGTAATTACAAACTACATGAACTTAAGGAAGCTATGTGGTTGCGTTAAGGAAGATGATAGAGTATGTGATGAAGGTGGAGTTGGACACAAGAGTTAAATTCAAAACTATAGCCCCAAACCCTACCTATGCTCATCAAGCCAAAGCTAATTATGTTGAACCAATTCTTATAGAAAGCAAAAAAACATGCACAAGGGTAAAGACAAACTAATCAAAGAACCAAGAGATGTGATGCGAGGCAAAGTATGGCCACCTCGTACAAGTGTAAGGGAAACTACTGAAGTAAAGTCAACTCTCATTCAAATATTTGATCATCTCATAACTCCTAGATCTATTGAAGAAAATAGGATTATGGCCTGGAAATATGATCTAGACTGATATTGTGCAGTGATTAAGAGGACTTCTGTAAGGATTCAATACTTCCATTTAGTTGAAACAATATTAGCACTCCTTGATTTTTGTATTCATGATTTAAAAAGATTAATCAACAACAACTATCCAATACATCCAAGAGGAAGAGATTTTTTTGTGGTTGTAGGTAAATTGAAAACTAAGTTCAAAGTTGATGTGATGAAAGAAGCAAGAAGGGAAGGTTTTGAGCATAACAGAAGAAATCAAGGGCAAAAAGATCAAAATGTAGCTCCTCCACACTAATTTATTATCAATTCTTAAGGAGAGCTGGATAATCAAACTCAAGCTTAGTATCAATAAAGACCATTAAGGGTAACAAGTATACACATTCCATTAATGAGTGGGATATGTAGAAAAAACATAAGAGCTAGTGCTACTAAGAAATGATCCTAAGAAGAAAGCTAAGAGCATAAAGTTATTTGAGTAACTTGAAAACAAACTTCTACATCTAAGCTACACATATTATTTTTATCATAAGTATTTATCTAAGCTTAGTGATGAACATGCTCAAAGTGACATACGCTTATATATGCACATCATTCAAGTTATTGAAAAACTGAATGCCATGGCCTATAAAAAGAGAATGTTTAGGGATGGCAAGCTGATGTGAATGGAGATTCCAGAACTCATTAAGTTAAGAACTTCAGAAAAGGATGAGCTAGAGATTGTAAAACATAACAATGTTTTGGCCACCCTTACCACAGAAAAAGATGCACTCGGACTGGTTTTGAAACTTTAAAGAAGATTAGCTGAATGGATTTCAAATACACTTATGGTGATCAACAAGTTGTAGTCTTATATTTCAACAAGAAGATTGTATCAAGCGTTAAAGAGCTTTCATGTTTGAAAAACTGATTACATGTGTCTAAGCCTAAGGGCTTAGCACTTTATAAATAAAAGGTTCGAAAGTGAGGAGTTAAGTATGGTGTAGCATTAGTAAACAAGTGATATTATTGTAATACTAAGCAAATGAAAATACGTTTTGAACATAAATTTCTTTCATCCTAAAGAAAGTAAGTAAAGTGGGGTTGAGAACTCACCTTATTACACAACAGTTAAGAAAATGCAAAGAGCGGAAAATTAAGTTTCTAGTGTAAGATTCGTCGAATTTCAAAATTATGAAACCAAATCCGAACTCACTTTAAACCTTCATACGATGGAAAATTTAAATTTTTTATTATTTATTTTATTGAATCAAACGTGTAAATGTGCAATTTAAGAAATATTGAAAATTGTTTTATTCATTTTATCATTTAAACAAAGAATAATAATTTATTTATTTTATAAATAAATCTTTTCCATAAAAATATAAATCTTATTTATCATTTTACAATAAATAACTAAATGGAAAAGACTTATTAAAACTTATAAAGTTATAAAATGAATTTTAATAAACTTATAAAGTTACAAATCTCATAAAAGTTATAAAGTTTTTATAAGAAAAAAGTTGATTAAATTAAAATTAAGGTTTTAATAAATTAAAAGTTTAAATTGTAATTATTCTTTTATCTATTTTTTTATTTAATCTTATATTATTTCAAAATCATAACCCCTTTTAAAAGACTTATAACTCACCATTAACATCATTCATAACCTACTCCTAACCTCAACTATAAAAGCAAACATTATGCCTCACTTTTCATTTGCTCATTCTCTAAAAATCTCATTCTTATATCTTTCTTTCATCTATTGGTTATGATCAATTTGAGAAATTATATTTTACAAGAAAAATTAGGAATTCTTAATACTAAGATAATCTTTTATTTCTTTTATATTATACATTCGATCATCCTAACATCCAATTGTTCTCATGATTTTATGTTCTTACTATTATTCTTTCATCTACCAAATCTCTTTTTATTTTAATCATTATCATTTGATCATTAACATTTTAATAATCACTAACCTTATAACAATAACTAACATTCCTAAATCAAGCTAACAACACACTAACATAAACAAAGAATCCCGTTTGCATATGGACGGCTATACCGCCACATTCGGTTATTGCATAAGATTATTTCCATAAGTGATGGCTATGCCAAAGTCTTAGAATATTTTTTAACTCAAATGAAGACTAATATACCATATGTTGACATAATAAAATATTCTAACCATTTCATGATTTAACGATTTTAAAAGTGCACATAAGTGCCTTATTATAATTCTGGCAGAATATAATCTTACTTCAACCGACCATAACTTGATCATAAAAAAATAAATATGAGTAAACTCAGGCTCCAATCTTAAGTTCTTTGAATTAACTTTTCAACTACAGTTTATACGTCTTCAAACATAATTGGACGACTCAACAATAACCTTCACAAGATAAGTGCGCATTTCAGCACCTTCTGTCTTCTGCTATGTAAGGCCCCTTTCCCGGGATGCTTACAGCTGGTCAATCATTACGCATCGATCTACTTCTTTCCTTCCTTTTTCCTTCCCTCACAGCCTTTATAACCTCAGTCACCACAGATGGTAAGATCGTCTGCATGACTTGATGCACCTCCTCTACAACTGCCTCCTTCATTAAGGCCCTTAAGTTAGCACTCTCATCACCACCCTCCGGATGAAGGGTATATGGTTCTTCATGAACCACCTTTTCAGCTCTAGGCCTTCCTCTCGTAACTCGTGGTTCAACACCACGTCCACCTCCACCACCACCACGCGAAGCTTTTGAAGATCTACCACCGGCCATCCACACACACACTGAAAGATTTAAACACCAACACGGTCATTCAAGGGAACAACTCAATTTATGTCAAGTATAGTAAGTCTCTAATTGCAATAGCCAGTTGTGATTAGCCACTATTTTACTCTTCATACCCCAAGCATTACCTATCCTGACTACATGAGTATTTAAATCTACAAACAACACATCAACCACATAACATGCGCACGTATTACCGGTTTACAATACGAAAATACCTAATGGCACGCAGCTACTCAGATTGCCATCCAATTCCTTTTCCGTCCCATTCTCAGTTTAAGTTTAAGTTTATTTTTAAAATTTACCCGTTTCACTTAAACTTTGGCTCTGATACCAACTTGTAAGGCCCCATTCCCGGGACGCTTACAGCTGGTCGATCATCACACATAAAACATATATTTTCATTGTATTTCATAAAGCATCGCAGTGAAACCATTTAAAAATGACATTTCATTTCCATATATATTGTTAAGCAGTTACAAAATACATTGTTGCATTACACATCAAAAGTGTTATATAAATGGATGTCATCCCAAAAGAGCTGAGTAGCCACCTCGTGCCATCCTCAGCAAACATTACCTGCCAACTGGAAACACATCAAAGTCAACGTTGTTGTGTGAGTTCTAGTTTTATGGAATAAAACATACTTTTATTTTGTTAAAACTGTTCTTTACTTTTGTGTGATCATACAACATACGTACACATAGATAATATCATTATTTTCTTCTTTAATCTTTCATGCTTTCATTCTTTCATCATTACTTCTTTCTTTTCCTTCCACCATAAACTTTACCCAGTATTTACTAATACCGGACCTAGGTCTAACATAGACCAGCTATAACGGTGCATCACACCTCTAGCCACAATACCTAGGGTAGAGTTTAGGTGTACCACTGCTATATGCAATACCCAGCTATTCCTACTACTGGACCTAGGTCTATCATAGACCAGCTATAATGGTGCATCGCACCTCTGATCACAGTACCTAGGGTATGCAGCAATGGGACTATACAAATGGTCAATCACAAAGAAAGACCCCGATGTGCATCCTCCCTGGGTAGCAAACCCGCACACTGTTGGGCTAACACATTTTAATGGCATGTCCCGACATACTATGCTTGCAAGACATTCTTTACTTTCATGTTTCATTAATGCATGCATTCTTACTTCGTGTCCTCTTTTCTTTATCTTTCACTTTACGTTACATACTACTTTCATTTAGTTCATTAACACAACACGTAAAGCCACATGAAGATAAACATACATCATAATAAGGAACATAACATACACAATCATCAACATCATACATGGCAACATCATACATACATGACATGCATAATCATGCAACATCATCATCATCATGCCCAACATGCTCTCTAAGGCCTCAACAGTGATCTTACATGAACTTACCGAAACCTTTACGTCAAAAACTTACATCTGCACTTTCTCCTGGAAGTCAGAAATTAAACAACACTTTTCCCTCGGGTGCAACAGGTCTATTAGGGCGTATGGACACCCTTCAGTAGCATGGATTCCATGCGACTGAACATCATGCGAAAGAACCAATGCGGATGGACACCCATGCGAATGAACACCCAATCGTGCGAATGGACTTAATGCGGATGGACCTCATGCAAATGGAACTAATGCGGATGAGCACTTATGCGACTGGACCCTCAATCATGCGAATGGACCCCAATCGCACCTCATTCGGGCGTATGGCCTCCATTCGGTCGCCTAGCCCTAGCTGGTGCAGAATGTAGTTCATCCCGAACCTAATGTGTCATTTTCGACCTCCAAGCTCATCCAAACTTATTCTAAGCCCAAATCAACCATCCTAAACCTTAGTAATGCACACCACAACACCATTCAAGCACACACAAGCTCGCAAACAAGGCTCATGCATCATACACACACATATACAAACACAAACGGGTTAAACATGCACACACTCAAAAACCATAATTTAGATGTGTTCCAGCCCCAAAATAATTTAAAAACGTTTAAAGGAGGGGTCCTAGAACTCACACAAACGACCACAATGAGAAGAGCTTCGATTTGACTCGCTACTCAACGATTTTGGCTCACTTGAACCAACCCGAACCAACTTTTCTCCCTTTTTCTCTTCTTTCTCTCTTCTCCTCTTTCCTTGGCTGAAAATGTGGGTGTGGGGAAAGGGTAATGGCTACCCTCTCCCTTTATATACCCCCACTTATCCAACTTTCTCTCGTTGGCGACTTTGGTCCCTCGACTTTGGACTTTATTTGTTTTCTTCCTTCGTCGACTTCAAAATAGATAAATAACCGCGGGTTACAAATTATCTAACATCGTTTTATAATGTTTCGAGCTTTTATATGATTTATTATAAAGGTCTTATAATATCAAGCCTTAAAATAAGAATAAAGTATAATAGAAAGTTGTATTAGTTATAAGTTTCAAGAACTTAAATAAATCATTATGGAATAACTTTATTAACTAACTTTATATAACATGGATTAAATGAATAGATAATAACTAATTATTTAAATGATTATTTAAATAATTATTCATTTAACATATATATGTATAATCTTTTTAAATAATCTACCATTGAACCATAATAGTTTTATAACATTTAAATTACATAAAATAACTAATAATATCTTTATTATCTTTGTTATCCTTTACAATGTAATTAAAATTAAAAACCATAAGTGTTTAAAACCTTTTAAAAATTTAGTTTGATATTATCTGAAATATTTTAGTTAACAAAATAATTTTTATTTAGATTAATTAGTATAATAAGATTTTCTAAATAAAAGAAAGGTAAGAAAAATAATTAAATAAAAAGGTTGGCAGAGGCCCGGTTCAAACCCGGGACCTATGCCTTTGATGGGTACTGATTACCAGTCGGGCTAAAGCCCAGTGTGTTATGATGTTCCTTCTAAACGTTTAAAACATGTATTGCTAAAATCCCCCAAATTCACATGAACCTTAGATTCGAATTGAACCCCAATTGAGGATGAAATCGATTCCGATACTTGAATTAAACATGGGGTTTTTGTTTCCCATAGAAAATCGAGTGTTTTCACGTATTTAATTTACCTGGTTGAAGACGAAAATGATGGATACGATCGAACAAGGTCGCGGCTACTTGGATGTTGATTCGAGGGGCAAACTTTGTTGTTAATCAAATTAACTTTCGAGGTTGATTCTAAGATCGATGATAAGCAGAAACCCTCTATCAATTTTGGGCTAAGCTTCCCGTAAGGTGACGTTCGACTAGGTTGCAGGTGCAAACCAAACGTGGTGATCGATTTGATATGTCGAAGTGTTGAGTGGTAATTGGTGATTCAGAATGATTGAGGGGGCCGATTAGGACATTAGCCCTCTGTTATTAGGTATTGATTTAATCAGTTTAATGATCGAATCAATCCAATTAAAATCATATTCAAGTTTGAAACTGATATGCCATAGTTAATGTTCGGTTTAATTTCATTTAAAACGACTGTTTTGGTGGTTTTGACCATCGCCGGAACAATGGCCGGAGATGACCGGAGAAAGGGAGCTGGGGGGGGGGTCGACGGTGGTTTGGGATCTTTTAAACTGGTTTACACTTTGGTCCCTCATGTTTCAGACTGTTGTTATTTTATGCACAAAACCTTTTTATTAAGTTTCATAAATTACAATTTAACCCTTAGACTTATAAAACTAATTTGGATAACATATCAAATTAATTATGTGTTAATCTTCATAACTTTTGTAAAGCTTTTAAACTTTATAATTTAATTATTTATTTTCACTTAATAATTTAAATTCATGATTACTAATAAAGATTTATACGTTTATTAAAATTTCATTTTATAACTTTATATATCGTAATAATACTTTTCCATTTAATTATTTATTGTAAAATGATTAATAAACTTTATAACCTTAAAAAGAAATTATTTACAATCCATATTTTATTACAAGTTGTCTAGATGTTTCATAAATGAATAATTCATAAAATAAATTGCACATTAATGTATTTGATCCACTAAAATTTACTATAATTTTTATAATAGAAATTAAAAATTGGGTTTTAACTTGGAAAAATGTCGGATATTACAGTCTTTCCTACTTTAAGAAATTTCGTCCCGAAATTTAATCACGAGGGGACTAATTTCAAGGATATGAGGAGACTTGGATTTCATTTTACGTTCGCAAGTGAACTCTTGGAAGCGTTTTAAATTCAATAAGATTACTTATGATGTTTAGATATGCTTAAGTCAATACGGGACGATTCAAGACGGTTAGGAAGTTTTTGTCATGGGTGAAACACCAAACATTAAATCAATACGGGGCTCGGATTAACAAACATGAGAAATAAGTTGAAGATGCTTTTAGATGGGGTATGGAATTCATAAGATCTTCTCAAGCAAATAACTTTAAAGATGATTGATTCTTGTTTAATTATATCTTTGAAGTTTCAAATTTTTATTAGCTTAAAGTTGATACAAGAATCGTGTTTGTTATGATTAACGATTCAATATAGAATGAGGGCATGATTATAATAGTTTTCAGGATAAGAGCGGTTTTGAGGGGAAGGCGTTTAGAAAGCTTTTAAGGATCATTAAGAAAATGTGATAATGAGTTTTAAGATTCAGGAGAACAAAATAAATGTTGAAACAATTCACAATAACAAGATGTTTCGAGTGTAACGTTTGGTTTACAAACCAAAACATTACGTTGACTTATCAAAGTATTATGTCTACTACAAACTTAATGAAGACATGCGTACCTATAAGTAGACACTCACCCCAAGGGTTCCCAGGTAAGCTAAACGGATCCATCGGTAGATTTGGATTTATATGAATAACTTGCCTAGATAGAACACCTCGAGATACAGGCATCCCACTCTTCCAGCATTACATGTTTCAAGTTATAGGACATAGACTTTGACGAGACTTGAAAACCACGAATAACGATTCAAAGCTTATTTTGAAAACCATTTGATTTAGGCACATAAGGCCTGAGAATATGATTTAAGATTCATGTGTGCATTGATAAGATTCAAGGTATAGGCATAAACATGTAAGACATATAATCACATAATCAAATATAAACACATATGGCACATAAATTCCTATCTAAGCATATAAAATACATGAGAGGACTCATGTGTAACGGTACTTAGTTATAGTTGCAAGGCCTCGTTCCCGGGATGCTTACAGCTAGTAAATCATTGCGCATAAAACACATATTTTCATTTATCTTACATAAATATTGCTGCGGAAACATTCGAAAATGACATCTCATTTCATTATAAAAACTTTTGCAAAATAATACATCGTTAATCAGTTACAAAGTACATTGTTAAATTACATCACAAAGGCATTATATAAATGGATGCCATCCCAAAAGAGTTGAGTAGCCACCTCGTGCCGTCCTCAGCAATCATTACCTGCGAACTGGAAACACATAAAAGTAAGCGTTGCTGAGTGAGTTCTAGTTTTATAATAAAACATATTTTTCTTTCATTAAAACCGTACTTTATTTTCATGCGATCATACACCATATGTACACATAGATAATATCATTATTATCTTCATTAATCATTCATACTTTCATTCTTTCATTCGTACGTTCATTAACTTCGCATTCTTTCTTCATTACATCTTTTCTTTCCTTCAACCATAAACTTTACCCTGCTATTCCTGGTACTGGACCTAGGTCTATCATAGACTAGCTATAATGGTGCGTCGCACCTCTAGTCCTAGGGTAGAGTTTAGGTGTACCAATGCCATGTGCAATACCTTGTTATTCCTGGTACTGGACCTAGGCCTATCATAGGCCAGCTATAACGGTGCCTAGGGTATGCGGAAATGGTTCAATACAAATGGTCAATCACAAAGAAAGACGCCAATGTGCATCCTCCCAGGGTAGCGAATCCGCACACCGTTAGGCTAACACCTTTTAATGGCGTGTCCCGACATACAAGGCTTGCAAAACTTTCATTACTTACATCATTCATTAATGCATGTATTCTTACTTCATGTTCCCCTTTCATTATCTTTCTCTTTACGTTACATACTACTTTCATTTCATTCACTAACATAACATGTAAAGCCACAGGAATGATAAACAAACATGATAATAAGGAACATAACATACACAATGAGCATCATCATACAAGGAAACATCAAACATACATCATGCATAATCATGAAACGTCATCATCATCATGCCCAACATAATCTCTCAGGCCTCCACAGTCATCTTACATGAACTTACGGGAACTTTCACGTCAAAACTTACATCTGCACTTTCCCCTGAAAGTCAATACATAAACTACACTTTCCTCGGGTTCACTTGGGCGTATGGGCACCCTTCAGTCGCATGGCCTTCAAGCGACTGAACATCTTGCGATTGGACCAATGCGGATGAACACCTATGCGGATGAACACCAAATCGTGCGAATAATACAAATGCGAACAGACTCCATGCGGATGAGTCCCATGCGAATGGTCCTTACGCGGATGAAACTAATACGAATGGGCATTTATGTGACTGGGCTCTCATTCGTGCGAATGAACCCTCACTCATACGAATGAACCTCAGTCACACCTCAATCGGCTGTATGGCCTTCGTTCGGTCGCCTAGCCCTAGCTGATGCAGAATGCAGTTCATCCCGAACCCAATCTGCCATTTTTGACCTCTAAGCTCATCCAAACCCATTCTAAGCCCAAATCAACCATCCTAATCCATAGGAATGCATACCAAAACACCATTCAAACACACATAAGCTCAAAAGCAAGACCAAAACAAATCATACACATACCCACACATACATAAACGGGTCAAACACACACACACACACACACCAAAACTCGATTTTCAGATGTGTTCTAGCCCCAAATCATTCAAAAACGTGTAAAAGATGGGTCCTAGAAGTCACACAAACGACCACAATGAGAAGTGTTTTTATTTGACCCGCTACACAATGATTTTGCTCTCTTGATCCAACTCGAACCAACTTTTCTCCCTTTTCTCTCTTCTTTCTCTCTTTTTGGCTGGTTTGTGGGTGTGGGGAGAGGATAAGGGCTACCCTTTCCCTTTAAATAGCCCCACTCACCCAACTTCTCTCGTTGGCGAGTTTGGTCCCTTGACTTTGGACTTATTTCTTTTTCTTCTTTCGTCGGCTTCAAAGAAAATATCCAGGTGTTACAAGTCCACCCCCCTTAAATAGGTTTTGTCCTTGAAACTTGTTATTCCTCAATGAATTTTGGGTAAATTTGTCTTATCTCTTCTTCAGTCTCCCGCGTAGACTCGGATCCCTTCCTATGCTTCCACTGTACACGCACAAGGGGAACCACTTTATTCCTCAGCCTCTTTTCCTTTCGATCATGATTGCCACCGGTTGCTCCACATAATTGTGTCGTTCGTCTACTTCGATATCCTCCAATGGAACAATCATGTCTTCATCAGCTAAGCACTTTCTCAAATGAGATACATGGAATGTCGGGTGAATTCCACTTAACTCATCGGGTAAGTCTAATCTATAGGCTACCTCTCCTACTCCAGCAATGATTCGGAAAGGGCCTATGTATCTCGGGGTCAACTTGCCCCGCTTTCAGAAACGAATGATACCCTTCCAAGGTGAGACCTTCAACATAACCGGTCACCCACCTGGAACTCAGTTGGTCTATGTCGTTTATCGACATATGACTTCTGCCTATCTTTGGCTGCCTTCATGTAGGCCTTAATCTTCTTAAGCTTCTCAGTCGTAGCCTCGATTACCTCGACGCTCCCTAATTCCATCTGCCCAATATCACCCCAACAAACGGTGTTCTGTATCTCCTACCGTATAACATCTCATATGGTGGCATACCAATGCTGACATGATAGCTGTTGTTGTATGAGAATTCGGCTAACGATAGGTGGTCATCCCAACTCCCACCAAAATCAATCACACATGCCCGAAGCATGCCCTCCAATGTCTGAATGGTCTTATCTGACTGACCATCAGTTTGGCGATGATAAGCCGTGCTAATGTGTAACCTCGTCCCCATTGCGTCGTGGAATTTCTTCTAGAATTTAGATGTAAACCGGGTGTCACGATCGGACACAATAGACACCGGCACACCGTGATGAGCTACAACCTCCTTGATGAACAGATCAGCCAACCTCCCAGATGAATATGTCTCGCGGATCGGTAGGAAGTGAGCATGTTGATACATGTATGTCCCTAGATCATGATATGTGATGTAATAGATCTTGTTTGGTATGATTAATGAAATGATATTGATAGTTTGTTAGTTATAATGTTTAATGTTTCATTAATGTGTCGATAGTGAATAGGTTAATTAGGTTAGTAATTGCTTGAATGATTATGATGGCGGAGGTCCAAGTGGAGAGCCGGGTCCGGGTGCGGATAGCCCATGACCGGGTCTTTTATTCGAACCAAGCTGCTGCTCTATTTTATTAAATAAGTTATCTTATTTTGGTTTTTAAATTTTGAATGGATTTGTTTTATTTTTGGGATTGACTTCTTTTCCAAGTTTCATGCCTAACATTGTGGGTTAGGAGCTTATTAAAGGATCCTATTTGATTAGGATTCGACAGTTTTTTGATTTCTTTCATCTAATAAGATTGAGCAGCTTGATTCTTGATTTGTGTTTCTTGATATTCCATTGATTTGTGATCCGGGATTGCATCAGTTGGTATCAGAGCCAATCGAATCAATGGTGAGACCCGATACTTTCCTCGACATCGTAGAAACGCCGACCGAGGCAACGAAGACGACGGAAGGGATCCACGGGATATCGCTGAAATTCAAAGGTTGCAGCAAAGGGTCCGGGACCTGGAACTGCAGCAAGAAGAACGAGACGAGGTGACCGAAACCGATTCAGAAATCTGGGATGATGGATACGGCGACGGAAATCCTTTTGGAAGACGAAACCTACGCCGGCAACGACCAGCTATGGATCCACTGCGTAATATGGGGATCAAGTTGGAAATTCCGGAATTCGACGGAAGAGCACAACCAGACGACTTTATCGACTGGCTCAACACAGTGGAGCGGATCTTTGACATCAAAGAGATGTCTGACAGGTATAAAGTTAAGTTTGTTGCTGTTAAATTACGAAAACATGCTTCGATTTGGTGGGAGCACATGAAAAAAAAACGGGCTCAAGAAGGGCGGTCAAAAGTTGAAACATGGGATAAAATGCGGAAGTTACTCGGGAAAAATTTTTACCTATAAATTATAGGCAAGAATCCTTTTTAGAATACCATAATATCTCCCAACGGAACTCTACCGTTGAGGAATTCATTGCGGATTTTGACAGGCTTCGTATGCGTTGTGGGGCCGATGAAGAAGAAGAGCAGGTGGTTGCTCGATTTTTGGGGTCATTGAAACCGGAAATATCTGATGTTGTGCAGTTACAATCTTATTATACATTCAATGACGTTTGCCGGTTAGCCTTGAAGGTGGAAAAGCAATTAAAGAACAGGGGACGAACCGCAGCGAGACTTGGCCCAATCAAAGCCGAGCTGTCGAGGACGGTACCGACAAGCAGTACCATCGGCCCAATCAAAGCTGATGGTGGGCCTGCTACTGTAGGCTCATCCGCCACCTCATCCGCCACCTCATCCCGGGTTGGTAAATGTTTCAAGTGTTACGGGTTAGGGCATTATGCTCGTGACTGTCCGAATAAACACTTAGTCACACTCACGGAGGACACCTCACCATTTACGATACCGCCTCAGAGGAAGACGACACTGCCAAATATGACGTTATTTATCGGATAAAGGAGAAACATTGGTCACGCAAAGGGTTCTTAGCACTACGATGACACCACCAGGTGACGAGACCTCGTGGCTCAGAAACAACATATTCAGAACACAGTGCACTTCAAAGGGCAAAGTCTGTACTATTATTATTGATGGGGGAAGCTGTGACAACATGGTGGCAACTAGCATGGTCGAGAAATTGGGACTCAAAGCCGAACCACATCCAGATCCATATCAGATTACATGGCTAAGAAAAGGTAATGTCGTGAAGGTCACTCAAAGATGTTTAGTACAGTTTTCTATTGGGGATAAATACAGAGACGAGATATGGTGCGAAGTCATCCCGATGGATGCATGTCACATACTGCTGGGTCGACCGTGGCTATATGATAGGCGAGTCAAGCATGACGGGTTCAAAAACACTTATGCGTTTCGAAAGGATGGATTTAATATAATATTAGCTCCGTTGGATACACGGAAGACAGGGACCGTGGCGCTGATTTTGACCAAGTCAGCATTCATGGATTTTACAAGGCATGCAGCCCCACCAGTGATGTACGTTCTAGTGATCGCTGAGGAAAACCCTACCGCTACCCAGCCACCACCGGAAGTAGAGCACCTCATTCGGGAATTTTCGGACGTCTTCCCCGAGGACATACCGGCCGGATTGCCACTGGTCCGTGAGATCCAACATTGTATCGATTTTGTACCAGGTGCCGTCATACCGAATAAGCCTGCGTACCGTATGAACCCAACCGAATTTGAAGAACTTCAACGACAAGTTAATGAGTTGTTGGAAAAGGGGCTTATCCGGGAAAGTATGAGCCCTTGCGCGGTTCCCGCCTTATTGGTTCCTAAACATGGGGGTGCATACAGAATGTGTATCGATAGTCGAGCAGTAAATAAAATCACTATTAAGTACCGATTTCCTATGCCACGGTTCGAAGACTTGCTTGATCAACTCCATGGCTCCTCGATATTTTCTAAAATTGATCTGCGTAGTGGGTACCATCAAATACGTATGCGGCCCGGAGATGAGTGGAAGACGGCATTCAAAACAAGAGATGGATTATACGAGTGGATGGTGATGCCTTTCGGGCTTTCTAACGCACCAAGTACATTCATGCGGTTAATGAATCATGTGTTTCGGGATCTCATTGGGAAATGTGTCGTGGTTTACTTTGATGACATATTAATATTTAGCAAGACGGTCGAACAACATCAACGACACCTCAGTCAAGTCTTCGGCGTCTTACGCGCACAAAAGTTATATGGTAACAAGGCTAAATGTCATTTTTTTGCTTCTGAAGTGTTGTTTTTAGGGTACTTAATCTCGGTTCAGGCATACGTATGGACGAATCAAAAGTAGAGGCCATTACATCGTGGCCCATACCTAAGACGTTACATGAGGTTCGGAGTTTTCACGGGCTAGCCTCCTTTTATAGGCGTTTTATCCGAAACTTTAGTTCTGTTGTGGGCCCTATCACCGATTGCCTTAAGAGCACGCCATTTACATGGACCACCGCCGCTACCGCCGCCTTTGAAGATCTTAAGAAACGAGTTACGCAAGCTCCGGTTTTAGCATTACCAAACTTCCAGAGTATGTTTCAAGTGGAGTGCGATGCTTCGGGTTTCGGAATCGGTGGAGTTTTGAGCCAAGAACATCGACCCATTGCATTTTTTAGTGAAAAGATAAATGAGACACGACAGAAATATAGTACGTATGACAAGGAGTTCTATGCGATTATCAGAAGTTTAGATTATTGGCGACATTATTTGCTCCACTCTGAGTTCGTTTTGTATTCAGACCATCAGGCCCTGCGGTTTATTAATGGCCAGAACAAGCTTAATTCAAGACATGCCAAATGGGTTGAATATTTACAAGATTTCTCCTTCGTGATTCGGCACAAATCCGGCGCCTCTAATACCGTTGCTGATGCACTCAGCCGACGCCGGTCCCTGCTCACATCGTTACAAGTTCGCGTCGAGGGTTTTGAGGTATTTCGTAGTCTTTATCGTGCGGACCCTGACTTTTCTCATATTTGGCGGACATGCCTAGTTGCTCCTTTGAAAGATTACAGCTTACACGACGACTTTTTATTTTTTGGCAATCGGCTATGTGTTCCGACATGTTCATTACGTGACGCCATTATCTTAGAAAACCACCAGGGAGGATTAGCTGGGCACTTCGGACGCGATAAAACTTTGAAGCTCGTGCAGGAACGTTTTTTTTGGCCGAGAATGGGAGCTGATGTGAATCGTATCGTCGACAGGTGTGGTGTTTGTCACATGGCCAAAGCGCAACACTCTAATGCCGGGTTATACACACCGTTACCAGTTCCCGAGGGGCCGTGGGAAGAGGTGAGCCTTGATTTTGTTGTGGGTTTACCAAAAACTCAGAGACAAAAAGATTCTGTCATGGTGGTTGTGGATAGGTTCTCAAAGATGTCGCATTTTCTTCCCTGTGCCAAGACGTATGATGCTAGTCAGGTGGCGCGCCTTTACTTTGCTGAAATTGTCCGATTGCATGGGATTCCAAAGACAATTACATCGGACAGAGATGTTAAATTTGTTGGGCATTTTTGGCGTACACTCTGGAAACGCCTAGGGTCACGGCTTCATTTCAGTAGTGCACATCATCCTCAGAGTGATGGACAGACAGAAGTTACTAATAGAAGTTTGGGGAATTTATTAGAAGCCTTGTTGGGAAGAACCCTCGTCAGTGGGATTTGGTACTCCCTCAAGCAGAATTTGCTTATAATCGTTCCTCTCATCGATCCACAGGCATGAGTCCGTTTATGGTGGTTTATGGTCGTAATCCATTTACTCCGCTTGATCTTACTCCAATACCGGCGACAGATCATTATAGTGCGGAAGGAGAAGAAAGGTCTGAGCAAATTAAACAAATTCATAATCAGGTGCACGAACATATTGCCAACAATAATATTGTATATCAGCGGCGTGCTAATGTGCATAAGAAGCGGGTGGTTTTTAATCCGGGTGATCTTGTGTGGATTCATCTCAGTAAAGAACGTTTCCCTAAGGGTCGTGGTGGTAAACTTCAGCCTCGTGCCGATGGTCCATTCAAGGTGTTGGAGCGCATCAACGACAATGCGTATAAGATTGATTTGCCAGGTCACTATAATGTCTCGGCTACTTTCAACGTTGCTGACCTCGCCCCGTTTGTGCCCGAAGATGATGACCCGTTCGACTCGCGGACGAGTCGTTTTGAAGAGGGGGAGGATGATGGCGGAGGTCCAAGTGGAGAGCCGGGTCCGGGTGCGGATAGCCCATGACCGGGTCTTTTATTCGAACCAAGCTGCTGCTCTATTTTAATTAAATAAGTTATCTTATTTGGTTTTTAAATTTGAATGGATTTGTTTTATTTTTGGGATTGACTTCTTTTCCAAGTTTCATGCCTAACATTGTGGGTTAGGAGCTTATTAAAGGATCCTATTTGATTAGGATTCGACAGTTTTTTGATTTCTTTCATCTAATAAAGATTGAGCAGCTTGATTCTTGATTTGTGTTTCTTGATATTCCATTGATTTGTGATCCGGGATTGCATCAGATTACATATAATGTTTATTAATTAATACATTCAAACTTAACATAACGAAGTTCTCATGCGAATGGCTCATGCGAATGAACCATACGCATGAATAACTTCACATGATTGACTTAGTCGCGCAACTGAACCAGGAGACTGGATCAGTCGCACGATTGTAACATAAGTTTGGCTCAGTCGCATGACTGAACACTCAGTCGTACGAATGAATCAACCGCATGGTTCAATCGCACGACTGAACTAGACGAATGGTTCAGTTGCACGATTGAATAATACCAACCTATAAATACAACTCAATTCGTGAAAAACAAGGACTCCCGATCAATTACGATTTCAGACGTACCCTAGCCGTCCAGAAACCTTCCAATTCGTTCTCCAAGTTCACAAAACACATTAGATCGATTCCCAATCGATTTCTAACGTTAGTTTCAATTCTTGATTGATTCTTCGTGTGTTCTCACTGATTGGATCGCCAATCAAGTAGGATTCCGCACTATTTGATATGGTTTACACGTTAATCTCCAGGTATTTCGATCAAATACCAGGTCCTAACAAGTGGTATTAGAGCTATTGGCTCTTGATTACGAGTTGATTCAATCAAGATTGCATAAAAGTTTGTGTTTTTGCACTAAAAACGCAATCTTTGGCATCAAAAGTGATCTTGGAAGTTCCCTGCTCATCGAAGTTTGGTTTCTACGGAGTTAGGCGATTAGAACTTGTGAAATTTCGAATCTTTACGGCTGAAACCCGTCAAACCTAGAAATTTTCGCAAAACAGCAGCTTCAGTCGCACGAGTGACTCATTCGCACGACTGGACTCCATTCGCATTGCTCATACGCACGATTGGACATAGTCGTACCCTCATTCGGCTGACTGAACCATTCGTTCGCATAGCTCATACGCACCAGATTCATTCGCACGACTGAACCAATCACCCAGTTCAGCCGCACGATTGAACCAATCGCAGAGTTTATACGCACGATTAGCTCATTCGCATCCTTCAGTCGCATCAGTGAAAGTTTGTTTGATTAGATTATAGTTTTATTAGTCATGGAAGATCAGATGTCAGCCTTTACTGCTGGGAAGGACTCAAGGATACAGAACCTGCTGTTGCTTGAGAGTGAGGTGGGGAATCACAATAAACCACCAAAGCTTTTGACTTTAGATGAGTTTCCCCACTGGAAACAACATTTTGAGATCTACCTTAATGGAGTAGATCCTAATCTGTGGGAAGCCATTGAGATTGGTTATAGTACACTGGTGGGAGCTGATGGAGTTAAGCTAACATTAAGCGGGATGACAGACGCACAGAAAGTAAAGTACAATGCAGAGAAAAGAGTTTATGCATTGATCACTCAGTCTATCCCCAAAGACATATTCCACCAGTATTCAGAGAACAAGCAGTCCAAGAAACTGTGGGATGAGCTAGAGAAGAGATATGATGGGAATGCATCATTGAAGGCAATCAAGGCAAGGAGTTAAAGAAGGAATTCGATAACTTCTCATCAATTGGTAATGAAGTTTAGACGAAGTCATAGACAGATTCTACACCACTTGATGAGCAAATTGCATACACATGGAGTGGCTATTCCATGGAAGAGAAAGTAAGCAACTTCGCAGACGGATTGCCTGATAAGTGGGCTACATTCGTGTCTAACCTGAGACAGAATGGAATACTTGTAAAGCTGGATATAATGACTTCATTCTTAAGTTGCGAGAAAGCACTAAGGATGAAGTATAGAGCTCAGAAGTCTTCGTACACACAAAATCCAGCTTTATACAACGCCACGCCTCAAGCTAAGACATCTGGAGCACCACTCCAGACTGCTTTTGTGTCTAGCTCGTCAGGTCCTTCACATGCTTCTCCTTCTGGATCAGACACGTCTGGGTCATCATGTACCCATATATTGGGATCAGAAGCAAGCGCTACCACCTGAAGATCGAGAACCTCGGTAATGTGACCGTGAAGTAGCTCGAGAGCATATGGATCTTTTAGCATAGTGGTTCATTCATATGATGGACTTGTTGCCGGGAAGATTGGAAACTGCCATCTGGCAGATGAGGACTACGAGCAGGTGGATGAGATGGAGCTTGAGAGAATGGATATAATGTGGGCCTTAGCAAGTGCTGTCCGGAGGGCGAAGAAGTTTGTGAAAAAGACTGGACAGAACTTGGTTGCTACTAAGGATACCACCTTTGGCTTCGACAAGAGTAAAGTGACCTGCTTTAACTGTGGTGAGAAGGCACTTCAAAGAGAATGTGTCAAGCCAAAGAAGACGGGTAATGGGAACCCGTTCTCGTCCTTTACTCGCCAAGACAAGCAAGCCTCTAGTTCTACTTCATCAACAAGGATCCAAAAGCCTTAACTGCTCTCATGATGAAGGACAGGATTGGAGTTTTAGGTTTGTCTCACCAGGAGAATCTAACATTGCCAGTGTTGAGGATATTGATGATGATTCTGCGTGAAGGTGATCTAGCAGTTGAGATAGCAATGTCACATAGTGAAGAAACACTGCAGCCGAGGTCAGTTACAAGCCAAAGAGAAGTTTCCACGTCAGAGACAGAAATCAGAATCACCAGAACCAAAAACATCTGATGCTGCACTGATGGCTAATTCTTCTGAACCAACTCAGGTAAGTACCACTGACCAAATTTTAATAATCATGGTTGTTCTGATTGTGATACTTTTAGGAATAGCATAGATGAAAATTTTGCTAGGTTATTAGATCATAATGATAACTTAGTAAAAGATTTACGTCTGTGCACTGAGGCTAATAGAGTACTAAAACAAAATGAGCATAGTTATAAAGAAAAAATAGACCTATTAACTAAACAACTTAGGGAACCGAAGTAGTGGCTTTTAACCAAGCAAATGACATTAGGTACTATCTAAACTCCCTAGAAGACACTAAGAAACAAAAGGCAGTTCTAGAAGTAGAAGTAAATTCACTAAAACAGAAACTGCATAGTTGGACTAGTTCGTCGCACATAGTCCAACACTTAGTAAAAGAAAGGAACAACGGGAGGGACTGGGTTATAAAGTGGTTCCGCCACCACCTAAGACCTTGATGAACACTAAGTCTAGACCTTTAAGTAGTAATCCCATCAAGGATCATGTAGTGACTACTCCTCTTGTAAGTGATCCAGATTCCCATGTTTCATCTATTGACACTAGAAACAAACAAAAGAAGACCACTTCAAAGGCAAAGGGAAAATTGCCTTGTGTTAATCTGGAAAAGAAGTTTGAAAAGGTTACTTAAAGTCAAGTTCTAACAAAGTCAAATCAAACCAAAAAGGACTTCAAATGTTACTTTTTCACATGCTTCAAGTCAAAAACCTGTTAACCAAAAAGTGGAACATGTTAAACAGGTTAACAGTAAATTTTGTAAACCAGAGAAACATCAAACATACAAGAGTCAAAACCTAAAGTGATTGATGTTACTAGAGTGTCACGCACCTCTCCACAAAGAATTTAATCATAAAGTTGATAGCAGGCGTGCTACAACTGTGGAGAATATGGACACATTGCTTCCTACTGTAATTTTTATCAGACACCCTAGGAAGAAGATTGAATTTCAGGACTCAAAACCTAAGTCTTCTAAGAGGAGCTCTTTAACTCCACCTAGAAGAGCTAGTGAACCTAAAGTCCAACTTGCAAGCCAGACGACTGTTTATCATAACAGGCATTGCACAAATCTGGCTTATGGAAAGAAAAGTCAACCTACGTGTCTGATACTGATAACAAAAGAACCTGAGCTACCCTCACCCTCTAAGGGTCAATGGGTGGAGTTTATGATGTGTGATGCCTCTGGGAAACCCAAGACAGTCAAAGCTTGGTTCCTAACCTAAACTAATCATTTACTTTGTATGTGCAGGGTGTTCGATACAGTGCTGAGACTAACACGTGGATTATAGACAGCGGAGCATCCAGGCACATGACAGGAATAGAGCCTGTTATCTAACGTCAAACAAATAAAAGGAGGCATGTTTCCTTTGCAGGAAACAAAGGAGGCTATATCACAGCTCAGGGAGAAGTGGGAAATCAGAAAGTTAAGTTTGATAAGGTGAACTACGTTCAACAACTTCAGAACAACTTACTTTCTGTTTCCCAAATCTGTGATAAAGGATTTAAAGTCATCTTCGATAACCAGAAGTGTTACGTGCTGAAGAAAAATATATCCCAGAGGACCAAGTTCTGATGACTGCTTCAAGATATAAAGACCTTTATGTCTTGGATCTGTCAACAGCTGCTACAACGGATCATGAGGTTCAGTGTTTTTTATCTAAAGCTACTGAGAAGGATTCAATCTCCTGGCATCGGAGAATAGGACACATTAGTCAAAGGAAGATGAATCATTTGATTCAGAAGGATTTAGTGAGAGGAGTAAATGTCAAGAACTTCCAACTTCCTGATTTTTGTGTAGCGTGCAAGAAAGGCAAACAGACAAAGAAGTCTCATAAGGAAAAGAAAGTTCATTCAATAGAACTTCCTCTTGAGCTTCTTCACATGGATCTGTTTGGTCCAGTTAGTACAAGGAGCATTGCAGGCAACGTGTACTGTTTTGTGGTGACTGATGACTACTCAAGGTTCACTTGGGTATTTTCTGAAATCCAAATCAGAAACTTTGGAGACATTCAAGGAATTAGTAACCACACTGGAATCTCTCTACAAGCTAAAAGTTAGACAAATACGCTCAGACAACGGGACAGAATTCAAGAATCAAGGGATGGAGGCATACTGCAAGGAAAAGGGAATTGTGCATCAATTCACTTCTGCTTACACACCTCAAATGAATGGCGTTGCTGAGAGAAAGAACAGGAGTTTGATAGAGACAACACGGACTATGCTGGCAGACTCGAAACTGCCTATCCAATTGGAAATGAGGCAGTGGCAAATGCGTGTTATACACTGAATCGAGTCCTAATAGTCAAGCGCCACGGAAAGACATGTTATGAGCTACTACAAACGCAAACCGAATTTGGAGTATCTTGAACCTTTTGGCGCACCGTGTACACTTCTGAAGAAGACACAAGAAGGCAAATTCAGCGAGAAGGCAGTTGAAGGAATTTTTCTAGGATACAACATACCGAACAAGCGAGTTTACATAATTCAACGGGTCTTGTCAAAGTGTGGTGTAATGTCGACGTTCAGAGATATACCACACCACCTACAGGCAAAGGACCTGCATACTTCTTCGATTATGATGGATTCTTCAAGTCCTTCAACATCCCTCTCTCTCCCTCGGATGATGAGTTAGCTACTAGGATGATATGATATTCTAAATACACCATCTAGCACACAGGGAGAATCATCTACTCAGTTGAAGTGGTAGTCGATGACAGTGACTCCTCCTCTGAAGATGAAACTGAAGCAGATGACCAGAACAGTCAGGAGGAACAGGTTCCAGTTCCTGAAAGTCCACAACATCATAAGTGATGCACCCTCGACTTCGGAACCTCAAACTCCACCTTCCTCAGATGCAGAACAAAATGTTCACAATCTTGGTTCGGAGGTGACTGTGCCGACTACTCCAGGATCACGACTAAACGTCTATCATCCCCCTTGACAATGTTATTGGAGATGTCCGATCAGGAGTACACCGAAATCAGCTATACTCAGCTGATTACGCCTCAGTTATGGAGAAAGGTTACATTCATGATGGTGCTTATCGATGTTTTGTTTCGCAGGTTGAGCCAAATATGTCAGTGAAGCACTAAATGATGAGGTGGGTGAGTGCCATGCAAGAAGAACTTCTGCATTTTAAGAAGTTAGTGTATGGACTCTGGTTGATAGACCTAAAGGTGCTAAAGTCATTGGCACCAAATGGGTACTAAATGCAAGAAGGATGACCAAGGAGTCATTATCAGGACAAAGCTCGACTGGTGGTTCAAGGTTTTCGCCAAGTCGAGGGATTGACTATAATGAGGTGTTGCACCCGTGGCAAGGATGGAAGCTATTCGTATCTTCCTTGCCTATGCATCGTACATGAAGATTAAGTCTACCAATTAGATGTGAAGAGTGCATTCCTTCATGGGGAAATCTGGGAAACAGTCTATGTAAGTCAACCCGAGGGATTTGAAGACCCTTATCATCGGGATAGAGTTTACAAGCTCGACAAAGCTTTATATGGGCTTCATCAAGCTCCTCGAGCTTGGTATGAGAAACTCTCGACTCATCTTGTGAAACACGGCTTTCGCAGGGGAGTCATTGACTGTACACTGTTTATTAAAGAAAAGGATGGCGACCTACTGCTTGTACAGATATATGTTGATGACATAATCTTCGGGTCAAAGAACGAAGAGTTATGCAAAGAGTTTGAAGCAGTGATGAAGAAAGAGTTTGAGATGAGTGCTATGGGGGAGATGAAGTTCTTTCCTCGGGTTACAGGTGGATCAAACACCTAATGGGATCTTTCTACATCAGACCAAGTATGTAGGAGACATTCTCAGTCGCTTTGACATGGAGAATGCTTCTGCTGCTGGGACTCCACTTGCTACGAATCATGATATAGCACTTGATGAGAATGGAGATCTTGTAGATGCCACTATGTACCGAGGAATGATTGGATCCCTCATGTATCTCACTGCCTCAAGACCTGATATCATGTATGCTACATGTTTATGTTCCAGATATCAGGCTAAACCTAAGGTCAATCATCTGATCGGGTCAAAAGGATTTTTCGCTATCTAAAGGGTACACCCACACTGGGGTTGTGGTATCCTCATGATGATGATTTTGAGCTCACGGCATATAGTGACTGGACTACGGAGGCTGCAAAATGACTACAAGTCTACATCAGCGGGGTGTCAATTCTTTGGGAGAAGATTAGTTACATGGCAGTGTAAGAAGCAGACATCGGTTGCATTGTCAACCTGTGAAGCCGAATATGTTGCTGCTGCAAGTTGCTGTTCACAAATCATTTGGATTCAACAGCAAATGCGGGATTACGGTTTAAAATTCTCATCTACTCCTATTTTTGTTGATAACTCTGCTGCAATTGCAGTAACTAAAAATCCGGTTCAACATCCTAAGACCAAACACATCGGTATTAAATACCACTTCATAAGAGACTGTTTTGAAAAGAACTTAATTGATGTGGTTAAAATTAATACTGATTTTCAACGTGCTGACCTCTACTACTAAAGCCTTTGATAAACAACGTTTTCAATATTTGCTAGAGGTCAACGGCGTTAAAAAGAAAAGTGAGGTAATTCCTGATGAGAATAATGTGTAGTCCGATGTAGTTTCGTTAAAGTTATTTATTTTATGTTATTTGTTTTTTTTTTCTTCTGTTATATTTAAACTCATGTTATTTTGCTGTTCATTAAAATCCAAAAATAATTAAATCCGAAATGATTTTAGTATTTTAGGGGGAGAATGTGTCAGCAAGTTAACATTACAAAAAAAAAATGAGGGAGAAGGGGTAACTAGCTGAAATAAGGTAGATTGTGTCTGTGATACCGATTCAATACCTTTGGAACATGATAGTACACAGGAACAAATCAAGAGGGATTTTAAAAATTTAAGTTTTGAAAAGATGCAAAATTTCAAAGTATAAGTCTGTGTAGTCTAAGCAATATAAAAAGGGAAGATGATAGAAAACTGGCAACTCCTAAGGTGACACAAAGAAAGTAGACTTAGAGGCTGCTAGACCACAAATGATATGTTGGTAGATTCAACACAATAGACAATTAGACCTGATTGGTGATCTCAAGATCAAACTAATTGTTCAACTGACTGTGGGCTTCCATCTTATCACTGGTTAACACAATCAAATATATTCCAATAAGGGGTAATGAGCATTTAAATGCCACAAACGTGTGCGGATGACCATAATTAGAGCAAAGCAAGAAAAAATGAAAGACAAATGCAATAAAGCTAATGACTTATGTTGTTGGTGCATATTGTGTAAAATAAAATAAGCTGCTCTAACAAGGAGATAGGTTGTGTGCCTCTCTGCTGTGCGATGGCACTGACCTGAGGATAAGAATAACCTAGATATTGTAGAATTCATTGTTGTTTGCCGCCTCTCTGCTGTGCGATGGCACTGACCTGAGGACAGGCTTCTCTTTGAAAGCTCTAAGAATAGTCTCTTCTTGTAATAATACCCGGAGACCGCTCAAAAACCTTTGAGGAATGTTGATTACCATATAAGTGTGGGATCCACAAATGTTAGCTGAAATAATTAAACCTAAATCAGTCACCAGTCTGCGTCAAAAGTCTGTGTATGGATTTAAGTGGACAAACATACTGACAATCTTAGTGGCTACATTCTCAAGAGTTCAAATCAATGTGAAAATCAAAGAGTTTCAGTATGATTTCCTTAAGTTGCTAACGACTCTGGATGAACACCGAGAATTTAAGCATCAAAAAGTTTTAATAACAAGTCCCAAATGATTTGATGTTCCTGTATGATTCCAAAATTGAATTGGTCCAGATATGATCAATCTAAGTTGAAGCTGTCTACTCCCAAACCAAATCCCTTAGATTTCCATCTTAGGGTTTTATCTCTCACAAAAAGTCCAAAAATAAACTTTATTTGTGTAGTTAGTTTAAGTTTCTATGTAATCTTTTAATTTGTGTGTCTGTCGGACTACATCAGGAAATCAGAAGGGAATTAACTTACCTAAAAGGGTCATGTCTGAGATGGCCACATGTTTTTCAAAGTTTAAAAAGTCACATCTGAAGTGACTGAATTGGTTAAGAGCTTATAATGTCTATTTCAAAAGGTTAAAATGTTCAAAATGGCAGAAAAACTACCAAGTGTGACCCATTCGCACGATTGGACCATGAATATGGACCAACCATGCGAATGATCCCATTTGCATGAGGACCGGAATATGGACCAACCATGCGAATGGGTCCCATTCGCACGACTGGACATGAAATTTAGTCATTCAACCGAATGGCGTTTAAGAATGATCCTTTCGACCGAATGACAGGGTGCGAATGAGTCAGTCAACCGACTGAGACTTAGTCGGTTAATGAGATGCGAATAAAGGAGACCGAATGAGGCAGCCGACCGACTGAGACTCAGTCGGCCGACTGAAAGCGACCGACTGGACCAATCGCACGACTGAACCTCAGTCGCCCGAATGAACTGAGCGAATGAGCCAGTCGGCCGATTGAAATTAGGGTCAGTATTTAAAGGGCCTCAGTCGATCGCATCTCACTCATCACTCCAATCGCACCCAAATCGCTTTCTTTCCCGTTACTCTGCCAAATTTCTAGAGATAGTTGTTCACATTGCTATTGATCTTCTGACATTCGATTGACAAGTATACAGGTACATTGCAGTTAAACCTTATAGAAATCAGAAGATCTTGAGTCGAATTGGGTTATTCGATGAAACATTGATCGGATTGAAAAATGCCCTAATAACCTACATAAACTAAGCTAAATGTTAAAATTAAGTTTAATAGGTCATTAGTGACGAGATGGCGAGTCCAATGAACTAGATATAGAGGTTTAAAACAAAAAAAATTGGTGAACAGAAAATTGAATCGAACAGTTGGTCTTCATGCGAATGGACAGCATGATGAACTTCAGTCGCACGACTGAAGGCTCAAACTGCCCATACGCATGGCTGAACCATGCGTTTGAAGTTCAGTCGCATGACTGATGTAACCGCATGAAGGTATATGCGTAGGAGCCCAATCGCACACTCCGAGATACGTATGGGTCAATCGCACGACTGAACCCCATTCGTACCATTCAATCGTACGACTGAACCCCTTTCGCACGGTTCAATCGCACATTTGAACTCAGTCGCACAATTTCAATCGCATGACAGAAAGATGTTCTTCAAGCTTAATGAGTTCATGACTTTCTTAGTAAATGGTACTAATGTTTACTATCTTTGTGTAACAGATGGCGAGTAGATGGATTATGAGCACAAAGCATAATATATGTGCCCATCTGGACTTAACATCCAGAAATGCTGCAGAATTCTCTGGCATTATCACGTTTCTATTGAGATCACGGATTGCGCATGCCATCTCTACCCCTTGCACCCCATATCGATCCATTCAACAAGCCTTCTGGGAAGGCGCTACAGTTGATAGATCATCTGAACCTCACTGCATAGAAGCACCATTTGGCGAGGATATTACCGTTTTTGAGGAGGATCTAAGGATTGTACTTCAATTGGGGGATGACGGTGACTGCCCAACCCGTTTACACCCCTCACTGTCAGAGGATTTTCTCAGAGCCAAATACTCTAGGGACATCAATTCAGGGGTACTCAACAAGAGTAACCTCTGTCCCCAGTTTAAATACCTTCCACACGTGCTGCTCAAATGCATGGCTTCAAGAAAAGGTGGGTTTGATGAGCTGTCGGACCAAATGCAAAACGCATACGTTGCGTTGGTGCTGAACCATCCGTTCAGCTTCTCTAAGATTATCTTCACCTATCTGGTGGAGAACATCGAGGGGAAAGGGAAGGAATCCTTCTGTATGTACCCACGGTTTATGCAAATGATAATAGATCAGAAACTTCCTTCCCTGCCAAAAGAACAGGAGGATACGGTAGTCTTGGAGGTAATGGATGACACCACCCTGGGAAGGATGAAAGTATACCGGGGAAAGCAAGTGAAGCCTCCGGTCAGGAGGTTGTTTGGTCATCTTGCCAGAGGGGACTATGTTGTGCCGGAAAAGAGAAAGTGGCGTCACGAGGACAGTGACTCTGATGTGGAACAGATAGCCCTACCCACTCATGACTCAGATGAGGATGACAGTGGGGATGATGCTATTCCACTCAGAGGCACTGTGTCTGATTCTGTACCTCCTGTGTCCGTCACATCTGCAGAGGTAACTGAGTCAGCGGGATTTCATCAAGATTTTGTTCTTAACGAGGAGGATGAGGCTGAATCGGATGAGGAGCCACTTACCCGAACTGTGGGAAGGAAAGTTGTTCCCACAGAACATGGGTTAAGGGTTGTTGGTGAACAACCGAGAGGCTCCGGAGATACAGAAACTGACCCAACTTATGCTCCGGGGTCCTCAGGCGGGATTGTTGGGGGAGCTTCCTCCTCAACTGGATCAAGGAGGAAGAGAATGGCCGAACCCCATGGCCAGAAAAAGAAGAAGCGTAGGGTGACCTTAATCACTACCACATCCACCACATCTATCACAGCCCCCACCATACCTTCCACAACATCCACCACATCCACCACATCCACCACATCTATCACAGCCCCCACCATACCTTCCACAACATCCACCACATCCACCACATCTATCACAACCCCACCATACCTTCCACCACAGCACCGTTTCCCTCCACCACCACATTCTTTACTCCCTCATCACCTCCACCACTATACAACCTATCTTCACTACCACCACCTCCACCACCACGTCACCCCAATCAATGTCCTCAGCCCATCCCTCACACACCTATAGATCTCCTCTACCTCCAATCGGGGTAGAGGAACAGTTGTCGGCGTTAAACAGAATGGTGTTGCGATTGCTGGCGGCTGATGAGAAAAGACAACTCAGATCCGCCAGCTTACTGACCTGACTGCTGCACAATCGCATAAAATTGCAGAGCAGGATCGAGTAATTGAGGAGCAGGCCCGACAGATGACTGCCCAGAGCGACGAGATAGCCATTCTCCAAGCTCAAAGCGTCACCTCAGGGAAGAAAATAGAGGAATTGGAAAAGGTTAAAAAGACCATTTTGCTAAAACTGAAAGGATCAAAGGAGGAACCTTTAAAGATAAGGGATGGGGACAGAAATGATGATGATAATGAAGATAATGAAGATGATGATGATAATGAGAGTGAAACTGATGAAGAGAAAACCGAAGAATGGTGTGAAGATGAAGACACTGACGGAGGAGAAGCAGCTGAATCTGTCTCAGCTCCAGGGCAACAGAAAAGATCAAAGAACAGACAAGATCAGTCAGCTTCTGCTTCTGCACCTTCACGTGAAGAGCCGAGTATTCAGGATAAAAGTAAATAGTAGATGTTTATGTATTTATTTACTTTTGTATTCTGTATTGAAAAACCATCTACTAAATGTTTATATTAAGTTAATGCATTTTGTTTGATAAATTACTAATGATTTGAGTGTGAAATGTGTAAATCAAACAGATCCAAAGTACAAAAGAGATGAGTTTGATATTGCTCAGGTCAAGTCTCAACTCACAATGATTCTTGATCTGCAAGGGATGGTCAGAAGGTCAGTGAGTTATACCCCTGAAGAAGGTGAAATAATTCATGACCTATCTAACGAGCAACTGGCGGAGATGTTCAGACTCAATCCTGATGAAATTGTCAAGGATGCTCCAACAGTTGATTCAACCAGTGACGAAGAACTAAATGACGTTGATGAAGTTGAGGTTGAAGAGATTACTGCAGAAGAGTACCCTCAGTACGCTGACAACGAGGGTAATGTGGTCCCCAATCTGGGTGAGTCCCTAGTCAGTGATATGTTTGAGGTACTAGACAAGATGGAGCAGGAAACAGGAAAGACCGAAGGAACAGCCCAAGCCTCAAATGATGACGTAGACATTCGAAAGGCTAAGTGGGCTGAATGTTTTAAAGAACTTAGAGCCCAACGTGCTGCACCGAAGAGGGATGCCTACACCAAGTTCTACAGCGTCAAGAAACATCTTACGGTGTCAGGTAGGATTATAGCATGGGCTATTTTGATGATCTTAACGTTTATGCCGTTAAGAGGGAGAAGGGCATAGAGTACTTTAGATATCCACATGATCTAAAGACTCTACCAGGTTTTGAGCTCAACCAGCTGGCCAATTGAAGCTGTTATATGCTGACCTGAGAAAGATGTCAGGCTGGTTTGAGGCTGCCCTAAAGAAAGAGTACAACACCAGGGGATTAACTTCAGACCTCAACAACCTACAAGGTATATTAGAAGGTCTGAGATGGATGCCATTACTGGAAAACCAAAGATTGTGTTGAAGTGGAATCCTCCGCGCACAATGTCAAGAATCCCACTTCGGGAAATGACAAAGGATTTCACACCACACTTTAAGTGGTGGTACTATGATTGGAGAACAGCAGAAGCGGTCATAGTCCTGGATAAGAGGGCCAAATGGATACCATCAGGGTATTCGACCCAATGTGGCTAACCAACTTGTCTGCTAATGATGTCTATACATTACACAAGTGGCCACTGTTCTATGACACACAAGACATTGTACAAGCCCTCCAGTTCCAAAACGTTATACGACTTTGCTTCACGTTTGATATTCACGCAGGAGTCACACAAGAGGACAAGTATAAGAAATATGAGGAGGTATTGAAGAAAACAAGACATTAGAGAGATCTAGGTCCAAGGGGGAGTTTGTTGATACATGTATGTCCCTAGATCATGATATGTGATGTAATAGATCTTGTTTGGTATGATTAATGAAATGATATTGATAGTTTGTTAGTTATAATGTTTAATGTTTCATTAATGTGTTGACAGTGAATTGGTTAGTTACGTTAGTAATTGCTTGAATGATTACATATAATGTTTATTAATTAATACATTCAAACTTAACATAATGAAGTTCTCATGCGAATGGCTCATGCGAATGAACCATACGCATGAATAACATCACACGATTGACTTAGTCGTGCAACTGAACCAGGAGACTGGATCAGTCGCACGATTTAACATAAATTGGCTCAGTCGCACGACTGAACACTCAGTCGTACGAATGAATCAACTGCATGGTTCAATCGCACGACTGAACCAGACTAATGGTTCAGTCGCACGATTGAATAATACCAACCTATAAATACAACTCAATTCGTGAAAAACAAGGACTCTCGATCAATTACGATTCTAGACATACCCTAGCCGTCCAGAAACCTTCCAATTCGTTCTCCAAGTTCACAGAACACATTAGATCGATTCCCAATCGATTTCTAACGTTAGTTTCAATTCTTGATTGATTCTTCGTGTGTTCTCACTGATTGGATCGCCAATCAAATAGGATTCCGCACTATTTGATGTGGTTTACACGTTAATCTCCAGGTATTTCGGTCAAATACCAGGTCCTAACAGAGCACTCTTCATCAGACGGTCCATAATCACCCATATGGCATCGTACCCTTTCGGAGTGCGTGGCAGCTTCGTAATGCAATCCATGGTGATGTGCTCCACTTCCATTCCGGTATATCCAAAGGTTGGATTTTCCCATACGACTTTTGATGCTCTACCTTCACTTGTAAACAAGTAAGGCATTTACTCACATACCCCACCATATCGTGCTTCATACCCGGCCACCAATAATCTTTCTTCATATCTTGATACATCTTTGTGGCACCAGGATGAATGGAGTATCGAGTCTTGTGAGCTTCATCCATAATCTTCCCCCGTAGATTCCCAAAACGAGGAATCCACACCCGTTCAAATCGGCTTTAACACCAAGTGTGTTTTCACCCAATTCCCCAACCAGACCTCTCATCCTTTCAGAGTTAAGATGATCTTCTTTCGGTGCCTTATTTTGAAACTCTTTGACTTGCTTCATCACATCAGAGGTCATGATCAGTTGATATGCTTTCACCCGAATAGGCTCGGGCCTCTCTTTTCGGCTAAGGGCATCCGCCACCATATTGGCCTTGCCCGGATGGTAATGGATCTCATAATCATAATCCTTTATAAGCTCCAACCACCTCCTCTACCTCATGTTCAGATCTTTTTGCTCGAAGAAGTACTTCAAGCTCTTGTGGTCAGTGAAAATGGTGCACTTCGTCCCGTACAGATAGTGCCTTCAAATCTTTAACGCAAAGACCACAGCTGCCAGCTCCAAGTCATGAGTAGGGTAATTGACCTCATGAACCTTTAACTATATGGATGCGTAGGCTATAACCTTACCTCTCTGCATTAGTACACACCCCAACCCCGAGTAAGAAGCATCAGAATAGACCACCAGATCTTCGCTCCCATCGAGTAATGACAGACTAGAGCTTGAGTTAACCTCGCCTTTAATTCCTCGAATGCCTTCTCTTGAGCTTGACCCCATAAAAACTTCACATCTTTCCGGGTCAACTTAGTTAGTGGAGAAGCGATCTTGGAGAAGTCTTGAATGAATCTCTTGTAGTAACCCGCCAAACCAGAAACTGCGAATCTCAGATGGCGTCTTTGAGATTTCTGTTGCATCACTGCCTCCACCTTAGCCGGGTCCACGATAATCCTGTCGGGGTTTACCACATGACCCAAGAATGAACTTCAGGTAACCAAACACGCACTTGGAGAATTTGGCATACAAATTCTCCTTTCTCAACGTTTCCAAAACCTCTCGAATATGACTTACATGCTCATCCTCGCTCTTTGAATAAATCAAGATATCATCAATGAACACAATCGATGATTTATCCAGCATTGGCCGACACACCCGATTCATGAGATCCATAAAAGTAGTTGGCGCGTTGGTGAAACCAAAAGACATGACAAGAAACTCGTAGTGACCATAGCGCGTACGGGAAGATGTTTTAGGGATATCCTGCTCCTTCACTTTCAATTGATGATAACCAGATCAGAGGTCTATCCTTGAAAACCAACGGGCACCCTGGAGCTGATCAAACAAATCATCAACTCTTGGTAAGGGGTAGCGGTTCTTCACTGTCAACTTATTCAGCTTACGGTAGTCAATACACATCCTCATACTACCGTCTTTCTTCTTCACAAAGAAGACCGGAGCACCCCAAGGAGAGATACACGTTCTGATGAACCCTTTATCAAGCAACTCTTGCAACTGCTCCATCAGCTCCTTCATCTTCGTCGGAGCTAACCGATGCGGTGCCTTGGCAACAGGTTGGGCACCCGGTATCAAATCAATCTGAAATTGAATCTCTCTGTCAGGTGGCACTCCTGGTAAGTCTTCTAGGAACACATCTAGAAAGTCACACATAACTAGTACATCAGACAGTTATGGTGTTGGCGTATCCACATCCTTTACATAAGCCAAATAGGCGCTACATCCACGCCTTATACACTTTCCCGCCACCGCCTTTGAGATCACTTTCGGGATCGTCGTGACTCGATCCCCGTAAACAGTTACCAAACTTCTGTCAGGCGCTAATAGCTGAATCAACTTCTTGCGACACATAATGTTCGCCTCGTGGTCCGCTAACCAATCCATCCCAAGAACCAAATTAAAACCACCTAAAGTCATCACGAACGGTCTAACAAGAAACTTATGAACTTCTAGCTCCACATCACAGCCCTCTAACATCTCAGAAATCCTGGTAGACTTACCTATGGCAGTTTCTAATTGAAGGGCGCCTCAATACGTCTGCGACTAACAGGCAACTTATCACAGAAAGCAGCAGAAATAAAACTCTTACTAGCACCAGAATCCAATAGCACAGAAGCTAAAGTTTGGTTCACCAAAAACGTACCAGACATGACATCAGGGTCCGTTCTAGCTTCCTCCTGTGTCATTGTGAATGCTCTGGTGCTCACCCTTGGTCCTTCAGCTCCAGTTTTCTTCACCCCAGAACCTTCAACTCTTGGCTTCTTACAATTTGTACTAATGTGACCACTTTCCCCGTAGTTGAAACACTTCATACCTCCACAGTCTCTAGCCATATGACCAGGCTTCCCACACTTCAAACAAACATTCAACCCCCATCTACACTCCCCACCGTGCTCCTTCCCACACTTGCCACACTTTTTCAACCCCGCACTTGATGTGACCACACGGCGGTCATCCACTCGAGCCTTCTTGTTACTCGTCGAGGCACCACCCCGACCAAACCTCTTCCCATTCCAGTTTCTATCACCTCCACACTTTCTACTACCTTCAGTCACCACCACCACAGTCCTCTCATCATACAATCTCCCTGCTAAATTCACCACTGACCTAAACATGCTTGGTCGGGCGGCGATCATGTACCTGCGAATGTCCGTCGGAAAACCCTGAATATACCTCTTGATCTTCCGAGATAGAGGTGTCTCCTGATCCGGCACCAGACGTGCCATTTCATTGAACTTTGTGGTGTACTCTTGGCATGTCATCATTCCCACCTCAAATTGCAAGAACTCCCTCTCAACCTTGTCCATTTCGTGGTGAGGACAAAACTCCTCAATCACCAACTTCTTTAGTTCGGACCATTTCATTCTTCCAATAGCCCTGCTGCCTTCAGCTTGGACAATATTGTCCACCAGCATTGAGCTGAGTCCACAAAAGAATGGGTAGCGAACTTAACTTTCTGGTCCTCTCGGCACTCGCTGATATCAAGTATAGTCCCTCACCCACCGGTGAGCAGTAGCAGTAGTGTCGTTCCATCAAAAGTAGGGGGCTTGCATCTCATGAATACCCCATAGTTACAGCCTCGTACTACCTCCCGCACAGGCTCTGCTTCATCCTCTTCTTCTTCATCATCAGACGAAACCGTCTCAGTCTCAGGCTATCTTCTTTCACCTGTAGATCCACTCCTTTATTACTTCGGTCACCACAAATGGTAGGATCGTCTGCATGACTTGATGCACTTCTTCCACAACCGCCTCCTCCACTGAGGCTCTCAGATTTGAACTCTCATCTCCGCCCTCCGATGAGGGGTTTCTGGTTTTTCAAGAACCACCCTTTCGGCCCTAGGCCTTCCTCTCGTAAACTGTGGTTTAGCACCACGTCCGCCACCACATGATGCTCTAGATGATCTACCACCAGCCATCCTCTAACTCACACTGAAAGATTTAAACACTAATACGGTCATTCAAGGAAACGGCTCAGTTTATGGCAACTATAGTAAGTTGCTAATTATAGTGGCCAGTTGGGATTAGCCACTTACTTTACTCTTCATACCCCAAGCATTACCTGTCCTGACTACATTAGTATTTAAATCTACATACCACACATAACCATATACCATGCGCACATAAAACCGGTTAACTTTACGAAAATACCTGATGGCACGCAGCTACTCAGATTGGCATCCCTTTCCCTTCCGTCCCATTCTCAATTTAAGTTATGGTTTATTTTGAAAATTTACCCATTTCTCTTAAACTTTGGCTTTGATACCAAATTGTAAGGCCTCGTTCCCAGGACGCTTACAACTCGTAAATCATCGCACATAAAACATATACTTTACATTTAATCATTCATAAAACAATGTAGCGGAAACATAAAAATAACCTTTCACATCATTACAAATGCTTTTGCAAGTTAATACAAGTGTTCTTTTCAAAACATCATTGGTTCGCATTACAATGCAAAAACATTAACAAAAGAATGCCATTCAACATGCCAAGTAGCTGCTTCGTGCCATCCTCAGCAATGCTCACCTGCCAACTGGAAAATGCATAAAAGTTAGTATTGCTGAGTGAGTTCTAGTTTTATAAATAAAACATACATTTCTTTCTAATTCATAATATACTTTACATTCACAAGGATTAGACCCGAATGTGCATCCTTTGGGGTAGCTAACCCACACACCGTTGAGCTAACACCTACATAGGGTGTGCACCTCCATACATTCGCTTGAAAGCCTTCTTACATTCATTCGTTTGTTAATGCATGCATTCATCCATCATGTTCCTCTTTCATTATCTTTCACTTTACGTTACATAATACTTCGGTTCATTCATTATCATAACACGTAAATTCATAGGAAAGATAAATATACATCATTAGAAGGAACATAAACATATCATTCATACATCATCATGCAGGGCATCATACATACATAACATACATCATGCATAACCATGCAACATCATCATCATCATCATGCATAAGCATCAAACAGATATCATTACATGCCCATCATGCCATCTATGACCCCAAAAGTCAACTTGTATAACCCCAGGAATCTCCTAGGTCAAAGCCCACATTACTCCTTTTTCTCCCAAAAAGTCAGAATTTTTCTAAGTGTTCATCCGCATTTCCTATAGTTCATCCGTATTTGCTATAGTTCATCCGCATTTGCTATAGTACATCCGCATTAGCCTTATTGTTCATCCGCATTTAATTTGCTTCATCTGCATTTGTCAGCCGCATTTGCCTAACTTATCCGCATTTCAAATACTCGGTCAATGTTCATCCGCATTGACTTCATCTGCATTGACTCACTTTGCTCATCCACATTTCCATACTTAGTCGATGCTCATGCGCATCGACCTCATCCCCATTGACTTACTTTGTTCCTCCGCATTGGCATGTTCCATCACTTATACAGATTCTAAAACTTAACTTATGAGCCTTAAACATCAGATTTCTATTCACTATTCATCATGTTCTAAGCTTACATCATACATTCTAAATCTTAGAAACATCATCATACATAAGCAAACATGAACATAATCACACATCATAACATAACATCATCATACACACCTTCAAACATGCGGGTCCGAAATATAGTTAATGAAAACTTACATTCATGCATATCCAGCCCCAAAATTAGTTAAAACAGGTAAAAGAGGGGTCCTAGAACTCACCTTTGCAGCTCTTGGGTATGGCTTCTTCCAAACTCGTTTGCAAATTGAATTCAACCACCTAGAAACCCACTAAAAACATACCCGAACACATACAAACACACATAAGCATAAACCTGAGGATAAGACCAGTCAAGAACACCATAAAAGCATGAACTCTTACCTTGAGTTCGAATTCTTTCTTGTTCTTCCTTCAAAACCGAGAATTTGCTGCTCTTTCTCTCTCTAAACCTGAAAATTAGTGGTGTATGTGACATATGGGCAGCCATACCGCCTTTTACACCCACTTTTCAAACATTTTGTCCTTTTGGACACTTTTTACCCCTAGACTTTGGTTTTATTTCTCTTCCTTATTTTTCTTCATTTAAACTTCTTTCTTGTCTAAAAATAGCCGGGTGTTATAATCGAATCCCAAACCTACAGGAGAATCTTGCACATCTCAAACTTTTTTTAAGATTAACGCTGCTTAAACCTGCATTAAAATATTAGTTTTAGCAGCTTTAGTCAAATCATTAGAAGGATGAGGTTCAGGCATAGGATTGTAACAATAGGTGCTAAGAGGAGGATAGACGTATGGATTTTCACCACAACCCACTCCTATTTTAGTCTAGCTCCCATTTGTTTACAAAGTTGCTCTTCCTGTTTCATTCCGGATATGGCCCATCTATCAAGTTTTGTTTTAAGCTTTCTTTTTTCAAATTCAACCAAGGTGACTATTTCGTTTAAAATATTAATTTCAGCATTTCTTTCAAGAAGAGTTTGTTTTAAATGATCATTTTCTTTTAAAGCTTCTTTTAATTTTATGAAATAGTTGGCTTCATTCTTTTAAGTTCTGCATTTATGGTGGTTAATTCCTTTTGGTTATCTAAAACTAACGTATTAGCTTTATACACACCAAATAGCCTACTTTTGCAAGGAGAATAACACATATCCTGTACTGTCTCGTATGGAAGATCTCGGATAACTCTTTCAACAGTAAGAGCCTTCTCGTAATTGCAAACGTTGGTATTTTACTTCCATTCCTCTTCCTTCTCAGCATCACAAACTTTATCATTCAACTCTAGTCCTTTGTATCTCTTCAATTCCAGCTTTTGGTAAACCTTCAGAATTGGTGCCATAATCTGATCTCTCTTCTGGTTTCTCTTTGGAGTTTGAAGTGATATTTGGATTTAGATATTTCACTTCATAGTACTCATGACGTTTGATATCCAACTCAATTTCCTTCAGTTTGTTGATCGCCTCCATCAATTTGTAATCTTGAAGGCCTCTATCTCGTTTAATTGACTTGCCATGTGAGCTCCATTCTGATGGGAGGGAATCAAGCAATCTTAGAACTTGTTCATGATTTCCCAGTTGGACATCAAACTTCTTCACATTGCTTGCCATCAACAGAAAACGATGAACAAAATGGGACATCTTTTCATTCTTTAAAGCTGCAAAATTATCAAACCAACATTGTGCAATTATGAGATTATCATATTCGAAGGATATAATTAGTTCTGCAAAAGCCATTTTTATTTTTATTAATTTATTGCAATTAACCCCCCCAAAAGTTGTAATTTTTTTAATCAGTTCTGCAAAAGACAATTTTATTTTTTTGTAAATCTTTTAAAATCGGTGAATATTTCTTTATCTGGATGAAATCAATTAATCTCAACAAGGAGGAAAAAAGTCATCTTTGATATTCGTGTTTTGCTAAAGAAATGATAATTTAGCCGAAATTGTAGTTTCAGAGAGCTAGTTTCGTAGTGAAATCTAGTTTCGCTGAGCCGACGGTAGTTTTGCTAGAAATTTCGGCAGCAGTTTCGCTAGCCAAATGCTTTAGACTGGTCGGTTTCGTTGACAATTTCGCACAAAACAAGCTTGAACTTTTGTTCAAAGATACTTTCGACAACAATTTTGCTTGTAATATGCACACAAGCATGTTGAACTTTTGTTCAAGATCACTACTTTTGCTGAGATGCTGAAATTACTAAAAAGTGTAAAACACTTGTAGTTTCGCTGGAAGAGGCTGCAGTTTCGCTGGATGAAGATGTAGTTTCGCTGGATGAGTCTAGAATGTTTTTTCAACACGAAATCAGTCTGAAATTGCCTAAATCTCAATGGATTTGAGATCTGATTATTAATAGAGCTTTCCCGACCAATAACAAGCAAACTTCAATCAATTTCTATATCAATAACACTAAATTTGATCTGGAATTGATGAAATATTTATGTTGAACAAAAACAACCAAAAACCTCAATTTCTCTCTCTAAAAATCTTCAAATCTTCAATGAATAAGATCCAAAATGGCTCTAATACCAAATTGTTAGCCCAGGTTGATCACATATGAATCAAATCATGAAGATAATGGATCAAAATAATGAAGAACACAATAAAACCCCTTTGTGTTTGATTCTTTATGCCCAAGACACATAGAACATTGATGTGGTTAGTACGTTATGATCCAAGTCGGGTCATATCCAATAACAAGCTTAGCAAACACCAATTAATATTTAATTGATGATATGATCATGCAATGAAATAATTACACCGATTTAGAAAATGGGTTTTCTAAATAAGTTGCATATGAGATGGAACAACTTATAGGGATATTTTGTTCATGGGTATTATTTGTAATGTTATTTAAATTGGTTAAAAAACATCAAGTAATAAGAGTGTGTACAAGTTATATAATTAAAAGGTTATTATATAACTTACACTAGTGATAAGTTAAATAAAATGGTTGATAGAATTGGGGGGCAAACCCTTTTTTGAAAGGCATTTTTGGCAGCCCCTTTATGGGGGTTTGGTTCAAGTTTTTCTTGAAACAAGACACTCTTGATAGTCACACACTTAACCTCTCACTCTCTCTCATACATGCGAGAACCACAAGGACCATTTTCTCTCTATTCTTGAAGAAGAACAAGCTGGAATAAATGTTTTCTGCAGCTCCTTTTGGTTCGTTTTTGGTGTTCAAATCCTAGCAAGAAGATGTTTGCTTGATGCTTGTGGGTATGCAAGCTTGAGGAAACCTCTCCTTGGTGTTTTGGTCATTCAAGAACCCCATTCTCTTCATCTATCTCACGTTTTCAGCAGCTCTACAAAGGTAGTTCATATGTGTTGCTTTTGGTTGTTATTTCTTCTTGATTGCTAGTCCATTCGCATATATTTGATCCTATGTTATTAGGTTTGTTGTTGCTAAGTAATAAGCCTTAATTTCAGTTTACAAAACATAATATTAGGTTTGATTCCGCTGCGTTTTCTTGTTTAAATGGTTAAACAACACTTTGATAATGGTCCAACAAACCCAACATTGGCATCCAGAGCCGGATATGTGGATGACTAGCTTCATTTGTCCTTGTAAAATTGGTTTTATAGGACTTTAACAACCTTATAGGGGCTGTTTTGTGATGATATTATGAATCTCCAATCTTTCAAGGTTATATCTTACATGCTTATGATTAAATCTTGAAAGAAAGATGTCAAATGGTTGATTGTATTTTGTTTGGACAAAAACCCTAAATTCTTGGTTTATGTTGGTTGAAAATTTAGGGTTAAATGGGAATTTATTTTGGTGCAAAACCTAGCATTGACCTTGTGTTGATTTGGTTGTTTGGTTGATTTCATTCATAATGGGTTGTAATGTTATTCTTTTGTGCTTGTATTTGGATGTAATTTATTTATTCATTCAATGGTGGTGTAATAAATAGATTAGGTGTATTTTATTTTATTATAAAATTTGCATTAGGATATAAATTTTGTAAAAGAAGATGCACAAGTTGGAAGCACAAAAGGGAAGGCACAAAGAGAAGGACTTGAAGCATTTGGATGCAACTTCAAGTGTGCGTCTTTGGAGATCTCATCTTTTTTGTTGTGTTCAACCCGTAGGAAATACCAAATGACAACACTTGTGATGGCAAACAAGTGTTGTCAACTTAGTCACTATGGTTATGCACTTGTGATTGTTTGATTATGCTTATTTGGTTGTTTGTTATATGATGGTTTTTTGATATTTGGATGTGCATAACAAACTATTAACAAACACAAGCTAAAAATTTATGGTTCCTAATCGTTAAGTGACTAATAAAGGGTTATTAAAAGGATTAATGATTTTAATAAAAGGGATTTTTACTAAAAAAGAACCATAGGGTGCCATGTATTTGAAAGCATGCAAATACAAGGTACATAGAGTTTTCAGAACTAGATTTAATGAAAACTAAAATCCCTTTGGAAACAAGTTAAACACCATCCTTTTACACGACACTCGAATCACTTGATAACTATTTGTGGGATAAAGGTCACCTAACCACTTCTAGGGAACTTGTGTGTTTGAGGTCGCTTAACATATTTGTGGGATAAAGGTCACCTAACCACTTGTATGTGTAAACTCACACATGTGTGTAAGTAGGACGACATGAATTGGAAACCATGTACATAGGTCACCGAAGCATGGCGTACAATGTTGTTGATGGATTTTACATGCCGACTAAATATAAAATGTTTACTAATACCATAAAGCTAGAAGTTGCATTAGGTTGCAATTGTCAAATGTTGACTACCTTGTTAATTTAAATAATGGGATGAAGGTCACCTAACCATCATTAATGTAACATTGGATTCTAGATTATAATTATTAATTGTGTATGATACATGAAAAGGTATTAATGATTAAAATGTAATTTTTCAGAAATACTAATATGAACTTTGTTAATTTTGTAGAAATGGCCGCAAACAATAACGCTACCACCCCGACCGTCCATACCTTATCACTGAGAACCATCTTAGAGAGGGATCGTCTTAACCATAATAACTTTATGTTCTGGTTTCGTAACTTGAGAATTGTTCTCAAGCAAGAGAAAAAGGCCTATGTCCTTGATGATCCCATTCCTGACCAACCCGACCCCGAGGATGTTGAGGCCTACAATGATTGGCTTCAATACACTGAGGAGTCCATGCAGGTTTCCTGCCTCATGTTTTGAACTATGATTCTCAAACTCCAAAATGACTTGGAGCATCATGGGGCATACAACATGATTACCCAATTGAAGGAAATGTTCCTTCAAGAAGCTAGGCTAGAGCGCTTCTAAACGGTTCGAGCGCTTCATGCGTGTTGCATGGAAGAAACCCAATCGGTATCATCTTGTGTTCTTAAGATAAAAAGCCATGTTGATCGCCTTCAGAGGCTTAACCATCCCATCTCAAAGGAATTGACCACGGATTTGATCCTTAATGGCCTAACCAAAGGTTTGAGATGTTCATAATGAATTACAATATGAACGGGTGGGACAAGAGCATTGGTAAGCTTCACGTAATGCTCAAAACAGCCGAGGCAGGTATGGTAGAAAGGTTCTACCTGTTCTCTCGACCAATGAGGGAGGCAATAAGAAAAGGCCATTCCCCGATCCCAAGGCAATGTTGCCAAAGGAAAGGGGACATCAAAGGCAAAGGGATAGGGAAGGTTAAAGCGGACCTCTAAATCCTAAGCTTAAGAAGCCTAAGGTAACGAAGAACGATCCATGCTTTGAGTATGGTGAGATAGGACATTGGAAAAGGAATTGTCCAACCTATCTCAAAGAGTTGAGAAACAAGAGGGATGCTCGGAAAACCTCAGGTACAACTTTCATGATTCATATTGGTTTAAATGTTATTTCTTCAAACACATGGGTATTGGATACCGGATGTGGAACTCACATTTGCAATTTGTTAAGGGGTTCAAAAGAAATAAGCACTTCAGGAAGGAGACACAAGTCTCTACATGGGCAACGGAACAAATGATGATGTCGAAGTCTAAGAAGACTATATTTTGTAACTTTTAAATGGTTTGGAAGTTGTTCTTATGAACATTTTGTATGCTCCTAGTTTGACTAGGAACATAATTTATGTTTCCCTTTTAAAACAATGTGGTTATGAATTAAGGTTTGTTAACAATGGTATTCATCTTGTATGAATGATGTATTTTATTTCAAGGCTATGTCTTTTAATGGTATCTATGAATTGATTCATGATGATTCATCCTATATAACTCATTATACAAATCAAGCACCAAGAAACATAAAATGGGTTTAAGTGATTCTTATCTTTGGCATTGTCATCTTGGTCACATAAACAAGAATCAGATTCAACACTTCAAAAGCATGGTCTTTTGAAAACAAATGAAAATGGTTCATTTGATAAGTGTTTACATTGTTTACAAGGTAAGATGACCAAGTCGCCCTTTAGTGGTACAAACGAGAGGGCAAAAGACTTATTGGAAATCATATATTCGGATGTATGTCGTCCTTTTAAGATAATGACAAGAAATGGTGAAATATACTTCATTACCTTTACCGATGATTACAGTCCTATGGTTATGTGTACTTGGTGACACATAAATATGAAGCTTTTGAAATGTACAAAATCTTCAAGAATGAAGTAGAAAATCAACTCAATAAAACTATCAAAGTTATTTTTGGTGAATACCTCAGTAAGGCTTTTCAGGACCATCTAAGAAGTTGTGGGATTGCCTCACAACTTACTTGTTAGACCAAAAGAACCAATGAGCCAGATCAGAAAAACCTTTAAGTCCCACAAACATCAAAACAACTGAAGTGATCTACAACTACTGAAGACAAAGTCAAAATGCTGAAGACAAAGTCTGAAGACAAAGTCTGAAGACAACTGCTAAAGACAAAGTCTGAAGACAACTGCTGAAGACAAAGTCTGAAGACAAAGTCTGAACACAAAGTCTGAAGACAACTTCTGAAGACAAAGTCTGAAGATCAAGTTCTCAGTAGTTGTCACAACAGCTGAAGTAGTTCTCTTGAGTAGTTGTGATGGTTTACATTTTAGTAGATTATAATCAGTAGTTTTATATTATGTAAAACATCTGAAGTTCTTATACTTCAGATGTTATAATGTTAGTAGTTGTAATGTTGTTTATACTTAGCTTTTAATGAATTTGTCCTCAGTTGTTGTGGACATCTTCAGTAGTTTAGTTTTATTTCAGTTGTTTGTATAAATCAGTTAGATGTCACTATCATGTGACGTCAGCTGATGTCACATTCCTTATAAAAGGAATGTTGACCTAGTTTCATGAATAGGAAGTTTGTGCATGAATGAAAACATTCATTTTGCAGAAAACTCTCTATCTATAACCGTTACTGTTTGATTGAATACTCATATTATTCTTGCTAGAATTTAGTCTAATTCGTGTGCTATTCCGCTGCAAATCGTAATCTAATTTTTGAAACTAGATATCGATCCCTTCAAATGGTATCAGAGCCGGTTAATCATTGATCGATTTAACAATTGATCATTGAAACTGTTCATTAGATATCTCAGTTTGATCGAATTGGCTAATTTGCAAGAATTGGTTATAGAGTTTGTTTTTCTGTTGCTTCCTGTGAATCAACTTGAGATTCTTCTTATTTCAAATTGTGTTGTTGAGTTTTTGAGTTAGGTTCGTCTAATTCTTATTGAATCTGTTTGAATTGGTGAAAATGGCTACATCAATCAATGATCCTCACAATACTGGCTCCTCAACAAAGCCTCCGATGCTTGTTAGGAGTGAGTACAACATATGGCAACGACGAATGCTCCATCACCTGTCTGTTAATAGTTGAGGTTGTTGGAAATCTGTGGTTCATGGACCATATAAGCCTATGGTGAGTAATCCGGAAACCAATGAAATGGTTCCGAAGAAGAAAGAGCAATATTTAGATGAAGATCTGAAACTGTTTGAAATTGATGCTAAAGCCCATGGAATTCTGGCCATGGCACTGACTAATGAAACCTATTCGGACTTATGCATCATGAATCTGCTCATGACCTCTGGGTTGCTCTGAAAGAACAATTTGGAGGAACTAATGAGGTCTTAGCAAACAATAGAGAAATCCTTGCCCAACAATATGAGACATTCTCTCATAGAAAGGGTGAGTCACTAACTCAACAGTTTGAGTGATTCTCCTGTTTGATATCTGAGTTGAAAATGGTTAAACATGAATATACAAACAGTCAGATGAAGAACAGATTTCTCAGATCCCTGCCTGAGAGATGGGACACTTATACCATTGTCCTACGCTCCAGTGAAAATCTAGATAATCTATCTCTCACCCAACTTCATGGGAAACTGCTTACATTTGAAAGGGAGATAGAACAAAAAAGAAAACTGACTTCATCTGGGAAGCTCATTGATGACTTTGTACTAGGGAGAATACTGCTCTAGTTGGTCATGAGTCAGAATATTCTACATCAGAAAGTTCATATGATGAGCATATTGATTTCTCTTCAAACAGTGGAGATCATGCTTTTGTTGGTATTGATGGTAATTCAGGATGTAATAGTGACAATCTGTGCTTTTTGATGGATGATTTGAAAGGTATTGCTGATGATGATTTGGAAGAGATGGATATTTTGAGCCAAATGACATTAGTTAATATCAGATCTCAAAAATTTTACAAAAGGATTGGTAGAAAATTCCCTGGTCACTCTCGAAAAACCAAAGTTGGTTTTGACAAGAGCAAGTTGAGGTGTCACAAGTGCCATAGACTTGGACATTTTGCAAGAGAGTGTAGATCATCTGGATCTAACTCTTTTGCACCCTTTGTGACATTTCCAAACAATAATTCACAAAACAAAGGGCAACATTCTATCAGTTCTGGTCATCATTCACAAAATCAATCATCTACTGCATATTTTGTTCCTCAAGGTCAAATGCCATATCCTTATCCCTATTTTTAAATGCCACAGTCCAATCAGGTTCCTGTACCCATAGCTAAACAATCACATGCCCTACCTGAGCCTCAACCATCTCAATCAAGCCAACAATCTCAATCTCAATCTCAATCACATCAAAGCTTTTTCACTCTTGGTGTTGTTGACTGGAGTAGTTTACCAGATGATCTTTTTGGTTATTCTGAACAAATGTTTTCTGGTGTTGGTCAACATGGTGGTGAAAATTTTTTTGGAAATCTTGCTCTTATGGCCCTGGAGTATACTGGTGGTTCAAGCTCAAATGCTTCATCATCACATGTACCACAAGTATCTTCTGAGGCTAAGGCCAAGTTGTGTTCTAAGTCATGCATAGCTGCTTTTGCCTCCATTAGAGAAGCAAATGTAGCTTTAATTAATCAAAATCTTGACCTAGAGAAAGTGATTTCCAAAAGAAGAGCTAAGTTTGAGTCTGTTTTAAAAGAAAAAGATGTTGAGATTTACAAATTAAAATGTCAAATCACTGATGAAAAGGCTAAGGTAGAGGTCATCTTAGAAAATCACAAGAGTCTCAAAGAAACACTTGCAGCTACTCAAGTGGAGTGTGAACGTTGGGTAACATCTTGCAAGGGGTTTGAAATGCTTCTCAGTAAGCAAACTGCTTCAAATGTGAAGTTTGGGATTGGATACAATCACACTGAACCTCCTACAGATTTTACTCCCAAAACAAAAGTAAAATCTGAAGGTGAAATCAATTCCCAAACCACAACATCATGTGTCTCATCCTCAAGTGAAAATGTACAATTAGAGGATGAAGTCAGTAATAGTACCTCAGCTAATCAGTCTGCTGATGGTCCTACTGTTGATGAACACACGATCAAAGAAAAGCTGAGTCCTTCAGGTGTTGTCTCAAAAGGTACTCAAAGAACTGACGAGCAAATAACAACACCTGAAGAACATTTCAAGCCAAATGAAACCAGACATGGTACATTTGTTGAAGAATCTATCAGGAAATCCAAAAGTACTCATAGAAGATCTCTGAAGAACAAGTCTTCAGTTGTTACAAATCCTTCAGTACTTCACATAAGTAGTGAAAGGAAGAAAGTACTGAAGAACACACCTTCAGTAGTTTCATCTTCTTCAGCAGCTGACCAACAAAAGATGAAGAAAAAGCCATGTGAAATATGTGGTTTATTCAACCATCTCACTGATGAATGTTGGTTCAGAAAGGGTTCCAAATTTAACAAGGATAAAATCATCAAAAATAAAATTAATAAAATGAAAGATGAATTTGAAACCAGATTTGTGCCACAAACATCTCAACCTGATACACCAAAGTCTTCACAAAAATCTAAACAGAAAAAAGAGGTTTATCATAAAATAGCTGAAAATACTCCTCAAAGAGTATAAAAAAACAGACTATGTCTGTGTCTTTCAAAAAGGAGGACATGGTGTCTCACAGGAATCATTCACAAATAAGTTTTGATGTGTCTGCTGAACTCAAAGCTTTAACAACCAATCAGACACAACTTGTTATGATGGTTCAATATCTATTGGGGAGAGTTAACCAAATAGATGTTACTATGATTAAACCACTGAAAAGGAAACCTAAGCCAAAATCAAAGGAATCTTTTTTAGCACCATCTCCATCTTCAAAGGTTGTTAATCATGACAAAACAGTTAGTACAAAAGCTATTGATGAGAACAGACCCAAAACCAAAATGGTTTGGGTCTCAAAAGCTAACTAGTTGTTGTGATATATGTAGGGTTCTTGAACATGCCATAGAAGCATCTGGTATATCGATAGTGGAGGATCTATGCATATGACTGGGAGCAGATCTCATCTTCATGACTACTCTCAAAGAAAGAAGGGATTTGTATCTTTTGGTAATGATGTTAAGGGTTACATCATTGGAAAAGGCTTTGTTTCAAATGGCGAAATAAGGTTTGATGATGTCAACCATGTGGAGAATCTCAAGTATAACTTGTTGAGTGTCAGTCAAATGTGTGATAAAGGGCATGTTGCACTTTTCACCAGTCAAAACTGTCGAATTCTGTCTTTCGATGTTTTGAATATGATTGACAAGATATTGGATGAACATACTCTCCTGAAAGCCAACAGAATTGGAAGAGTATATGCCTTAGACTTATCAAAGAAAATTGATCTAAAAGGCCATCCATGTCTGTTCTCCAAGGCCTATCCTCAGGAATCTAAGCTTTGGCACAGAAGGCTTGGTCATGTGAATCTTAGGAACATGAACCAGTTAATGCTTCATGGGTTAGTGAGAGGTCTGCAATTAAAGGAGTTCAAATGTGATGACAACTACTCTGCTTGTTTAAAAGGAAAGCAACATATTCCCTCCAATAGAAGAACCAAAGTCCACTGCCTGCTTGCAATTACTACATATGGATCCTTTTGGTCCAGTAAGAGTGATGAGTACAGCAAAGAAAAAATACTGTGTGGTAATGTGGATGATTATTCCAGATTTGTATGGACCTTCTTCTTACATTCAAAAGATGAGGCTGGTCAAATTATCATCTACTTTGTGTTGCATGTGGAAAAGCAGTATTCTTTTTCTGTCAAGTGTGTGAGGAGTGATAATGGCACAGAGTTTAGAAATCACACACTTGATGAATTTTATTTCTCTAAAGGAATCAAGAGGCAGTTTAGCATTCCTAGAACTCCTGAACAAAATGGAGTGGTGAAGAGAAAGAACAGGACCCTTATTGAAGTTGCAAGGTCAATGTTGGCTGATTCTGGTTTGCCACTAACCTTTTGGGCTGAAGCTGTTAACACAGCTTGTTATGTGCAAAATAGAGTATTGGTGAATCAAAGGTTAATGAAGACTACTTTTGAAGTGTTACATCATTTGGCTCCTCTGATTTCCTTCTTTAGAGCATTTGGGTGTCCCTGTTATATTCTCAACACAAAAGATCCACTTCAGAAGTTTGAATCAAGGTGGATGCAGGGTACTTTGTTAGGTTTTCCTCTACTTGCAAGGCATACAGAGTTTCAACTACTGATGACAAACACCAAGTCTTCAGTTGTTTACAACACCTGAATGTTAAAACCATGTCTTCAGTCATTTTCTAACAACTGATGACTACAACCAAAAACTTTCAGCTATTTTCTTTCAGCCGTTTCATAACCTATAAATACCTAACCCTAACTTCAAACTTTTCATAAATTGATTTCCGAATGTTCATCTTGCATTAATGGCGACCATGCAAATCAAACCTCGACACAACTGTGTTGCTTACTTCACAAAATCGACCTTTTGGACTAAGTTTGATGATGCTATTGATCTGATGGCTGATTCCCGTATCGAACTGCTTTTCTTTTGAATCCAACCATCTATCCCGACTCTCTTCGACAATTCTGGACAAACATCACCATCCATACTGGTGAGAATGATGTCGCAATCACTCTCCAGTCATATGTAAACCAGAAGAAGGTGGTAGTCACTCCGGCTATCATTTGCCAAACGCTAGATCTGAATGAAGCTACCTTTGTCACCAATACCTGAAGGGCACCCTTGATCTATCATTCATTAATCATGGCTTTCAGGGCAACCTAAGTGCTACTACCATTCTGAAGAAGCACTTTCATGATGTTGAACGCCTAATTTTCCACATGATCAATGTGTGCCTTGCCCCCAAAACCACTTCATGGGATCAAATGTCATCCAGGTGGGCAGCAGGTATTGTATTCTATTCTTGAACGCTAAAGCTTAAATTTTTCTGAAATTATATTTTTAGAATTAAAAGATCTGGCAATGAAACTTGTAGCTAACAGATGGCTATTATATCCAAGGTTTCTTATGGCCATAATCATGAATCAGTTACAATCTAATGGCCCTATTGGCCTTGGAGTCCCTGCTGTGGTAGTTCTGCCAGAGGTATACTCCAGGCACAACTCTGACCCACTCCTCAAAGAGGCTGCCAAACTGCTAAAACCCAAGTAGAAGGTACCCACATCCTCATCCTCCAGATCTAATGTCCCCTCTAAGCCTCACTCCAAACAAACTGAAAAGGCTACTCAGGGAGTTGAGTCCCCTGATGATGTCCCTGCAACACAAAGGCAGGATGAAACTATGGGTAGTAATCCCCCTGTAGTTTCCATGACTCTACCAGTTGAAACCGCTCAGGTATCCTCTCAACAGGATCCTGATGCAACCAAACATGGGGAAACCACATTACTGGAATCTCTCTCACTTGAGAGGATTGCTATTGAAGAGCACCATTCACCCAGGTGCAATCCTTTTCACACCTATCTCCTACTAAAGCCACTCCTACAAGCCCAACCGTGGTTATTACACAAGTGTTGACTCAGCTAAATTCCTCTACCCCTCCCCAGAAACCTACTACTACTGGGAAAACCACAACCATTGAGGGAGCGGATTATAATGTAGCTGATAACCCAAAACATAGGGATTACAGAGTTCAATCTCCAAGTGTAGAGGAGGAGATTAGAACATCTGGTGAGGCTTCCTCTTCTCCTTGTTCAGCAAATGATCAGGATGAAGCTGGTATCATTTCTAAGTCCTCACCAAAGGCAACTACCAATGAAGGACATTCTCCTGAGGCAGGACGTCCCCAGTTCCATGAAATAGGGGCATATGTGACTACTGATCTACACTCAGCACATGTCCATCCTGATTTTATCAGGAGGTTAGCTGATTCAGCATAGACTGATGATGACCTGGCTTTTTCTTTGATGTTCTAGCCCATAATACAATTCTTGAGACTGAGGTTTGCAGACTACAAGAACTGTTTGCCAAAATGTCACAAGAAACAAGTCCATCTGCCCACATTCACCCACCGATGGCATTTTCTCCTGAAACTATCCCAAACACTGAGCCACTCTCAACAACATTGCCACCAGCCTTTACTTCAGGTGCCATTTCTCAGGGACAGAACCCCTCTGAGCAAATGGTTGCTGCCTTCAACATATCCTTACCTCTCATCACTTCAATAATCACAAATACAGTACATCAAGCCATTGATGAGAGGCTTTCCTCCACTCTTCAATCTTTAGTTGATGCTGCAGTCTCTAAGAAACTTTCTGACATTCACACCCCTACACCCAATGCAACCAAAAAGGGGGAGTCTAAGTCAGTGAAAGTAGACAAAAAAAAGAGCTGAAGAGGAAGTAGAAGAAGAGCAGATAGAAAAGGAGATGATCACCTACAAAAGGAAGAAATCCTCTAAAAAGACTAAAGGTGAGAAAAACTTGGAAGAATTGATCAAAGAAGCTGATGGGCAACATAGCAGATCTATAGACAAGATTATTGATCAACTCTTCACACAAGGATTTGACACTGCCAAACTTGACTCTGAGATCAAAAGGATAGAGATTCAAGAAATTGAGCAAAGATGGGCAAGTTGGAGTGAAAAATAAAGAGAAAGGCTGGAAACTATGGCAAAATTTATATCCAAACATCTGGGAAGGTCGATCATTGAAGTAAAGTCATGGTGCAGAGACAGTATTTTGGAAATAACCACCAGAATCTGTTCGTCTGAGGTATTTAACAAAGGATTGATCATTGAAGCTCTTGACGAAGCTGGTGCTGGGAAAAGAACTGATATGGCCAAACTATCCAAAGCTTCACTCAAATCCAAGATGCTTGAGCACTGTGCACTCTCACCCAAACCAAAACAACCACTTCCACAACCCTCAAAACCAATCCCTTTACCTAAGAAACCTACTGAACCCATTACCAATAATGCACCTAAGAAGAGGAGAAGCGTGTTGAGGATGGAAGAAGAAGAAGATGATGATGAAGATAGTCTGCCACTCTCTGCTATTCTCAAAATAAAAATGCCTGAGCCTAGGAGTCAACCAACAACAATCAGACCTGACTTTAAAAGGCAAATGGTAAAAGTCAAACTTGAAGAAGAAGAACATCACAAACAACATGATAAGCAACTGTTGAGGATGATAGATAAAGAGTTTCCCAAGTCTTCATCCATACAAGCTATGAAGAAACATGGTCAGAGGTTGTATGCTCTAAGATTTACATTCCAATATCAGAAAGAGAGAGTGAGAATTTGGCCTGACCCTGGAGTAAGTGACAGAATTCATAAATTGAAGATTCCAAGCAATACAATGGCCAAGTAAAGAAGATAGTAGATGTTGTGATAATGTTGGCCATTGTAGTGTCATCCTGGGAAATTCTTGATGACTCCAAGAGAGCTTACAAGTCTAAAATGACTCCACAGACTTTATTAGAAAAAAAATGGTAAAGAAGGGGTAATCTACAAGAAGCTTGAAACATAAGAAGAAATGAGCTCCAGTTACTTCTTGAAGGCACTCATCTTGATGAGTTTGCATACAGAGAGATAACAACTGCAGAGCTGAAAAATGGAAAACATATTAAATATTTATCTGAGTACTATGGGCCTGAGTTCTTCTTTGAAAGTGGAGCTGAAGAACTCACAATGGAAGAACAAGTTGTTTTCCTTGAGGCCTATGTCATAGAGTCTTACAGACTCATTCTTGGGAAGTAGGTTTCATGGATGGGGTAACAGCTCTATGTCCAATTCCCCAAAACAGAGTTCCCATTCATCCTTTGCCAATCAAACCTTCTGAAATCTCTTCCCTGGCCTGAGCTTATATTGAAGAATTCAAAGCTGATCCAGATTTTGTTTCTGCCAATAAGTGGGACCTCAATAATTTTAAAGGTTTTGGCTGCATTGGTTCAGGGGGAGTTTGTTGGACCAAAAGAACCAATAAGCCAGATCAGAAAAACCTTTAAGTCCCACAGACATCAAAACAACTGAAGTGATCTACAACTGCTGAAGACAAAGTCTGAAGAACAAAGTCTGAACACAAATGCTGAAGACGAAGTCTGAAGACAAAGTCCGAGGACAAAGTCCGAGGACAAAGTCCGAGGACAAAGTCCGAGGACAAAGTCCGAGGACAAAGTCCGAGGACAAAGTCCGAGGACAAAGTCCGAGGACAAAGTCCGAGGACAAAGTCCGAGGACAAAGTCCGAGGACAAAGTCCGAGGACAAAGTCCGAGGACAAAGTCCGAGGACAAAGTCCGAGGACAAAGTCCGAGGACAAAGTCCGAGGACAAAGTCCGAGGACAAAGTCCGAGGACAAAGTCCGAGGACAAAGTCCGAGGACAAAGTCCGAGGACAAAGTCCGAGGACAAAGTCCGAGGACAAAGTCCGAGGACAAAGTCCGAGACAAAGTCCGAGGACAAAGTCCGAGGACAAAGTCCGAGGACAAAGTCCGAGGACAAAGTCCGAGGACAAAGTCCGAGGACAAAGTCCGAGGACAAAGTCCGAGGACAAAGTCCGAGGACAAAGTCCGAGGACAAAGTCCGAGGACAAAGTCCGAGGACAAAGTCCGAGGACAAAGTCCGAGGACAAAGTCCGAGGACAAAGTCCGAGGACAAAGTCCGAGGACAAAGTCCGAGGACAAAGTCCGAGGACAAAGTCCGAGGACAAAGTCCGAGGACAAAGTCCGAGGACAAAGTCCGAGGACAAAGTCCGAGGACAAAGTCCGAGGACAAAGTCCGAGGACAAAGTCCGAGGACAAAGTCTGAAGACAAAGTCTGAAGACAAAGTCTGATGACAAAGTCTGAAGACAACTGCTAAAGACAAAGTCTGAAGACAAAGTCTGAAGACAATTGCTAAAGACAAAGTCTGAAGATCAAGTTCTCAGTAGTTGTCACAACAGCTGAAGTAGTTCTCTTCAGTAGTTGTGATGGTTTACATTTCAGTAGATTGTAATTAGTAGTTTTATATTATGTAAAACATTTGAAGTTCTTATACTTCAGATGTTATAACTTCAGTAGTTGTAATGTTGTTTATACTTAGCTTTTAATGAAGATGTCCTCAGTTGTTGTGGACATCTTCAGTAGTTTAGTTTTATTTCAGTTGTTTGTACAAATCAGTTAGATGTCACTATCATGTGATGTCAGCTGATGTCACATTCCTTATAAAAGGAATGTTGACCTAGTTTCACAAATGGGAAGTTTGTGCATGAATGAAAACATTCCTTTTGCAGAAAACTGTCTCTCTATAACCGTTACTGTTTGATTGAATACTCATATTATTCTTGCTAGAATTTAGTCTAATTCGTGTGCTATTCCGCTGCAAATCGTAATCTAATTGATCAAACTAGATCTCGATCCCTTCATTACTCTACCTGAAACACCACAACATAAGGGTGTGTCTGAAAGGAGAAACTAAACCCTATTGGATATGGTTCAATCTATGATGGCTATAGGCTCACTACCTTTATCATTTTGGGGTTTCGCATTGCTCTCTGCGGCTCATATTTTAAATATGGCTCCGACCAAGAAAGTGGATTCGACACCTTTTGAAAAATGGCATGGAAGAGTTCCATCGCTATCATATTTAAAAGTATGGGGTTTTGAAGCTTATGTTAAGCTAAACACCCAAAACAAGTTGGAAAGTCGATCCACTAAGTGTATATTTGTTGGATATCCCAAAGACTGTATAGGATACTACTTGTTTGATCCAACAGAGCAAAAAGTATTTATTGCTCGAAAGGCTGAGTTCTTGGAAACTAAGTTCCTTATGGAAGGAATAACGTATAGAATAGTGGAATTTGATGAGGATCAAGATCCATAAGCCGATACACGTTTGGTTAACACTAGCAATCAACAAGAGGTTGTTGATAATGAGCAAGAGGTTGATAAATACACACAAAACATTCACAAACGTGGTAGAGGTAGCATTCCACCTGAAAGATATGGATTTTTAATGAATGGATGCTATGTGGTTAACTCAGATGAGCCAACTACATACCATGATGCAATGTCCAATTCGGATTGTGACAAATGGCTGGAAGCCATAAAGGTTCAGATGCAATCCATGTATGACAACCAAGTTTGGGAATTGGTTGGCCCTCCACTTAACTCCAAATCGGTTGGATGCAAGTGGGTTTTCAAGAAGAAAATGGACATGCATGGAAACTTGGATATTTACAAAGCAAGACTTGTAGCAAAAGGTTTCACTCAAAATCAAGGGGTTGATTATGATAAAACCTTCTCGCCTGTGGCAATGCTAAAGTCAATTAGGATATTATTTGCCATTGCTGCATATTATAATTATGAGATTTGCCAAATGGATGTCAAAACCGCTTTTCTTAATTGACATCTCAAAGAGACTGTCCATATTGTTCAGCCTGATGGTTTGTCGATCCATAACATCCTAATAAAGTATGCAAGTTAAAGAGATCAATTTATGGATTGAAACAAGCAACGATAAGTTAGAATCAACATTTTAATGAAGAAATCAAGAAATTTGGTCTCATCAAGAACGCTGACGAGGCTTGGGTATATAAGAAGGCTAGTGGGAGCATAATTACATTCATGGTATTGTATGTTGATGACATACTACTTTTTCGAAATAATATTCCAACCATGGAAGGTGTTAAAACCTGGCTTGGAAGTTGTTTTTCCATAAAAGATATCGGTGAAGCCGCCTACATTTTTTGGAATAAAGATCTATAAGGATAGATCGAGGCGATTGATAGATTTAAACCAAAGTGCGTATATTGATAAAGTCTTGAAAAGGTTAAAGATGGAAAACTCTAAGAAAGGTATGTTACCTATTAAAAGAGGGACAATATTGAGTACATCTCAATGTCCAAGCACAAAGGATGAGCAAGATGGAATGAAGGACATCTCATATGCGTCTAATATAGGATCCATCATGTATGCGATGATATGCACTAGACCGGACGTGTCATGCGCGTTAAGCATGACAAGCAGATATCAGCAGAATCTAGGTAATAGCCATTGGCCGGCTATTAAAAGTATATTGAAATACCTTACTAGGACTAAGGTTATGTTTCTAATATACGGAATTGATGAAGAGGAACTCATTGTAATGGGATACACGGATGCGAGTTTCCAAATAGATCGAGATGATTTTCGATCACAATCGGGGTATGTCTTCATTATGAATGAAGGGGTAGTGTCCTCGAAGAGTTCAAAACAAGACGTGGTAGCATTGTCCACTATAGAATCCAAATACATAGCTTCCTCATTAGCAGGTCAGGAAGCTGCATGGATAAGGAAATTTATCACTAATCGAGGGGTGGTCTCTACCATTCAAGACCCCCTAGAAATCTTTTGTGATAACAAGGGTGCGATTGCACAAATCAAGGAACCCCATGCACATCAAAAGACTAGACACATTAAGCGGAGATTCAACTACGTAAGGGATGAAGTTGAAAAAGGAAAGATATGTATTCATAAAGTTCACACCGATCAAAACATTGCGGATCCACTCACGAAGCTCCTTGAAAGGGAAAAGCATGAAAGTCATACTTATGCCTTAGGACTTTGATATTCTAGTGATTGGAATTGATTTGTTTAGTATTTAAAATTTTGGAACAATGTAATATTCAACTCTTTCATATACTTGCGATATTCTAAGTTATGTTCCTTTTAGCATGTATACATCCATGAATATGGTTATTATTCTAAATTTCCGTAGTCGGTCATGTTTGTAGGAACAAATATGAACATAAGACTATTATGAACATGGATTGGTGGATTGGCATATTGGTTACTGCCAAAGTTCATAGATATTTGTGGGATACGAATATTGGACTGACCCGCATCTCAAATTTTACTACATGGAATCTTCTAGATTGATCATAAGTGAACTTGAGTAAAGGCGAATATCATTTGGTATCCTCCGACCTGAGATACATATTGGGTTTTGATATTCACCAATGTGTTATATCTTGAGCTAGTTCTTCACTTCTCTTATATAAAGGACAGTACATAAGGCTATGTTCAGGTGTGACACGAAGTGATTATGAGAAACGTATGTACTCAAGATGGAATTTGTTCCTTTTATTTGTTGAAAGCAAGATGTCTAAGGCCTAATTAAGTTAAATCAACAAGGAATGATCATTCTGTGTCCTTGGATTTAACATGAATCTGTAAGAAAAGGATTAATGATTTATTCCTAAATCATTTTAGTCATACGTATTAAGGGTAGTAAACCGTTGTTAGGAGGTATTTACTGCTTGCATCAATCTTCTATGAATCTTGTGCAAGTGAGAGATTGTTGGATTCTTTATGACCAAGACACATAGAACATTGATGTGGTTAGTACGTTATGATCCAAGTCGGGTCATACCCAATAACAAGCTTAGCAAACACCAATTAATATTTAATTGATGATATGATCATGCAATTAAGTAATTACACCAATTTAGAAAATGGATTTTCTAAATAAGTTGCATATGAGATGGAACAACTTATAGGGATATTTTGTTCATGGGTATTATTTGTAATGTTATTTAAATTGGTTAAATAACATCAAGTAATAAGAGTGTGTACAAGTTATATAATTAAAAGGTTAATTATATAACTTACACTAGTGATTAGTTAAATCAAATGGTTGATAAAATTGGGGAGTAACCCTTTTTTGAAAGGCATTTTCGGCAGCCCCTTTATGGGGGTTTGGTTCAAGTTTGTCTTGAAACAAGACACTCTTGATAGTCACATACTCAACCTCTCACTCTCTCTCATACATGCAAGAACCACACGGAACATTTTCTCTCTATTCTTGAAGAAGAACAAGCTGGCAAAAACGTTTTCTGCAGCTCCTTTTGGTTCGTTTTTGGTGTTCAAATCCTAGCAAGAAGATGTTTGCTTGATGCTTGTGGGTATGCAAGCTTGAGGACACCTCTCCTTGGTGTTTTGGTCGTTCAATAACCTCATTCTCTTCATCTGTCTCACGTTTTCAACAGCTCTACAAAGGTAGTTTGTATGTGTTGCTTTTGGTTGTTATTTCTTCTTGATAGCTAGTCCAATTACATATATTTGATCCTATGTTCTTGGGTTGGTTGTTGCTAAGTAATAAGCCTTAATTTTCAGTTTACAAATCATAATATTAGGTTTGATTCGCTGCATTTTCTTGTTTTAATGGTTAAACAACACTTTGATAATGGTCCAACAAACCCAACACTTGAACTAGAATTAGAATACAAAATATGTTTACAAGTAATCCCTTAATATATTGGTCATCCAAACACTAAGAAAACCTAATTACAATCAACTTATTTATAGTCTAGACTAATATTCACTAATTGTGTTTAACCCCCTAGACTTAGGCTAATGAATAGAAATTACATATAAAGCATAAAAATGACTAAACAAAGTAAAATATTTTGTTCACACAAAATATATTTATTACAATAAAACTCCTAGTCATCTAAATCTTCAACATCGTGTCTGGTTCTTCGTCTTGCACGTATCGGGTTTGACTTTTGCGTTGAATTTGACCGTGACTTTAACTATTGTTGACTTTTACTATGTTGATAATATAGTCTATATTGATAGCTCCAACAAGAAAGGATTTGCCTTTGGTTGTTGATCCCTTCTCCTCCTCATCTTTTAGTTTTAACTCCTCTTCAATCCTAGTTCTAGTTGTTAGCTCAACCTGGTGAAGGTTGCTCTGGTGATTTCTAATATGCGCACTACCTCAGAGTGGGAGGGGTTGGAGAATGGCTTCTCTGCTAACTGAGCAATATCAAATCCGCTCAAGTGTAGCAGAGCTGAGGCATTAAGACTGTTCAGCTCACCATTCTCTCTCTCTCAACAACAAAGTTATGAGAAGAGTCTTCAAACCTCCATTGGACGATCTTCTTTCTTGGCACATAGGTTTTGCTAGGTACTTTATCCCCCTTCTTGGTATCCAGCAAAGTCACCAGCTTCCTTCTTAGCTTCTTCTCTTTATCATCTAGTGAGTCAGAGTTAAGGCCTAGGAGTTTAATAGCCTAGTCCAATGTTCCTCTTGCCTAATCAAGGAATTGATCTCTTGTGAGGGAAGTTGAAGATCCATTAGTATAAGTCAGCTTGACAAAATCCTCCACATAAGAGTTGTCACTCAAAATTATGCATTTGTTGAGCTTCATCTTGATCTCCTTAAACTCCTCTAAGGAGATATGTTTAGGAGGCTAATGGGATGGTTGTTGGGTAGTTAGAAGTGTTTTGGTTTTGGGTAGATTTTTCGGTTTAAGGGTAATAAGTTGAGGTGGTTGTGGTGATAAGATAGGAATGATGGTTGGGGTAGGTTCATCGGTGTAAGGTTGGGAAATGGGATCAGTTTTGAAAGGAAAAGCAAATAGGAAAGGTTCAGATTGACGTTGGGGTTTAGCTTGGGCTTTAGGTTGTGGTTAAGTGTTGGTTTGAAGATCATCCCCTGTCCCCTTCTGTACATCTCTTTCCTTTTTCCCAAGAAAATGTCAACCTTGATGTCAATGACATGTCGCTAGAGTGTCTTTTCAACAATGGCTCCCACTTGCCTACCAAAGAAGTCGTGACCCCGGAGATAGTCATTTATCTAGGCATTCTCATCTATCTTCTTGGCAGCAATGACCCTAGCTTCTTCTTCCTTTCTCTTCTTCTCCCTCATCTTCTCTTTTCTAGCTTTCTTTCTCTCTTTCTCCAGCTGATCCTACTCTTTGTGGAAGAGCCATAGGATGGTGTCATTGTTGTGTGGAGATAGTTCTTGAAGAGAAAAACCCTTGGAGGTTAAGAAATTTATCCTTTCCCTTCTAAGCTACAGATCTGCTTCCCTTTTCATTCTTTCTCTTTCCTCCTCAAAGGCCAACCTTGCTGCTTCCTCATTTCTCTCAATATACAGCATGGTTGCCTTTTCTAGCTCTACTAACTCCTCTAGTGGTAGCAGGAGTATATCTTCAGTGACAGCTCCAAGCTTGATGAGCCTGTCAATAATATCCACCCTTTTTTGTTGTTACTACCTCCTGGTTGGTCGCAGCTGCTTTGGTACTGCCAGCTAGCAACTTCCCAGTTGGAAGTCTAACTTTTCTTTTAAGTTTCTCAATCCACTCCTCCTCCTAAAGCTCTTCCACAGTCATCTTCCTTTTTCCTATTACAACTTCTGAAGTGCTAGACTTTGGTGGTTCTTAGATGGAGGGTTTAGGTTGAGACATGGTTGATGGAGATAATGAAGTTGTTTGAGCTAGGGGTCAGTTGAGAAAGTCCTCCCTATTCACCTTAGATGCTAGCTCTAGAATTGCATATGTGATGATTAGATCCTTGCACAAGGAGAACAAACTTTCCACAGCTTCTATCTTAACTTCGGAAGATATAAATTGTTCTTCCGAGGCTTTGAGTTCAGCTTTGGAAGTTTGAGGGAATGCATTACGTGTCCCAACTGTTTCAGTTGTTGGGCCATCACTCCTCATTTCCTCTTCGGAATGAATCTCAGGTTCCATTAGGACCTTAGGTTGACTAACTTCTTTCACAATAGTAGAATGTGAACTTAACCTCTAAAGCTCTGTAGCTCCAAAGTACATCATAGCTGCATCAGGGCTAGACTGATCTAAAAAAGATCTCAATAGAAACTTGGAGAAGATCCTATTAAGATCTTTGAGCATGATTGAGTCCATTTGCAGGACAACTTGAGGAGGCTCAAGAAAGACTGTTGCTCTTGGAGCAGGGTATCTAGCAGATAGAGAAGTTAAAGCTTGGCTTTGTGGTTCCTCTATTTTTTATCTCTGAACATTCTCCTCCTTTTTGGTAGCATCATCTTGAGAGCTAGATGAGCTAGTGGAAGAGGTCAATGAGACTTGAATAGGTACGTTCCTAAGAGATCTCTCAATCAATTTCTCAGCTAGTTGAGCCATGAGATGTTCAATCTCAAGTTGTGAGTGGCAGACCTATCCTCTAATGTCTTAACCTTTGATTCGAGGTTTGAGACTTTAGAAAGTAGGTCTTGAATGTTTAGTTGCATACTTCCCTCATCTTCTATTAAAGAATCACGGGGAGATGAGGTAACATACCTTGTATGTTCATCGTCACCACCGGATGTGGTTTCTTGGCACCCTAGTTTTCCTTGCCTAAGGATGTCTCTTTCAGAGTCATCAAAAGGCACTGTTGCCATAGATTCAGTCTCAGACCACTAGCCTGAGGATCCAATGAGTTTCCTTCAATAGTGGCAACTGAATCTACATGAGTCCGCTCCTCATCCGTAGGACTCACCTCAGTTGGTTTGATCTGATGTGTGCTAGATACAAGAGGTCCCTCTAGGCTCTGTTGACCTAATATTAGGTGTTGTGGATCAATTTCATTACCATGAAAAGACATGATCTCCTCATCAGTTCTAATTAAAAGGTTAGTAAAGGATATGGAAGTGAAGCCTGCTGACCCAGGATGTTGGTCAATGCTATTGGCATTGAGCCTTTGGTAGGGCTGTCTGTTTTTGTTTCTTAGGAGAGTGTTAGGACTCATCAAGAGGGATTGTGGCCTGGATTTAGGGCTCAGGGAATTGAGTGAGAATATTCATATTCCATATTAAGGTCAAATGAGAAGGATGGTAAGACCTCTGAATGAGTGGGAGCCCATGGTTCCACTCTAGTTTTTTTGGTTTAACAGTAGGGGCTTGCTCAATTAGAGTAGACTGAGCAAGGGTTTGTTGACGTCTCTGACATGTGTGTTTGTTAGTATGAGTAGGAAGATCTGGAAAAGTAAGGGTAGTTGCTAGTATGGGTTCATTACCTTTGGGGTGAACAGGGATGTCACTAGGAGCCATTGGCTCAATCATACCTGGAAAAAGTGCAGTCTGTCTTCCAGTGAAGTTAGTTGACACACTCTTCAAGATCTTAAAGATGTTCAGCCTCATATGAGGAACATGGAGAGTAGTTGCACAGACAAGCTTACTCTAGTCCAACTCATAATTGATTATGTGTTGGATGAACATTTGATACATGAAGAATGTGTCCTTTTGAATGTTTCCCATAAGGTTAGTCAGCATAAACCTTGAGTAGTTGAAGCGGATGCTCTTCACCAATCCATGAACTAGGCAACCCAGTTCATATGGGATTTGATCCCATCCCCCAGACTTGTTCGACAAACAATGAAGAACAACATGAAGTAGGAAATTTCAGTTATAAGAAAAATTGAAATTATAAATTGTAGACCTATTCACTTCTCCTTCGTATCCTATTAGAATATAGGTGTCGTCAAGGTCTGATTTGGGGAACTCAGTAGGAGCTTCTTTATCATGGAGCTCCACATGCTCCCGGATGACTTGTTAAGTAATGATTAACTCCTAGCCTGAAATGCTTGACCTAATAACCCAAAATGCATTTAGGACTACTATTTGACCGTTACCCCAAAATTCTTCCATATGGTTCAAGTAAATAGTGGGGTTTATAGTTAGAGTAGTACAATAGGTAGATTGGGTAAGAAAGGAGATGATGTCTGAGAAGTTGGCATCCTTGGTAGAGTCAAGGAGTGCGACTTGGTTGTGTTGAGGGTTGAGTGCCATTGTGAGAAAGAACAGGGGAAACAAGTTTGAGCAGAGTGAATTTGGGTGAAGGAAGCTTTGGACAGTAAATTTGGTAGAAAGATTAAAGTGAAGAGTTGGGATTATTTAAACGGATGGGATGTTGGGTTTTGGGGTTGTGGATAAGGTGAAAAGATGGTTTGGGTTAAGATGTGATAGTGGCGGTAAGGTTAAAAACCATTTAAGAAATTATGACATCGTTAAGAAAATCTTTACTTTTTACTATGTGGCCCCAAAGAATTCCATTACAAAGCAAAATCTTCTTTTGAAGCTAAAAGTATTTCCGAAGGATTTTCTCTTCCGAAGCCAAAACTTACTTCCGAAGGTAAATAAATTTACTTCCGAGAGTAAGAAGGTCTTTCGAATGGATAGTTTTGTATGCTTCGGGAGTAGATATGATACTTAATCAATCGCTTCTTTTGAGACTAAAAATTCTTCCAAAAAGAAAATTCCTTTAGAGAAATTTAACTTCTTAGGATATGAAACAAATCTTCTCAAGGTTAATTTCTCTTGAGAAAAACCCATACTTAGAAATTTAATCTATTGTAACAGAGCTTAGATTGTTTTGACACAGACATTACACATTTCTAAAAGGTTTTTCAACTGAGATAGACTAATCAATGTTTATCATCTCAATAGCTGTAATAAGATATTTAATTCTTTGTTTATCAAAAGCCTTAGTGAACAAATCAGCATATTGTTCATTTGAGTCGACTTCGATTAGTTCGATCAGATTTTTCTCATGAATATCTCTTATGAAATGGTACTTGATAACAATGTGCTTTGTCTTGGAGTGCTTCATAGAATTTTCAGTGATGGAGATAGGAGCGCTCATGAACTTGAATCCATAGTCTAGCATCTGGTTTTGAATCCATAGTAGCTGAGCATAACAACTTGCAGGAGCAATGTATTTAGCTTCAGTATTAGATGTAGAGACACAAGATTGCTTCATGCATTGCCATGAGATGATTCTTCCACCAAGAAATTGACATCCTCCTGATGTCGATTTGTTATTAATGTTGTAGCCATTTAGTCACTATCTAAGTACCCATAGAGATTGATGTTGGAGTTTGTAGGATACTAGAGACCAAGCTTTAGTGCTCCTTTGAGGTATCTAAGGGGCTATATGATTACTGCAAACTGAGTAGGATCTAACTGAGTTAGAAGCTGACCCGGTTAGAAGTTCTGACTGAGTTTGCATCTGACTGAAACTTAACTATTTGATGTAGTATGAGACTGACTCCGTTGAACGAGAAAAATAAACCAACTAAGCCAACTAATCTTCTCTAACTTTCCAAGAATTCTATGAAACACATAAAATATAGTGTAAATAGTGATCTAGCTATGAATACCTTACGTATTATTATATAATACTATCAAATCACCATTACCAAAACTAGGTCAAAAGCAATTCTTAACATACATACATCCATATATACGTTCTCAACAAGCAGTAGAAGGATAGAAACGTAATTTCACAAGTGGGAACAAATTCTAGCACCAAATAACATCCAAAGTAGTGTACAACTTTTCCATCACTATGTACAAGTCATCAAATTCTCACTCTCACCCCCTTATATAATCACAACGGTTTTGCATGTAACACACAAAATATCAAATGACACTCATTTTAGCTTGAACAAATGAACCCATACGACCACCACCATCACCCCTACACCACCTACCACCACAGTGATGACAACACACCACCACCACCACACGTTGCCGGTGGACACTACCCTCCTACACCGCCTTACGCCACCCACCACCACCATGAACCACTGTACCCACCTCCACACCACGTCGAGCTCTACCCTCCACCACCACCGCCACCACATGTTGTTTCTCTATACACGGCAGATTACCACCATCAACCACCACCATCCCCATAACACACCCACCACAGCCCACATATTCCTCCGATCATCAACCACCACCACACTGATCACCATAAACAAGCTTTCGGATCAGCAAGTTTTAGTTTAGGGTTTGGGTTAGCACCCACGGAACGGTTAGAACACAACACAACCAAATCAAACAAGCTGACCGGCTGATCGAGTCAGCCAGTTAGTCGGGTCAACCAATATTAATCTGCCCTTAAGAATTCTCTTGGTAACAACTAGGTGAGACACCTTTAGATCAGCCTGATATCTTGCATAGATGCATGTAGCAAACATGATGTTAGGTCTACATACTGGGAGATACAACAGAGAATCAATGATTTCCCTATATTGATGTTGATCAGTATCCTCCCCCACAGAGTCTGGACAAAGATCATGGTTTCTAGGTATAGGTGTCTTGGCTGGCTTACAATCCTTCATATCAAATATCTCTAAGATATCATAGCATACCTAGATTGATTGATAAAGAACCCTTCCTTCATTTGCTTCACCTAAATTCCAAGAAAAATGTCCATTTTTCCCATGGAACTCATCTCAAACTTCTTCTTCACAATGCTCTCAAAGTCTTTACACATTTGGTCATTTGAAGAACCAAATATGATATCATCAACACAGACCTGAACGACCAGTATGTCTTTCTAGACTTCTTAATAAAAAGATTATTATCAATGGTTCCTCAAGTGTAACCATTCTTTAGGAGAAACTAAGACAAAATCTCATACCACAGCCTAGGTGCCTAGTGTAGCCCATAAAGAGCTTTATCCGGTTTACACACATAGTTAGGGTGTCATGGGTAATCAATATTTCCATATAGAAAGGCACACTTGACATCAAGTTGATAGACTGTAAAGTTCTTGGATGCAACATAAGCAAGGAAGATTCTAACTGCCTCAAGTCTTGTAATAGTGCAACGACATCAATATAATCAATTCCTTCCTCTTGGGGTATCCTTGAACAATTAGTCTAGCTTTGTTCTTGATGATTAAGCCTCTATCATCTCTCTTGTTCCTAAAGCCCCATTGGTGACTATAGGTACTTGACCAGATAGTAGCGGGCAAAGGTTCCAAACCTTTATCTCTTGAATTGAAGCAATTCCTCTTGCATTGACTCAACCCAGCTAATATCCACTAAGGCTTCTTCTACTTTCTTGGGTTCTATCTAAGACAAGAAGCATGAGTACAGGAAAACATTCCCATGATGAGTTTGTCCCCTTTTCTCATGCCTTCAGAGACTTCTCCTATGATGTTTTTAGTTGGATGAGTGTTGTGAATCCTTAATCTAGGAATCACTTCTAGTTGCAAAGATAAATCCAAGTTGGACATATTTTGCTCAAGATCATGAACATTTAGGACAGCTAATGTTTCAATGTCATTCAATGAGAACTGATTGAATGAAAGGGAACCATCATCATCAGTGATTGGCTAAGAAGCAGCATTAACAGTTGCATGTTCCTTTAGAGTATTGCTTCTATCAATAGGGTGTTGTTCAGTCTTACTAGAAGGAACACTAGTTGAAACTTCACTATCTCTTGAATAAGTCATGCTACTTGATCTTAAGATAGTTGGAGCTAGATCTTTAGTCACACTTGGAGAATTTGAACAGGGTCTGGGTAACTCAAACAATTGATCTATTCATTTTGAGGACATGCTCTAACTCAGACATTCTCACAAGATGATTAGAATAGTTAGGAAACAATTCTAAGTCAAAAATGTTATAGGGCCATTCCCCCTAACACATGGAGTGTGCTCATTGGTAACAATGTTTGATGATTCCTCAAATTGTTGATTTTTGATGTTATATACTCTATAAGCAATAGAGTTGGAGGAATATCCAAAAAGATTGCATCATCCGACTTCTCAGAAAATTTTGCTATGTTGTCGTTTGTGTTAAGTATGGTACACCTGCTGCCAAAGGATCTTCGAAAACCAATGAATGGTGGCCTCTTGTTCTATAGCTCATAAAGGGTTTTTTCCATGTGGCTTAACTACAAGAACTCTGTTCTGAACATAGCATGCATTGCTGACTGCCTCTACCAAAAAGTAAGAGACAACTTTGAATCAGCTAACATAGTCCGAGCAGCCTCAATAAGTGTCATGTTTCCTCTCATCAACACCGTTTTGTTAAGGAGTTCTAGGAGCACTATATTGTCTAGCAATCCTTTTTGAGTTACAGAATGAGTCAAGAACTTGATTCTTAAACTCAGTCCCTTGATCACTTCTAATAATTTTTACCTTGTGATCAACTTGATTTTCTATTTTAAGAATAAAATATTTTAACATTTCCGCAGTTTCATCCTTAGTTCTTAAAAAGAATCCCCATGTAAATCTTGTAAAATCATCAACTATCATAAGGCAAATGATTTCCTTCCAATGCTCATTATACTTGTTGGACAAAAATGATTCATGTGCAATAAGTGTAATGGGGTGGTGATGGAGTTAACAACTTTTGATTTATGAGATGCCTTATGTTGCTTTCCTTTCAGACAAGCAACATAGTTATCTTTGAAGAAAAATTCCTTTTTAAGCAAACCATGTACCAAGTTATTTTTAACCAATTTTTTCATGGTTTTAAAATTGATATGACGCATTCGTTTATGCCATAGTGTTGACTCATCACCATCAGGTTTGGAAAAAAATCATCATACTTCTCCTAGTAGGGAAGCATAGTTCATATCCAGCTTGTAGATATCCCCTTTCCTAGGAGATCTAAGAAACACCAATTCTGAATGAATGGTCATCCCAGGTTTAAGTATAATGCACTCATATTCTATGAAAAGCATTTTGTGTTTTTGATCATAGAATTTAGAAACACTCAAAAGATTATGTTAAAGTTGTTTGACAAAGTGTACTTTGTCAACCTTTAACTTGCCATTGGATACACTCCCTCTGCAAGAAATGTATCCTCCAGCCGCACCTCCAAATTGAACTGGACCTCCATCAAAATGTTGAAATTGTTGAAGGAGAGATCCATTCCCATCATGTGCCTGAAGCATCCACTATCTACAATCTACACATTATTGTTCTTGTCATACGAATGTCCCTTGTTGTCATTTGTCCCAACCATGAGTGCTTGAGCAGGTGTTACATCCTAGACCATGAAGCTCCCGTCAACTTCTTGAGCTACAACTATTGTTTTTGTTGACTTCCTAGGGGCTTTTGGTGTGGAGGCATGTGAGGAGGCATGAGAGGTTCCCTGATTTTACTTGGGAGCCTTGGATTCCCTAGAAAAATGACCAAGTTGGTTATAGTTGTAACACTTTGGCTTGGTTTTGTCAAACCCAAACTTCCTACTAGCTGGGTTTTGAGGGAATTGCCTTCAAGTTCTCTTAAATAACTTCTTTGCTCTATAGGTAAGTAGAGCCATTTGGTGGACTATGTCCACGTACTGGACATCATCTTGGCTAAAGTACTCTTGATTATCAAAGCAAAACTGATGATCACTAAAGTATCCATTTTCTAAAACAAAGGCATAGCTGTCCTGGAAAGAGCCTTGATGAGCCTGTTGAGACCTTAGAGTCTCAGGAAATGTGATGTAGGGTCTTGAAGAACAGGATGGCTGTTGTGAGTATGTTAGGTACTTTTGAGGTTGGGTGGGTCCTGAGCCTTCAGCAACAATTAAAGTGTTGCTAGAAGAAAGGTTTGAGGGTCTGCTCATCAAATGACCCCTCCTATTTTCCATCTCTACACAGTATCCATCAAGAATGTTGTATAGTTCAGTCATGGTAAAGGAGTTCAGATTCTCTGTCCTTTTAAGGGAGACATAGTAGAACATCCTCTTATTTAAAAGTACACTCATGAATTTCCTTGAGAGATCTCTCAAGTCAATGGCAACTCCCACAGACTAAAGTGTTGATACATGTATGTCCCTAGATCATGATATGTGATGTAATAGATCTTGTTTGGTATGATTAATGAAATGATATTGATTGTTTGTTAGTTAAAATGTTTAATGTTTCATTAATGAGTCGACATTGAATTGGTTAATTAGGTTAGTTATTGCTTGAATGATTACACATAATGTTTATTAAATAATATATTCAAACTTAATATAATGAAGTTCTCATGCGAGTGGCTCATGCGAATGAACCATACGCATGAATAACTTCACACGCATGGTTCAATCGCACGACTGAACCAAGAGACTGGATCAGTCGTACGATTGTAACATAAGATTGGCTCAGTCGCACGACTGAACACTCAGTCGTACGAATGAATCAACCGCATGGTTCAATCGCACGACTGAATCATGCTAATGGTTCAGTCGCACGATTGAATAGTACCAACCTATAAATACAACTCAATTCGTGAAAAACAGGGACTCTCGATCAATTACGATTCCAGACGTACCCTAGCCATCCAGAAACCTCTCAATTCGTTCTCCAAGTTCATAGAACACATTAGATCGATTCCCAATCGATTTCTAACGTTAGTTTCAATTCTTGATTGATTCTTCGTGTGTTCTCACTGATTGGATCGCCAATCAAATAGGATTCCACACTATTTGATCTGGTTTACACGTTAATCTCTAGGTATTTCGGTCAAATACCAGGTCCTAACAAGTGGTATCAGAGCATTGGCTCTTGATTAAGTGTGATTCAATCAAGATTGATAAAAGTTTGTGTTTTTGCACTAAACGCAATCTTTTGTGTCAAAAGTGATCTTGGACGTTCCCTGCTCATCAAAGTTTGGTTTCTACGGACTTAGGCAATTCAACCTCGCGAGAGTTCGAATTTTTACAGCTAAAACACGTTTAACCTAGAAATTTTCGCATAACAGCAGCTTCAGTCGCACGAGTGAGCCATTCGTACGACTGGACTCATTCGCATTGCTCAGTCGCACGATTGGACATAGCTGTATCTCCATTCGTACGATTTAACCGTTCTATCGCACGGTTCATACGCATCAGATTCATTCGCACGACTGAGCTAATCACTTAGTTCAGCCGCACGATTGAACCAGTCGTAGAGTTCATACACACGACTGAGTGTTCATACGCACGCCTAGTCCATTCGCACCCTTCATTCGGCCGAGTAAAAATTGCTTACTAGACTTAAAGTTATTTACAATGGAAGATCAAATGTCAGCCTTTACTGCTAGGAAGGACTCTAGGATCCAGAACCTGCTGCTACTTGAGAGTGAGGTGGGTAATCATAATAAACCACCAAAGCTTTTAACGTTAGATGAGTTTCCCCACTGGAAACAACGTTTTGAGATCTACCTCAATGGAGTGGATCCGAATCTATGGGAGGCCATCGAGATTGGATATAGTACACCGGTGGAGCCGATGGAGTAAAGTTAACCTTAGGAGGGATGACAGATGCGTAGAAAGTCAAATATAATGCAGAAAAGAGGGTCTATGCATTGATTACAGTCTATCCTAAAGAGATATTCCACCAGTACTCAGAAAATAAGCAGTCCAAGAAACTATGGGATGAGCTAGAGAAGAGGTACGACGGGAATGCCTCGTTGAAGGCAATCAAGGCTAAGGAGTTAAAGAAGGAATTCGACAACTTCTTATCGATGGGAAACGAGAGTTTGGACGATGTTATAGATAGATTCTACCATCTGATGAGTGAACTTCATACACATGGGGTGGCTACTACCATGGAAGAGAAAGTTAATAATTTTGCAGACGGATTGCCTGAAAAATGGGTTTCATTTGTGTCTAATCTTAGACAGAATAGAATGCTGTCAAAACTGGATATTAATGACTTCATTCTTATGTTACGAGAAGAATCATTTAGAATGAAGTACAAAGCTCAGAATTCTACGTACAATCAAAATCCAGCTTTATATAATGCCACGCCTCAAGCTAAGACATCTGGAGCACCCCTCCAGACTGCATTTGTGTCTAGCTCAACGAGTCCTACACATGCACCTTCTTCAGGTTCAGAAATGTCAGGGTCTTCTTGTACCCAATACATTGGATCTGAAGCAAATTCTACTAGACTAAAGACCAAGAACCTCGGTAATGTGACTGTGGAAGTAGGTCGAGAGCACATGGATCTATTAGCAGCAATGGTCCATTCCTATGATGAACTTGTTGCTGGAAAGATTGGAAACTACCATCTGGCAGACGAGGACTACGAGCAGGTGGACGAAATGGAGCTTGAGAGAATGGACATAATGTGGGCCTTAGCAAGTGCTGTCCGGAGGGCGAAGAAGTTTGTGAAAAAGACTGGACAGAACTTGGTTGCTACTAAGGATACCACCTTTGGCTTCGACAAGAGTAAAGTGACCTGCTTTAACTGTGGTGAAAAGGGGCACTTCAAGAGAGAATGTGTGAAGCCAAAGAAGACTGGAACGGGAACCCGTTCTCATCCTTCACTCGTCTAGACAAGAAAACTACCAGTTCTACTTCCTCAAACAAGGACTCAAAAGCCTTGACTGCTCATGATGATGAAGGACAGGATTGGAGCTTTAGGTTTGTCTCACAGGGGAATCAAACATTGCAAATGTAGAAGATATTGACAGTGATTCCGCTAGTGAAGGAGATCTAGCAGTTGAGATAGCAATGTCACATAGTGAAGAAGCAACTGCAACCGAGGTCAGTTACAAGCCAAAAGTGGAGACTACCATGTCAGAGATAGAAAAGACGATAGCAAAAGAATAAGAATCATCTGATACTGCATTGATGGCAAACGCTTCTGAATCAGCTCAGGTAAGTACTACTGACACAACGTTTAATAATCATGCTTGTTCTGATTGTGATGCCTTTAGGAATAGCATAGATGCTAAATTTGCTAGGTTATTAGATCATAATGATAACTGATAAAAGATTTGCATCATACACTGAGGCTAATAGGGTATTAAAACAAAATGAGCTCAGTTATAAAGAAAGATAGACCTTTTGACTAAACAGCTTAGGGAAACTGAAGTAGTTGCCTTTAATCAAGCTAATGAATTAGGTATTATCTCAACTCCCTAGAAGACACTAAGAAGCAAAAGGCAGTTCTAGAAGTAGAAGTAAGTCACTAAAACAAAAACTGCATAGTTGGACTAGTTCTTCGCACATAGTCCAACACTTAGTGAAAGAAAGGAGCAACGGGGAGGGACTGGTTATAAAGTGGTTCCGCCACCACCTGAGACTTTGATGAACCCTAAAACTAGACCTATAAATAGTAATCCCATCAAGGATCATGTAGTGTCTACTCCTCTTGTCAGTGATTCAGATTCCTTATGTTCATCTATTGACACTGGAAAATAACAAAAGGAGACCACTTCAAAGGCAAAGGGTAAATTGCCTTGTGTTAATCTGGAAAAGAAATTTGAAAAGGTTAACTTAATGTCAGGGTCTAACAAAGTCAAATTAGAACCAAAAAGGGCTTTTAAGGATAATCTTTCACATACTTCAAGTCAAAGACCAATTAACCAAAAAGAAAAGGATGTAAAACAGGTTAAATCAGTTAATTTTGTTAAACCAGTAACACATCAAAAGAACCATAGTCAAAACCTAAAGTGAGTGATGTTACTAGAAAGTCACACACGTCTCCACAAAGAAAGTTTAATCATAAAGTTGATAGCAGGGCGTGCTACAACTGTGGAGAATGTGGACACATTGCTTCCTACTGTCCTTATTATGAGACACCTAGGAAGAAGATTGAACTTCAGGACTCAAAACCTATGTCTTCTAAGAGGAGCTCTTTAACTCCACCTAGAAGAACTAGTGAACAGAAAGTTCAATCCGTTAGCCAGTCGACTATTTATCACAAACAGGCATTGCACAAATCTGGCTTATGGAAAGAGAAGTCAACCTCTGTGGCTGATAATGATGACAAGAAGGAACCTGAGCTACCCTCACCTTCTAAGGGTCAATGGGTTGAATTCTGATGTGTTATGCCTCTGGGAACCCAAGCCAGTAAAGGCTTGGGTTCCTAACCTAAACTAATCCTTTACTTGTATGTGCAGGATGTTCAATACAGTGCTGAAACTAACACGTGGATAGTAGACAGCGGAGCATCCAGGCACATGACAGGAAACAGAGCTTTTTGTCAAATGTCAAACAAATAAAAGGAGGGCATGTTCGTTTGCAGGAAACAAGAGAGGCTATATCACAGCTCAGGAGAAGTTGGAAATCAGAAAGTTAAGTTTGATAGGGTGAACTATGTTTAGCAACTTCAAAACAACTTACTCTCTGTTTCACAATATGTGATAAGGAATTTAAAGTCATCTTCGACAACAAGAAGTGTTATGTACTGAAGAAAGACTACGTGATCCCAAAGGACCAAGTTTTGATGACTGCTTCAAGATATAAAGATCTTTATGTTTTGGATCTGTCAACAGCTTCTACAATGGATCATGAGGTTCAGTGTTTTCTATCCAAAGCTACTGAAAAAGACTCCATCTCCTGGCATAGGAGAATGGGACACATCAGTCAAAGGAAGATGAATCACTTGATTCAGAAGGATCTGGTGAGAGGTGTAAATGTCAAGAACTTTCAGCTTCCTGATTTCTGTATAGCTTGCAAGAAAGGTAAATAGACAAAGAAGTCTCATAAGGAAAAGAAAGTTAATTCAATAGAACTTCCTCTTGAACTTCTACACATGGATCTGTTCGGTCCAGTCAGTACAAAGAGCATTGCAGGCGACTTGTACTGTTTTGTGGTCACCGATGACTACTCAAGGTTCACTTGGGTAATGTTTCTGAAATCCAAATCAGAAACATTTGAATCATTCAAGGAGTTGGTAACCACACTGGAATCTCTCTACAAGCTGAAAGTTAGACAAGTACGCTGAGACAACGGAACGGAATTCAAGAACCATTGGATGGAGGAATACTGCAAGGAAAGGGATTATGCATCAATTCACTTCTGCTTACACACCTCAGATGAATGGCGTTGCTAAGAGAAAGAACAGGAGCTGATAGAGACAGCACGGACTATGCTGGCAAACTCGAAACTTCCTATCCAATTCTGGAACGAGGCAGTGGCAAATGCATGTTATACACTGAATCGAGTCCTGATAGTCAAGCGCCACGGAAAACATGTACGAGCTACTACAAAGACGCAAACCGAACTTGGAGTATCTCGACCATTTGGGGCGCCGTGCACACTTCCGAAGAAGACACAAGAGGGGAAATTTAGCGAGAAGGTAGATGAAGGCATCTTTCTAGGATACAAAATACCTAACAAGCGAGTTTACAATAACTCACAGGCTAGTAGAAGTTTTGTGTATGTTGATGTCAGCGATTCACCACACACCTACTGGTAAAGGACCCGCCTACTTCTTTGACTATGATGGATTCTTCAAGTCCTTCAACATTCTCTCTCTCCCTTGGATGACGAATTAGCTACACGAATGATGTATGATAGCTTGAATCCACCAACATCTAGCTCACAGGGAGAATCATTACTACTCATTCAGGGGGAGTAATCGACCAGTGACACCTCCTCTGAAAATGAAGCTGAAGAAGATACCCAGAACAGTCAGGAGGAACAGGTTCCAGTTTTGAAAGTCCACAAGCATCTACCAGTGGTGCACCTTCGACGTCAGAGCCTCAAACTCCAACTACCTCAGATGAAGAACCAAATGTTCATCATCTTGGCTCTGAGGTAGCTGTTCCTACTACTCCAGGATCACGTCTAAACATTTATCATCCCTTAGACAATGTCATTGGGGATGTCCAATCAGGAGTACAAAACCGAAATCAGCTGTACTCAGCTGATTATGCCTCTGTTATAGAAAAGGGATATATCCATGATGGTGCCTATCGATGTTTTGTCTCACAGGTTGAGCCAAAATATGTCAGTGAAGCACTAAATAATGAGGCGGGGTGAGTGCAATGCAAGAAGAACTTCTTCAGTTCAAGAAGTTAGGTGTATGGTCTCTGGTTGATAGACCTAAAGGTGCTAAGGTCATGGCACCAAATGGGTTTTAAAATGCAAGAAAGATGACCAAGGGATCATTATCAAGAACAAGTGCTGACTGGTGTTCAGGGATTTCGCCAAGTCGAGGGGGTGATTGATACAATGAGGTATTTGCACCCGTGGCAAGGATGGAAGCCATTCGTAATTCCTTGCCTATGCATCGTACATGAAGATTAAAGTCTATCAATTAGATGTGAAGAGTGCATTTCTTCATGGGGAAATTAGAGAAACAGTTTATGTCAGTCACCCGAGGGATTTGAAGATCCTTATCATCGGGATAGAGTCTACAAGCCGACAAGGCTTTATACGGGCTTCATCAAGCTCCAAGAGCTTGGTATGAGAAACTCTCGACTCATCTTTGAAAACACGGCTTTCGCAGGGGAGTCATTGACTGCACACTGTTCATTAAGAAAAAGATGGCGACCTACTGCTCGTACAAATCTATGTGATGACATAATTTCGGTTCAAAGAACGAAGAGTTATGCAAAGAATTTGAAGCAGTTATGCAGAAAGAGTTTGAGATGAGTGCTATGGGGGAGATGAAGTTCTTTCTCGGGCTACAGGTGGATCAAACACCAAATGGGATCTTTCTACATCAGACCAAGTACGTAAGAGCCATTCTAAATTGCTTTGACATGGAGAATGCATCTGCTGCCGGTACTCCACTGGCTACGAATCACGACATTGCACCTGATGAACATGGAGATCTTGTGGATGCCACGATGTACCGAGAATGATTGGATCCCTCATGTATCTCACTGCCTCTAGACCTGATATCATGTATGCGACATGTTTATGTTCTAGATATCAGGCTAAACCTAAGGTCAATCATGTCGGGGTCAAAAGAATTTTTTGCTATCTAAAGGTACACCCACACTTGGGTGTGGTATCCTCATGATGATGATTTTGAGCTCACGGCGTATAGTGACTCGGACTACGGAGGCTGCAAGATGAACTACAAGTCTACATCAGCAGGGTGTCAATTCTTTGGGAGAAGATTAATTCCTGGCAGTGTAAGAAGCAGACATCGGTTGCATTGTCAACCTGTGAAGCCGAATATGTTGCTGCTGGAAGTTGTTGTTCACAAATCATCTGGATTCAACAACAAATGCGGGATTACGGTTTAACATTCCATTCTACTCCTATTTTTGTAGATAACTCTGCTGCAATTGCAGTAACTAAAATCCGGTCCACATCCTAAGACCAAACATATCGGTATTAAATATCACTTCATACGAGATTGTTTCGAAAAGAACTTAATTGATGTGGTAAAAATAATACTGATTTTCAACGCGCTGACCTCTATACTAAAGCCTTTGATAAACCACGTTTTCAATATCTGCTAGAGGTCAACGGCATTAAAAAGAGAAGTGAGGTTATTCTGACGATGATCATGTGTAGTCCGATGTAGTTTAGTTAATTTTTCTTTTTTATTTTACTTTATTTGTTTTTTTAGTCTGTTTAAATTAAAACATGTTATTCTGCTGTTTATTAAAATCCAAATAATTAAACCAGGTTTGATTTTAGTATTTTAGTGGGAGAATAAGTCAGCAAGCAACATTAAAAAAAAGGGAAACCAAGGGAGAAGGAGTGGAAAGCTGATACAAGGTAGATCGTATCTGTGATATCGATTCAAACCCTTTGGAATATGATAGTACACAGGAACAAGTCAAGAGGGACTTTAAAATCCTAATTTAGAAAAGATGAAAAAAATTCAATGTATAAGTCTGTGTAGTCTAAGCAATATAAAAGGGAAGATGATAGAAAAAGGTAACTCCTAAGGTAACACAATGAGAGTAGACCTAGAGGTTGCTAGACCACAATTGATATGTTGGTAGATTCAACACAATAGATGATTAGACCGGACTGGTGATCTCAAGATCAAACTAAGTTGTTCAACTGACTGGGGCTTCCATCTTATCACTGGTTAACACAATCAACAATATTCCAATAAGGGGTAATGAGCATGTAAACGCCACAAATGTGTGCGGATGACCATAAATAGAGCAAAGCACGGAAAAAAATGAAAGAAAAATGCTATCAAGCTAATGACCTATGTTGTTGGTGCATTTGGTGCAAAATAAAAGCTGCTCTAACAAGAAGATAGGTTGTGTGCCTCTCTGCTGTGCGATGGCACTGACCTGAGGATAAGCATAACCTAGATATTCTAGAATTCATTGTGTTTGCCGCCTCTTTGCTGTGCGATGGCACTGACCTGAGGACTAGTTTCTCTATGAAAGCTCTAAGAATAGTCTCTTCTTGTAACAATACCGTAGACCGCTCGAAAGCTCCTGAGGGATGTTGATTACCATATAAGTGTGGGATCCACAAATGTTCGTTGAATTAAATAAACCAAAAACAATCACCGGTTTGAGTCAAGAGTCTGTGTATGGATTTAAGTGGACAAACATATTGACAATCATTGTGGCTGCAATTCTTGAAAGTTCAAATCAATGTGGTAATCTAAGAGTTCCAGTATGATTCTCTAAAGCTGGTGATGACTTTGGATAAACACCAGAATTGAGCATCGAAAGAGTTTGATAACAAGTCCCAAATGATTGATGTTCCTGTATGATCCCAAAATTGAATTGGTCTAGGTGTGGTCAATCTAAGTTGAAGCTTTCGATTCTGGAACCAAATCCGTAGATTTCCATCTTAGGGTTTTATCTCTCACAAAAATTCCAAAAACAAATTTTATTTGTGTATTTAGTTTAAGTCTCTAGTTAATCTTTTAGTGTGTGTGTCTGTCGGACTACATCAGGAAAATCAGAATGGAATTAACTCACCTAAAAGGGTCATGTCTGAGATGGCCACATGTTTTTCAAAGTTTAAAGAGTCACGTCAGAGGTAAAACGTGTTTTAAAAGAGTCACGTTGAGGTGACTGAATTGGTTAAGAGCTTATAATGTTATGTCAAAAGTTAAAAGGTCTTAAAGTAAAATGTTCAAAATGACTGTAAACTCACTAAGTGTGACCCATTCGCATGATTGGATCATGGTATGGACCAACTATGCGAATGGCTCCCAATCGGCCGAATGGACATGAGAATGATCCATTCGACCGAATAGAAGGGGGAGAATGAAGCAGTCGACCGACTGAGGCTCAGTCGGTCCACTGAAAATGCGAATGAAAGAGATCGAATGAGGAAGTCGACCGACTGAGACTCAGTCGGCCGACTGAATGCAATTGACTAGGCCAATCGTACGACTGAGACTCAGTCGGCCGAATGAACTGACAATGAGTCCAGTCGTCCGATTGAACTTAGGTCCAGTATTTAAGGCCTCAGTCGATCGCATGTTCCTCATCACACCAAAATCGCACCCAAATCGCATTCTTCCCGTTACTCTGCCAAAAATTGCTACAGATCCTGATTTACATTGCTGTTGAGTTTCTTACATTCGACTGACGATTTTACAGGTACATTACTCTTGAATCTTACCAAAATCAGATGATTAAAGAACCTACATAAGAGACACTCGATTGAATCAAGAACCGAACTGTGAAATGACCAAATCACCTACGTAAACTAAGCAAAATGTTAAAATTAAGTTTAATGGGTTATTAGTGACAAGCAGGCGAGTCTAATGGACCATTAAACACTGTTAAATGACTTAAATTGGTCACGATTCGACCCACAGGCGATCGAACAGTGGGGCAAGCGACTGATCGTTCGAATGAACTCCAATCGCACGATTGAACCTTGCGATTGGGTCATTCGGCCGAATGAACCACCCGAATGAGTTCAGTCGGCCGACTGAACCAATCGAAGACTCAGTCGGCAGATTGAACTCAATCGCATGTCTCATTCAACCGAATGAACTCAGTCGTACTTAAGAACAACCGAATGACTCCATTCGCATGATTCATTCACATGAATGAATCATAATGGAAGTGAAACACTACACTTAGAACTGAATTCTGATGTATTATGTACTAATGATCATGTGTTTTGTGTTTCAGGAAAAATGGCTGACAGATGGTCTCTTAATCCAAAGCACAACATATGTGCCCATTTGGACCACACAACTCGGAACGGTGCCAAGTTCTCCGAGATTATAGCCTTCCTCAAATGATCACAAATACATAAGGCTATATCTACACCGTGCACGCCTTACAAATCACTACACCAGGCATTCTGGGAGAATGATTCAGTGGATCGCTCTCGTGAGCCATACAGCATCCGAAGCACCATTATGGGTCAAGCTATAGACATTACCGCTACTGACATCCAGAGAATCCTTGAGTTTGGGGATGACTCCACTCACCCCACTAAGTTACATCCTTGACAGTGAGTGAGAGGATGTTTCCTTCGAATCAAGTATGCGAGGGACATTAACTCGGGGGTGCTAAATAAGAGCAACCTGTGCCCACAATACAAATATCTGGCACATGTGATTCTTAAGTGCATTGCTTCGAGAAGGGGTGGTTTCGATGACCTATCAGATCAGATACAAAATGCCTTTGTTGCTCTGGTGCTGAACACCCTTTCAGCTTCTCGAATATGATCTTTGCTTATTTGGTAGAGAACATTGAAGCAAAAGGGAAAGAAGGTTTTGTATGTATCCAAGGTTTCTTCAGATGATATTCAATGAGAAGCTGCCTCTGCTCCCCAAGGAAAGTCACGATGCAGTGACTTTGGAACTTATGGATGACACTACTTTGGGTAGGATGGTGGTGTATTGAGGCAAGCAAGTGAAGCCCCAGGCAAAGAGGCTGATTGGCCATTTAGCAGATGAAAGTTATGTGGCACCGGGGAGACGCCAATGGCGTCACGAGGATAGTGACTCCGACGTGGAGCCAATTGTCCAACCCACTGATGATTCAGATGATGATGATAGTGGGGGTGCCGGAGACAATATGCCTGTTCCACAGAGAGGCACTACGTCTGATGTCGTACCTCTAGCATCCGCCCCGGCTGCAGAAGTTACCGAATCAGATGGGTTTCATCATGATTTTGTCCTTGAGACAGAAGTAGAAGACGAAGAGTCTGATGAGGAGCCCCTCACCAGGACTGTTGGAAGAAAAGTGGTTCCCATAGTACATGGGCTTCGGGTGGTTGGTGAGCACCCAATAGACTCTGGAGAAAATGGCAGGGTAGGAGGGGGAGCATCCACCTCGAAGGGAACGAGGAGAAAACGGATGGCTCTACCCCATGGGCAGAAACCAAAGAAGAAGCGTCGTTTGATCTTCATCACTACTACCTCAGCCACTACAGCCACCACCACCACCACTACCACCTCTTCAGACACACCATCCACCACCACAGCCCCCACAGCAACCACAGACACCACCAGACCTACCACCACAATACAGATCCCAGCCACCACTACATCATTCACCCCTCACTCACCACCACTGTCATCCCGACCTGACCTGATATTCACCACAGCCACCACCACCACCACTAGCCACCAAACCGAGCCCTCAGCCTATCCCTCATTCACTTACAGATAACCTCTACCTACAGTTGCAGTAGAAGAACAGTTGTCGGCACTAAACAGAATGGTAATGCGTTTGCTGGCTGCCGATGAGGAAAAGGCCTCCCAAATCCGCCAGCTTACTGACCTGACTGCTGCATAAACTCACCAAATTGCATAGCAGGCTCAAGTGATAGAAAGACAGGCCCGACAGATGACTGCCCAGAGCAACGAGATAGCCATTCTCCAAGCTCAAAGCGTCACCTCAGGAAGAAAATAGAGGAGTTGGAAAAGGCTAAAAAGACCATTTTGCTAAAGCTGAAAGGATCGAAGGAGGAGCCCTTAAAATAAGGGATGGGGACAGAAATGATGATGATGATGAAGACGATGATGATGATGAGAGTGAAACTGACGAAGAGAAAACTGAAGAATGGCACGAAGATGATGCAACTAACGGAGGAGAAGCAGCTGAATCTGTCTCAGCTCCAGGGCAAGAGAAAAGATCAAAGAACAGACAAGATCAGTCAGCTTCTACTTCTGCACCTCCATGTGATGAGCCGAGTATTCAGGATAAAAGTAAATATTAGGTGTTTATGTATTTATTTACTTTTGTACTTTGTATTGAAAAACCATGTATTAAATGTTTATATTAAGTTAATGCATTTTGTTTGATAAATTACTAATGATTTGAGTGTGAAATGTGTAATCAAACAGATCCAAATTACAAAAGAGATGAGTTTGATATTGCTCCCCTTCAGCAGGTCAGTCTCAACTCACAATGGTTCTTGATCTGCAAGGGATTGTCAGAAGTTCAATGAGTTATACCCCTGAAGAAGGGGAAATAATTCACGATCTATCAAACGAGCAACTGGCAGAAATTTTCAAGCTCAATCCTGATGAAATAGTGAAAGATGCTCCGACATGTAATTCTACCTGTGATGACGAGCTAAATGACATTGATGAAATAAAGATAGAAGATGTCACTGCAGAATGCTGACAATGAGGGCAATGTGGTTCCCAATCTGGGTGAATCCCTTGTCAGTGATACATTTGAGGTGTTAGACAAAATGGAGCAAGAGTCAGAGAAGACAGAGGGAATGGCCCAAGCCTCAAAGGATGATGTTGATATCCGTAAGGCTGAATGGGCTACATGTTTTAAAGAAGTTAGAGCCCAACGTGTTGCACCGAAGAGGGATGCCTACACCAAGCTCTACAGAGTCAAGAAACATCTTAAGGTGTCAGGCAGGATTATAGCATGGGCATATTTTGATGATCTTAACGTTTATGCCGTTAAGAGGGAGAAGGGCATAGAGTACTTTAGATTTCCACATGATCTAAAGACTCTACCAGGTTTTGAGCTCAACCAGCTAGCCAACTGAAGCTGTTGTATGCTGACCCGAGAAGATGTCAGGCTGGTTTGAGGCTGCCCTAAAGAAAGAGTACCACACCAGGTGGATTAACTTCAGACCTCAACAACCTACAAGGTATATTAGAAGGTCTGAGATGGATGCCATTACTGGAAAGCAAAGATAGTGTTGAAGTGGAATCCTCCGCGCACAATGTCAAGAATCCCACTCCAGGAAATGACAAAGGATTTCACACCACACTTTAAGTGGTGGTACTACGATTGGAGAACAGAAGAAGCAGTCATAGTCCTAAATAAGAGGGCCAAATGGATCCAATCAGAGTATTCGACCCGATGTGGCTTACCAACTTGTCAGAAAAGGATGTCTATACACTATACAAGTGGCCACTGTTCTATGATACGCAAGATATTGTACAGGCCCTCCAGTTCTAAAATGTCATAAGACTTTGCTTCGCATTTCATATTCACGCGGGAGTCACAAAAGAGGACAAGTACAAGAAATATGAGGAGGTAATGAAGAAAACAAGACATTAGAGAGATCTAGGTCCAAGGGGGAGTTTGTTGATACATGTATATCCCTAGATCATGATATGTGATGTAATAGATCTTGTTTGGTATGATTAATGAAATGATAGTGATTGTTTGTTAGTTAAAATGTTTAATATTTCATTAATGAGTCGACATTGAATTGGTTATTAGGTTAGTGATCAAATAGTGCGGAATCCTATTTGATTGGCGATCCAATCAGTGAGAACACACGAAGAATCAATCAAGAATTGAAACTAACGTTAGAAATCGATTGGGAATCGATCTAATGTGCTCTATGAACTTGGAGAATGAATTGAGAGGATTCTGGATGGCTAGGGTACGTCTGGAATTGTAATTGATCGAGAGTCCCTGTTATTCACGAATTGAGTTGTATTTATAGGTTGGTACTATTCAATCGTGCGACTGAACCATTACATGATTCAGTCGTGCGATTGTTTTGAGGGAATTGCCTTCGAGTTCTCTTAAAGAACTTCTTTGCTCTATAGGTAAGTAGAGCCACTTGGTGGACTATGTCCACGTACTGGACATCATCTTGGCTAAAGTACTCTAGATTATCAAAGCAAAACTGATGATCACTAAAGTACCCATTTTCTAAAACAAAGGCATAGCTGTCCTGGAAAGAGCCTTGATGAGCCTGTTGAGACCTTAGAGTCTCAGGAAATGTGATGTAGGGTCTTAAAGAACAGGATGGCTGTTGTGAGTATGTTAGGTACTTTTGAGGTTGGGTGGGTCCTGAGCCTTCAGCAACAATTAAAGTGTTTCTAGAAGAAAGGTTTGAGGGTCTGCTCATCAAATGACCCCTCCTATTTTCCATCTCTAAACAGTATCCATCAAGAATGTCGTATAGTTCAGTCATGGTAAAGGAGTTCAGATTCTCTGTCCTTTTGAGGGAGACATAGTAGAACATCCTCTTATTTAAAAGTACACTCATGAATTTCCTTGAGAGATCTCTCAAGTCAATGGCAACTCCCACAGACTAAAGGGAAGCAATAAGATCCATGTCCTTGAAGTATTGCTGGCTAAGGGTCTGTCCAAAAATGTAGCTAATGTTATGAAACTATTGTTTGAGTGAATCTTTCTTGGAGTCGTTGGAGTAGAAGTATATTTGTGACAATGCATGAAACAGCTCTTTTGCTGACTTGCAATGCTTAAACCCTGCCATGATGGAGTTAGGTATAGTATTCATTAGAGCTGTCATAACATTGCTATCTATGTCCATCTTCTTCCGGTCTTCATTTGAATAGTCTTCAACATCTTTCTCGAGTGTCATTAGTCATTAGAGTTGTCATAACATTCCCCATCTCAACTTCAGATTTTTGAAAAGGGCCATTTTAGAGTGTCATTAAAAGATGAGTGAAAACAAGTTGATTTGGATGGTAAGATCACACAATCAAGAGCCTAAAGAGCTCTACCAATTGCAGGATCGGTTTTGTCACTAAATACTTGGTTTTCTCTCAAATTCACTTATACTCACATGGTTATGATGAAGCAGAATCTCAAAGAGTTGATTATAATATACTAAGTAACTCAAGAACACAAAGAAATAATTTTCAAGGTACTTGTATATATTACTTCTCAACTTTAAGTTTTCAAGACTTTTACAAGCATGATACAAGAGTTACAATGAGAAACTATATATACTATAACCTACAGCCGGTTATACTTTGATACCAGCTGGAATCCTATAACTAAAGTAGATACTACAAAGCTATAGTTGTGATATCTTAGATAATGTCTTATCTAAGATATGGTAGTCATGACATCTCCATCACTTACCTTTTGTCACCAACTAAAGTTGGCAACTGTACTAACAAATAAAAGTAAACAATGGAGTAAAGTATGGTCAATTAGATGGCCTTTTGGGAAAACACCATGTAGTATCAGAGGTCTGCAGCGGAGTGTCAGAGACCATACTTATGTCCACTGGTTTGTAGTAGCATCTTCCGAAGGTTAATTGGCTTCGGAAGAACAAGTTCTTCTGAAGCCTTTTATACTTCGGAAGAGGTTGCTTCTTCCATGGCTTGAGGACTTCTACTTCGGAAGTCATTATGTTTGAATTCTTCTAAGTCTTGAACTTTGGAAGAGAAGACTTTGTCTTCGGGACTTGGAGCTTTTCCTTCGAAAGATGATCTTGTACGTTGTCTTCGGAAGAACTACATTTCCTTCTAAAGTTCCACACTTAGCTTTAGAAGTCCTTTTATAAATTTCACCAAAATACTGTAAGTGTTAGGATTTGGTTGCATTAGCCTTTCTAGATCCAACACAAGCCAAATTCCAATAGATTAAATCTTGCGGCCTAAAGAACAACCTTTTAGGATGGCGGCGACGGCTTCCGGTATGGTGTAGTAGTCCAGGGCCTGTCAAGAGGTTGATATTGTGGTGATTGCGTTTGCTATGGTGGTTCATGATGGTTGTGTGGTTGAAGGGTCGCAAAAAGTGAGACGAGAGTTGAACTATGCTGCCATTTATTTAGATTTTGGGGGGAATAATCGGCTAATTCATCGTGATAGAGAAGAGATTCACATCTTGATTCACTCATAAGTTTTGTAACACCCAGAGATTTTAAAAGAAGATAAATGAATAATAAAGGTGAATTAAAAGGAAGAAATGTAACTTAACCCATGTTAAGGGGTTAAAAGTGTTCAAAGGATAAAATTTAAATAATATTTTGTACAAAAGGTGGGCATGGCCACCTACTCGTTACACATCAACTTTTCATTTTGTTTGTAAAGTGAGAAAGAGGCTGGATTTTCGGGTTATAAAGAGATGAAGAAGGAAGAGTATATTCAAAGTTAGTTTTTGGTGTTTCGATGTGTTATTGGCTGATTTTCAGCGATCGATTATCTGCTTATATGTTTTGTATGTTCGGTTTTGTGCTTGGATGTGTGTTTTAGGTGTTCGAACTCATTGAGCATTCGGGTTTGAAGAAGTCATAGGCGAAAGTTGCAAGAGAGTACTTCTTGATCCCTGTTTTTACACGTTTTAACTTATTTTGGGGCTGGAAATACATATTGTAACATTTTTACTTTGTTAGGTGTGTGTACCCGTATGTATTTATGTGTCTTGTATGGGTGGGTGTATGTTAGGGATATTTTTTGGGTTATGTTCATGTTTATGGGGATGTTTATGTTGCTTTGTGCGTTAGAACTAGGCTTGAAGCATCATAGGATATGATTTCGGGACTAAAAATGATGTTAGTTACAAGTTAGATGTTCATGCTCCCAAATAGTACCCATGCACCTAGAATTGTGCAAAAATGCCCAAGTAGTTTCCAATGCGCCCAACTACCCGAATGCGTAGGTGCCGATGCGCCTAAGTCAAACCCATGCGCCTGCATAGTGTCCATGTGCCTAGGACATTGCCCAGGTGACTAAGTGTGTGCCCATGCGCCTGAGTGCCCACGCACCCACTGCCCATGCGCCTAAGTTCCCTAAAAGCCTAAGTATTCCCATGCGCCTAAGGGTTCATGCTCCTATATAGTGCTCATGCGCCCACATAATGGCCATGGGCCAACATAGTGGCCATGCGTTTGCATAATGGCCATGCACCTAAGACTTTGAAAAATATTTTGGGAATTTAGGAAAAGGTATTTTTAGGCTATGACTTGAATGTTTATAGGGATATTGTATGGTGTTGTATGATGTTGTTATGCATGTTATGGCCTATTTTCTTTTTGTTCCTTATTACGCTTTATTTCGTGGCTTTACGTGGTATGATTATGTTTACGAATGTAAATTATTATGTAATGAAAGTGGAAGTTAATGATAATGAAAAGAGAAACGTAAAGAAAGGATGATTGAATGTACGAAAAGTCTTGCAAGCAAAGATAAGGAGGTTCACACCCAATGAAAGGTGTTAGCTCAATTATGTGTGGTTTATCTAACCTAGAAGGATGCACATAGGGGTCTAATCTTTGTGATTGACCAAATGTATAGGAATCATATTGCTTGCCCTTGGTACTAGAGTCAGCTAAGTCAGCTTCATGCATAATGTTTGGTCTATTTACAGACCTCAGGCCCAGTAACCAGTTTCATGCACAATATTCGGGGTGTAGCACATGCCATTGGTCCGGATAACAATCGAAAGATAATGATGAATGTATGGAACGTACGATATGAAAGTGAGTGAATGAATGATAAAGAATGATATAAGATGGTGAATGATGATGAAAGATAATAATAAGATTATCTATGTGTACGTATGATGTATGATCTCAAATAAATTAAACAAAAGATTTTAAACGCAATTAAAGTATAGCATGTTTTATAACACTATAGCTCACTCAGCAATGCTACTTTTTATATATTTTCTAGTTAGCAGGTAATAGTTGCTGAGGATGGCATGGGTGCAACTATTTGGCAAAATTTTACATGGCATCTTATAATGATGCGTTTGTGTTGTAATGCAATCAAACAATATTTTGTAACGATTAACAATGTTGTATTATTGGAAAATGTAGTTATTATATATGACATTGTTTTGTTTACATTATTTTCATTGCGATGTTTTAATGGAATTTTATGTATTTTAGTTATGATGTGCAATGATTGTCCAACTGTGAGTGTTCCGGGAATAGGTCCTTACAAGTTTGTTGCAAACTAATAAGCCTCAACCAAGGAACCGATTTCAACCATAAACCAGGCATTGGTTGGTTAAATTATCACAATGGCAAGGTGGGTGGCATGTCAAGTACGACAACAACTTTTGATTCAAATTTTCATAATTCTTTGCTCTTTTTTTTCGTTTGTTTAAGTATTACCGAAGATGGATTGACTTTTCTTAAGATTATTATTACATATTGATTCATCGGTATTATTATTATCATTTTACTTTCACTGGTATTATATCCCAAGGTGATTGGTGTTGAGATTGAAACAATCAATGAACATTCAATGTAAGAAAATACTCATAAATGCTTGTTTGTATTGATGAAGGTGATTGATTACAATAAATGCTAGGGTTTGAGCATTAAACAGTAATAATACACCTTGAGAATGTAAGATACAAATATTCTAATTGCCTATCAACACTCACCTCATGTACAAGGTTTTCTACTCTATTTATAGGGTGACAAGATGCCTTTTTTCAAAATGACTAAACTACCCTTGACTTATACATCAGAACTAGTCTAAGTCTTCATCAGCATTTCTTCTGTTCATCTGCATTGGCAAATGCGGATGAGTTGGACTTGATCAGCATTTGTTCTTGTCATCCGCATTAGTAGTTTGGTCATCCGCATAGAGTAATGTGGATGAACAAATACTTATGCGCATTTGTTGTCCGGGCATCCGCATTTCCAAATGCGGATAGACAAAACTTGTCGCATCTCTTTAGTCTATCCGCATTTGGTAATGGAGAAGAACAATCACTTGTCAGCATTTGTTCTATGTCTTCCACATTTACAAATGCGTTAGCCAACACTTGTTCTTCTCAGTAGATTCTTCATCCGCATTAGTTCTTGATCTTGTGGGATTTCTAGCAGGAAAACCATCAACTCACCAATTGAATTGGCACGTATGATCTGTTCAGGGTCCAACAATACCCCCTAAGGATTACACATCCTATGTTCTTCAATGGTTTGGTGATGGTTGAGGTTGTGAGGATTCTGCCAGGTCTTGTGGAGGCACTTGAGGTTTGCTTGTGATGGATCTAAAATGGCCTTTATCATGTTGACAAAGTCATTTGCATCTATCATCTTCTCTCTGTTTAGCACATGTATCTTCATCTTACTCATAGTGTAGATGGCCTCTAATGGTAGTTTCTTAAGAGAAACTGGTTCCCATATGGATACAGTAGAGATCCCATCTCTATGAATCAGCAAAGCTCCATCCACATCAACCTCCAGCTTAACAATGTTTCCCACTTCCAGAGGAGTCTTTTTCTTCTTTCACTTTTCTCATTTGGCAATGATTTGATCATATGCCATATTCCGTATTTTATGCACTTTAAGAAGAAGTGCATGTCTTCTTCTCCCAGTTTGTTTGCTATTTCTCTAAAAGTGTCTGGTGTAGATGTAGTGGATGCATGATTGATTAAGTAGCCTCACCTCATATCCATTGAACAATCTAATTTCTGCACCTTCCTTTCCTCCGTATTTTCTCTCAATTACCAACTCATAAGTCTTTTCATCATAATAAAAATTGGAGATTGGTATGGAGGAATGAGTGCCAGACACCATATTTCTCTTCAGTGACTCAGTTGGTTTCACTTTAAGCTCTGGAAACACAACTTCCTGTGCTTGTTTAGTCTTTTTCTTTTCAAGAGGGTTGATGAAGGATCCATCTTTCCTCAAACAGATAATCTTCAGAGATTTGAAGTTGTCAGTTCTTTTGAACATTCTGAGTATCTCTTCAAACTTATAACCCCTGAACATAGCCTTATGATTTAGCAGTTCCAAATTGGCTAGTTCCTTCAAGTCATGAATCTCCAGGGCATTTACAAAAGTAGAGTACTTCGTAAAGATTTAAACCAGCCCTGAGATCCTTTTGACCATGAACATATTCCAATCACTATCGTACTTCCAAGCAATGATTTTCTGACAAGTCTTACCCTTGGAGTAGACACACCATTGATCATCTCTGCAAAATGGTTAGACCTTCTTGAAGTTTCAACTGTGAAGGCTCTGCAAACCACTCAGGATATTTGTGTAGTATAGGTGCCAAAGAGTCTTGATCTCTATGGGTGAGCTGCATATCTTGAGGTAGCACTCTGGTTCTAGGCTTCTTACTAGTAATCTCTTCTTCTAGTTTCTTAAGCCTTTCTTTCTTCTCATTGATCAACCTAAGGATGGCAGCCCTTAAGGAATTAGTTTTCATATTCCCAAGTTTTCTTTCAGTAAACCCTTGACTGGATAGTTAATCCTTCATTTTTGTATCAGACATGTTGTAGGGATCGAGATATAAGGATTGAGGAGTAGAAGTATGCTTTTTCATGGATGATAATTTGGGCACAGAAGCTTTAGGAGAAAGAGTCTTCTCATACTAAGTCTCAAACATGGGGTCCGGTAGCTTGTTCAATTTTGCTTCTTCTACCTTCATTCCCTCATAGGTCATACTGAATGCTTCATCTGGGTCATATCCATGATTAATCAAGAACATGGCTTTCACTATTAGATCATTAGTCTATGCCTTTTTAACCATTTCTTGAACTGATTTTTCTTCCTTCATTGGGCTCTCAACTGCCATTGGTTCATCAACCACATAGCCACCCTTAATTTCTCCTTCCTCAAGGTCTACAAAGTCAGCTTTCTTTTTCAATTGGGCCTTAGCCTTTTCATGTTCTTCCAAAAATTTAGCAATAGCTGCAAGGCTTCTTGGATCATCCTTTTTACTTTTCTTGCTTTTCATATAATCTTTTGATCAACTCCTTTTGTTCTTTAGTGAGTGACATAGTAGGCACTAGTTGCATGCTCAATTCTTTCTCAAGATGGACAAGAGATTGAGGAATAACAACTATGGATTTAGCAACAGTCCTCTGTTCAACTATGAAGTACCAGAAATCATCATCAATGATAAATTCTTTAGTTGTGAGCTATCCAAAGCTTTAATCATGACATTGAATTCATCTTCTTTAGTGTGAACATCAGCTGATTTCTCTGAGTAAACAACCATTTCCAAGCTAGACACATCATGCTTTGTCTTGCTTGTTTGTTCTCCCTTTTCAGTTTCACAGAATCTCATCCTTTTTGAATGAGGAGAGTCATCACCACTCTCTCCTGATGAGCTCTTAGAAGTAGTTTCTTTCTCACTAACCCCAGTTCTTTTCTCATCATCTATTCTTACTTCTACTTCAGCTTCCTTTTGATTTCAACCAACATTTCTAGCTTAGATACTCTTTTGTTTATGCTTTCATTCTAATTTTGCAAGTTGATAATGATCTCAGCTTGTTCTTCAATCATTCTTCTTACTCTTCTATAACAATTGTTTGAATGGCTAAAGTGTCCACATGACCACTTATTTCCTCTCTAGATTGTTGAAGAGCAGCTTTTAACTTTTCAGTTTCCTTCTCTTTTTCTTTCTTTTCTGCATCATATCATTCTTTCATCTCTTTTAACTCATTCTCCTTCTCATCAAGCTCCTGAAGTCTGTCTTGAATAATGCTATATCTTCTATTATGTAATCTTTCCATCATTGCTACCTTTTGCATAAGTTCTGAAATTAGCTCATCCTTCTCATCTGGTTTGTTGACACCAGATTCTGCATAGCTCTCTGAAGGAGCAGCCTCAAAAGTGACTTTCTTTACAGGCATTAGGCTTAGGTGACCCTCCTTATCAGATGATGATTTGGATTTTTCTGAGGAGCTAGTAGAATCACCAAACTCTACAGGCTTGATAGTAATGGGAGATGCTTGAGCAGATAAAATAGGTGAATGATGGATAGGAGATAGGTGTGGAGAGTGATGGGTTGTGCTTGAAGTGATGGAATTGGTGATCTGTGAGGTGATGGTAATGGGGTTCTGTGTGGAGATGGTATTGGTGAGGGTACAAATCGTGATGCCATATCATGAATATGAGGTTTAGTGTGAAGATCACCCCCTACTTAGGGTGACACTGACCTTTGACCTTCATCTCTTTCTTTAACATGCTCATCAACAGCTTGCTGATTATGAGCAACCGGTTCTTCTTCTTGAATTGGCTCATCAGCGGGAGCCTCTTGTTCTTCAACATGTTCATCAAGATTGATTTGTTAAAGCATCCAGGGTAAAAGAGGAGAGTGAGATCCACTATAGAAGTTCCTTGGATCTCTCTTTTTGATATACTTGTAGGACTTGGCATCATAATAAGGGATATCCAAAACAGGTCCTTCAGGTACAATATCAGGGATGCTTCATTGATGAGGCATTGAAGGAACCTTGGGTACATAAGGAACATGTATCTTTTTCGTTCCTGAATGTTGGATACTAGACCATTGAACACATAGGTAGACATGTTGATGAAGGATTTGATCTGCCCCAGATACATATTAAATTGATGTGGCTAGTGTGATATGATCCAAGTCGGGTCATACCCAATAACAAGCCAAACAAACACCGATAAATATTTGTTTGTTGATGAGATCAAACAAATAAATATAAGCACCAACATTGAAACCGGGTTTCCTAAAACATTGGTTTTGAAAATGAACAACATTATATGGATAGTTTGTTCCTGAGAAATTGTTTGTTTTATTATTTAAATTAGTTGAATAATATCAAACAAGAGTATGCTAGGTTTTATAAAATTACAAGGGTTTTAATTTTATAAAAATGGGGTGTAAGAGTTAATTTTATAAACATTTCAAATGGGAGGGAAACCCACCTTGTGGGTCCCTAATTTCAGCCGCCCCTTTGGGGTTGAAAGGGCTTTGATTTGTTGTTGTTGCATGCAACATTGAAAAGAAAAACTCTCTTCCACCAAGACATCTCTCTCTCACACACACACAAGAGCAAGAATCCTCTCAACTCTCTCTCTTTAATTTCGAATTTTAGAGCTGGAAATTACAAGATTTTCAGCTTTCAAAGAAGTGTTCTTGGCTGCAAAATCAAGTGGGAGAGGGTTCTACAAGTTGGTGTTGCAAGTTCTAGCAAAGGGGTGTTTGCACGAGCTTGGGGTATCATCTCTTGAAGACTTCTACATTGAAGTTTTGACCATCTAACATCATCATCTTGTGCTACACATCCACGGTTCCAAAGGTGTGTTATTGAAGGTTTTGGTGCAGCCTTCTTAAGGTTTTCTTGGTTGAAGATTCAGCCATAAAGTTCATCTTTTGCTCCTTCACAAACCCGTTTTCTAGCCCCTCTAAAGGTTGTCTTCTTAACCTCTTTTGGTTGATTATCTTCTATGCATTTCGTATTTGGATCCATGGTTTGGGTTTAGCTTTTCAAATGAGTTTGATAATCTATAAATTAACAAGTTTTAAAACTTATTATCCGCTGCGTTTTTCATATATATAACATTATATGGACTTTGATAAACTTGTTAAATCCCTTCAGTTGAATGGCCTATTGGTGCATAAAGCACATATTGTTGATAAAGTGATCATAGGAATATCATTCCATCATGTCTTCTTCTTGGAAAAACAATGTTGATAGAGGTGAATTAGAAACCTCCATTGTAAATCTACCAGTCCCTTCACTATCTGCTTTCCTTCATATCCTCCTTCATAACCAATGTCAGCAAAGAAGGTAGTGATTTCTTCAACTTCAAGCTCAATAGGTGTGTTTGCATCATCACCAAACTGTAGACACTGTCTCACCGTTTGTTCAGTGTTGGTCAGAGAATGGTAATCAACAATTCTTCTTGACAGAGTCTTCTCACCATCTACTTCTGTCACAGCAACAGTACTCTAGAAAGACCTTATGAATCTCTCACAATTAACATGTCTAACTGTGATGGCATGTGCTACTCTTGTAGTAGAAATGAATCTGATCATATCTTTAAGACCTTCTACCTCAGGTACATCAGGGTCAAGATAACCACTGACATTATGGAGCTTGCTCCAGGTTAGATTAGCCATGTACCCTGCATTAGAGGCATATGAGTTAGATTGATGAAAACGTATGTTGCATATTTGCAAGAATCATCAGTTTGACTTTTGATGGTGAAATATGAATGTTTGAAGGTAGTTTTCTATAGGAATCACTCAAATTATGATGTTATCAAGAATAATCATTGTTATTGTGTTTTTCATGTTTGAAGAGATGAATTTTTGATGTTGTTGTTGGACCAAAAGAACCAATGAGCCGGATCAGAAAAACCTTTAAGTCCCACAGACGTCACAACAACTACTGAAGACCACAACAGCTGAAGATAACAGCTGATTACAAAGTCTGAACACAAGTGCTGAAGACAAAGTCTGAAGACACAAGTGCTGAAGACAAAGTCTGAAGACACAAGTGTTGAAGACAAAGTCTGAAGACACAAGTGCTGAAGACAAAGTCTGAAGACACAAATGCTGAAGACAAAGTCTGAAGACACAAGTGCTGAAGACAAAGTCTGAAGACACAAGTGCTGAAGACAAAGTCTGAAGACACAAGTGCTGAAGACCAAAGTATCAGACGTTGTCACAACAGCTGAAGAGGTCTTCTTCAGTAGTTGTGATGTTTACCTTTCAGTAGTTTTCTTGTTTCAGTATTTGTAAAACAACTGAAGAGTATGTTCTTCAGTTGTTATAGTTTCAGTAGTTTCTTTTCAGTAGTTGTAATATAGTTACACTTAGCATTTTTGTAAGAAGATGTCAGTTTTTGACATCTTCAGTAGTTGTGTTAACTATCAGTAGTTTGTGATAAATTCTGTTAGATGTCACTATCAAGTGACATCAGCAGACGTCACATCTCTTATATAAGAGGTCGACCTAATTGTAATTGTGACATTCCGTTACCACGAAAGCGAATATTGAATGAAATATATCTGCAGAATTCTCTCTATCTATAACCGTTTTTGTTCTTACATTGAATATCTATTTGTTCTTGTGAATTGGCTAATTCATTGTTAGAATTCCGCTACTATACTCTCTAATCAATCAAACGTAGATCACTGATCCTAACAAGTGGTATCAGAGCAGGTTAATCATTGATCGATCTAACAATTGATCATTGAAACTGCTAATTGATATCTATGTTTGATTGAATTAGCATATTTGCAAGAACTGGTTATAGATTATTGAATTTCTGACGCTTTCGTTCATTTATTTTGAGATCTCTCTTGGTTCAATTGGTTGTTGTGTTTTTGTTCTAAATCTGTTATAGCTTAATTGAATTTGATTGAATCTGAGATGACTACTCCTTCTAATGATCCTCACATACCGGTTCCTCAACCAAGCCCCCGATGCTGGTTAGGACCGAGTATAACATATGGCAGCGAAGAATGCTTCATCACCTGTCTGTTAACAGTTCAGGTTGTTGGACATCTGTGGTACATGGACCACATAAGCCTATGGTGAACAATCCGGAAACCAATCAAATAGTTCCGAAGAAGAACAATACTCTGATGAAGATTGGAAACTGTTTGAGATTGATGCTAAAGCCCATGGAATTCTGGCCATGGCACTGCCTAACGAAATCTATTCAGGGCTTATGCATCATGAAACTGCTCATGATCTCTGGCATGCCCTGAAGGAACAATTCGGTGGCACAGATGAGGGTTAGCAACAACAGAGAAATCCTTGCCCAACAATATGAGACATCTCTCATAGAAAGGGTGAGACACTGACTCAGCAGTTTGAGCGTTTTTCCTGCTTGATCTCTGAGCTGAAAATGGTGAAACAGGAATACACCAACAGCCATGAATAACAGGTTCCTCAGATCACTGCCTGAGAGATGGGACACATACACTATTGTCCTACGCTCCAGTGCAAATCTGGATAGCCTATCTCTCACCCAACTTCATGGGAAACTGCTTACATTCGAAAGAGAGATAGAGCAGAAAAGGAAACTATCCTCATCAGGAAAGCTCACTGATGACTTTGTACCAAGGATACTGCCTTGGTTGGTCATGAGTCAGAATATGCTGCATCTGAAAGCAATTATGATGAGCATATTGATTTCTCTTCAAATAGTTCTGATCACGCATTTGTTGGTATTGAGAGTCATTCTGGCAGTAATAGTGACAATCTATGCTTCATCATGGATGATTTGAAAGGAATAGCTGATGATGATCTAGAAGAGATGGATATTCTGAGCCAAATGGCATTGATTAATATCAGATCTCAGAAGTTCTACAAGAGAACTGGCAGGAAATTTCCTGGACTCTCTGGCAAAACCAAAGTTGGTTTTGACAAGAGTAAGTTGAGGTGTCACAAATGCCAAAGGCTGGGACACTTTGCAAGAGAGTGTAGATCAACTGGATCTAACTCTTCTGCACCCTTTGTGACTTTTCCTAGTACTAGTCCACAAAACAGAGGCAACATCCTGCTGGTTCTAGTCATCATTCACACCCTAGATCTCCTGCATACTTGTCCCCCAGGGTCCAATGTCATATCCTGTTCCATGCTATTACTTGCCTCAGTCTAATCCAGTTCAAGCTCCCATTTCATAACAATCACCTGCATTGCTTGAACCTCAACCTTCCCAATCTCATCAACAAATTCAACCTCAACAACACAGCTTCTTCACCCCAGGAGTTGTTGACTGGAGCAGTTTACCAGATGATTTGTCTGGTCATGAACAACTGTTCACTGGTGCTGGTCAACATGGTGGTGATAGTCCCTTTGGAAATCTAGCTCTTATGGCTTTGGATTCTACTGATACTTCATCCTCTAATGCCTCTACACCAAAGGTATCACAGGTATCCTCTGAGGCAAATGCCAAACTATGTTTTGAATCATGCATAGCCGCATTTGCATCTATTAGAGAAGCAAATGTAGCTTTAATCAACAAGAACATTGAGCTAGAACAAATAATTTCCAAAAGCAATGCTGAATTTGAGTCTGTGCTTAATGATAAGAATGATGAGATTTACAAACTTAAATGCCAAATAACTGATGATAAGGCTAGGGAAGAGATACTTCTAGAGAAGTATAGAGATCTCAAGGATACACTTGCAACTACCCAGGTAGAGTGTGATCGATGGGTAAATTCTTGCAAGGGTTTTGAAATGCTTCTTAGTAAGCAATCTGCTTCCAATGTGAAGTTTGGCATTGGTTATAATCACACTGCTCCACCTACAGATTTTACTCCCAGAGCAGAGGTAGAATCTGATGGTGAGAGCAATAACCAATCCATTTCATCATGTGATCTACTTTCTGATACAGCACCATCAGAAGTAGAAGTCAGCACTAAGCCCTCTCAGAACCTATCAGCTGATGTTGATGGTTCCACTGCTGACACTCACATGATCAATGAGTTGATCAACTCAGGAGTTAATTCTGAAAGTCCGGAAAGGACTGGAGAGCAAGACTTAACACCTGGAGTTCAAACTCCAACTACTGTCAGTACTGAAGAGAAGAAAACTGTCAGTAGAAAGAGTTTGAAGACTACTAAAAAGGAAGTCAAGAAAGCAAACAATGCTTTCAAAGTACTGAAGAGCAAGTCTTCAATAGTTTCATCCTCTTTAGCTGATGATCAACATAAGATGAAGAAGAAAACATGTGAAGTATGTGGCTTGTTCAATCATCTTACAGATGATTGTTGGTACAAAAGAGGATCCAAACTCAAACATAAAGAGGAAATTAAAGAGAAAATGGTTAAAATGAAAACTGAGTTTGAGACCACATTTGTATCAGCAACATCAAATCCTATAACCCTTAAGTCCATAAAGAATCCAAAAAGGAAGGGGTTAAACAGGTAACAGCTGAGATTGCTCAAAAGAAGAAGGTGCAACATAGGAACTTATCAAACTCCAATGCAATGTGTCTGATGAGCTGAAAGCTTTATCACAAAATCAGACACAGCTGGTTATGAAGGTTCAACATCTATTGGGAAGAGTTAACCAATTAGATGTTCCTATGTTGAAACCACAGAAAAGGAGGTCCAAGCCAAAGGATTCCTCTTCTTCACCATCTTCTTCCTCTCAGGCTGTGTTATTTCCATCAAACCTGTTAGTTTACCATCTGTCGATCAGAACAGGCCCAAACCCAAAAGGTTTGGGTCTCCAAAACTAACTGATTGTTTATAATTGCAGGGTTCTTCAACATGCCAAAGTAGCATCTGGTATGTAGACAGTGGGGGATCTATGCACATGACTGGAAACAGCTCTCTTCTTCATGACTACTCTCAAGGAAAGAAGGGTTTGTTTCTCTTGGCAATGATGCTAGGGTTACATCATTGGAAAAGGCTTTGTCTCCAATGGAGAATAAAGTTTGATGATGTTAATCATGTGGAAAATCTCAAGTACAATCTCTTGAGTGTCAGTCAAATGTGTGATAAAGGCCATGTTGCTCTTTTCACCAGTCAGAACTGTAGGATTCTGTCATCCAAGTTCTGCATTTGATTGATAAGGTGTTGGATGATCACACTCTCCTGAGAGCCAACAAGACAGAAGAGTGTATTCCTTAGATCTTTCCAAGAAAATAGATCTCAGAGGCCATCCTTGCCTATTTTCCAAAGCCTCTCCTCAAGAATCTAAACTATGGCACAGAAGGCTGGGTCATGTTAATTTCAAAAACATGAATCAGCTGATTCACAATAGTTTAGTCAGAGGCTTACCAATAAAGGAGTTCCACTGTGATGAAACCTGCACTGCTTGTTTAAAAGGAAAAACAACAAAAGTCTCATTCCCTCCTATTGAAGAGCCTAAGTCCACTGCCTGCTTGCAATTACTGCATATGGATCTATTTGGTCCTGTGAGAGTGATGAGCATGGCAAAGAAATAATGTCTGGTAATTGTGGATGATTACTCCAGATTTGTGTGGACTTTCTTTCTACATTCAAAGGATGAGGTTGCTCAGAAGATTATTCACTTTGTGTTGTATGTTGAGAAGCAGTATTCCCTTCCAGTCAAGTGTATTAGGAGTGACAATGGAACTGAATTCAGAAACCATACACTTGATGACTTCTATCTTTCAAAGGGAATCAAAAGGCAGTTTAGCATCCCACGGACTCCAGAACAAAATGGAGTAGTGGAGAGGAAGAACAGGACCTAATTGAAGCTGCAAGGTCCATGCTGGCTGACTCTGGTTTGCCACTGACCTTTTGGCTGAAGCTGTTAACACAGCTTGCTATGTGTAGAATAGAGCCTTAGTAAATCAGAGGTTGATGAAGACTCCATATGAAGTTCTCCATCACTTGGCTCCTCTAATTTCATTTTTCAAAGCATTTGGGTGTCCCTTTTTATTCTCAACACAAAGGATCAACTCCAAAAATTTGATCCTAAGGTGGATGCAGGGTATTTTGTTGGTTATTCATCTACTTGCAAGGCATACAGAGTCTTCAACTGTAGAACAAGATAGTTGAAGAGACTTTGCATGTGAAGTTTAATGAATCTCCTATGGACAAGATTCCACAAACCCTGTGGAGTTGTTTGATTTGGACATACTGCAATATGTTCCTTATCAACCTCCAGCTGTTGCAGATCATGTGGATAAATCATCTTCTGCAGCATGTCTTCACCTGGTGGTATTGATAATGATGATGATAATATCAATACTCACCTATTCAAGTTTAGTGACCAACTGCCTGTGTCTGCTAAATTTGATGTTCCTGTAGCTTCAGCAGTTCCATCCACAACAAATGCTGATGAGATCTCTGATTCCTCTACATCTTTTAAGTTACCATCTAATTCTTGGTTTCAAGAGTCTGCATCAACATCTGCTGCTGCTGAAGGTCCTACAAACACTTGCACAAATCTCATTGTTTATCAAGAACTGAAGAATCACCCAATGTCTCAGATTATTGGTGATATCAATGCTGGAGTTTCAACAAGAAGTCAATTGTCTAACTTCTACTTCTATGCTCTCTTCATCAGTCAGCTAGAGCCAAGAACTACCATGTTGCTTTGAGAGACAATGGATGGTTGAAGCCATGCAGCTTGAGCTACTTCAGTTCAAGAAACAGCAAGTGTGGGAACTGGTTCCTCTTCCCCAGGTAAGTGTGCAATAGGCACTAAATGGGTGTTTAGGAATAAAACTGATGAATATGGGCTTATTGTTAAGAACAAGGCTAGACTGGTTGTACAGGGGTTTTCACAAGAAGAAGGTACTGACTATGATGAAACCTTTGCCCCTGTAGCCAGACTAGAGGCAATCAGATTGTTTTTAGCCTATGCTGCATTCCACAATCTTAAAGTTTTTCAAATGGATGTCAAAAGTGCATTTTTATATGGTAAATAAAGGAAGAAGTTTATTTGTGTCAACCACCAGGTTTTGAGGATAATAAACATCCTGAATGGGTGTAAAACTTGATAAGGCTCTTTATGGGTTGAAACAAGCTCCTAGAGCCTGGTATGAGACACTCTCCACTTTTCTTCTTAAGAATAATTTCACTAGAGGCTCCATTGATAAAACATTTGTTCATTAAGAAGGTGGATCAGCATAAGCTACTTGTTCAGATTTATGTTGATGATATCATTTTTGCATCCTCTGATCCCCAGTTGTGTGATGATTTTACAACATTAATGAAAAAGAGGTTTGAAATGAGTGCAATGGGAGAATTACAGTTCTTTCTAGGCTTGCAAATTAAACAAAAGGCTGATGGAACCTTTATTCATCAGTCAAAATATACAAAAGATTTTTGAATAAGTTTGATTTACAAAACTGTAAGCCCTGTTCTACTCCCATGTGCAACACCACACAACTAGATGCAGATCAGAAAGGTAAAGCTGTTGATGAAACACTTTAGATGTATGATTGGGTCCTTGATGTATTTAACAGCTTCTAGACCAGATATTATGTTTGCTGCATGTGTTTGTGCTAGATTTCAGGCTGCTCCTAAAGAGTCTCATTTGATTGCAGTCAAGAGAATCTTATATATTTGCAAGGTACACAATCTCTAGGTTTATGGTATTCCACCGGACACTCTTGCAAATAGTTGCTTTTTCAGATAGTGACTATGCAGGGTGCAAGTTAACTAGAAAGTCAACTTCTGGTGTTGTCAATTCCTAGGCAACTGTTTGATTTCTTGGCAGAGTAAGAAACAACATCTGTTGCTACATCAACTGCTGAAGCCGAGTACATTGCTGCTGCAAGTTGCACTTCTCAGGTACTCTGGCTTCAGAACCAACTTCTGGATTATGGCATTACAGAGACTAAGACTCTTATTAATGGATAGTGCTTCAGCTCTGTGTATTGTCAAAAATCCATCCTCCAGCACTCTAGGACCAAACATATAGAGATCAGACATCACTTTATTCGGGATTGTTTTTAAAAAGGTCTGATTGATCATAAGTTTGTGCCTAGTGCTGATGAGCTTGCAGATATTTTTACTAAGCCTTTGATAGTTCTACTTTCCAAAACCTTGTGTTAAGGCTTGGTATGCTGCAGCTAGAATAAGTGACAACTACTGATGATCTCAGTAATACGACTGGTGATCATTGGTAACCATGTCACATATAAGTACTGATGAGTTCTTTCACCTTCAGTAGTTTTTATAACTACTGAAGGCTAACTGCCTCACAAGTACTGAAGTACTTTATCTTTCTAAAACCACTGATGTAGTTACAACTACTGAAATCAGTACAAATAGATAAGTACTGACGTCCTATGAAACACCTGAAAAGCAGATGCAAAGTCTGATGAGTAAGTGTTGAGGACAGTATGAAACCGCTGAAAGGCTATGAATTGACGAAAACTACTGAAGAGAACTTTCCTCCTTTTTTCTACAACTGCTGTTTCATCCTAAACAACTGATGACAAAACCATGTCTTCAGTAGTTTCACAACTACTGATGACTAATACCAAGTCATCAGCTGTTTACAACAACTGATGACAAAACCATGTCTTGAGTAGTTTCACACTACTAAAGACTAACACCAAGTCTTCAGCTGTTTACACCCCTGCTGACAAAACCAATCCTTCATGTCGAATCCCTTAACTAGTTTTGGATGAACGTCACCTCACCACTGGGAAACAACATAGAGTCTCTCTGGTCGGTCGTCAACAACCACCAAGTGGTCAGCACTCCCGATATACTTCGTCAAACCCTACCCTGGATGATGCCACTTTTCCTGCTGGATATCCAAAGGGCACAACTGATTTATCCTTTGCCCACCATGGATATCAGGGAACCTTAGTGCCTCCACCATACTGAAGAAACATTTCCATGATGCTGAACGTCTCATATTTCACATGGTAAATGTCTGTTTGGCTCCTAAGACTTCCTCTTGGGATCAAATGTCTACAAGGTGGCAGCAGGTACTATTCTCCATCCTTGAGCAACAACCTTAAATTTTTCGGAAATACTATTTTCAGAGCTCAAGGATATGGCTCAAAAACAAACTGCTAACCGTTGGATATTATAACCTCGGTTCATAATGGCCATAACTGCAAACCAGCTTCAAGCTGAGGGACTTGTTAGCCAGGGAGTCCCTGCTATGGCTGTATTGCCTGAAGTATACTCCCGGCATAACTCTGACCAAACACTCAAAATGGCTGCCAAGCTGCGCAAACCCATGCAGCTGGACCCCATAGCCACCACCTCCAAATCAAAAGTCCCCACCAAACCCACTAAAAAGAAAACCAAAAAGGCTACTCAGGAAATGAGTCCCCTGAGGATGCCCCTTCAACACAAACGCAGGTTATATCCACTGGTTATAACCCCCTAGTGGATATAAGGACTCTCCCAGCAACAGCCGCTCAGGATTCCTCTCAAAAGGAGCCTGCAGCAACCACAGAAGGGGTACCCACCAATCTGGGATCCTCCTTATTTGAAGAGATTGCCAATGAAGAGCACCATTCTCCCCAGGTGCACACTGCTTTTACCCCATCTCCCCATGCAACCGCCCCCCAAAGTCCTACATTACTTGTTGCACAAGTGCTGACTCAGTTGCACTCCTCACCCCCTCCCCAGATACCAATTACTACTGGGAATACTTCTACCATTGAGGGGGAGGACCAAAGTGCAGCTGAGAACCCACAGCATAAGGGTTACAATGTACCTTCTCCTAGTGTAGCAATGTAGATTGGACCTTCTGGTGAGGCTGCCACTTCTCCTGCTTCAGCATATGATCAGGTTGTAGTTGGTACCATTACTAAGACCTTACCAGAGGCAACTGCTGATGACGGACAAAGTCCTGAGGCAGGAAGTCCCCAGTTCCAAGACAAAGGGGCACATGCTACAACTGCGCTACACTCAGTGCATGTTCATCCTGATCCTATCAAGAGGTCAGGTGATTCAGTATCTACTGATGATGACCTGGGCTTCTTTTACGATGTAATCGCCCAAAACACCATCCTGGAAGAGGAGGTGAGCAGACTCAAAGAGCTGCTTGCCAAAACTTCTAAGGAACAAAGACCATCTGCCTCTACCACCTCACAGATGGCACCTTCATCTGAAGGTCTCCCAACACTGAGCCACTCCCAACAACTCAGCCACCTGCCTCTGCTTCTGGCACTATTCTCAGGAACAGAACCCTCCTGAGCAAATAGTTTCTATCCTTCAAAATTCCCTCCCTCTCATCACACCCATAATCACTGACATAGTGATCAAAGCCATTGATGAAGGCTTTCCTCAGTAATACAACCATTGATAGAGGAGGTTGTGGGCAAACAACTTTCTGGCAATCAACCCCTTGCAACCAATGCAACCAAAAGGGGGAGATTAAGTCAGTGAAAGCAAAAAGAAAGAGGAGTACAGAGGAAGAAAAAAGGAGAAAGAAACAGAAGGATAGTAGTGGAAAGGAGTTGGAGTTGAATGTGGAGACCGATAAAGATAAGGAAAAGAGAAAGCCTTGGAGCTACTGATAAAAGAGGCTGATGCCGAACACAGCAGATCAATGGACAACATCATTGATTAGCTGTTTAGGCAAGCCATGACACCGATAACTTGACTCTGAGATTCGACGATTAGAGATTGAAGAAATCCAGAATAGATGCGCGTTATGAAGTGTTAGAAAGAGAAAGGCTTGAGATCATGATAAGATTTATGCAAAAATATCTTGGAAGATCAATGATCGAAATCAAAGCTTGGTCCAGGGACAGTATCTTGGCAATCACCACCAAGATCTGTTCGTCTGAAGCATATACTAAGGGACTTGTTATTGAAGCTTTGAATGAAGCAGGAGCAGGGAGCAGGACTGAGCTAGCCAAATACTCAAAAGCAACACTCACCTCCAAAATCTAACTCAGCCTGTCAACATTCCCTCTCCAAAACAACCACAACCACAACCCACAAAACCACTCCCTTACCATCTAAACCAACAACCGTGATGCACCTGAGAAGAAGAGAGAAGGGTGTTGAGGCTAGAAGAAGAAGAAGAAGAGGATGATGTAAGAAGATAGGCTGCCTCTGTCTGCAGTCCTAACATTGCTAAAGCCAAACCATGCCCATCACTCCCACCTCACAGATGGAAGCTGTGAGAGTAAAGATTGAAGAAGAACAGCAGCAAAAGCTTCATGATGATGAAATGCTGAAAAGCATTGACAAAACTTATGCTGCTTCGTCATCAATATAAGTATGAAGAAAGAAGCTCTGAGGTTGTACACCCTTGCCAACACATTTAATATCAGAAGGAAAAGTGAGTATGGCCTGATCCTAGGGTGGCTCACAGGATTGTAAAGAAAGACATTCCTTCCAGATACAAGGGCCAAGTCAAAAGGATCGTAGATGAAGAGATCACAGTGGTCCTTGTAGTATCACCCTAGGAGATTGTAGAAGACTTCAAGAAGGCCTATGAGACTAAACAACCACCCCAAAAGATGTTAAGAACAAAATTATTAAAAAGGGGTTAGTCTACAAGAGGCTTGAGAACTTCAAACAAAATAAGCTCAGTCTGTTACTTGAAGGGACTCATCCTGATGAGTTTGCATACAGACAGATTACAACAGTTGAGCTCAAAAATGGTAAACAGGCCAAGTACATCTCAGAGCTGTATGGGCGAGAAGGATTGTTGATGGTGAAGCCGAGAACCTGACCATGGAATAACAAATTATGTTTCTCAGAGCATACACCAGAGAATCCTACAGGCTTATACATGGGAAGTGAGTCTCATGGATGGGGGAACAGCTCAGTGTCCAATTCCCCAATACAGAGCTCCCATCCATACATTGCCAACCAAATCTTCAAAGACTTATTTCCAGGCCAGTGCTTATATAGGTCATCTTCTCAACTGATCAAGAAGGAAAAAGACCAACCATTCTGCCAACAATAAGTGGGACCTCAATAAAGTTAAAGGTTTTGGCTGCATTGGTTCAGGGGGAGTTTGTTGGACCAAAAGAACCAATGAGCCGGATCAGAAAAACCTTTAAGTCCCACAGACGTCACAACAACTACTGAAGACCACAACAGCTGATTACAAAGTCTGAACACAAGTGCTGAAGACAAAGTCTAAAGACACAAGTGCTGAAGACAAAGTCTGAAGACACAAGTGCTGAAGACAAAGTCTGAAGACAAGTGCTGAAGACAAAGTCTGAAGACACAAGTGCTGAAGACAAAGTCTGAAGACACAAGTGCTGAAGACAAAGTCTGAAGACACAAGTGCTGAAGACAAAGTCTGAAGACACAAGTGCTGAAGACAAAGTCTGAAGACACAAGTGCTGAAGACAAAGTCTGAAGACACAAGTGCTGAAGACAAAGTCCGAAGACACAGTGCTGAAGACAAAGTCTGAAGACACAAGTGCTGAAGACCAAAGTACCAGACGTTGTCACAACAGCTGAAGAGGTCTTCTTCAGTAGTTGTGATGGTTTACCTTTCAGTAGTTTTCTTTGTTTCAGTATTTGTAAAACAACTGAAGAGTATGTTTTTCAGTTGTTATAGTTTCAGTAGTTTCTTTTCAGTAGTTGTAATAATAGTTAACACTTAGCATTTTCGTAAGAAGATGTCAACTGTTTGACATCTTCAGTAGTTGTGTTAACTATCAGTAGTTTGTGATAAATTCTGTTAGATGTCACTATCAAGTGACATCAGCAGACGTCACATCTCTTATATAAGAGGTGTTGACCTAATTGTAATTGTGAGATTCCGTTACCACGAAAGCGAATATTGAATGAAATATATCTGCAGAATTCTATCTATCTATACCGTTTTTGTTCTTACATTGAATATCTCTTTGTTCTTGTGAATTGGCTAATTCATTGTTAGAATTCCGCTGCTATACTCTCTAATCAATTAAACGTAGATCACTGGTCCTAACAGTTGTTAACCTTTAATAAGATTTTATTCCAGATTTGATTTCAACAATTCTAATTTCATCATGCTCTATTCATACGATAAACATGACTTTGAAGTTTCCTTGTTGAGTGGTATTCTTCTTACTTTGCATACTCATTGAAGTCGAAAATGATCATCCTTTATTAGAATAAATCTGATTTTGAGTGTTCTTTGTAAACCTAGAGTTCTATGTTCATTATCAGTCCAATTGTTCAACATTTTAGGTCACAAAATTGAAGAATTTCACCTTTTGTTCGATACTACTATTGTGTAGAATCAAATATGAGGACAGATTAGATGAAATGAAACTAAGATCTTTGATTGTTAAATATGATGATGATTGATGAAGATGAACATTGTGGTTTTTTTGCTCGTCGCACTTTAGAGTCTCTCAAATTTGAAAAGTATTAAATGACCTTTTGAACTTGCTTTAAATAGTCAAACAATAGCTTTTACAAATATTTACAAGTTTCAGAACAAATGGAGACAGATTTTATTCACACTGTAGCAAATGTGGATAGGTTTTAAACAGCCATATTTGTTTACTGTTGCAAATGTGGAAGTGGAAAACTTAAGAATTTGGTCATGCGCATTTGTATACTGTAGCAAATATGGAAGTGAAATACTTAAGATTTTTGCTACCGGCATTTGTGCACTGTTGCAAATACAGAAGAACAAAGTTGATCAGTATTTGTGTACTGTAGCAAATATGGTTGATCGAACTTGTTTAGCATTTGCTCACTGTAGCAAATGTGGTTAATCAAACTTGTTCAGCATTTGCTCACTGTAGCAAATGCGGTTGATCAAAATTGATCAGTATTTGCTCAATGAAGCAAATGCGGTTTATCAAAGTTGATCAGCATTTGCTCACTGTAGCAAATGCGGTTGATCAAAGTTCATCAACATTTTCTCATTATAGCAAATGTGGTAGAGTAAATATTCTAGATTTACTTGATTATCATCCATGGTGACATAAGAGATTAAGCACTTATTTATTCATTTTTAAAGTACATGTAAAGTGTTGATGTTACACATATCCACAAGTGCGGATGAGTAAAACAAATGCGGAAGTGAAAATATCATCCACATTGACAAATACGGTAGAACACTTTTGTTCGGCATAGGTTTTAACACTTCAAACTTTTCATGTATCCTTGTTAGATACCAATATGGTATAGTAAACTCTTTGTCCGCATTAGTTTCACTTTGACATAAACAGTGACCCGCATTGGTTATATGCATGGGTTACCTTCACCTGCATTAACCAATGCACTTACCTGCATTAACTTTTGAACTTAATCAAAACTTAATGTTTTAATTTTGGGTTTTCTTGTTATGAAGAACTGTCTTTGATTGAATTGTCTTATGAAGTTGATGACTGTTGTTGGAGTTATCAATTCTTGCTTGGATTGATTTGTATGTCAGAAGTGATACAAGTTTCCTATTGTTTCACTGATCTTGGACTTCTTATGCTTCCAAGAATTTGCATAGCTAAGATAGTATGGTATAACTTCTGCACCAACACTGACATTTCCTTTTTGTTTTGTTTTTTAAGTTTTAAGAAAGTAATTTAAGATAATAAATATCTATACAAACTTAACCAAAAATTTTAAATTACTCCTCCTAAAGTTTATATCCACATCTAGGTAGAAACTTTAAAGATTTAAAAACTTTTGAATCTAAGTTAATTTTGATTATAAATGATGAAGAGAAGTATATCTTTTGTTGGGATCATATCAATCTTACATTACGCATGTGTATCCTTTATGATAAAATGGACATGTTTATGAACTTATTGATTGAAGGTATCTTTGTCCTCTTAAACTCATACCAGGCTAATATTTTAATGCATGTGATATTTATCATGTTTTTGGTTGATTTAATTATTCAACATGTACCTCACACACAAAAGCATGGAGTGATCAAACATCCTTATGTAATGCATGGTAGAACTTTTTCACAACATTCTTGACCAGGTTACTTAAGTTATTAGATCTCATTTTCACTGATCCTCATTGGAATTCTTTTACTTTGATCCTTTTTATGATGATCCACACTAGGATTATTTTTAGTTCAGTTTGGAAGGTGATCCATGATTGGATTCTTTTGTTCACTCACATGGAAGTATCATTCCCTGGTGTGTTTAGATTACTACACATACATACACCTAGATAAGCTAATACGTACTAGTACTCTGAGATGAGAATTTCACCATTGAATAAGGCTTTAATTAATCATAGCATGTATCTTCTCTTCCAAGTTGAGCCTACCAACACATCTAGTAAGTCATGACAGTCTCTCAAATTTTAAATTAAGCACAGTGAATGATATAACGACTATAATTTTATCATTTCCCAAATATTCTTTTCTTCATTAAAATTGATTTCTTTTTATGATTTTATGATGTTTTTTGCATTGTTTTTGATGTTTTGATTTGTTTTACTCAAGGTTAATCATGTCATTATTTGAACTAGGAATTCAAACCTACTAAGTTAAAAAGCCTTGGTAAATAAATCAGCCAATTGATTTTTAGTGGGTACTTGAATCAATTTGATTAACCCTTTTACAACACAGTCTCTCAAAAAGTGATATCTGATTTCAATGTGTTTTGTTTTTGAGTGTTGAACTGGATTATTTGTAATGAAAATAGCTGCAGTGTTGTCAATATGTATTGGTGTATGCAAGAAGTTAAAACCATAGTCAAGCATCTAGTTTTGAATCCAGAGGACTTGAGAGCAACAAGCTGATGTTGCAATATGCTCAGCTTTTGTTGTTGAAATGGATTCGTTTGTTTGCTTATTGCACTGCTAGGAGACCAGTGTGGGACCATGAAATTGACAATCGCCTGAAGTGGACTTCCTATTGAAGTTGCATCCTCTATAATCACTATCAGAGAAGGCATAGAGATTGAAGTCTCCTTCCTTTGCATACCATAAACCAAGAGCTGGGTTGCCCTTAAGATAGCTGAATATCCTGTTGACAGCATTTACATGAGATTCCTTGGAATCAGCTTGATATCTGGTACACACACAAACACCAAACATAATGTCAGGCCTACTGGCTCTTACATACATAACCGATCATAGATCGGTAGTGAGTCTCATCTACTGATTTGGCTTCTGGGTCAGGTCCAATCTTCATTTTAGTATCCACAGGAGTTCTAATAGACTGACAGTCAGCAAATTTAAATTTCTTTAACATTCTTTCCATATATTTTGATTGATTGATGAAGATTCCATCTACTTTTTTGTTGGACTTGCACCCTTCGAAAGAATGTGAGTTCCCCCATTGCACTCATTTATAATTATGAATGCATAAGTTCTTCAAAGTCTTTACAGAGTTGCTTGTTTGTTGAGACAAATATGATATCATCGACATAAATCTGGACTAGCAACATGTATCTTCCTCTTCTCTTTCTGAAGAGAGTCTGATCAATCTTTCCTCGTTCATATCCATTTTCAAGAAGGAAAGATGACAGAGTCTCATACCAGTTTCTTGGAGTATGATAAAGACCATACAGTGCTTTGTCAAGCTTGTATACCCTGTGAGGGAAATCAAGATCTACAAAGCCAGGTAGTTGAGTCACATAGATTTCTTCAGCAATCTTTCCATTAAGAAAGCACACCTCACATCCATTTGATAAATAGTAAACTTCATGATGTTGAATATACAAGAAAGATTCTTATTGCTTCTAATCTGGAAACAAGTGCAAACACTTCATCATAATCAATTCCTTCTTCTTGAGTGTAACCCTGTGCCACTAGTCTTGCTTTATTTCTCATGACGATCCCTCTATCATTAGTTTTGTTTCTGTACAACCATCTGGTGCCGATAGGGTATTGTCATTCAGAAAGATCTACCAGTTTCCATACTTATTTCTTCTTGAATTGCAATAATTCTTCCTGCATTGCTTCAATGCAACTATTGTCTTGAAGAGCCTCTTTGATGTTTTTGGGTACTGTTTGAGAAAGAAAGCATGAGAACAAACAGATGTTTGCAATAATTGACTTGCTTCTTATCGCCCTCTCATTAAGTTCACCAATAATGCTATCTACTGGATGATTCTTATGTATTTTGGTGGTTGAAATTGAGTCACCAGCAATGGTTACATGAATATTGGAGACATTCAGATTATTATGGTGAGAGGCACCTTCATCTTGTACTGTTGGGGAGTTATGAAGATAATCAGACCCTGTTTCAGTGACTGCTTTAGCATCAACAACACTTTGATTGCTTCCATCATTTGATGTTTTCAACTACAGGAGTTGTTTGCTTTAGATTTCTGATCTCTGTTGACAGATCTTCTAAATGTGATGGTAACAAGCTGGGACCAACTTCAGTTGAAGCACTTTGATTTTGAGATGGTTATGTGACAGGATCAGCTTGGAGAGGAACAACTTCATTCGTATGCTTAGTAGAGTTAGGAGGAATCAATGGAAAATCATCTCACCCTTCTACACCCAAAGAAGATTTAGCTGAATGTAGGTTTCCTACATCAGACAACTGAAATTGATCAAAAGATTTTGTAAATGAGTCCACATAAACAACTAGTCTGGACCATTTGTAGATTTGGGAAACTAATTTTCCTTGAATGAACATTTTCTGATTCATCAATAATGTTTAATCTAGGACTAAACACTCTGTAAACCTTTGAAACAGAAGAATAACCTACAAAGAATCCTTCATTAGGCATTGATGAAAATTTTCCCAAATAGTCTCGTGTGTTTCATATTGAAACAGGACTACCAAAAGACTTAAAAATCCAATAAATGGTTTTCTATGAAACAACAGTTCATATAGAGTGATGTTACTTTCTTTTACAATTAGGGTTTGATTGTGTACAAAGCACGATGTGTTACTGCCTCTGACAAATATGTAATAGGCAGTTTAGCATGGGCAAGCATTGTTCTTGCTGCTTCAATCAGTGTTCTATTTCTCCTTTCAGCTATCGCATTTTGGTGAGGAGTTCTAGCGGCACTGAATTGATGACCAATGCCTTTGGTTGAACAAAATAAACAAATGTCTTCATTTTTAAACTTAGTGTCATTATCACTTCTTATTGTTTTAACCTTATGGTCAAGTGTTTTAATTTTTGTGATAAAATCTTTTATTATTTTAGATGCATCATTTTTATAAATAAGAAGAAAACCTATGTGAATCGTGAAAAGTCATCAATGATCACTAAACAATATTGTGTCTTTCCAATACTCATAACGTGAGTTGGTCCAAACAGATCCATATGAAGCAGTTTCAATAGAGTATTATTTGTGTTCACCAGCTTTGGTTTGTGAGAAGATTTATGTTGTTTTCCTTTGAGGCACACTGAACAGTGATAAACAAAGTGAAATTATTTTTGGGGAAGACTAATGACATGGTTTCCTCATTGGATTCTTTATGCCAAAGACACATAGAACATTGATGTGGTTAGTACGTTATGATCCAAGTCGGGTCATACCAATAACGAGCTTAGCAAACACCAATAAATATTTAATTGATGATATGACCATGCAACTAAAATAATTACACCAGTTTAGAAAATGGGTTTTCTAAACAAATTGCATATAAGATGGAACAACTTATAAGGATATTTTGTTCATGGGTATTATTTGTAATGTTGTTTAAGTTGGTTAATAACATGAAATAATAATAGTGTGTATGAATTATATAATTAAAAGGTCAATTACATAACTTATTAAATAAATAATTACAATAAATGAAAGAAAAAAATTAGGGGGGAAACCCCATTTGGACCAATTTCGGCCACCCCCTTGTGAGGTGGTTGGTTCATTTGTTTGTCTTGGGAGTAGTGAATATTAACTAGTCCTACACTCTATCTTTCACTCTCTCTTACATGCAAAACAAAAAGGCACAGAATTCTCTCTACTCTTGAAGAGAACTCACGGCTGAAAGGGGTTTTCAGCAACTTCTTGGGTCGATTTTTGGTGTTCAAATCCTAGCAACAAAGGTCTTTGCTTGATGCTTGTGGGTATGCAAGCTTGACGACACCTTCCTTGGTGTTTTTGGTCATTCAAGAACCTCATCCCCTTCCTCATTCTCATGGTTTTGGCAGCTCTTGAAAGGTAGTTTCATGAGTTTATTTTTCGTTGTTATTTCATGTTTGATAGCTAGTTCTTCCACATATATTTGATCCTTTGTTCTTGGGTTTGTTGATGATAAATAATATGCTTTAAATTTTAGTTTACAAAACATATGATTAAGCTTTTATTCTGCTGCATTTTCATGATTAAGAGGTTAATTAACTTTGATAAAGTGTCCAACAAACCAACCTTGGCATCTAGAGCCGGATATGTGAAAAACAACCTAACTCGGGTTGTTTTGTGTTGATATAATGAATCCCCAATATTTTAAGGTTATATCATACACGCTTATGATTAAACCTTGAAAGATAGATGTGAAATGGTTTATTATTTTGTTTGGACAAAAACCCTAAATTTTAGGTTTATGTGGGCCGAAAATTTTGGGTTAAATGGGGATTTATTTTGGTTTTTGAATGTTGAATATGTTGTTTAATATTGGTGCATAACCTAGCCTTGACCTGGTGTTGCTTTGGTTTTGGCTGAATGTTTGGTTTTGGTTAATTTCATTCACTATGGGTTGTATTATTTATTCTTTTGTGCTTGTATATAGTTGTAATTAATTTATTAATTCAATGGTGATGTAACAAATAGATTAGGTGTATTTTCTTTTATTAGAAAATTTGTATTAGGATATAAATTTTATAAAAAAAGATGCACAAGTTGGAAGCACAAAAGGAAGGCACAAAGAGAAGAACTTGAAGCATTTGGATGCAACTTCAAGTGGGAGTCTTTGGAGATCCTATCTTATGTGTTGTTATTAACCCCTACGAAAGACCAAATTACCAAACTAGTGATGGCAAACAAGTGTGGTCACCTAAGTGGCTAAGGTTATGCACATGTGGTTGTTTGTATATGCTTGTTTGATTATCCTTTTTTTGTTGATTGTTTGACATGTGGATATGCTTAACAATCTAAATATATAATCATAACAAGCTAAATATTCTTGGTTCTGGATCTTTAATATGTTAATAAAAGGTTATTAAAGGATTAATGATTTCAAATAAAAAGGGTTTTATTAAAAAGGTGTAAGGCCCCGTTCCCAAGACGCTTACAGCTAGGCAATAATCGCTTATAAAACATATAATTACATTAACTTGAAGTAAACGTTGCAGCGGAAACATTAAAAACAACATTTTCATTAAAAATGCTTTTGCAAAATAATACGACATTCGTTACACAATATGATTTGTTTGTGTTTCAATGCAAAAACATTAAACAAAAGAATGCCATCCAAAAGAATCATGTAGCCACCCCGTGCCATCCTCAGCAACTTTACCTGCCAACTGGAAAATGTATAAAAAGTCAGCGTTGCTGAGTGAGTTCTAGTTTCAAAATAAAATGTACTTTACTTTCTTTCAAATCATACTATACTGTTGTACATGATCATACATCGTATATACACAAAGATAATATCATTATTATCTTCCTTTATTGTTCATCACATCATTTCGATAACTCTTTCTTTATTTATCACATTCTTTATCACTAATTGACTTCCACATCGCACAAAGCCTGGCGCCAGCATCGGGGTAAGCGACAACATCTTAAATGTATACTACGCCTCCAACATTATGCATAACTCGGGTTGAAAGTATTGATCTGCCCAAGATTCATATTAAATTGATGTGGCTAGTGTAATATGATCCAAGTCGGGTCATACCCAATAACAAGCCAAACAAACACCAAAAGGTAATTTATTTGTTGATAAGATCACACAAATAAATAATGACACCTATTTAGAAAATTGGATTTTCTAAATTATTGCTTTTGTAGATGAACATCATTATATAGATAATTGTTCATAGAAGATTATTTGTATATTATTTAATATGGTTAAGCAATGGCAAATAATAGTGTGTGTTAGTAATATAAAATTAAAATGGTTTTAATTTTATAAAAACATAGGATGTGATTTTATATTTTAAAATGTTTTGAATTGGGAGGGAAACATAAGGGGACCAATTTCGGCCGCCCCTTTTGTTTCTTGGATGTCCCATTTTTAGTTCCAAGACATGCAAGTCTTGGACACTTGAACACACATTCATTTTCAATCACATCCAAGAAACACCACACACACAAAAGCTCTCTCTCTTCTCTCTTTCTCTCACGGTTTGAAGGATCTTTTGAGCAGAATTTTCAGCTCACAAAAGAGGGTTTTGTAGCTGAAATTTGTGTCAAGAAGCCTAGCAATCAAAGGTGTTTTGTACAAGCTTGGGGTATCACCTCTTGAGGACTTCCTTTTTGAAGTTTCAGCCACGATTTCATCTTCTTTCTCCTCTTGTTTTTCGTCTTTAATCTGCTCCAAAGGTTGTGTTCTTTACATCTTATGTTTTCTCTTTGTATGTATTTCGTATATTGATCCATGGCTTTGGGGTTTGCTTATTAAAATGGGTTTAATAATCAACAAATTAACATGTTTTAAAACTATATTCCGCTGCGTTTTTCATATAAATAAGGATGATATGAACTTTGATAAACATGTTGAATCCCAACAATGGCATCAAGAGCCACATATACGAAAGCATACATGTTTTATCCTTGCTTGTTCTCGGGTTTTATGGTGTTTGACACCTCATACCCGTATGTTTGTGGGCTGTTTTGTTTAAACCCCTTTTGATTTCTAAAGATACTACTTTATGCATGAAAGGATCTTTAAAAAATCTAGTCATAGGATGTTGTTTGTATGGACTTAACCCATTTGTTCTTGGTTTATGTTGCCCAAGAACATGGGTTAAAAGGGGCTGCCCCATTTCGTGACATAGGATTTTGGATATGTTGTTTTGGTTATGCATAACAAAGCCTAGACCTTTTGGTTTGTTTGATTGGTTGTTTAGTTATATTCATTTGGGCATGTATGTTTTATTTGGGTTTCAAGTTTTGTATTGTAATCTATTCATTCATATGATTTGTAATAAATAGATTAGGAGTTTTTTCTTACTAGAAACATGTATTAGGATACATAATTTGTAAAGGATGCTCAAGATCAAGACTTGAATAAAAGATAAAACAAAGAGGATGCTTGAAGATGTGGATTCAAGTGGGAGTCCCTTTGATCAACCATGTATCATGATTCTTAACCCTTAGGACAAGACCATTTGACACACTTGTTTTGGCTAAACAAGTGTGCTCAACTTAGTATGCTTTGTTATGCATATATGGATGCTTTGTTTTTGTTTGGTTGATTGCATATGATGATGTTTGTTTTGATTATTTGGATGTGATTAACAAACCGTCTACTAATACAAACTATAAACAAGAAAATTGGTTCTCAAATCATTAAGCAAAATAGAATGGTTATATAAAAGGAATTAATGGTTTGTAAAATAAAATGAGTTTTATTTAAAAAGAATCGATAGAATACCATGTGGTTGAATGCATACAATCATATGATACATAGACTTTTCTAAAACTAGAATTGTATCATTTTAAATCCCTTTTGAAAACAAGTTAAGCACCATCCTTTTACACAACACTTAGGTTACTTGCAAACTCTTAGTGGGATAAAGGTCACCTAACCACTTTGAGGGAACTTGTGACTTGAGGTGAGAATACCATGTTTGTGGGATAAAGGTCACCTAACCACTCATGTTGTAAACTCACACGTGTGTGTAAGTAGGACGACTTGATTTATAAAATATATTGAATGGATCACCTAAAATGTGTTTTATAAAGGGTGTTGATGGGGTAAACATGCCGTTATAAACAAAAGATGTTCAAACGATCCCATACCACTAGAAGTTGCAATAGGTTGCAATTGTCATTTATGACTACCTTGTTTATTTAAATAATGGGATAAAGGTCACCTAAACAATATTTAAATATAACGTTGGATTCTAAAATATTATTTATTAATAAGTCTATGAGACATAAAGGGTGTTAATAAATAAATATGATTATATCAACGATTACTAAAATGGAACTTTGTAAAATCTTGTAGATGGCCGACCACACCAACGCTAATAACGATGTACCAAACCAAAACAACCAATCTCTTAGGGCGATCCTTCAAAGGGATCGTCTAACACCAAACAACTTCATGGATTGGTACCGCAACTTGAGAATTGTTCTCAAGCAAGAAAAGCGGGCCTACATTCTTGATGATCCCATCCCTGATGAACCTAGCGAGGAGGATGTGGAGGCCTATAATAATTGGGTAAAGTATGTAGAGGACTCCGTCCAAGTCTCTTGCCTTATGTTGGCAAGTATGACACCTGAACTCCAAAAGGAGTATGAGCTCCATGGAGCCTATGACATGATCACTCAGTTGCGGGAACGTTCCAGCAACAAGCTAGAGTGGAGCGCTTTGAAACGGTTCGAGCGCTTCATGCATGTCGATGGAGGAAACCTAATCAGTTTCATCTTATGTTCTTAAGATGAAAAGCCACATCGACCGCCTTCAAAGGCTAAATTGTCCTGTCTCAAAAGAATTGGCCACGGATTTGATCCTTAATGGCCTAACTAAAAGGTTTGAGGCATTCTTCAGGAATTACAACATGAACGATGGGACAAGAGCATAATGAACTTCATTCGATGCTCAAATCAGCTGAGGCGGGAATGGGTAAAATGGTTTTACCCGTTCTCACCATTAATGAAGGTGGGAGAAGAAAAAGGTCTCTACCCCCTCCTAAGGCAAATGTTGCCAAAGGAAAGGGGCACGTTAAAGGGAAGGGGAAGATGGTTTTTAGGGAGGAACCTCCGAAGCCCAAGGAGAAGAAGCAAAAGGTTGCTGTAAACGACCCATGCTTCAAGTGTGGTGAGATAGGACATTGGATGAGAAATTGTCCAGTCTATCTCAAAGAGTTGAGAGAGAAGAGGGATGCGGGGCAAACCTCAGGTATAATTTATATGATACATGTTGAGCTAAATGTTATTTCTTCTAACACATGGGTATTAGATACCGGATGTGGAACTCACATTTGCAATTTGTTGCAGGGGTTCAAAAGAAATGAACATTATGCAAAAGGGGAAATAAGTCTCTTCATGGGCAATGGTGCAAAGGTTCACGTGGAAGCCCAAGGAGACTACATTTTGAAGCTTCCAAGTGGTTGGAAGTTATTTTATATAATGTATTATATGCTAGTTTGACTAGGAACATAATTTCTGTTTCCCGTTTAAGACAATATGATTATGATTTCAAGTTTGTTGACAATGATATTCATGTTTCTTTAAATCATGTATTTTATTTTAAGGCTATACCTTGTAATGGTATTTATGAATTGGTTCATGAAAACACGACATATGATAGCTCAATATACCAAGCAACCACCAAAAGACTCAAACAAGATTTGAGTGATACCTACCTTTGGCATTGTCGTCTGGTCATATAAACAAGAAACGTATACAAACACTTCAAAAGAATGGTCTTTTAAAAACAAATGAATGTGATTCATTTGATGTATGTGAATCTTGTTTACAAGGTAAATTGACTAAGGCACCCTTTAGTGGAACTAACGAAAGGGCAAAAGATTTATTAAGTATCATACATTCGGATGTATGTGGTCCCTTTAAGCCAGTGGCTAGGAATGGTGAAAGATACTTCATTACCTTTACCGACGATTACAGTCGCTATGGGTATGTGTACTTATTAAGGCACAAAGATGAAGCTTTTGAAATGTTCAAAATCTTCAAAAATGAAGTAGAAAATCAACTCAACAGGTCAATTAAAATTCTCCGCACCGATAGAGGTGGCGAATACCTAAGTGTGTTTTTCAAGATCATCTTAGGAGTTGTGGGATTGTCTCACAACTCACTCCATCTGGAACACCACAACATAATGGTGTGTCTGAGAGGAGGAATCGAACCTTATTGGATATGGTCCGATCTATGATGGCTAGAAGCACATTACCTCTATCATTTTGGGGTTTCGCTTTGCTCTCCGCAGCCCGTATTCTGAATATGGCTCCAACCAAAAGGTGGAAAAGACACCTTTTGAGATATGGCATGGAAGAGTTCCATCCTTATCGTACTTAAGGGTCTGGGGTTGTGAGGCTTATGTTAAGACACTCACCCTAAACAAATTAGATGTCCGATCCACCAAGTGTATCTTTGTTGGATATCCTAGAGATTCTATGGGATATTATTTCTATAATCCACTGGAACAAAAGGTATTTGTTGCCAGAAAGGGTGAGTTCTTAGAAGCCAAGTTCCTTATGGAAGGAGCTAGCAGTAGAACAGTGGATCTTGAAGAGGATCAAAACCTGCAAGAACCACAGCCCGATACACGTTTGGTTGAAACTAGGACTCAACATGAGGATGTTGAGGATGATCAAGCGGTTGATCGATACACACAAAACTTCGCAGAAGTGGTAGAACTAGTAATCCACCTGACAGATACGGATTTTTCATGGATGGATGCTATGTGGTGGATTCAGATGAACCAACCACATATCATGATGCAATATCCAATTTGGATTGTGATAAATGGCTTGAGGCCATGAACGTGGAGATGCAATCCATGTATGACAATCAAGTTTGGGAACTTGTTGTGCCACCTCTTAATTCCAAAATAGTTGGAAGTAAGTGGGTTTTCAAAAAGAAAACCGATATGCATGGAAACTTGGATACGTACAAAGCTAGACTTGTAGCAAAAGGTTTCACTCAAACTCAAGGGGTTGATTATGATGAAACCTTCTCACCTGTTGCAATGCTTAAGTCTATAAGGATATTATTTGCCATAGCAGCTCATTATGATTATGAGATTTGGCAAATGGATGTCAAAACCGCTTCCTAAATGGATATCTTGAGGAAGATGTCTATATGGTTCAGCCTGAAGGTTTTGTCGATCCAAAACATCCTAACAAAGTATGCAAGTTAAAGAAATCAATCTATGGATTGAAACAAGCATCGAGAAGTTGGAATCACCGTTTTGATGATGAAGTAAAGAAATTTGGCTTCATCAAAAACGCTGACGAGGCTTGTGTGTATAAAAGGCTAGTGGGAGCACAATAACCTTTCTAGTATTGTATGTTGATGACATACTACTATTTGGAAACGACATTCCAACCATGGAAGGTGTAAAAACCTGGCTTGGAAGTTGTTTTTCCATCAAGGATCTTGGTGAAGCTGCCTATATTCTGGGAATAAAGATCTATAGGGATAGATCAAAACGGCTAATTGGTTTGAATCAAAGTGCATACATTGACAAAATCTTGAAAAGGTTCAAGATGGAAAACTCTAAGAAAGGTACCGTACCTATTCAAAGAGGGACAATATTGAGTACGACTCAATGTCCAAGCTCCAAGGAGGAGCAAACTAGGATGAAGGCGATCCCATATGCATCTACTATAGGATCCATCATGTATGCAATGATATGCACTAGACCAGACGTGTCATGCGCTTTAAGCATGACAAGTAGATACCAGCAAAATCCTGGTGATAGTCATTGGATGGCTGTCAAAAACATTCTGAAGTACCTAAGGAGGACTAAGGACATGTTCTTGATCTACGGGTCTGGTGAAGAGGAACTCGTTGTAAGAGGTTACACGGATGCGAGTTTCCAAACCGATCGAGATGATTCACGATCTCAATCGGGGTACATCTTTATTCTGAACGGGGGAGCTATTTCTTGGAAAAGCTCAAAGCAAGAAGTCGTAGCGTTGTCCACTACAGAGTCAGAATACGTCGCCGCTTCAATGGCAGCGCAGGAAGCTGCATGGCTGAAGAAATTCATAGCCGATCTAGGGGTAGTCCCTTCCATTCAGGATCCCCTAGAGATCTTTTGTGACAACGAGGGTGCGATTGCTCAAATCAAGGAACCTCGTGCTCATCAAAAGACTCGGCACATTGAACGGAGATTCAACTACATAAGGGATGAAGTTGAAAAGGGAAAGATATGTATTCGCAAAGTTCACACTGATAAAAATGTTGCGGATCCACTCACAAAGCTCCTTGAAAAGGCAAAGCATGAGGGTCATGTTTGTGCCATGGGACTTAGATATTCAAGTGACTGGGTTTGATGTTGTATTTTGCATATAGATATTGGAACTAATGTTATTTGAATTAATTATATAGTTATAATTTCATTTGTTCTTCTATTTTCGCATGTTTAAATCCATGAATAAATAAGTTATTCTAAACGTCCGCAGTCGATTATACTTGTGGGAACAACTATAAATATAAGACTATAATGAACTTGGATTGGTTAATATTCATATGGTATGAATATACAGCAAGAGGTTGCTACCAAGGTTCATTGATATCTATGGGATATAGATATTGGACTGACCCGCTCTCATTATTCTGCATGGAATCTTGCTGATTTGTCATAAGAGATTTTGAGTAAAGGCGAATATCATCGTATCCTCAGACCTGAGATACATATTGGGTCTTGATATTCACCAAGTATTGTACTTTGACTTAGTTCTTAGCTGTTCTGAAAAGGAGTACATAAGGTTGAGATCAGGTATAACATGAGGTGATTGTGAGAGATGTATGTAATCGAGATGGAATTTGTTCCTCTTATTCGTTGAGAGTTAGATGTCTAAGGCCTGCTAAAGTTAAATCATCAGAGAATGACAATTCTGTGTCTCTTGGATTTAACATGACATCTGCAACAAAAGGATAGATGATTAATTCACCTAAAACATATTCAAGTAAGGTACTTGAAAAGAATAATGTTATTGAATGGCACTTAGTCATATACATTAGGGGTAGCAAACCGTTGCTAGGCATTATTTGCTGCTTGCATCAATCTTCTATAAATCTTGTGCAAGTGGGAGATTGAAAGTATTGATCTGCCCAAGATTCATATTAAATTGATGTGGCTAGTGTAATATGATCCAAGTCGGGTCATACCCAATAACAAGCCAAACAAACACCAAAAGGTAATTTATTTGTTGATAAGATCACACAAATAAATAATGACACCTATTTAGAAAATTGGATTTTCTAAATTACTGCTTTTGTAGATGAACATCATTATATAGATAATTTGTTCATAGAAGATTATTTGTACATTATTTAATATGGTTAAGCAATGGCAAATAATAGTGTGTGTTAGTAATATAAAATTAAACTGGTTTTAATTTTATAAAAACATAGGATGTGATTTTATCTTTTATAAATGTTTTGAATTGGGAGGGAAACATAAGGGGACCAATTTCGGCCGCCCCTTTTGTTTCTTGGATGTCCCATTTTTAGTTCCAAGACATGCAAGTCTTGGACACTTGAACACACATTCATTTTCAATCACATCCAAGAACACACACACACACAAAAGCTCTCTCTCTATTCTCTCTTTCTCTCATGGTTTGAAGGAACTTTTGAGCAGAATTTTCAGCTCACAAAAGAGGGTTTTGTAGCTGAAATTTGTGTCAAGAAGCCTAGCAATCAAAGGTGTTTTGTACAAGCTTGGGGTATCACCTCTTGAGGACTTCCTTTTTTAAGTTTCAGCCATGATTTCATCTTCTTTCTCCTCTTGTTTTTTGTCTTTAATCTGCTCCAAAGGTTGTGTTCTTTACATCTTATGTTTTCTCTTTGTATGTATTTCGTATATTGATCCATGGCTTTGGGGTTTGCTTATTAAAATGGGTTTAATAATCAACAAATTAACATGTTTTAAAACTATATTCCGCTGCGTTTTTCATATAAATGAGGATGATATGAACTTTGATAAACATGTTGAATCCCAACACGGGTACTAGGCCGAATATCACAAATGTCTTCCATGCTTCACATAGCCTCACACCAGCATCGAGGTGAGTAATCACTATAAACCCAACTGTATACTACACCTCCAACATTATGCATAACTCGGGTACGGGGCCGAAGATCATAAATGACTTCCACACCACACATATCCTGGCACCAGCACCAAGGTGAGTAATCACTATAAACCATGTACAAAATCGTTGGTCAATCAGAAAGACTGGACCCCTACGTCTATCCTTAAGGGTTAGCTAAACCATACGCAGTTGAGCTTATGACATTTTAGAGTCGTGCACCTCGTACATATTGCTTGCAAGCCTCTCTCTCTATACTTTCTTTTTCATTAATGCATGCATTCATTCAATACGTTTCTCTTTTCATTATCTTCCACTTTACATTACATAATAGTTATCATTTCATTCATTAGCATTCAAAGTAAAGCCTTGGGAAAATAAGCATAAATAATAAGGAACATCAACATAAACATACAACATCACCACACAGGGCATCATCATACATACATAACATACATCATACCATCATGCATAACATCATCATCATACATCATCATCATCATCATCATCATCTTCATCGTCATCATGATGCTTATCTTATCATGTATGACCTCAAAAGTCAACTTCCTATGCCCTCAGGAACCTCCCAAGTCAAAGCCTACATCTTTACTTTTTCCACAAAAAGTCAGAAAAATATTCTAAGTCTTCATCCGCATTTCTTATTGTTCATCTGCATTTCCTTTTGTTCATCTGCATTTCTTTTTGTTCATCCACATTTTCTTTGTTCATCCGTATTTCTTTTACACATACGCATTTCCATTGCTCATCCGCATTTCCTTTACTCATCTGCATTTCCTCGAGTCGCATAACTTTCATCCGCATTTGCTCATCCGCATGAACTTATTCATCCGCATTTGTTCATCCGCATGAACTTATTCATCTGTATTAACTTTTTCATCCACATTTGTTCATCCGCATTAACTTATTCACCCGCATTTGTTATCCGCATTAACTTATTCATCCGCATTTGTTCATCCGCATGAACTTAATCATCGGCATTTGTTCATCAACATGAACTTATTCATCTGCTTTTGTTCATCCACATGAACTTATTCATCCGCATTGAGTTTTATTCATCCGCATTGACTTTTACTCATCCGTATTTCCTTGAGCAGACTCTTCATCCGCATGAGGAACACTTAAGCAATTATTTATGGTTGGGCATATGAGCTACTGTTTGGGCGCACGAGCAGCCTAAGTCACACTTAACATCATAATTTTGTCCCCAAACACCATCTATCATGTTCTAAGCTTAAATCTTACATTCTAAGCCATAGAAACACAACCATAACATCATCAATCATAAACATAGCCCAAAATCAAACCCCACCCGCAACATACACACATACATACATACGGGTATAAAACCCAACTTTTGTAAAAAGTTCATACATCATTTCCAGCCCCAAAGCAGTTTAAAACAAGTAAAAAGGGTGTTCTATAACTCACCTTTGCAGCTCTTTGGCCAAGAGTTCTTCAAACCCGTTTGCAAATTGCGCTCAAACACCTAAAACCCACCAAACACACACAACCAAACACACAACATACATAAGCACACAACCGAGGAAGAAATCAGTTAAGATCACTCAAAAACCATGAATTCTTACCTTGAATTCGATCTTCTGCTCTTATTCTTCTTCAAACTGAGAGTTTTAAGCTATTTTCTCTCTCTCTCTAAAGAAAAAATCTGATTGCTATGTGTGTAGAAAGAGTGATGGGAGGCCATCATCTTTTACACCCACTTTTTCAAACATTTTGTCCTTTTGGACACTTTTTACCCCTCAACTTGAGTAAAATATTTTTTCTCCTCTCTTTTTCTTCACTCTATTCTTCTTTCTTTGTCTTTTATAAATAACCGGGTGTTACAAGTCCGCCCCCCTTATATAGGTTTTGTCCAAACCTGTTACTCCTCAAACAATAGTGGGTAATGTTGTCTCATCTCTTCTTCAGTCTCCCATGTAGTCTCAGATCCCTTCCTATGCTTCCACTGTACACGCATTAGAGGAACCACTTTATTCCTTACCTCTTCTCTTTATGATCAATGATCGCTACTAGTTGCTCCACATAATTGAGCCATTCGTCTACCCCGATATCCTCCATTGGGACGATCATATCCGCGTCTGTTAAACACTTCCTCAGATAAGACACACGGAATGTCAGATGAATTCCACTGAATTCATCTGGTAGCTCCAATCTATAGGCCACCTCTCCTATTCTAGCAATGATTCGAAAAGGCCCTAAGTATCTCGGGTGAATATGGTACACTTCATCCCGTATAGATAGTGCCTCCATATTTTTAAGCAAAGACCACGACTTCTAGCTCCAAGTCGGGAGTGGGATAATTGACCTCAGGAACTTTCAACCGTCAGGATGCATAGGCTATAACCTTTCCTTTACATCAACACACATCCCATCCCCGAGTAGGAAGCATCAAAATAAACCACTAAATCTTTGCTTCATCCTTTGTCGGGTCCACCATAATCCCACCACGATTCACTACATGACCCAAAAACTGAACCTCGCATAACCAGAATTCACACATGGAGAATTTAGCATACAACCGCTCCCTTCTCAACGTCTCCACCACCTCTCGAATGTGAGCGGCATGCTCATCCTCACTCTTGGAATAAATCAAGATATCATCAGTAAACACAATCGCCGATTTATCCAACATCGGCCTACACACTCGATTCATCAGGTCCATAAAAGCAGCTGGCGCATTGGTCAAACCAAATGACATAGCGAGAAACTCGTAATGACCATAACGCATGTGAAAAACTGTTTTAGGAATGTGTTGCTCCTTAACCCTCAGCTGATGATAACTAGATTGAAGGTCTATCCTCGAGAACCAACTGGCACCTTGAAGCTGATCAAATAGGTCATCATTCTCGGTAACAGGTATCGGTTCTTTATTGTCAACTTATTCAGCTCGCAGTAGTTCATACACATCCTCATGCTACCGTTTTCTTCTTCACAAATAAAACCGGGGCACTCCAAGGAGAGATACTCGGTTTAATGAACCCCTTATCAAGCAGCTCTTGCAATTGCTCCATCAACTATTTCATCTCAGTCGTAGCTAATCGATACAGCACCTTAGCAACAGGTTGGGCACTTGGTATCAAGTCAATCTGGAACTTGATCTCGTGGTCAGGTGGCACTCCTGGTAAGTCTTCAGGAAACATATCTGGAAAGTCACACACCACCGGTACGTCGGTCAGTTGTGGTGTTGGCGTATCCACATCCTTAACATAGGCCAAGTAGGCACTACATCCACGCCCCATGCACTTTCCCGCCACCGCCATCAAAATCACCTTCAGAATCGTCGGGACTCGATCACCATAAACCGTCACCATACTCCCTTCAGGCGCTATAAATTGAATCATCTTCTTGCGACACACAATGTTCGCCTCGTAGTCCGCCAACCAATCCATTCATAGGACTGCATCAAACCCACCTAAGGTCATCACAAATGGTCTAACATAAAACTTGTAACCTTCTAGTTTAATGTCACAACCTTCTATCATCTCTGAAATCCAAGTAGACTTACCTAAGGTAGTTTCTATATCAAATGGCATATCTCTACTCTTACTAGTAATAGACAATTTAGCACAGAAAGCAGCAAAAATAATACTTTCAGTAGCACCAAAATCAAATAACACAGAGGCTAGAGTTTGGTTTACTAGAAACGTACCTGACATAACATCGGGGTCCGTCCTAGCCTCCTCCTGCATCATCATGAATGCTTTGTGCTTGCCTTCTGTCCTTTCGTCCCGACCATATTCTTCTTCGCTCCCAAACCTTCAGTCCTCGGCTTCTTGCAATCCTTGCTCATGTGGCCTTCGTCACTACAAGAATAACATCTCCTCGCACCGCAATTGATCGCCACATGTCCACTTCTTCCACAACGGAAACAAACATTAGTCCCCAATCTACATTCCCCGGGGTGTTCTTGTCCACACTTGACACACCTTCTCAACCCTGCACTGGATGTGACCACATGCTACTCATCCACTCATGCACCTTTGTTACATGGAGTGGCTCCACACTGCACATAGCCTAGCACCAGCACCGGGGTAAGCGACAAAGATCCCCACTGTATGCTACACACCTAACATTATGCATAACTCGGGTACTAGGCCGAAGATAATAAATGACTTCCAGACTGCACATAGCCAGGCACTAGCACCGAGGTGAGTAATCACTATAAATCACTTTATACTACACCCCTAACATTATGCTTAACTTGGGTACTAGGCCGAAGATCATAAATGACTTCCACACTACACATAGCCCGACACCAACACCGAGGTGAGTAATCACTATACAAATGATTGGTCGTAAAGACGGACCCCGGTGTGCATCCTTATGGGGTAGCTAACCCGCACACCGTTGAACTAACACACTTCATTGCGCGTGTTTCCTCATAGAAGGCTTGCTAGACTTACTTTACTTTCTCTCTCATTAATGCATGCACTTATCATTATGTTTCTCTTTTCATTATCTTCCACATTACATTACATAATACTTGTCATTTCATTCATTAACATTCAACAGAAAGCCATGGGAAGATAAACATACATAACAGGAACATAAACATAAACATACAATATCACCATACAGGGCATCATCATGTATACATAACATACATCATACATACCATCATGCATAAGCATCAATCATACATCATAACATTGTCAAATCATATCATACGTCATCATACGATGCCCATCATAATAGCTACGACCTCAAAAAGTCAACTTACATAGCCCCCGGGAACCTCCCAAGTCAAAGCCTAAATTTCACTTGCTCCCCAAAAAGTCAGAAAATATTCTAAGTGTTCATCGGCATTTCTTTTTTGTTCTTCTGCATTTCATTTTGTTCATCCGCATTTTATTTTGTTCTTCCGCATTTCATTTTGTTCTTCCGCATTTCATTTTGTTCTTCCGCATTTCATTTTGTTCTTCCGCATTTGCTCTTACTTATCTGTCAATGCTCATCCGCATTAACTATTCATCCGCATTTCCCCAATACTTATCCGCATTTCACTTACTTAGTGGTCAATGCTCATCCGCATTAACTGTTCATCCGCATTTCCCCTAACACTCATCCGCATTTCCACTCATCCGTATTTCTCTTACTTAGTGGTCGATGCTCATCCTCATTAACTGTTCATCCGCATTTCTCACTACTCATACGCATTTCTCTTACTTTGTGGTCAATGCTCATCCCCATTAACTGTTTATCCGCATTTCCCCAATACTCATCCGCATTTCTCTTACTTATTTGTCAATGCTCATCCGCATTAACTGTTCATCCGCATTTCCTCAATACTCATCCGCATTTCTCTTAGGTAGTGGTCAATGCTCATCCACATTAACTATTCATCCGCATTTCCCCAATACTCATCCGCATTTCCCCAATACTCATCCGCATTTCTTTTGAACACTTGGGCAGATTCTAAAACATAGACATATGAGCCCTAAACATCAGATCTAGTTCCCAACACTATCTATCATGTTCTAAGCTTAAATCATGCATTCTAAGCCTTAGAAACACCATCATAACATTATCAAGCATGAACATAGTCCAACATCACATCATACCCGTAATATAAACACATTCAAACATACGGGTAGAAACCCAGTTTTATAAAAACATACATTCATGCATTTCCAGCCCTAAAATCAGTTAAAACAAGTAAAAAAAGGGTTCTAGAACTCAGCTTTGCAGCCTCTTGGGTATGACTACCTTCAAAAATCCGTTTGCTGCAGGTTCAACACCTAAAACACACCAAAAACGCACAATCGAACACACACAAACATACATAAGCATACATTCGAGGATAAAACTAGTAAAGAACACTCAAAACCACAAATTCTTACCTTGAATTTGACTTTTCAGCTATTGTTCTTCTTCAACCCGAGGTTTCAGCTCCTTTCCTTTCTTTTTGTAACAAGATCTGAGAGAGTGATGGGCAGCCATCACCTTTTACACCCACGTCTCAAACCTTTTTGTCCTTTTTGACACCTTTTACCCCTTAACTTGGGTAAAATATCTTTTCTTTCTTTTTCTTCACTTTATTCTTCTTTCCTTGACTAAAAAAATAACCGAGTGTTACAAGTCCACCCCCCCTTATATAGGTTTCATCCTTGAAACCTGTTATTCCTTGAACAATCGTGGGTAATGTTGTCTTATCTCTTCTTTACTCTCCCACATAGTCTGAGATCCCTTCATGTGCTTCCACTGTACATGCACCGGAGGAACCACTTTACTCCATACCTTCTTCTCTTTACGATCAATGATTGCCACTGGTTGCTCCACGTAATTGATCCGTTCATCTACCTCGATATCCTCAAGTGGTACAACCATATCCTCGTCTGTTAAACATTTCCTCAGATGAGATACATGGAATGTCAGGTGAATTTCACTTAACTCATCCGGTAACTCCAATCTATAGGCCACCTCTCCTACTCTAGCAATGATTCAAAAAGGCCCTATGTATAGCAGGATCAATTTGCCCCGCCTTTAGAACCAAATGATACCCTTCCAAGGTGAGACTTTCAACATAACCCTGTCACCCACATGGAACTCAATCGGTCTATATCGTTTTTCAGCGTACGACTTATGTCTATCTTTGGCTACCTTCATGAAGGCTTTGATCTTTTCAAGCTTATCAGTCGTAGCCTCGATCACCTTGACACTTCCTAACTCTTGCTGACCAATATCACCCCAACACACGGGTGTTTGGCATCTCCTACCGTATAGCATCTCATAAGGGGGCATACCTATGCTCGCATGCTAACTGTTGTTAAATGAGAACTTAGCTAACGGTAAGTGGTCATCTCAACTTCCTCTAAAATCAATGACACATACCTGAAGCATATCTTCTAATGTCTGAATGGTCCTTTCTGACTGACCATCCATTTGGGGATGATAAGCCACGCTAATATGTAACCTCGTCCACATCGCGTCGTGGAATTTCTTCTAAAATTTTGATGTAAACCAGGTGTCACGATGAGACATAATAGACACCAGCACACCATGATGAGTTACAATTTCGTTGATGAATAGATCCGCCAACCTCTCGGATGAATATGTCTGGTAGATCGGTAGGAAGTGAGCACTCTTTCTCAAACGGACAACTATCACCCATATGCCATCATACCCTTTCGGGGTACGCGGTAGCTTTGTTATAAAATCCATGGTGATATGCTCCCATTTCCACTACGGTATATCCAAATATTGGATCTTCCCTTATGGCTTTTGGTGCTCGGCCTTCACTAGTAAACAAGTAAGGCATTTACTCCGATACTCCACCATATCACACTTCATACCCCGCCACCAAAAATCTTTCTTCATGTCTTGATGCATCTAACAGTTGTGGTGTTAGTGTATCCACATCCTTTACATAGGCCAAGTAGGCACTACATCAACGCCTCATGCACTTTCCTGCCACCGCCATCGAACTGTTATCATACTCTCGTCAGGCGCTGTCAACCATATCATCTTTTTGCGACACACAGTGTTCACCTCGTAGTCCGCCAACCAATCCATTCATAGGACTACGTCAAACCCACCTAAGATCATCACGAATGATCTAATAGGAAACTCATGACCTTCTAGTTCTATGTTACAACCCCATATCATCACAGAAATCCGGGTAGACTCTCCAATGGCTGTTTCTACATCCAATGGCGTATCTATACTCTTACTGCTAATAGGCAATTTTTCACAGAAAGCAGCAGAAATAAAACTCTTACTAGCACTAGAATCAAATAACACAGAAGCAAGGGTTACTAGATACGTACCTAACATGACATCAGGTCCGTCTTAGCCTCATCCTGCATCATCGTGAAGTCTCTATGCTTGCTATTTGTCCTTTCGTCCCAACCATATTCTTCTTTGCTCCCGAACCTTCAGCCCTCGGCTTCTTGCAATCCCTGCTCATGTTGCCTTCCTCCCCACAAGAATAACACCTCCTTACCCCGCAGTTCTTTGCCGCATGTCCGGTCCTCCCACAAAGGAAATAGACATTTGTCCCCAATCTACATTCCCCGGGGTGTTTTTGTCCACACTTGACACACCTTCTCAACCCTACACCGGATGTGACCACATGCCGGTCATCCACCCGTGCATCTTTGTTACTTGGAGCGGCTCCACCATGCCCAAATGGCTTCCCGTTCTGATTCCGATCACCCCCTCCTTCCTTGCTAGCTTCTGTCACCACCACAGTTCTTTCATCGTATAATCTCCTCGGCAAGTCAACCGCCGACCTAAACGTGCTAGGTCGGGCGGCGATCATGTGCCTACGGATATCCGTCGGCAAGCCCTGAATATACCTCTTGATTTTTTGTGACAAGGGTGTCTCTTGGTCTGGCACCACACATGCCATCTCATTAAAGTTGGTGGTGTACTGCTGATGTGTCATCGTCCCTGCCTGTAACTGCAGGAACTCTCTCTCTCAACCGTGTCCATCTTCCTATGTGGACAAAACTCCTTAATAACTAATCATTTCAAATCAGACCATTTCATTCTCCCAATAGCCTGACTCCCCTCAGCTTGGACAATATTGTCCCACCAGCATAAAGCTGAGTTCATGAAAGAGTGGGAGCAAACTTCACTTTCTGATCCTCTCGGCACTTGCTGATGTTCAGAACAGCTTCCATTTCTCTCACCCACCAGTGAGCAGTAGCAGCAGTGCCATTACCATCAAAAGTAGGGGGCTTGCATCGTTGAAATGCCCCATAGTTGCGACCTCGGCCGCCTCCGGCGTAGGATCTTCTTCTTCCTCTTCCTCTTCATCATCAGAGAAAACCGTTTCAGTCTCGTGCTGGCTCCTTTCGCCTATAGGTCTACTCCTTTATTTACTCTCCCCCTCCCGTACAACTGTAATTACTTCAGTCACTACAGACGGTAAGATTGTCTGCATGACCTAATGAACTTCTTCCACATCAGCCTCTTTCACTGAGGCTCTCAGATTGGCACTCTTATCACCACCCTCCGAATGAGGGGTCACGGGTTCTTCATGAACCACCTTTTTGGCTCTAGGCCTTCCTCTCATGACCCGTGGTTCAGCATCACATCAACCACCACCTCCACCACGCGAAGCTTCAGATGATCTACTACCGGCCATCCTCAACACACACTAAAAGATTCAAACACCAATACGGTCATACAAGCGAACAACTTAGTTTATGTCGAGCATAGTAAGTCCCTAATTACAGTGGCCAGTTGTGATTGGCCACTTACTTTACTCTTCATACCACAAGCATTTACTATCCTGACTACATTAGTATCTAAATCTACCAGCAACACATAAACCACATAACATGCACACGTAATACTGGCTAACATTAAGAAAATACCTGATGGCACGTGCCTACTGAAACTGGCATCCCTTCCCTTTCCGTCCCATTTTCAGTTTATGTTTAGGATTATTTTGAAAATTTACCCGTTTCACTTAAACTTTGGCTCTGATACCAACTTGTAAGGCCCCGTTCCCAGGATGCTTACAACTGGTAAATCATTGCACATAAAACATATAATTTCATTAACTTGATAAAAACATTGCAGTGGAAACATTTAAAAGCAACATTTTCATTGCATTACAAAAGCTTTTGCAAAATAAACATTGTTATAAAATTACAAAATACATGTTGCATTTCAACACAAAAGCATTATAAATATGGATGCCATCCAAAAGAGCCGAGTAGCTACCCCGGCCATCCTCAACAATGCTCACCTGCCAACTGGAAAATGCATAAAAGTCAGCGTTGCTGAGTGAGTTCCAGTTTTATAATAAAACATACTTTACTTTCATTAAAACCATTCTCCACTTTCTTTCAAATCATACTATACAGTTGTATATGATCACACATCGTACGTAGACATAGATAATAACATTTTTATCATCCTTTACTAATCATCACATACATTCTTTAACCCTTCCCAGCTTTATCATATTCATCATCACTATCTGGATCAGTGTCATCAGCTATGCCCTAAACAAATGGGGTATTGGGTTGAAGTTCATAACTGACTTCCACACTGCAGACAGTGGCATCCGCACCGGGGTAAGTGACAATGATCCCCACTGTATACTACACCCCCAACATTATGCATAACTCGGATACTAGGCCGAAGATCATAAATGACTTCCACACTGCACATAGCCTGACACCAGCACCGAGGTGAGTAATCACTATAAACCACTGTATACTACATCCCTAACATTATGCATAACTCGGGTACTGGCCGAAGATCATAAATGACTTCCACAATGCACATAGCCTGGCACCAGCACCGAGGTGAATAATCACTATCTACCACTGTATACTACACCCCCAACATTACGCATAACTCGGTACTAGGCTGAAGATCAAAAATCACACCCACACTGCACATAGCTTGGTACCAGCACCGAGGTGAGTAATCAGAATACAAACTGTCAGTCGTAAAGATGGACCCCGGTGTGTATCCTTATGGAGTAGCTAAGCCGTACACCGTTGAATTAACACCCTTCATTGGGCGTGTTTCCACATACAAGGTTTGCAAGACTTACTTTACTTTCTCTCTCATTAATGCATGCACTTATCATTATGTTCCGTTTTTCATTATCTTCCACTTTACATTACATAATACTTTTCATTTCATTCATTCACATTCAACGTAAAGCCATGGGAAGATAAATATACATAACAGGAACATAAACATAAACATACAACATCACCATACAAGACATCATCATGTTTACATAACATACATCATACATACCATCATGCATATGCATCAATCATACATCATAACATCATCAAATCATATCATATATCATAACATCATCAAATCATATCATACATCATCATACCATGCCTATCATAACAGCTACAACCTCAAAAAGTCAACTTACATAGCCCCCAGGAACCTCCCAACTCAAAGCCTAAATTTCACTTGCTCCCCAAAAAGTCAGGAAATATTCGAAGTGTTCATCGGCATTTCTTTTTTGTTCTTCCGCATTTCATTTTGTTCTTCTGCATTTCATTTTGTTCTTCCGCATTTCATTTTGTTCTTCCGCATTTCATTTTGTTCTTCCGCATTTGCTCTTACTTATCTATCACTGCTCATCCGCATTAACTATTAATCCGCATTTCCCCGATACTCATCCGTATTTCTTTTACACACCTGGGCAGATTCTAAAATATAGACATATGAGCGCTAAACATCAGATTCAGTTCCCAAACAGTATCTTTCAAGTTCTAAGCTTAAATGATGCATTCTAAGCCTTAGAAACACTATCATAGCATCATCAAGCATGAACATAGTCCAGCATCACATCATACCCGTAACATACACACATTCAAACATACGGGTAAAAACCCAATTTTATAAAAACATACATTCATGCATTTCCAGCCCCGAAATCAATTAAAACAAGTAAAAAAAGGGATTCTAGAACTCACCTTTGCAGCCTCTTGGGTATTACTTCCTTCAATAACCTGTTTGCTGCAGGTTCAACACCTAAAACCCACCAAAAACACACACCCAAACACACACAAACATACATAAGCATACACCCGACGATAAAACCAGTGAAGAACACTCAAAACCACAAATTCTTACCTTGAATTCGACTTTTCAGCTCATGTTCTCCTTCAACCGGAGGTTTCACCTCCTTTCCTTTCTCTCTGTAACAAGATCTGAATTTTCTGTTGGTGTAAAGAGAGTGATGGGCAGCAATCACCTTTTACACCCACTTTTCAAACCTTTTGTTTTTTTTGACACTTTTTTCCCCTTAACTTGGGTAAAATATCTTTTCTCTCTTTTTCTTCACTTTATTCTTCTTTCTTTGACTAAAAAAATAACCAGGTGTTACAACAAGCTATGGTAGAGCAATTCGAAATGGTTCAAGTGCTTCACGTGTGTTGCATGGAAGAAACTCAATCCGTATCATCTTATGTACTTAAGATGAAAAGCCACATTGATCTCATCGAGAGGCTTAACTGCCTCATCTCAAAGTAGTTGGCCACGGATATCATCATTAATGGCCTAACTAAAACATTTGAGACGTTCATAATGAATTACAATATGAACGGGTGGGACAAGAGCATTGGTGAGCTTCATGCAATGCTTAAAATAGCCAAGGCAGGGATGGGTAGAATACTTCTACATGTTCTCTCAATCAATGAGGGAGGGAATAAGAAAAGCCATTCCCCGATCCTAAGGAAAATGTTGCAAAAGGAAAGGGGTACATCAAGGAAAAGGGAAGAAAAGGCTAAAGCGGAACCTCGAAAGACTAAGCTTAAGAAGCCTAAGGTAATGGAGAACGATCCATGCTTTGAGTATGGTGTGATAGGACATTGGAAAAAGAAATGTCCAACCTATCTCAAAGAGTTGAGAAACAAGAGGGATGCTGGGCAAACCTCAGGTAAAACTTTCATGATTCATATTGGTTTAAATGTTATTTCTTCAAACACATGGGTATTGGATACCGGATATGGAACTCATATTTACAATTTGTTGTAGGGGTTAAAAAGAAATAAGCACTTCAAGAAGGGAGACACAAGTCTCTACATGGGCAATAGAGCAAAAGTTGATGTCGAAGCCCAAGGACACTATATTTTGAAAATTTCAAATGGTTTGGAACTTGTTCGTAAGGACATTTTGTATGATCCTAGTTTGACTAGAAACATAATTTATGTTTCCCTTTTAAAACAATGTGGTTATGAATTAATATTTGTTAACAATGGTATTTATGTTTGTATGGATGATGTGTTTTATTTTAAGGCTATGCCTTTTAATGGTATTTATGAATTGTTCATTATGATTCATCCTTTAATAACTAATTATACCAAACAAGCACCAAGAAACTGAAAATGGGTTTAAGTGATTCATATCTTTGGCATAGTCATCTTAGTCACATAAACAAGAATTGGATTCAAACACTTCAAAAGAATGGTCTTTTGAAAACAAATGAAAATGGTTCATTTGATAAGTGTGAATCTTGTTTACAAGGTAAGATGACCAAGTCGCCCTTTAGTGGTACTAATGAGAGGGAAAAGACATATTGGGAATCATACATTTGGATGTATGTGGTTATTTTAAGACAATGACAAGAAATGGTGAAAGATACTTCATTACATTTACCGACGATTTCAGTCGCTATGGTTATGTGTACTTGATAACACATAAATATGAAGCTTTTGAAAGCTTCAAAATCATCAAAAGTGAAGTAGAAAATCAACTCAACAATCTATCAAAGTTCTTCATTTAGATAGAGGAGGTGAATACCTCAGTGAGGCTTTTCAGGATCATCTAAGAAGTTATGGGATCATCTCACAACTTCTCCACCCGGAACACCACAACATAATGGTGTGTCTGAAAGGAGAAACCAAACCCTATTCAATATGGTTCGATCTATGATGGCTATAAGTTCACTACCTCTATCATTTTGGGGTTTCGCATTGCTCTTCGCGGCTCGTATTTTGAATATGGCCCTGACAAAGAAAGTGGATTTGACACCTTTGAAATATGGCATGAAAGAGTTCCATCGCTATCATATTTAAAAGTATGGGGTTATGAAGCTTATGTTAAGCTAAACACCCGAAACGAGTTGGAAAGTTGAATAACTAAGTGTATATTTGTTGGATATCCCAAAGAATGTATAGGATACTACTTTTTTGATCCAACAGAGCAAAATGTATTTATTGCTCGTAAGGCAGAGTTCTTGGAAGCTAAGTTCCTTATGGAAGGAATGACATATAGAATAGTGGAATTTGATGAAGATCAGGATTCATAAGCCGATACATGTTTCGTTGACACTAGCAATCAACAAGAGGTTGTTGATAATGATCAAGAGGTTGATTAATACACACGAAACGTTCATAGATCTGGTAGAGTTAGCATTTCCCCTGAAAGATATGGATTTTTCATTATGGATGCTACGTGGTTGACTCCGATGAGCCAACTACATACCATGATGCAATGTACAATTTGGATTGTGAAAAATGCTGGAAGCCATGAACGTAAAGATGCAATCCATGTATGACAACCAAGTTTCAGAATTGGTTGACCCTCCACTTAACTCCAAACCGATTGGATGCAAGTGGGTTTTCATGAAAAAAACGGATATGCATGGAAACTTGGATACTTATAAAGCAAGACTTGTGGCAAAAGGTTTCACTCAAACTCAAGGGGTTGATTATGATGAAACCTTCTCACCTGTGACAATGCTAAAGTCAATTAGGATATTATTTGCCAAAGCTGCATATTATGACTTTGAGATTTGGCAAACATATGTAAAAACTGCTTTTCTTAATGGACATCTCGAAGAGACTGTCCAAATGGTTCAACCTGATGGTTTTTTCGATCCACGACATCCTAATAAAGTATGCAAGTTAAAGAGATCAATCTATGGATTGAAACAAGCATTTAGAAATTGGAATCAACGTTTTGATGAAGAGATCAAGGAATCTGGTTTCATCAAGAACGCTAACGAGGCTTGTGTATATAAGAAGGCTAGTGGGAGCATAATTACATTCTTATTATTGTATGTTGATGACATACTACTTTTTGGAAATGAAATTCCAACCTTGGAAGGTGTTAAAACCTGTCTTGGAAGTTGTTTTTCCATAAAAGATCTTAGTGAAGCCGCCTATATTTTGGGAATAAAGATCTATAGGGAGAGATCGAGGCGTTTGATAGGTTTAAACTAAAGTGCATATATTGATAAAATCTTGAAAAGGTTCAAGATGGAAAACTCTAAGAAAGGTATGGTACCTATTCAAAGAGGGACCATATTAAGTACATCTGAATGTCCAAGCTCAAAGGATGAGCAAGATAGAATGAAGGATGTCCGATACGCGTCTGCTATAGGATCCATTATATATGTGATGATATGCACTAGTACAGACGTGTCATGCATGTTAAGCATGACAAGCAGATATCAGCAGAATCTAGGTAATAGCCATTGGATGGCTGTTAAAAGTATATTGAAATACCTTAGGAGGACTAAGAATATGTATCTAATACACGGATCTCATGAAGAGGAACTCATTGTAAAGGGTTACACGGAAGTGAGTTTCCAAACTGATTGAGATGAATCTCGATCACAATCGGGGTATGTATTTATTATGAATGGAGGAGCAGTGTCCTGGAAGAGTTCAAAACAAGACATGGTAGCATTATCCTCTATAGAATTCGAATACATAGCCGCCTCCTTAGCAGCTCGGGAAGCTGCATGGATAAAGAAATTTATAGCCGATCTAGGGGTGGTCTTTACCATTCAAGACCCTATAGAAATATTTTCTGAATACCAGGGTGCAATTACTCAAATCAAGGAACCCTGTTCACATCAAAAGACTAGACACATTAAGTGGAGATTCAACTACATAGGTGATGAAGTTGAAAACGGAAAGATATGTATCCGTAAAGTTCACACCGATCAAAGCATTATGGATCCACTCACGAAGCTCCTTCAAAGGGCAAAGCATGATAGTCATACTTGTGCCTTGGGACTTTAATATTCTAGTGACTGGAATTGATCTGTTTAGTATTAAAAGTTGGAACAATGTAATATTTAACTCTTTCTTATATTTGTGATATTCTGAGTTATGTTCCTTTTAGTTGGTCATGTTTGTGGGAACAAATATGAACGTAAGACTATTATGAACATGGATTGGTGGATATTCATAACGCATGAATATAGAGCAAATGGTTGCTGCCAAGGTTCATAGATATTTATGGGATACGAATATTGGACTGACCCGCGTCTCAAATTTTACTACATGGAATCTTCTGATTCATCGTAACTAGTTTTAGTAAGATGAAAATCATTTGGTATCCTCCGACCTGAGATACATATTGGGGTTTGATATTCACCAAAGTGTTATACCTTGAGCTAGTTCTTCACTGTTCTCTAAAATAATGGATAGTACATAAGGCTATGTTCAGGTGTGACACAAGGTGATTATGAGAAATGTATGTAGTCAAGATGGAATTTGTTCCTATTATTCATTGAGAGCAAGATGTCTAAGTGCAGAATCACTGAAGGGTGTAGAGTTACAACACAACAACACAAAGATGAGATAAACTAAACTTAGATCAACAGTAAACTGGATTAACCAAGTGGTGATACTAAGAACATAAGTAATATATGAGATAGAACACAAAGAACACAAATGTTTGGTTTTCAAGAATGCAGTATATTGCTTTCTCTATGTTCTGTTACAAGTGTTACAAAAGCATATGTGAAAGATACAAGAACATGAGATACTTATACAACATCCTACAGCCGGCTATACTTTGAGAACCAGCTGGATACAATTGACTAGACACACACAAAATCAATTGTAGAGTCAAGGCATATTGCCTTTTGACCTGTGACTATGACATGCCATAGCTCACATCCTTCTCTATTACAAAAAGGATAAAGTACATAAAGTAGAAAGTTACAGACTCAAGACCTCAACGTACAGTTACCAAAAGCATGGACCTTTTCACCAAACCATGTTAGTTGGTGACTTGTAGAGTTACAGCGGAAAGGTGTCCAGCTTTATGCAATAGTACATCAGATAAAGCATGTTACTAAAAGTCTTTGGAAGAAATCTGTCTTCATGAACTTGAAGCTTCGGAAGACTTTGTCTCTGAGGCTTTGGAAGAGTTCAGCTTTGGCTTCGGAAGATGTTGGTCTTGGCTTCGGAAGATTCCACACTTTGAGTATTTCTGTTGCACATGTGAAACTTCCAAAGCATTCCACTTTAATGCACTTGTGCAGCATGCAGGAAAGACTAAAGATGTTTAGGTTGCATCAGCCTCTTCATTAATCTCTACAAACTCCCCCTAGGCTGATGCTACCAAAACATTTAGAAAACTTCAGATATTAACAGTCCTTATTAGGATGGTCACCATTCCTTTCTTCATAAGATGATCAGGATCCTTCAGGCTGTCAAAGTGTCTTCTCATGTCAAAGAGATCATGTAGAGGCAACTAAAACATATCTTGCCATGTATAGATGTCTTCAATGCCTTGATCTCTAATAACATGCCACCTTTCTAGACTTGTGGTGTATGTCCAAGACAAGATGGGTCTTCCTGATGCTTGAGGAGCTACTGGAGTTGGAATTGATTGAGCTTCCTCTCGCTGCACATCCTCAGGCTGTTCTGATTCATCCTGAGGTTCAGAAGGGGATGCATGCTTCTTCTTCTGCTTCGACTTTGGTTTAAAATCCATCCTTTTCCTACTCTTTCCAAATTTTAACTGAGAAGACTGGCCTGCAGCACCAAATTGATCTTCACTGTCTTTCTCAGTTGGGACTTCCTTTCTCTCAAGTTTAGATGGAGAGGGAGGTTGACCCTGCTGTGGATCAGAAGATGAAGCTTACTGAGCATTAGCAGGAGGTCTGGGTTGTGTTGTATCTATTTGTTCAACCTTAACCTCCACTTCAGGTGGGGCCTGACTGGAGTGGAGTGTAAGTCAGTGAGCTCTCCACTCTTAATCTTCTGCTTGATTACCCTGATATGCTCATCCATAGTGGATAGAGACATGGGTCCAAGTCTCCTTCCGGAGAATCCATACAGCTTCAAGAAGCTCATCATTCTCTGCCTATCAACAGACTTCTTCATGCTCTTTTGGATGATGGCTCTTGACTTTGCAGCTTCTTCCTCAGCTTCTTCTTTGTTGTCTTTCTTCCCTTGACTAACTCAAGCTCAAGTTGTTTTAAGTATTCAAACTCAATATAGTCATGAGGTAAGGGAAGGAGTGCATCTGCCTGATAGAGGCCTGTGGCACTCAGGTAGTTAATCATCTTGATTCTGTCTTCTTCCTTATCTACCTGAGGTTCTTGTTGAACCACATCCTCTTGTTCAGGACTTTCTTGAACTGGTGAGAGGGTAGGCATAACTTTGTACAGTCTTTTTCTTCTTCTCTCTTCTTTGACATGTACTAGGAGTTCTGCATCTTCTGCCTCCTTCTTCTCTCTTGACCTTTCAAGATCAACCAGCTCATTCAATTTATCCAAGGGGAGAGAAATGATATTATCTATGTCATAGTTCCTAGTCTACAGATAGTTGATCCTGACTACCCTTAACTTATCATTCTGAGTATCTGGTCTGGGGACAGCCCTGATTGCAGACTCCATGAGTCTTGGAGACTCAGTAGAGGAACTTTCTCCCCTTAGCCTCCTTTTCCTCTCTCTCTCTCCTCCTCCTCAATCTCCTCAGAGGTCATCTTTCTTTTTCCTTTGTCACTCTCAGACCTTTGTGACTCAGGGTGGAGAGAGCTTTGGCCTTCATTGCTCGTTACAGCATCGAAGCTCAGGCCAGAGAGAGGTTGAGAAGCACCTTCACCAGTAGGTGTCTCAGAAGGAATATGGATCTCTGCAGCAGTTGGAGATGATGAGACATGGCTCTTAGGTTCTATCACTGGGCCTTCAGTCAAGGTTTCTCCTATGAAGCTAATCTTAGGGTCTACCTCAACATCTAGTTGACCGATGACATTGCATGATTGCCTTAGTCTCCTTCTTAGGCTGAACTCTACAATGATCCTGTGTTGGATTCTTTTAGCCAGTCTGTTAGCTTGTCTTGATTGGCTTGGATTGACAAGTGGCATGTTGACTAGATCCAGACCTTCATAAAAGTCCAAGTTCTAAAAATTGAAGACTTCTGTTGTCCTTGAACTCTTATGATGATGAGGGCCTTCCTGTTGTTATCATACCTCCACCCAATAATGTGATTGAAGGATGGTGAAGGTGACATAGCCCTTGGTATCCCATACTCAAACAGACTCTGTATGAAGGAGTCTGTGTAGTCCACATCAATGTGAACTAGAGGAGGTTGCTGAGAATGCACAGTTGCAAGTGAGGATGGTGAGTCCTCAATGTCCATTCTCTCGAAGAACTCCCAGGTTATGTGGTTGTAATGACTTTCTCCCCCTTTTTGGTAGCATCACCCACTTGCGTAGGTGAGCTGAAGATAGATCAATCACATCCACAGGTTCTTGTGTTCCTGGTTGAGCTCTCCTTAAGGGTCTCCCAGCTAGTTTTTCCTTAAGATATGAAATCTCAAGTTAGTGATCATTGATCTTGTTTGTAAGGTAGTCACCTGAGATTCAAGGTGACTGACCTTTGAGACTAAATAGGTGCATGTTTTGGATAGTTTTTGCACTTTTAGTCTCAGATCCCCCTCATCTTCATCAGAAGAATCACTATGGGTGGAGAAGATTGGACCAGAATCCTTTCTCTCATGACCATTTCTAAGTTCTTGGCTACTGGATTTCCTCTGATCACTGGCAGTCTCAGCTGAGATGTCAATGGGCTGAGTTGCCATGGTTGAGGTCTTAATGATGTAATCACTTTCAGAATGAGAGCCTCTTCCATATGGACATCCTGAACAGGTTTAGGAGTGTCCACCACAGTTGTAGGTGACTCATGTGGGATAGATGTAGGAGACTCAGTAGTATTCATCTCTCTTTGAGTAGAGGGAAAGAAGAGAGATTCATTATACTCACTGAAACCTATATCTTCATCAGTATAGAATTCAAGGTTGGGAATGGTTGTTGAGATCTATAGGCTAGGGATGATAACTGTCCCCTGAAGGTTAATCACTTGAGTGTTGAGACTCAGAGTGATGGCTTAAGGCAGCAGGCTAATGAGCTTATCAGGCTGAGCATGAGGAACCTCAGCACTGATTCTTGAAGAGATGGGAGTGGTCTGCTCCTCAGGAGAGGTGAGCTCCAGTGTCCACTTCTTCCTGTATGGGTGAGTATATGGGGACCTCCACAGACTGAATAGTCTGAGCAGGGGTTTGTTTGTATTTTCTTTGGTAGGTGATGGAGATTTGAGGCTGTGTGGGTGGTTGGGAAGTAGCAGGTGTGGGTTCAACACTAGCTTGTGCTGCTAGGTTGTCACCTTGAGCAATGAGCTCAAACATATTTGGAACTAGGGCTGTTTCTACCTCAGGGAATCCAACAGTGGAGTTTCTCATATTTTAAAGATGTCAAGCTTCATCTGTCCCAATTTAAGAATGTTACCTGTTTCCCTTAACTATGAGCCCAGTTCACAGTTACGAATGTACTGGACATATCTAGGAAACATGTAATTTCAATAAAGTCTAAATTAGCAAGCAAATTTGTATAAACAAACTGAGAGTACCTGAACTTGACCCCTTGAACCATTCCATGGACTATGAAGGAGAGATCTTCAGGAATCTGGTCCCATCCACCATGCTTGTTTGATAAGCTGTGGATGACCACATGGAGCAGGAATCTCCATTGGGATGAGACCTTCCCTTTCCTGAAGGTCTTTACAGAGAAATCTCCCTCATACCCATCTGCTCAAAGGAATGATTAATAGCTTCCTTTGGGAAGAACACCTTACCTTCTTCATCATCCAGCTGAAGATGTCGGTTGATGATGGCCGGAGTGATAAAGATTGTTCTCCCCTGCACTATGGCAGACAGTGCCTTCTCCCCATCCATAATGACCTCTTGGCAGGTCTTCCAGAATTCAAGCAACTGATCCATAGAGTGGAGGATCATGGTGAGGGAGGTGAAGTAGTTTGATAGAGACAAGAAACGACAAACCTCTGACAAATGAAGATCTTTCTCAGAGCATAACAGAGCAACTTGATTGTGTTGTCTGTGTAGCTGCATGGTAAAGTTAGGATCATTTCTGTGAGCAAGGTTGGCCATTTTGAAGTAGCTTAAGGACGAAGAAAGAAAGAAAGTAATTTCAGAGAGAAATTTGGGTTTCAGGTTTGGAGGAAGAACAAATGATAGAAAGAGGGGGGAAATCATTGGGTTTATATGTGAGAAGGACGTCTGATAAATTTTAATGAAAGAGGATAAATTTTGAAATCTGGATGTCGGTCCCACCTCTAAAAAAGTAGTTTACTTTTTGCTCAAAAATTAGTTTTCTTGGTAGTCAAAAAGCTTCTGAAGGTTAATTATCTTTGGAAGTTTTAATTAAAAAGCTTCCGAAGTTAAAATGACTCCGGAAGAATTTCTGAGAGATTTGAAGATTTTGCTTCGGAAGAAAATTAAAGCTTGACTGGTTTGTGTGTAAACAACAAAGCTTCTGAGAGTTAATTTTGCTTCGGAAATAAATGGTCCTTAAAAATGAGTAAGTGTCTGAGACAAATATTTAAGCTTCGGAGATAAATTTGAAAATCTTCCGAAGGTAAACTTCTTAGACAGTTATTTAATTTGAAGGCATGATTTACTTCGAAGTTAAAAACATAACTTCCGAAGTATCAGAAATTTTCCAAAATCTAGGAAATCTTCAAAAAGAAATTTTTATCCAAAGAAAACATGAGCTTAGGAAAGTGATGAACTAGACAACTTAGGACAACATAAAATTTTAAGAAATAATAAGAATTAGATTTAACAAAGATCTACTCAAGGTTGATCATCCAATAGCTGATATAAGATATTTAAATCTCTGTTCATCAAAAGCCTTTGTAAACAGATCAGCATATTGTTCATCTGTGTGAACCTTGACTAGTTAATTAATCCCTTTTTATAGTTATCTCTTATTAATGATACCTGATATTGATGTGCTTTGTCCTTGAGTGCTGCACAGGGTTCTCTGTGATTGAGATAGTATTGTTGTTGTCTATGTGAATGGGAGTCTCCTTGAATCAGCATCTGATTTTGAATCCAAAGTACTTGAGCACATCAGCATGCAGCAGCAATGTATTCAGCTTCAACATTTGATGCAGAGGCACAGGATTGTTTCTTGCATTGCCATGAGACAACCCTTCCACCAAGATTGACATCCCCAGATGTAGACTTTGCAATCATGTTACAACCACCATAATCACTATCTGTATAGGCATACAGATTGAAGTCAGAATTCTTGGGATACCATAGGCCGAGTGTTGATGCACCCTTAAGGTATCTTAGAATCCTCTTGACAGTGATAAGGTGAGACATCTTAGGGTTGGCTTTATATCTTGCACAAATACATGTAGCAAACATGATATCAGGCTGCTATAGTAAGATACATAAGGAACCCAATCATAGCCTTGTATAAATGCTCATCTACACACTCCCCCTCAAGATCAGGACCAAGAGAGTGGTTTCTGGCTATGGGTGTCTTAGCAATCTTACAGTCAGTCATATTAATCTCTTGAGTATGTCCTGAACATACTTTGACTGACTTATGAAGATGCCATCTTCAATTGCTTCACTTGAATTCCCAGAAAGAAATTGAGTTCCCCCATGGCACTCATTTCAAATTTGTCTTTCATCCGCTTCTCAAAGTCTTTGCAGAGCTTTGAATTAGTTGAACCAAAGATGATGTCATCCACATATACTTGAACTAGCAATATGTCTTTTCCTTGCCCTTTGATGAGAGAGTTCCATCTATAGTACCCCTCCTGTATCCATGTTTACAGAGATACTTAGACAGTGGCTCATACCACTTCCTGGTACCTGATGCAGCCTATAGAGAGCTTTGTCAAGCTTGCAGACATAATCAGAATGATCAGGATCTACAAACCAGGTGGTTGTTTGACATAAACCTCTTCATCTATCACTCCATACAAAAAGGCACACTTCACATCAAGTTGAAAAACCTTGAAGTTCTTGGATACAGCAAATGCCTGGAATATCCTAACAGCTTCTAATCTTGCCACTGGAGCAAAGACATTAGTGTAGTCAATCCCTTCCTCTTGTGTGTATCCTTGAACAACTAGTCTAGCTTTGTTCTTCATGATGATGCCTCTATCATCTTTCTTGTTCCTAAACCCCATTTGGTTCCAATGGTAGTCTTCCCAGAAGGAAGAGGACAAAGGTTCCAAACTTTCTGCCTTTTGAATTGAAGCAGCTCTTGTTGCATAGCTTCAACCCAACTTCCATCCTTTAGAGCTTCATCAACTTTCTTTGCTCTATCTGGGATAGAAAACAGAGTGAAGACAACATTTGCTTCATGGTTTGTCCTCTTGTCTTTACCCCAGAGACAACATCTCCATGATGTTTGTGGTAGGGTGAGACTTGTGGATCCTAAGCTGAGGGATCACAGCAAGTGTTGAGAAGATCTAAATTTGAAAATTATTGATCTGGCATAGATGTTTCTCTTACCACATCAGCAACTTTTCAAGTGAAACTTGATCCAAGCATGTGTGACATCATTAATGTTCTCATCCATGGTGTGTTAGTGGCATCAAGAAATTCTTGGTCACTATCACCATCACCATTGTTGTCTTCCACAGTTGAGGTGTTCTTATCTGGTTGTAGAGCCTCTGAGCTGGAATTTGAAGGCATACCAGATGTATCAGCTGAATTTGTCATTGTTGGGGATATAGAAACCTCATTTGCAAAGTGGTTCCAACTGGAGTTGAAGATATATGTCTTGAAGATCTTCCTAGCTCAAATCTTGGATCAGGATCATCTATATTCAAATTTTCTGCTGATCCTGAAACATTCTCACAAGATTTGTTAAAACAGTTGGTAACCAAATCAAGATCAAACAACCAATCCAGACCAGAACCAGTAACACAAGGTGTGTGTTCATTGAAAGTCACATTGGCTAACTCCTCAACAATTCTAGTTCTGAGATTGTACACTCTATAAGCCTTAGCTTGGGAAGAGTATCCAATAAAGTGTCCATCATCTGATTTCTCAGCAACCTTGGCAATTTGATCTTTGGTATTCAAGATGATGCAAGGACATCCAAATGACATGAGAAAACCAATGAAAGGTATCCTCTTGTGCCAAAGTTCATAAGGAGTTTTGCCATGAGTCTTAACTACTAAAACTCTATTCTGCACATAGCAGGCAGTGTTGACTGCCTCTGCCCAGAAGGTGATGGGCAATTTAGAGTCAGACAACATGGTTCTTGCAGCTTCACCAGTGTCCTGTTTCTCCTCTCAGTAACACCGTTTTGCTAAGGAGTCCTGGGAGCACTAAATTGTCTTGTAATACCCTTTTCATCACAGAATGTGTCAAGGATATGGTTCTGAAATTCGGTTCCTTGATCACATCTTATGATCTTGACCTTGTGATGAGATTGATTCTCAATCTTCAAGATGAAAATTTTCAGAATCTCAGGAGTCTCATTCTTAGTTCTAAGGAAGAAAACGCAAGTGAATCTTGTAAAGTCATCTATGATCACTAGACAGTATAAGGTCCTTCCTAAACTCATTACATTGGTGGGGCCAAAGAGATCCATATGTAAGGGTAGGGGAGTAGTGATTGAGTTCTTTTCCTTAGGCTTGTGAGATACCTTATGTTGTTCCCTTTCAGGCATGCACACAATGGTCATCACTTGTAAACTCTTTCTTTGGCATTCCAGTTACCAAGTCTGCTTAATTAACTTATTCATGTTCTTAAAGTTTACATGGCACATCCACACCACCTTTGGAGTCTTGGACTTGAACTTCCAAACTTTAGAAGCTTTTGGAGCTTCAAAAGTTTTGATGACTGAACCTTCAGAAGATTCTGCAAACACTGCAGCAGACTTCAGTGCTTCGGAAGAACTCCTTTCTTCCGAGACCAAATATTCTTCCGAAGAGAACTTTCCACTTCCCTTCTTGTTAGATTTGGAACTTTCAAAGGAAACTGGTGTTCTTTCTGAAGCTTGAATCTTCTTAGAACTCTTTGAAGCCTTTGTTTTGGCCATATGGACAGTACATTTAGGATTGAAGGGACAATCCTTTGCATTGTGAGTGGTATTGTCACACATAACACAATTCATCTTCTTCTTCACAAAGCCTTGTCTTGAGAGTAAGACTGTCTTGGGTCACTTCCCTTCTCCACCTTTATCTTTGCAGATGCTGAGACAGTTCTCTTGGGCTGAGAACTATGCTTGGAGTTTGATGGTCCAGGTTGTGCAGTAGTGGTACACAGCAGATCAGTGTTCTTCTTGCTACTGAGATGAGTTGAACAGACCAGATCTTAGCAATGCATTCAAGAGTACAGATATGTTCCAATACCTTGGCTTCATCATGATCTGCCATCAATGCTTGGTTTGGAGAAGCATCTTCCACTTGAAAGCTCCAGTCAAAGCCTCCTTCTTTAATAGCAACAGTAGCTTGCTGCTTTGACTTCTCATTATAGAGAGCTCTGTCAGTGTAGTTGGTCTGATTGTATTTGGCCATCATTTGTTCTAGGTGCCTTATACTCTCTGGCAAAGTGGCCCATCAGGTTACAGTTGTAACACTTGACTTTGCCTTTGTCCAGTCCAAACTTTCCACTGGTTGCATTGCTTGGAACTTCCTTCCAGTCCTTTTGTAGAACTTCTTGGCTTTGTGAGTGAGAAGAGCCATCTGCTGGACTATTTCCATGTATTCCAGATCATCTGGATGGATACAGTCCAGGTCTTCAAGAGTGAAAAGAGTTTGCCACAGCTTTCATCAGAAGACATAAAAGCTTGAGAAGAGCTTGTCTCTTGGAATGGGCTTCCTTGAGTGTAGTTCTCCTTTGTGTCTCTAGGAAGGTGATGAAAGGGCCCTTGGGTGAGTGTTAGGGTAGCATAAGAAATGATGTTGGGTTTCTATGCTGTCCCTTTCAACACATGTAGGGCTGAACCCATTTGATTGTTGGAGTTGCCAGATTAACCTTGCATGTTCATTTCCATTGGTATCCACTGAGAATCCCATACAACGTATCAGAGTAAGAGTTTTGAGATTTTCAGTTCTCTTGATCACCACACAGTAGTGTGTCCATTGCCTAGGAAGTGAGGACATGAACTTCCTACAATGTCTCAGTTTTCAAGAGAAACTCCTCCATCCACTAGGGTATCCACAATCTCAACATACCTGTAGTACTGCTAAGTCATGTTTCACCTGTTTTGAAGGTGAGTTTTCAAATTGCTGCTTCAGGAGATCCTTCTTGTTCTCCTTGGCTTCAGAAGAACCCTCATACATCAGTTTCAGTGCATCCCATAGCTCTTGGCTGTTTTGCACTTCTTGAAACCTCTGTACACAGAGTTGGAAGGTAGTTTGAAGAGCTGTCATGGCTTTTCTGTCTATCTCTACTCTCTTCCTATCTTCATCAGAGTAGTTAGCCACATCTTTGGGGATCATACCAGCACCAGTAGCAGAAGCTGTGCTGGGTATGAAATATCCATTCTCAATAGACTCCCACATTCTTGAATCAAGAGACCTGATGGAACCTCCATTCTTAAACTCCAGGTATCAAACTCATCAAGAGTGATCAGTGGGGACTTGTTCATGGTTCCAGTTTCCATATCAGTTTTGGAAATGGCTGACATTTGAAAAGTTTAGTATGTGGGTTGTGAAGGATCTAAAGATGGTGAGATCTTATCTCAAGAGCCTGGAATGCTCTGATACCAAATGCAGGATCGTTGAAGGGTGTAGAGTTACCACACACAACACAAGAGGAGAAAACTAAACTTAGATCAAACAGTAAACTGGATTAACCAAGTGGTGATACTAACAACACAAGTAATATATGAGACAGAACACAAAGAACACAAATGTTTGGTTTTCAAGAATGTAGTATATTGCTTTCTCTATGTTCTATTACAAGTGTTACAAAAGCATATGTGAAAGATACAAGAACATTAGATACTTATACAACATCCTACAACCGGCTATACTTTGAGAGCCAGCTGGATACAATTGACTAGACACACACAAAATTAATTGTAGAGTCAAGGCAGATTGCCTTTTGACCTGTGACTATGACATGCCATAGCTCACATCCTTATCTATTAGAAAAAAGGATAAAGTACATAAAGTAGAAATTTACAGACTCAAGACCTCAATGTAAAGTTACCAAAAGCATGGACCTTTTCACACAAACCATGTTAGTTGGTGACTTCAGAGTTGCCGCGGAAAGGTGTCCGACTTTATGCAACAGTACATCAGATAAAGCATGTTACTAAATCTTTGGAAGAAATCTGTCTTCATGAACTTGAAGCTTCGGAAGACTTTGTCTCTGAGGCTTTGGAAGACTCATCTTTGCTTTGGAAGATGTTGGTCTTGGCTTCAGAAGATTTCACACTTAGAGTATTTCTGTTGCACATGTGAAATTTCCGAAGCATTCCACTTTAATGCACTTCTGCAGCATGCAGGAAAGACTAAGATGTTTAGGTTGCATCAGCCTCTTCATTAATCTCTACACTAAGGCTTGATTAAGTTAAATCTACAAGGAATGATCATTCTATGTCCTTGGTTTAACATGACTTCTGTAACAAAAGATAAATGATTATTCATCTAAATCATTTAGTCATGCGTATTAAGGTTAGTAAACCGTTGTTAGACAGTATTTACTGCTTGCATCATCTTCTATGAATCTGTGCAAGTGGGAGATTGTTGGATCTTATGCCCAAGACATATAGAACATTGATGTGGTTAGTACGTTATGATCCAAGTCGGGTCATACCCAATACGAGCTAGCAAACCAACAATAAATATTTAATTGATGATATGATCATGCAATTAAATATTACACCATTTAGAAAATGTGTTTTCTAAACAAATTGTATATGGATGGAACAACTTATAAGGATATTTTGTTCATGGGTATTATTTGTAATGTTATTATTTGGTTAAATAACAGCAAATAATAATAGTGTATGAGTTATATAATTAAAAGGTTAATTACATAACTTATTAAATAACTAGTTGCAATAAATGAAAGAAAAAAAATTAGAGGGAAACCCCATTTGGACCAATTTCAGCCGCCCCCTTATGAGGTAGTTGGTTCATTTGTTTGTCTTGGGAGTAGACACTATGAACTAGTCCTACACTCCATCTTTCACTCTCTTACATGCAAAACAAAAAGGCACAAGAATTCTCTCTAATCTTGAAGAGAACTCATGGCTGAAAGGGATTTTCAACAGCTTCTTGGTCAATTTTGGTGTTCAAATCCTAGCAACAAAGGTCTTTGCTTGACGCTTGGGGGTATGCAGCTTGAGGACACCTTCCTTCATGTTTTGTTCTTCAAGAACCTATTTTCCTTACTAATTCTCATGGTTTTGGCAGCTCTTGAAAGATAGTTTCATGAGTTTGTTTTTGGTTGTTTTTTCATGTTTGATACCTAGTCTTTCACATATATTTGATTCTTTGTTCTTGGGTTTGTTGATGATAATAATATGCTTTAAATTTCAGTTTAGAAAACATATGATTAATCTTTGATTCCGCTGCTTTCATGATTAAGAGGTAATCACTTTGATAAAGTGTCCAACAAACCCAACATCCATTTGACCAATTTGTTCATGTTTTAAAGTTTGTGTGCCCCTAATGTCTGTGCCGAAGCTGGGACTCATCAGTTTATGTTTTAGACAAAAGACATGTTTCTTCTATTGGTGTTGTAGAGTTCAGGTATAAGACATAGGTGTATTCTTCCTCTAGTATTTATGACAACCCATTCTTCTGAGATCTAAAATCATGGCTTAATGTAGCAATGAGTATCGGTAAAGTGAGTTGAATATTTCTATGTCACAATCTCAGACACACTTAGAAGATTAGACTTAGTTGTTCTCAGTAGTTCACTTTAATCAAAGCTAGCATCCTATGTCACAGATCTTCATAGTATTCTTCCACTGTGAATCCTTTGAATCCACAGTAGTTTTCCTGTTTTGACTAATCATGAAGTGAGAGAACATCTCCGACATGTGTCAAGAACACCGCACTGTGCACATCCATAGGCTATTAGACCTATTGGATGACCCTCAAGCACAGAAGAACTAATTGAGAAATAGAACCCAAGCCATAAATGACATTGGGTTTTCCCGTTTCCTATCCCTATGGGACCTCTTGATCAATTTCCTCTACTTATGCATTCAGGGTGCCTCGGAGATTTCTTTGTGACTTTTGTTAAGTCTCTCATCCAGTCAACTGAACAGTCAAAGGAGTAATGAAAACCCTTGATCCCTTGTTTTGAAGAAATTTGATTTGTTTTTTATATCAAACATTATTTTTGATTTGGGGAAGACTCAAACTTTTGGTTAATGTTGTTGGATGTTTTGTTTCTTTGGAATCTTCCATGATTCTTTCATGCTACTACCTATCATTATTTCTCTATCCATCCCTAGCTTGATTTTTTTGAAAATGATCTGACACTGGGTTTACACATTAGTTGTTGAGATGGGTTTTGTTCTATGCATTTCTCCTCCTTTCTGATTGAACGTAAAAATCGATGTATTGTGATTGTTATATCACAGACTGAACAGTATTTGTTAAAATAGCAGTTTTTAGGCGGAATGGTTGTTCATGTCCCAATAAGCAGTATTTGATTGAAACAACTCTTTTGTTTGTGATTAACATGTCACTATGGTTGATTTCTTGATCTGATTTTGATTAGCCAGACTTGTTGCATTTTTTCCTATTTATCACCTTAGTCATATTCTTTTTGCTATAGGAGAATCAAAATCACCTTTTTGTAGTTTGCTTCATCACCCCACTTCTTAGCTGTTCTGTTATTTGTTGTATTCCTTAACCTGACAGGATCAGTGATCACAAGTTTGATGTATCAGAATATAAAGCAGCGGAATACAAACACGAATTAGACAAATTGTAGCAAGCATCGATATTGTAGCATTAAGATCGCATACGTTTATAGGGAGAGAATATGTATTTCTGATTTCTAGGAATGTTTATAGATGTAGAATATTTCTAATCGAATCAATCAATCATTCCATTCAATTACTCATTTCACACTGATTACAATAGGTTGTCACTCCTTATATAGAGTGCAACAGTCACTGCTGTTATCACGGAAAGTGACAACTGGCAGATCCAATACAGAAATAACTAATTCTTAACAAACTACTGAAATGTTCACAACTACTGAGAACATATCAGCAAGTTAAGTACAAAATATAAAACTACTGAAACTACAACGACTGAAGAACAAGCTCTTCAGTCGTTTTACAAAACTACTGAAACATAGAAAATAAAACTACTGATATCACAACTACTGAAGAAGTACTCTTCAGCAGTTGTGACAAACTACTGAGGCTTCAGTACTTGATCTTCAGACTTTGACCTTCAGGTGTTTCATCAGCTGATGACTTCAGTAGATATCATCAGCTGATGTCTTCAGTCTTTGTCTTCAGACTTTGTACATCAGTTGTTGATCTTCAGCACTTGTGAACTCTTCAGCTGTTGTACTTCAGTACTTTGGTCTTTCAGCTTCAGCACTTGTGTTCTTCAGCTGTTGTACTTCAGCACTTTGGTTCTTCAGCTGTTAGGTCTTCAGCACTTGATCTTCAGCTGTTGAAGTCTTCAGCACTTGTCAACTACTGATGAGGCTTTCAGCAGTTGTTGTGATACCGTGTGGGACTTAGAGGTTTTCTGATCTTGGCTCATTGGTTCTTTTGGTCCAACAAACTCCCCCTGAACCAATGCAGCCAAAACCTCTAACTTATTTATACTCCCACTTATTGATGGCAAAATGTTGGTCTTTTTCCTTCTTGATCAGTAGAGAAGATGACCCATAAGCTCCGGCCTGGGAAGAAATCTCAAATATTTGTTTGGCAGAGTATGAATGGGAACTCTGTTTTGGGGAACTGGACACAGAGTTGTTATCCCATTCATGAGATTTACTTCCCCATAATGAGTCTGTATGACTCACGAACATAGGCCTCAAGGAGAACAATTTGTTCCTCTTGAGAGAGTTCTTCAGCTCCTCCTTCGAAGAAGAACTCTGGACCATAGTACTCTGATAAGTACTTCATGGTCCTGCCATTTTTCAGCTCCACCGTAGTTACCTCCCTATATACAAATTCATCAGGATGGTTGCCTTCAAGGAGTAACTGGAGCTCATTCTTTTGGATGTCTTCAAGCTTTTTATATAACAACCCCTTCTTAATCATCTTGTTTTCTAGTAAGGCTTGAGGTGTCTTCTTTGCTTGGTGAGCTTTCTTGAATTCATCAATGATTTCCCAAGGTGAGACTACAACGGCCAACATGATGGTAGATTCTATTGTTTTTCGTACCTGGCCGTTGTATCTGGTGGGATAGTTCTTTTATGGATTCTAGAACTCACCCTGGGGTCTGGCCATACTCTCACTCTCCTTCTGATACTGAAAGGTGTGCCTGAGAGTGTACAGCCTTTGAGCATGCCCTTTCATGGCTTGAATAGATGATGACTGAGGAAATTCCTTGTCAACCATCTTCAACAGTTGCTCATCGTGCTGTTTCTGCTGTTCTTCTTCTTCTATCTTGACTCTGACCATTTCCCTTTGAGAGTCAGGTGTGATCATGGATTGACTTCGGGGTTTTGGTAGCTTCAGAACAGCAGAGAGTGGCAGACTATCATCTTCATCCTCTTCTTCTTCTTCTTCTTCCATCCTCAGCACCCTTCTCCTCCTTCGGGGTACATCACTGGATGATGGTTGGGTTGGTGAAGGGATTGGTTTTGAAGAAGAGGATGTTTGGATTTTGGCTTAGAGGTTGGTTGGGAGATTTGAGGGATAGGATCTGTTTGAGTGGGTGAAGGGAAGGTTGATCTAGCATCCTTGTAGTTATTTCGCCTTTGTGAGTTTAGCCATCTCTAACCTTTTGCCAGCCCCAGCCTCATCAAGGGCTTCCACAATAATCCCTTTGTTGAATTGCTCAGACAGACAGATTCTGGTGGCTATAGCCAGAATGCTGTCCCTGGACCATGCGCGGATCTCCATTAATGATCTTCCCAAGTATTTTGCAATAAAGCGGATCATTATTTCCAACCTCTCTTTCTCAAGAGCATCATACCCTGCCCATCGGTTTGTATCTCTTGTACTTCTAACCTTCTGATCTCACTATCCAGTGTGGCTGTGTCAAACCCCTGCCTGAAGAGTTGTTCAATTATTTTATCCATGGAGCGGCTGTGTGTGGTGTCAGCTTCTTTGACCAGCTCCTCCAAGGATTTGTCTTCAGCAGTGTGATCATCAGCACTTCTCTTTCGCTTGTACGTGAGCAGAGGTTGCTTTTCTTTTTCCTCCTCTGGACTTGCTTCTCTTCCTTTTCCTCAGATCTTTTCCTCTTCTTTCTTTCACTGCAGTACTCTCCCCCTTTTTGGTTGCATTGGAGGAAGGGGTTGGTACCGCAGAAAGAGTCTTTTGGACAGCAGCATCAACCAGGGCTGTAATGTTGAGGAAAGCCTCTCATCAAGGCTTTGATCACTATATCAGTGATGAGAGGAGGGAATTTTGGAGTACAGCACCTATTTGCTCAGGAGGTTCTGTTCCTGAGAAGTAGGCCTGAAGCAGAGGCAGGTGGTTGATTTTGGGGTGGCTCTGTGTTTGGGAAACCTTCAAGGGAAGGTGCCATCTGTGGGTGTATGATGGTGGCAGATGGACTTGCATCCTGAGACATCTTGGCCAGCAGCTCTTTGAGTCTGCTAACCTCATCCTCTAGAATGGTGTTTTGAGCAACTACATCATAGAAGAAGCTCAGGTCATCATCAGTTGATACTGAATCACCTGACCTCCTGCTTAGAGCAGGATTTACATGCACTGGGTGTAGACCAGTTGGTGCATGTGCCCCTTGTGCTTGGTACTGGGGACTTCCAGCCTCAGGACAATGTCCATCATCAGCTGTTGCCTCTAGGGAGGTCTTAGCAATGTTACCAGCCTCACTCTGGTCATGTGCTGAGTCAGAGGAGGTGGCAGCCTCACTAGATATTCTAAGCTCCTTGTCTACACCAGGAGATAGAATTGGGAAACCCCTGTGCTGTGGGTTCTCAGGTGCACTGTGTTCCTCCCCCTCAATTGTAGAGGTATTCCCAGTAGTAAGTGGTTTCTGGGGAGGGGGTGAGGAGTGCAATTGAGTCAGCACTTGTGCAACTATTAAAGTTGGGCTGTGAGGGGCGGTTGTTTGGGGTAAGGGGTTAGAAGCAGTGTGCACCTGGGGTGGATGGTGCTCTTCAATGGCAATCTCCTCAAGTGAGGAATCCCAGATAAGTAGGTGCCCCTTGGGTTGCTGCAGGCTCCTGTTGAGAGGAAGCCTGAGCGGCTGTGGCTGGAAGAGTCATTGTATCCACTAGGGGGTTGGACTAGTGGATATATCCTGCGTTTGTGGTGCAGGAGCATCCTCAGGGGACTCAATTCCCTGAGTAGCCATTTTGGGTTTCTTTTTGGTGGGTTTGGTGGGGACATTGGATTTGGAGGTGGTGGCTGTGGGTTCCAGCTGCGTGGGTTTTCGCAGCTTGGCAGCCAGTTTGAGTGTCCGGTCAGAGTTGTGCCGGGAGTATACTTCTGGCAGAACAGCCGTAGCAGGGACTCCCAAGCCAACAAGTCCCTCAGCATTAAGCTGGTCTATAATAATGGCCATTATGAACCGTGGATAAGTATCCAACGGTTGGCAGTTAGTTTTTGAGCCATATCTTTGAGCTCTGAAAATATTAATTCTGAAAAGTTCAGTGGTTGTTGCTCAAGGATAGAATACATTACCTGCTGCCATTTGGTGGACATTTGATCCCAAGACGATGTCTTAGGGGCCAAACATACATTGACCATGTGAAAAATCAGGCGCTCAGCGTCATTAAAGTGTTTCTTCATGATGGTGGTGGCACTGAGATCACCTTGATATCCATGCTGAGCAAATGATAGATCTATGGTGCCCTTCGGATATCCAGCAGGAGAGGTAGCATCACTCAGTTGAAGAATTTTACGGATTGTTGCAGGAGTAATGACTACTTCTTTGTTGTTGACGACTGACCGGAGGGATCGTGTGTTGCTCTCCTCAGTTGTAACAGTAACGTTCATCCAAAATTGGTTCAAGGATTCGGCATGTAAGACGGGGTTCAGAAGGAATGCCTTGTTGTATTGGGACTGAACCATAAGATCGATAGCAGTATCGAACTTAGTCCAGATCGGCGATTTTGTGAGGTAGGCAACACAGTTGTGTCGCGGTTTAATTTGCATAGACGCCATGGAGAAGGAAGTTTTGGAGAGGAACGTTAGGTTTGAAGAAGATGAGCATGGAGAGCTCAGGTTAAGGGTATTTATAGGGTACGGGTGAGGAAACGACTGAAGGATGTGGTGTTAGTCATCAGTAGTTTTAAACGACCGTTGACATGGTATTATCCTTTCAGACGTTGAAACAGCTGAAGTCGTGGTGTTAGGCATCAGTAGTTTAGAAAACTACTGAAGACCGTGGTTTTGACTTCAGATGATTGAAACAACTGACATGGTGTTTGTCATCAGTAGTTATGAAACTACTGAAGACAGTGGTTTTGTCATCAGCTGTTGTAAACAACTGAAGACTTGGTATTAGTCATCAGTAGTTATAAAACTACTGAAGACGTGGTTTTGCTTCAGTTGTTTAAAATGAAACAGCAGTTGTACAAACGACTGAAGAGAAAGTTCTCTTCAGCTGTTTTCGTCAATTCTTAGCTTTTCAGCTGTTTCAAACTGTCCTCAACACATTCATCAGTCTTTATGGCTGATTTCAGTTGTTTCATAGGACATCAGTACTTATCTGTTTTTACTGATTGCAGTAGTTATGACTGCATCAGTAGTTGTAACTACATCAGTAGTTTAGAACAGATGAAGTACTTCAGTACTTGTGAGACTTTAGCCTTCAGTAGTTATAAAAACTACTGAGGTTAAAAGAGCTCATCAGTACTTATATGTGACAGGGTACTCATGATCATCAGTATGAATTACTGAGATCATCAGTAGTTGTCACCTATTCTAGCTGCAGCATACCAAGCCTTAACACCAGGTTTTGGAAAGTTGAACTATCCAAAGGCTTAGTAAAAATGTCTGCAAGCTCATCAGCACTAGGCACAAACTTAGGATCAATCAGACCTTTTTCAAAACAATCCCTTATAAAATGATGTCTGATCTCTATATGTTTGGTCCTAGAGTGCTGGACTGGATTTTTGACAATGCAAAGAGCTGAAGCACTATCCATTAACAATGGAGTCTTAGTCTCTGTAATGCCATAATCCAAAAGTTGGTTTTGAAGCCAGAGTACCTGAGATGTACAGCTTGCAGCAGCAATGTACTCTGCTTCCGCAGTGGATGTAGCAACTGAGGTCTGTTTCTTGCTCTGCCAAGAAATCAAGCAGTTGCCTAGGAATTGACATCCACCAGAAGTTGATTTCCTGGTCAACTTACACCCTGCATAGTCACTGTCAGAAAAAGCAACTAATTTACCAGAATGTCCGGTAGAATACCATAAACCTAGAGATGGAGTGCCTTGCAGATATCTAAAGATCCTCTTGACTGCAATCAGATGAGACTCTTTAGGTGCAGCCTGAAATCTAGCACAAACACATGTAGCAAACATAATATCTGTCTAGAAGCTGTTAAATACATCAAGGACCCAATCATACATCTGTAAAGTGTTTCATCAACCACTTTACCTTTCTGATCTGAGTCCAGTTGTGTGGTGCTGCTCATGGGAGTAGAACAGGGCTTACAGTTTTGTAAATCAAACTTTTGCAAAAGATCTTTTGTATATTTGGATTGATGAATAAAAATTCCATCAGCCTTTTGTTTGATTTGCAACCCCAGAAAGAACTGTAATTCTCCCATGGCACTCATTTCAAACTTCTGTTGCATCAACTTTGTAAAGGCATCACACAACTTTGGATCAGAGGATGCAAAAATGATATCATCTACATAAATTTGAACAAGTAGATTATGCTGCCCAGCTTTCTTAATAAATAAAGTCTTGTCTATGGAGCCTCTAGTGAAATTGTTTTCCAGAAGAAAGTTTGATAATGTCTCATACCAGGCTCTGGAGCTTGTTTTAACCCATAAAGAGCTTTATCAAGCTTATACACCCAATTAGGATGTTTATTGTCCTCAAAGCCTGGAGGTTGACATACATAAACCTCTTCTTTAACTTTTCCATACAAAAATGCACTTTTGACATCCATTTGAAAGACTTTAAGTTTTTGATAAGCAGCATAAGCTAAAAACAATCGAATTGCTTCCAGTCTGGCTACAGGGGCAAAGGTTTCATCATAATCAATACCTTCTTCTTGTGCAAACCCCTGAACAACCAGTCTGGCCTTGTTCTTAACAATAAGCCCATTTTCATCAGTTTTGTTCCTAAACACCCATTTAGTGCCTATTGCACACTTACCTGGAGGTAGAGGAACCAGTTCCCACACTTGCTGTTTCTTGAACTGAAGAAGCTCAAGCTGCATGGCATCAACCCATCCATTGTCCTTTAAAGCAATGTGATAATTCTTTGGCTCTTGCTGACTGATGAAGAGAGCATAGAAGCAGAAATTTGACAATTGACTTCTTGTTGATACTCCAGCAGTGATATCACCAATGATTTGAGACATGGGGTGATTCTTCAGATCTTGATACACAATGAGATCTGTGCAAGTGTTTGTAGCCGGTTCAGCAGCAACAGATGGTGATGGTGAATCATTTCCTTGAAACCAATCAGTGGATGGTAATTCAAAGGAAGTTGAATTCGAAGAAATCTCATCAGCATTTGTTGTGGATGGTGCTACTGGCGCTACAGGAACATCAGGTCTAGTTGAGTCAGGCAGCTGATCACTAAACCTGAAGAGGTGAGTACTGCAATCATCATCATCATCACAGCAGTACCACCAGGTGGTGAACTGTTGACAGGAGCAACAGCAGGAGTTTGATAAGGAACATATTGCAGTATGTCCAAATCAAATAACTCCACAGGACTTTGTGGAATCTTGTCCTTTGGAGATTCATTAAACTTAACATGTAGAGTTTCTTCAACCATCTTTGTTCTGCAGTTGAAGACTCTGTATGCCTTGCAAGTAGATGAATAACCAACAAAGTATCCTGCATCCACCTTAGGATCAAATTTGTGGAGTTGATCCTTTGTGTTGAGAATGAAACAGGGACACCCAAATGCTTTGAAAAATGAAATCAGAGGAGCCAAATGATGGAGAACTTCATATGGAGTCTTCATCAACCTCTGATTTACTAAAACTCTATTTTGCACATAACAAGCTGTGTTGACAGCTTCGGCCCAAAAGGTCAATGGCAAACCTGAGTCAGCCAGCATGGACCTTGCAGCTTCAATGAGGTCCTGTTCTTTCTCTCCACTACTCCATTTTGTTCTGGAGTCCTTGGAATGCTGAACTGCCTTTTGATTCCCTTTGAAAGATAGAAGTCATCAAGTGTATGATTTCTGAACTCAGTTCCATTATCACTCCTAATACACTTGACTGGAAGGGAATACTGCTTCTCAATGTACAGCACAAAGTGGATAATCTTCTGAGCAGCCTCATCCTTTGAATGTAGAAAGAAAGTCCATACAAATCTGGAGTAATCATCCACAATTACCAGACAGTATTTCTTCTTTGCCATGCTCATTACTCTCACAGGACCAAATAGATCCATATGCAGTAATTGCAAGCAGGCAGTGGACTTGGACACTTCAATAGGAGGAAATGAGACCTTGTGCTGTTTTCCTTTTAAACAAGCAGTGCATGTTTCATCACAGTGGAACTCCTTTATTGGTAAGCCTCTGACTAAACTATTGTGGCTAAGCTGATTCATGTTTTTGAGATTAACATGACCAAGCCTCCTGTGCCACAGTTTAGATTCTTGAAAGAGGCTTTGGAAAATAGGCAAGGATTGCCTTTGAGATCTATCTTCTTAGAGATCTAAGGCATACACTCTTCCTGTCCTGTTGGCTTTCAGGAGAGTGTGATCATCCAACACCTTGTCAATCAAGTGCAAAACTTTGGATGACAGAATCCTACAGTTTTGACTTGTGAAAAGGGCAACATGGCCTTTATCACACATTTGACTGACACTCAAGAGGTTGTACTTGAGATTTTCCACATGATTAACATCATCAAATTTGATTTCTCCATTGGAGACAAAGCCCTTACCGATGATGTAACCCCTAGCATCATTGCCAAAAGAGACAAATCCCTTCTTTCCTTGAGAGTAGTCATGAAGAAGAGAGATGTTCCCAGTCATGTGCATAGATCCCCCACTGTCTACATACCAGATGCTATTTGGCATGTTGAAGAACCCTGCAATAATAAACAATCAGTTAGTTTTAGAGACCCAAACCTTTTTGGTTTTGGGCCTGGTCTCATCAATAGATGGTAAACTAACATGTTTATTTGTAACAACAGCCTGAGAGAAGAAGATGGTGTAGAAGAGGAGTCCTTTGGCTTAGACCTCCTTTTCTGTGGTTTCAACATAGGAGAATCTAGTTGGTTAACTCTACCCAACAGATGTTGTACCATCATCACCAGCTGTGTCTGATTTTGTGATAAAGCTTTCAGCTCATCAGACACATTGCTAGTGGAGTTAGATAAGGTCCTATGTTGCACCTTCTTCTTTTGAGCACCCTCAGCTGTCACCTGTTTAACTCCTTCCTTTTTGGATTGCTTTAAGGACTTAAGGGTTACAGGATTTGATGTTGCTGATACAAATGTGGTCTCAAACTCAGTTTTCATTTTTACCATTTTTCATTAATTTCTTCTTTTTGTTTGAGTTTGGAACCTCTTTTGTACCAACAATCATCTGTAAGATGATTGAACAAACCACATACTTCACATGGTTTCTTCTTCATCTTAGGTTGATCATCAACTAAAGATGGTGAAGCAACAGAAGACTTGTTCTTCAATGCTTTGGAAGCATTGGTTGCTTTCTTGACACCTCTTTAGTAGTCTTCAAACTCTTTCTACTGCCAGTTTTCTTCTCTTCAGTGCTGACAGCAGTTGAAGTTTGAACTTCAGGTGTTAAATCCTGCTCTCCAGTCCTTTCAGGACCTTCAGGATTAACTCCTGAGTTGATCAACTTATTGATCATGTGAATGTCAGCATTTGGACCATCAACATCAGCTGATAGGTTCAAGAGGACTTGATGCTGACTGCTACTTCTGATTGTGCTGTATCAGAAGGTAGATCACATGATTTGATGGATTGGTTATCACTCTCACCATCAGATTCTACCTCTGCTCTTGGGGTAAAATCTGTAGGTGGAGCAGTGTGATTGTAGCCAATGCCAAACTTCACATTTGAAGCAGATTGCTTACTAAGAAGCATTTCAAAACCTTTGCATGATTGTACCCATCTATCACACTCGACCTGGGTAACTGCAAGGGTTTCTTTGAGATCTTTGTACTTCTCTAGAAGTACATCTTCTCTAGCCTTATCATCAATTATTTTGCAATTCAGTTTATAAACCTCATCATTTTTATCTTTGAGCACAAACTCAAACTCAGCTTTGTTTTTGGAAATTATTTGTTCTAGCTCAATGTTCTTATTAATTAAAGCTACATTTGCTTCTCTAATGGAAGCAAATGCTGCTATGCATTGTTCAGAACATAATTTGGCTTTTGCCTCAGAGGATACCTGTGATACCTGAGGTGTAGAGGCATTGGAAGATGAAGTATCAGCAGACTCCAAAGCCATAAGAGCTAGATTCCCAAAGGGACTGTCACCACCATGTTGACCAGCACCTGAGAACAGTTGATCATGACCAGACAAGTCATCTGGTAAACTGCTCCAGTCAACAACTCCTGGGGTGAAGAAGCTGTGTTGTTGAGATGAGGTTGTTGATGAGATAGGGAAGGCTGAGGTTCTGGTAATGCATGAGGTTGTGGTGTCATAGGAACTTGAACTTGATTTGACTGTGGCATGTAAGGGTACTGATATGGCATTTGACCCTGAGGAACAAAATATGCCGGAGATTGTTGTTGAGGATGATGACTAGATGTGACAGGATGTTGCCCTCTGTGTTGTTGACTATTGCCAGGAAAAGTCACAAAGGGTGCAGTAGAGTTAGATCCAGTTGATCTACACTCTCTTGCAAAGTGTCCAAGCCGTTGGCATTTGACACCTCAACTTGCTCTTGTCAAAACCAACTTTGGTTTTGCCAGAGAGTCCTGGGAATTTTCTTCCAGTTCTTTTGTAGAACTTCTGAGATCTGATATTTATCAAGGCCATTTGGCTCAAAATATCCATCTCTTCTAAGTCATCATCAGCAATCCCCTTGAGATCATCCATAATGAAACATAGATTGTCATTATTACACCCAGTGAACTGACCATCAACACTTACAAATGCAGAATTAGAAGTGCTCGAAGAGAAATTAATATGCTCATCATACTGGCATTCAGATGAAGCATATTCTGACTCATGACCCACCAAGGCAGTGTTGCCTTGTATAAAGTCTTCAGTGAGCTTTCCAGATGAAGACAGCTTTCTCTTCTGTTCTATCTCTCTCTCAAAAGTGAGCAATTTCCCATGGAGTTGGGTGAGAGATAGTTTGTCCAAACTTGCACTGGAGCGTAGGACAATAGTATATGTGTCCCATCTCTCAGGCAGTGATCTGAGAAATCTGTTATTCATCTGAATATTGGTGTATTCAAGTTTGACCATTTTTAGTTCAGAGATCAAACAAGAAAACCGCTCATATTGTTGAGTCAGTGTCTCACCCTTTCTATAGAGAAATGTCTCATATTGTTGGGCAAGAATTTCTCTATTATTTGCCAAGACCTCATCTGTTCCTCCAAATTGTTCTTTCAAAGCAATCCAGAGGTCATGGGCAGTTTCATGATGCATTAGCCCAGAATAGATTTCATTGGGCAAAGCCATGGCCAGAATTCCATGGGCTTTTGCATCAATCTCAAGCAACTTCTTATCCTCATCTGAGTATTGCTCCCTCCTCTTCGGAACCATTTGATTGGTTTCCGGGTTATTCACCATAGGCTTGTGTGGACCATGTACCACTGATGTCCAACACCCTGCGCTGTTAACAGACAGGTGATGGAGCATACGTCTTTGCCATATGTTATACTCATTCCTAACCAGCATAGGAGGCTTGGTTGAGGAACCAGTATTGTGAGGATCATTGGAGGAGTGGTCATTTTCAGTTCAAAAACAGTTTAGTTCAAGTTTTAAAAAGTTTTAGACAAACCACAACAAACTCAATGAGAACCAAGAAAAAGATCTCAGGATGAATGAGCAGAAATACAGAAAATTCAATCTCTATAACCGTTTTCTTGCAAAAACAAAAGCTAATTCAATCAAACTTGGATCTTGAATAGCAGTTTCAATGATCAATTATTAGATCGATCAATGATTAACCTGCTCTGATACCATTTGACAGGATCAGTGATCACAAGTTTGATGTATCAGAATATAAAGCAGCGGAATACGAACACGAATTAGACAAATTGTAGCAAGCAATCGATATTTGTAAGCATTAAGACCGCATACGTTTATAGGGAGAGAATATGTATTTCTGATTTCTAGGAATGTTTATAGATGTAGAATATTTCTAATCGAATCAATCATCCATTCCATTCAATTACTCATTTCACACTTTATTACAATAGGTTGTCACTCCTTATATAGAGTGCAACAGTCACTGCTGTTGTCACGGAAAGTGACAACTGGCAGATCCAATACAGAAATAACTAATTCTTAACAAACTACTAAATGTTCACAACTACTGAGAACATATCAGCAAGTTAAGTACAAAATATAAACTACTAAACTACAACGACTGAAGAACAAGCTCTTCAGTCGTTTTACAAAACTACTGAAACATAGAAAATAAAACTACTGATATCACAACTACTGAAGAAGTACTCTTCAGCAGTTGTGACAAACTACTGAGGCTTCAGTACTTGATCTTCAGACTTTGACCTTCAGGTGTTCATCAGCTGATGACTTCAGTAGATATCATCAGCTGATGTCTTCAGTCTTTGTCTTCAGACTTTGTACATCAGTTGTTGATCTTCAGCACTTGTGAACTCTTCAGCTGTTGTACTTCAGTACTTTGGTCTTTCAGCTTCAGCACTTGTGTTCTTCAGCTGTTGTACTTCAGCACTTTGGTTCTTCAGCTGTTAAGGTCTTCAGCACTTGATCTTCAGCTGTTGAAGTCTTCAGCACTTGTCAAACTACTGATGAGGCTTTCAGCAGTTGTTGTGATACCGTGTGGGACTTAGAGGTTTTCTGATCTTGGCTCATTGGTTCTTTTGGTCCAACATACCCTTTCTTCTTTACTTTTGTTCAAACTGATCACGTGCTCTTTGTTACATATATCAAACCGACTCGTTTCTAATTTTTGAAGATTAAGGGTCTGACTGAAATTTAACTTGTTGAAATCAGGAGCTTTTGAGTTTCTTTTGCAGTGAAACCTTGTCTGATTTGCTTGAACTTTTTAGAGATATAATCTCATTATCAGAACTGATTTTAGCAGAAGGTTTCACTAACTTCACAAATTTCTTATTACCTTTTGAAACAGTAGTATGAATTTCCACAATGGAACATTACCTTGATTGGGCTTGTTGGTTTGATGACACTTACTGTCTTTTCTAAACCTCTTTGATTTTAATTGGGTGACCTAATATGATTTTATCCTCATTTATTTCAATGTAAACATTTGGTTTGTTTTAAGTTTTTGTGACATGTTTTACTATTGTTTTTGTGACATGTTTTACTATTGTTTTTGGTTCAATAGTGTTATGTTCAATTTTCTCTTTGAGTGTAATATATTTAGGCATCACAGTGTAGTTGTCATTGTATGATAGAGGACAAGAGTTATACCCAATCCCAGACATATCTTTGGGATCCTTTTTGAGAATCAAGTATCTCTTGTAGCTTGGCTAAAGAAAGTTAAAACTTTTCTAGTTTCACTTTAGTAAGTTTTCAGAATGCAATTTTTCAATGTTAGAGATGAGATATTTTATTTTGATTTCGAAGCCTTTTATTTCTCTTTTGAGCATCTCTAACTTTTCCTTTTCTTCTTTTATTTTGTCTACCAATTTATGATTATGCTCTCTATAACCTTGCAGTTCAGTAACACATTTATCACTACACAGGTCAGATTTAACTCAGATGGCATGGGAGATAGACCATTATTGATGTGAGCCATGAGTACATGATTTTGGAATTGAGGCTTTACTTCCTCTGCATACAAGCTCCAGTAACATACTCCATCTTGCTTAATAACAAGAACATTTGCACATGACTGACTACTTCCATGAGCTTCACTTGTCAGTTGAGGCTAAGTTTGACATGATTATGGGTGATGTTGATGATGATACTGCTATTGATGATTATTGGAGTGAAAACTTGAGTTTGGTTGTGAAGATGACTGGCTTTCCGAATTCCTTTAAAAGTTGTTGTTTCTTCTGGGAGCATTACATTCGATAGAGAAGTGGCTAGTCATGCCACAGTTGAAGCACTTCACCTTGGATTTGTCATACCCAAGTTTGGTGTTTTCATTAAGGCTGAGCTTTCTTCCTTTTCTGAAAAACTTCTTGGCTCTCATAACAATCATGGCCATTTTCCATTGCAAATCCATTTCTTCTACATCATCTGGATCCATTTATTCTAAGTCTTCCTAGATCAGATGTGCAAAGGTGAGTCTTCCTCCCAAATAAGCTTCAAAGCTAGCAACAAAGGCATTGTAGGTTGCCTTTTGTTCTTCAGATCTTGTATCATCAGGAGTGTTTGAAGGTGTTGCAAAGAATCCTGATAATTAAGATAATGTTGATGGCTTGTTGATTGGTGGAGCTATAATGAATCATGTGGTCTTCAGTTGATCTCTTGAAAAAATAAAATCATCCACCTTAGTAATGAAAGCATGTTACATAGAGTGAGAGTCTGATGGAAACTAATATGCCTCAATCACTCTAGGTCCACCTAGGTTTCTACTTTTTTCATCAAGCTCCAGTGCTTCTATCTTGGCTATTATTATATCCACGGTAGTACTCTCAAGATCAAGAGTATTTTTCAGCATGGTTACATTTTGTTTCCAGTTCTCTGGAAGACTATGCAGCATCTTCGTGTTTAACTCTTTGACTTTATAAGTGACTCCTATGATCTCCATGTCATTCACCAACTGCATAAACCTATGCAGCTATTTAGATATGGACTCCCCTTTGGTGTGATGAAATATTTCACACTGATTAACAAGCTTATCCTTGTTAATCTCTACAACTTCACTGCTCCCCTCACACACAATTAGTAGTCCATCCCATACTGCTTTAGCAGTACCATACTTTTTAGTCTTTTCAGCACATCCATCTTTAGTGTTTGAGCGAGTATGAAGTATGCGTTGAGATCAGTCTTAATCTTCTTGTAGTCATCATCATCAAGAGTCAGATCCTCAATAGGTATTCTTGATGTTTTGAAGATGACAGCTTGATCAGCAGACAGTGTAAGCTTTTTAAATTTTTTCTTCCACAAAAACATGAGTTTTGGATGATTCTTTGCCACTTTTAAAACCCCTAAACCCTAGAATCCTGGTGTAATCTAAAGAAACGATTAAATGATGGTTCTTATCTGGATTCTTGTCTTTTCTTGTTGTTTGGATGTCAAATGAACCCCGATCTTCAATCTCTTGATCAATCGAGCCTTGAATCTTCACCTCCTCTCCACTTTCTCTCCCTACACTCTCTCTAGAAGTTGGGTACTTGAGTTACAAATGAGAGTGGCTCTTGCTGATCCATTTATATATATCAGGCATTCGCGGGACCTTAAAATCATCTAACATATAACCCGCGAGGTTTACTCGGTTGATAATCCATTTCCCGCTTATTTTCATTAAATAATCCCAGCTACGCCCATTATTATTAATTGGCTCGTTTCGGATTTATTCTGGGTGTTACAAAATGCTTGTGTGAATGAAGTTATGAATGATTCTATTATCGATTGTAAAAGTAAAACTATAAATTACTGCTATGAAAAATTCATTTCTAATCCTATTCCATCATATACCCCAATTAGCATTTCACAATCTAATGAAAGGGTAATCTCTTCTTCTAGTGCAAGCATAAGTGGTACAAGTACCTCATGGATGGTTATGCTACTTTCATGTATCGTGTGTAAACGATGATCTCACCTTCAGTTTGTGCTTATTGTTATTATTAGGTTAAATGGAGTAAAAGTCCAAGTGGTATCATTAAATTATATCATTGTCTTTATGTTCTATTTTTATAAGTTTAAATTATTTTTTTATTACTTTCATTATCCATAAATATAGACTTAATAAATCGGTTAGAAAGTAATATGGTTTAGTATTGAGAGTCATTGTGTCCATAAATTGATACTTAGTTCTTATCTCAAACTAACCACTATACTATGTTATATGAGCATTGACCTATTAGGTATAGTTAGCCTAAAGGTGATAGACATTTCTTTAAATTAAAACATAATTATGTTAAAAAATTTACTAAAATCTATATACATTTACACACATCAGCCACATAAATGGATTGAGCAAATGGTAAGCCAGCAACTCCGTGATTTGCCATCTTCAGAATGAGGATTGCCTTTTGATCATTGGCTTGCTAGATCACGAAGATAGGGTTGGGAATCGCTTTGTTTTCGGTAGAACTTCAATGGTCAAAGGTTCAATAAAACCGTTAACATAAGGAAGAAGATTTTGAATTGTAAGGATAGGCATCATTTGATTTATCCATAATAAATAGTTTGAAAGAGAAAGCTTGATACATAACGCATGAAGGATGATGTTCAAGGTGACCAGCCATCAACATTAGAGAAGGAAGCCATGATCTAGTTTTTGAGGAAGGTGGCAGCGAAGGAATGTAGAAAGGGATAAGTGACCGAGTAAGCGAAGGTTTAGAGAGAAAGAGTGAGAATGTGGTGGGAAATGGAAGGGATAGAGACTAAGGGAGGATCACAAGACTCGTTGATACCATGTAAATTAAAAATTTGTAAATGATTTGTATATCTCATAATGAGCGGATGCAAATTATATAGATTAAGAAATTACACTTAGGTGGATAAAGAATAACAAAACGACATAAGATATACACCCTACATAAGTCAATACTAACAATGGTCACCATCGTCCTTTCCAGTTACCAATATCGTTTTTGTAATAAATTAAGGGTGCTAATGTCCATCGTGGGTTAGGGCATGGATTGTGGACGAAGATGAAGAATGAGCAAGAGAAGGAATGGAAAAGCTATTTTGGGTTTTTAAACTTTCTATTTATAAGTAAAAAGGTTAAATAATGCAAACTATGATATTTTTGGATGATAATATACTATGATTATATACACTACATATGATAAGAATCTAAAGGATGAATCTAATATTCAAGTCGGGTATTGTCATTGACTATAGTCGCTACAAGCCACACCAAGCTAGCTAAGAGCATAGATCATGATTGTGACATAAAAAGAATCGTTAGAAGGTAACCCACTAGCGAGCTCCGGGAACTCCCTCTAACGCTTAAGTCAGTGATGTATCCAATATAAAAGTGAATGTAAGTAAATAAAAAAAACATATAAGTATATAAATACAAACGTTAAGCATGAAAGGTGCATTGGCTAGAGGTTCAGCCAACACTATAAACTTAGTTGGACATGACTAGACATAGTAAGGTTAGGGTGGCTAGAGATGACCAAACTTGATAAGAACTAATTGCTGGTTGGACCAGTCTTAAATGGAAGAACATTCTGGTAGAACCAATCTTGTTAGAAGTATCTAAACTTAGCTAGAAGACACCATCATTAACAAGTATAATCTCCTTCAATATAATGTTTCATTAAGAGGAATGACAAGGGAAAACCTTTCGAAAAAAGGGTTAGACGCCTATTATATGACACTGTGGGTTGAAAAAATAAGATCCTCTTTAGCGAAGGGGTAAGCCTCTTATTTATTGAGGAGGAGTGACCTAACCCTAATGGGTTCGGTTGATGTGGGCTAGGTTGGCCCAGTATGTTATTCTGATAGGGTCATGTGGTTGGCTCATTAGGAGGCATATGTCATTATTCCCCTTTATTAGGTGCAACTATGATTCTAAGCATGGTTTGTGCTTGACATGATTAATAGTTTTCAATCTTCCACATTTTCTAATTCTTATTTGATTGTGGGAGTTAATTCGCTATAAACATAGAGGTGACGATCCTTATCCTCCCAAGGTAAAAAAGGAGAAAGTAGTTAACTTATCCTACTTAGAATAAGGTTTTCTTGAACCTTAGGCATGCATGTACTGTAAAATATGTGATCAAGTAATGTGTCTCTTACTTGAGGCTAGGTAAGGGTTCACATAGCTTGTGGCCAGGTCAGGTTCCTCTTGCACCCAATCATATAAGGTTCTCATCATATTCTTAAATTAGAATAAGATACACCCACGAAAATTGTTTTAACAAAGTTATAGCTCCTTTCAGATAGCTAGCATTTCAAGTGACTAAATGTATATGAATGAAATTCAGCACCATAGATTTTTTTATCAAAGTTCCATTTTTAGGATAATACATTAGGGTGAGCTTTTTTTCTATTCTTAGCATAGTTCCATTACTCGTGAGGTAAGTGAGACTACCTAACCATAAAGTTATGTGTGATGTATTTACTTTAGGTCGGTGTTTCGTGATTATCATATGGAAAGGTTATATATGACTTTCTTGAGTGAGGCTGGTCTCTTGATCCCTAGCCCTTATGATGTGGCATGAAAGTTGTTTACCAAGAGGACAAAGCAAAGATAAAACAAGGATTGGGTTAGGGAGCTACTTGCCAAAGGGATTTTATAACACCGGTGACAAAGAATTATCCTTAAAGCTGCTTGCCGTAGAGATATTTTAGCTAGTCAAGACACTATTTGGCAAGCGGATGTTCTTAGTACTAGTGTTATGGACAAGGATTTGCTTTCTAAAGAGATATCCTTAGTCACCATTACAAGGAGTCTAGCATAAGGATGTTCTTAGCATAGGTGACAATGAGTTTGACCAACCACTTGTTGTTGGTAAATTCTTGGCAAAGATAACGGGGAGAAGAAAACATAATCGAATGTACTAAGGAAAAAGTGGTATGTCATTATCCATGAACAAATTAATGTAATATGGGAGAAAATAACTTAACTAAGTATCCTTTTGATTGCCGAAGGTGGTGATGATAAGTTACCTAAAGTAATCGCTCTCCCAAAACACACTACATGATAGAAAAACTAGTTTCTTAACTTCCTTTGACTTATAGTTAGTTAAGGTTTCCTTAACATAATATGAATCAAGAATTCCCCAGTTGACTTAAGCCTTGGTTTGAGACTCTAGCTAGCGAGATAACTTGTGCACTAGGTTCTAGCCATACAAAGTGTCTTAACATGAATTTTGGTTTGGCAAGGTAACTTTGTTTAGGCCAGGCAACGTGACTTCTCTCTTGATTGGGCTTGGTGAGTTGAACTCTAGCCAAGCAAGGTCACTAATTCTCTAACATTGCAAGATGAATCACTTAGATCTCTGACATGACTATGTAAGTTCTATTTGAGACTTCGGCAAAAAAAGGTTGCCTTTTAGTTCTAACTCTTCCTAGATAAATTGATTTGATTGAGCTTTTTGGCCAACAAGTTCATTCATCTCAGAGCTTTGGCATGAAAAAGTAGCTTGATTTTAACATCTAGCAAGGTTAATTAACCTTGACTTTTGGACTTTGGCGAGAAAAATTAACTTTACTTGTAGCACTGGTAGGTAGGGTGCCCTGGCATGGACTTTGACTAGACAATTTGACTTGAGCTTCACCAAGTAGGTGTCCAAACAATATAACTTACGCTTTGAGTAGGAATATTGACCTGGGCTTTAACAAAAAAATGATGATAGTAAAGATAACTTGAGCCTTGAGATCTGTCAAGAACCTAATTTTGATCACATAATCTGACATGTCTTTAAGTTAGGGCAACTGGCATGACATTGGGTCATGTAAACTGATTATCTCAAGTTAAACTATGTGACTTGAAGCTCTTGCATATGAAATGTTTTAAATATACACTTTGCCTTACTTGACTAAAATGGTTGTAGGAAAACAAATTACTTAGGCTAAAATGGTTGCAAAAATTAAAATGTACACGTACATAAAAGTACATAATTAGATCCCACTTGAGTAAATGACACGTTTAGTTTTTAGAAAATTATGTATATGGATCACATACCATGTTAATTTCAGAATAAGTCAAGAAAGAAAAAATTGCTTTTCATTATGAATATACACAATGTGTATCTACAAATATATTTCTTAAGCTAATAATATATTGTTAAAGTAATTCTCATAGTAATTTGTCTTTTTGTTAGTATGTCTATCTTCGTTTACATTATGCATGCATATGTTCAAAGTGGTCAAATAAAGGTAGTTGTTGTCATGTGTTGCTTTAGAGTAGTGAGCAGTTTTGTTTTCTTAGTGGTAACAGATCATTATGCTGTGGGTCTGTAATCTTGAGTGGTATTTATCAAAATTATCTTTCCACGTTATTCATATTTATGAGAAATACATCTTACTAGATCAAACATGTGTTATTAGAACCAGGTTGGTGGAAAGAAGTCTAGTGGTCCAGTGCTGGAATATGGAAAACAACTCATTAAGTCAACCATGACCACCTCTTTTGATTTGTAGAGGGGAGGGGTATAACTTTTGGAGAATTAGAATGAAGACTATCCTAATTTCTCAAGATCCTTAGGACTTTATCGGTAACGGGTATAATGCAAATGATAATGATGGAACAAGATTAAGTGACCAACATAGAAAAGATGCATGTTACTTTTGTTTATTCAACAAGAGTTCTTGACGGGGTGTTTCCATATATTGCAGCCACTACAACATCACGAGAGTTCTAGACTCTTCTTTAAAAGAAGTATCAGGGGATTCGAAGGTTAGCACAATGAAGTTACAAGGGTTAAGGAGAGAATTTGAAACTCTCCAAATGCATGAAGGCAAAGTAGTTACTGACTTTCTATCAAGGGTAATGAAGAATGTTAACTAGAAATGAGCCTATGGTGAGATAGTGACTGATTAAACTGTTGTAGAGAAAGTTCTTTGTAGTCTTCTACCACATGGGGGGCTATAGAAGACTCAAAGAACCTTACCACCATGTTGTTTCATCAAATTATGACATCAGTACAGGCTCATGAGGAAAGGGTCAACCGTGGTATGGATGTGGCTAGTGAAGAACGAGCACTCCAAGCATTAATAAGAGATGATGATACAACAAGCCATGGATGAGGTTTTGGTAGAAATGGCCCCCGTGGATGTGGACAAGGGAATGGATGAGGTTTCAGGAGAGGAGGAAACAATGTATAGTGCTACAATTTCATCAAGTTCAGTCATGTTCATGTCGACTGCTTGAATGAGCCTCAAGCCCAGGCGGCTATGGAAAATGAGGAGGATGAGGATGAGTATCAGTTGTTCATCGCTATCAGTGTGCGAGTAATAGCGAAAGAAGCATTTGGTTCTTGGATAGCAGGTGCTCTAACCATATGATAGTATGAAAAGCGTGGTTTAATAACATGGATGGGCTAGAAAAAACACAAGTCAAAACGGGAAATGGCAATAGCATTCAAGTTGAAGGTAAATGAAAAGTAACGTTAGATTTTGAAGATGGAAAGTATAGAACCCTTAATAGTGTTCAATTTGCTTCTAAGTTGGACTACAACCTATTGAGTGTAGGCCAATTAATGAAAGGAGGATATAAGTTGGTATCTGATAAAGACAAAGGCATGATGTTGTAAACAAACAGGAGAAGTAGTATGGGTTATTAAGGTGACAGGGAACAACATATTTCCTTTAGATGTAACACAACTAAAAAATTGTTCCAGGTGCCTTGTTGTAATGAATAAAGATGAGTCGTTCATTTGGCATCATCATATGGTCACATGTATAAACAAGGGCTGCATTACTAAATGAAAAGAACATGGTTCATGGGTTGCCTCAAACTATCAAGTTGACCACTTGTGAAAGTTATGCACCGAGGAAAGAAGTCAAGCATTCATTTCCAAAAGTTGCAATACGAGCCACTTTAATGTTGGAACTAATTAATCCAGATCTTTATGGCCCGATGTCTGTGAAGTCATTGGGTGATAGCTTGTATTGTTTTTTGATTATAGATGATTATACAAAACTAGGTTAGGTATTCTTCCTGTCCAACAAGTTAGGAGCCTTCAAAAAGTTCAAAGTCTTTAAGTCCATGGTAGAGAATGAAAGGGGAGAATTAGGAATTGATAGAGGAGGGTAGTTCTGCTAAGATAAGTTAAATACCATCTTTGAGGAGAATGGAATACGCAAAGATCTTATAGTTTCATACACACCCGAGCAAAACAGGGTTTTAGAATGAAAGAATAGAATAGTGATGGACATGACCTAGAGTAAGTTGCATGAGAATAACTTAAGCAAAGCCTTTTGAGGTAAAGTAGTATCCACTTCTATCTACTTGCTAAAACAAGCACCAACAAAGGATCTTGAAGATCAAACTCCATATGAAGTCAGGAATGGAAGAAAGGTTGCTATTCACCACCTATAGGTATTTGGTTGTGTTGCTTATAACTTAAACATCATCAGTTTTGTAAGAAAAATGATTTTAAGTGAAAAAATATGTGTTTGTGGGTTATTGTTCTAACTTAAAAGCGTACCATCTATTTGAGTTGGAGAAGAAAAATATTATCATTTGTAGAGACGTGACATTTACTGAACTAGCAAAGTGAAAATATGATGATCCAGATGTAGATGGTATACTAAAAACGGTGATGCTAGTCACCTTTGGAAGCAACATGGATGGTTATGGGTCATGTGATGACAATTCATATGGAAATAGAGTAGGTAGTCTTGAAACTAGTGAAAGTAATCAAAGCAATGTTGCAAGAAAAGGACAAAATATTGCAGGTACACATGGGAATATTTCAAGTACAAGTAGAAGCCGTCATGCAAATGAAATTGTCCAAGAAAGCAACTTAAATTCACCCATGAGTAGTGGATCAATGAGTGGGTCCTCCACCACTACACCTCTTCTCCAAACAAGACCTCTTGATCATGTTTATGATCATACAGAACCTATTGATGACTTTGCCACTCCTATAAATTTGCTCTCTCCCCTATGGCACGGGATTCATTTAAGGATGCAATGAGAAGTAAATAATGGTTGCATGTAATTGAAGAAGAATTAAGGTCAGTTAGACACCAAAAAACAAGGATTGTAGTTGATATGCTAAATGATAAACAAACGATTGGGCTTAAGTGGCTTTTCAGGATCAAGTTGGATGTAGATGAGCAGATTAATAGATATAAAGCATGTATAGAGTTCATGTGATATTTTCAAGAATACGGTGTAGATTTCGAAGAGACATTTTCTCCAATTGCTCAATTTGATACTATCCGTCTCGTCTTGTCTCTTGCAACTTAACATGGGTTGCAATTCTACAAGTTTGGTGTTAAAACTACTTCTTTGAATAGTTATTTACCGGAAGAAGTTTATGTTATGTAGACATTGGGCTTTGAAGTAAAAGGATAGGTGAACAAACTTTTAGACTACACAAGGCATTATATGGGCTAAACCAAGCCCCATGGGCATGGTATAATATAGTTGACAAATTCTTTGTCAACAATGGTTATGAGAGAAGTGCAACTGAGCCAACCATGTTTGTTAAGTAGATGTCCAAAGCTGAGTTTATTGTCATGTGTATGTATGTAGATGACATTATCTACAAGGGATCATCAAAGAAACTTGTTGAAGAGTTCAAACAACACATGATGAAAAATTTGATATGACAGACATTAGAAACTTAAAGTACTTCTTGTGGTTGGAGGTAACACAATGAAAAGATGGTATCTTCCTGCCATAAATAAAATATGCGAAAGATTGGTTGACCAACTTTGGTATGCTATCTTATAAAGAAGTCACTACTCCAACGAACTAGAATGAAAAACTCCAAACTAATGATGGTGGAGCTGTTGTGGCTAACTACATGCACCAGAGTCTTGTAGGTGGTCTTATTTAGCAAACGCACTGCCAACCAAACATAAATTTTGCTATTAGTATTAGTCTGGTTTCATGCACCAACCATCATTATTTCATCTAGGATCTACCAAAAGAATATCATGGTATATTTCTCAAACTTTGGAGTGTGAAATATGGTACGTGCAAGGTTACGGGATTAGTCTTGTTGGTTAGTCAAATAGTGACTAGGCAAGTTCTTCATCTGATATTAAAAGTTTCTCAGCACATGTGATATAAATTAGGTCTAGGTTACTTTCATGGAGCTTAAAGAAGCATGTTGTGATAGCTTTATCAACAATTAAGGTGGAGTAAATCTCAGCTGCAGCTTGTGCATGTCACGTAGTATTGATCCGAAAGATGATGGTGGATCTGTTGGAGCTGTAAAAGATATTCTATATTTTCAACAAAGTCAAAGCCAACAAAAGTCAATGTCACGGTCAAAGTCAACGCAAAAGTCAACACACGACACGTTGGAGACGAAAAACCGAGACGAGATGTTGAAGATTTGGATGACTAGGATTTTTATTGTAATAAATATATTTTATGTGAACAAAATATATTTTATCTTTTTTTATTTTATTTTATGCTTAATATGTAATTTTACATTAATTATCATAAGTCTAGGGAGTTAAGCGTAATTAGTGAATATTAGTCTAGACTATAAATAGGTTAATTGTCATTAGTGTTGAGAATGGTTGAATGACCAATTGATTGGGGGATTTCCACTTTGTACAAATTATATACAATCAATATAGATCAAAAGGGTTTTGATTGTAAATATCATATTTTGATCTAATTCTTCATGATTTGTTTCAAGTGTGTTTATCCTGGATTTACAATTTGGTATAAGAGCCTTATTGGATCAAATGCATTGAAGATTAGATGAATTTGTTACGGATTTTTGAAGGTGTTCATCAGAATTTTAGAAAGAGAAAGTGTGGGTTTAGAGAGAGAAAATGTGGGTTTAGAGAGAAAAAGTAGATCTGAAATTCAAATTTTATCTCAAACACAATCAGAATCATTAGATCTACAGCAATCTATTACAAATTTAAAGATATTCAATATAGAAATCAGATCCACTCCTAAATCTATACAAGATTTAACAAACATTTTTCAGATCTGGAAATTTTCTCTCACACACACTAGTGTGTGTTCTTTGAGCTTCAACATTATCATGCAGCGAATTTAGCATTTTTCTGAACAAAAGTTCAAAGTTTCCGGCGAAATTCCGGCGAAATTGCAAATTTTCCGGCGAAACTAGAAATTCCATCGAATCTATAAAACCCGCGAAATTAATAAAAACAAAGCTGGAAAATTAGAAAAGACTTGTTTATGAAAGTACAAGTTCAAGCTACGAAATATTTAAAAAAAAAACAACAACCACAACCAACATACTCCAACCACACATCAGTTGACGATTCTCCAACCATCCACCAAACTCCCACCGACCACTAGTCACCGGAAAAGTTCCACCCATAGCTCCAGCGACATCACAAACGCAAAAAATTCTGCACTAACAACTCAAGCACATTGTTCTCAATCAATACATCTTTATTTGTAAGGTTTTGAAGAACGCTTACAACGTCAATGACGATATCAGTGTTGTCATGAGTTAATAGGTCAAGAATTGACGGAATCACATTGAGTTAACTAAATCAGGGTACAGCTCTAGTTCTCTTGCGAGAATCTTAAGCTTCTTGATTTCTTCATGGAGCTTGATTTCAGAATCGGCGAACTTCTCCGACTCGTCGAGGTACTTTAGGCTTCTCAGCGAACATTTTCGATTTCAGAGGCGGGTTGTGATGTTGTCCTTGAGGCAGCGTTCGAAGGAGAGGATAAGCTTCTTTAGGGTTTTGATGTTGAGTGCTACTTTAGGCTTCTTCCTCTTCCTGCTGGATGGTTGACCGTTGACATCGGTTGCTTGTCTCTCGCCGGTACGCGTGGCCGGAGACTCGCAGGAAAGGCGCCTCGCCGAAGCTAGTCATCGGAACCCTAGCGGTCCATTACTCTCATCTGCCTCTCTCTCTCTCTCTCTCTCTCTCCTTTGAAGTATTTTGTTTGTGTTATTGTTTTAGTGGGTTAGGTTTTTTTATATTGTTTAATGGACTTTAAGTTGGGCTAAGAATTAGGTTTGATCAGCCAATTTGGGTTAATTCATTAAAAGAAAATTAAAGTTGGGCTAAGAATGGTTTGAATCAGAAAATTAGGTTAATTTTTTAACAAATTGTTGAGTGGGCTTATTAAACATAGAAAATAATAAAGTTGGGCTCATTAAAAATCAAATAAAGAATCATATTTTTTGAATCCCGATAAAGAAATATTCAACAATTTTAAAAGATTTATAAAAAAACAAATTGACCTGCCAGCTTGACCCCAGTTGCTAAGATTCTCTAGCGTGACATTTAAAAATAATAATTTTCCCGGGGAGAATTATTTTACAAATTTTGAGAAAAATATTATTAGAGGAGTTAATTGCAATAAAACTATAAAAATAAAAATAGCTTTTGTAGAATTGTTTAAATCCTTCAAATCTAATAATCTAATAATTGCACAATGTCGGTTTGATAATTTTGCAACTTTAAAGAATGAAATGATGGCCGATTTTGTTGATCGTTTTCTGTTGGTGGCAAACAATCTAAAGAAGTTTAATGCCTAATTGCGAAATCATGAACAAGTTCTAAGATTGCTTGATCCTCTCCCATCAGAATGGAGCTCACACGGCAAGTCGATTAAATGAGATAGAGGTTTTCGGGATTACAAACTAATGGAGGTGATCAACAAAATTAAAGAGATTGAGTTGGATATCAAACGTCGTGAGTACTATGAAGCGAAATATCTAACTCCAAAGATCACTTCAAACTCTAAAGAGAAACAACAAGAAAGATCAGATCCTATCATCACTTTTGACGGTTTACCGAAACCTAGAATTGAAGAGGTACTAGAGGAGCTTAATTAGACATCAATAGGTAAGGGTGGATGTTAGTTCTCTAGAAAGATTAACATGTTGTCTTTATGTGTCTTTTTACTATCTGTAATAGTATAGGGACTAGTTTTGTAATTGTTAGTTCCTTATGTTTCATTATAAATAGCTTAGACTTGTAACAGTTAGTGGGTACGAGAGAGACGAACAACTGTTTTAGAACAGATTCATAACTGCTTACTTTGTAATTGTCTTTGCTTGATATTAATGAAACTATGAATTTTGTTGATATCTTGCTTGATTTGATTACTTTGTTTTTATTTCTTTGAATTGTGTTCATACATCATCACAGATTGGTACATTTGATCCTATCAAATGGTATCATAGTTGTTGGTTGAGTGACTTTTTAGGTTTGTCGAACTGTCAAACTAAAAAAATTCACTATATCTATGATTGATAGACAATTCAATTGAAAATTTGTGGATTTCAGATGTGTTTCATCATTAGAAACATGTTTTGAACCATAATCAGCAGTTAAATTCATCAAATTCGAGATAATTTGTTGAATTTGTGTTCGAAAAGTTCACTATTTTTCGAACTGAAAATTACAATATCGATTGATTTGTTGTTGATATTGAAAGAATTTGATGTTAGAAGAATTATTATTGGTATAAAACATGTCTAATTGGAAAGTTTCAATCCAATTCATCAACTTTTGAAGAATTTCAGAAGATTTGAGTTAGTTACATTCATATGAACATGATAAATGTGACGCATTAGGGTTGAAGTTTGCTGGAAATTTGTCTAAGTGTTAGGTGTTTGACTACTGTTTAGTCGCATTAACACTGTTTAGACGCTTTCAGTTCAGACGCTTGACTACTGTTGAAGAGTAAAAGTCCAGACGTATCATCTTTTTTGAGGCATATTAGAATTGTTTAGACGGTTGACAACTGTTGAGGCGCATTACAACTATGTAGGCGCTTTACTACTGTTCAGATGCATCAACTTAGGTGTTTTGGAAATTTTTTCTAAGGCATTCCCTTAGACGTCTCTCAACTTAGGCGCATTAACTATTTGGGAGTTTGATTACTGTTCAGGCGAATCACCCTTGATTCTTAGAATATTTTAAGAAAATTTGTCAAAAAATTTTTCATTTTTTTTCTTAATTCAAAATCTAAGAAAAACAACAAAAATATAAGAATGGTGAAAGCAGAAGATTCTGAAAATAGAGTTCCAAAATATAAAAATAGAGCTGATTTCAAAAATTAGTCTCTTAAGTTAAAGCATCATTTAAATTCCATTGACACTGATCTTTGGAAATCTATTGAAAAAGGACCATATATTCTTATAATCACTGATGGACCTGACAAAGGGTTTGTTTATACTAAAGATTCTCAAGAACCCTATCCTGAAGATGGTCTTCAAGGAGATGATTTGAGAAGAGTAAAGAATGATATCAAAGCACATTTCTTGATGTGTAAGGACTACCTCTGGAAGTTCTTGCAAGGCTTGATGGATATCAAACTGGATACACCATGTATAAAGCCTTAAAGACCATTTGTGAAGGAGGCAAGGAGATTCAAAATCTCAAGAAATAAAAGTTGAAAAGGCAATTAGAATTATTTCAACATTTGTCTTGAGAAACCATAAATCAGATGATGAACAGATTTGTTCAACATACAACTGAGATGTCAACAGCTGGTATTAAGCCTGATCTTGAAGACCTAAATCTTATACTACTCAATGCTTTACCCTTATCATGGAAACAAACAGTAACCTTACTAAAACATACTGAGAAGTTCCCTATGGATCTAGATCTACTCATTGCCAAAATAGAGTCAGTAGAGATTAATGAAAGCTCAAGAAATAATGATAGAGCGGCATCAATGTCTCAGTATCAGTTTGTTGCTTCTCCTACAAACACTATTGAAAATGCATTCAAGGCAAAGAGTGAGAAAATTACACAAGAAGAAGGAGATTTATTTGTTGGAGCAGGATTTTTCACTGATTCATCATTTACTAGTGCTCCTGCTTATACAACACACTCAGTCTCAAATATCTAATGTTCAAACAGATACTTCTTCATCTAACTCTACTAAATCTAGCAAGTTAAAGATGTGATAAACGTCCTATTAGAGGTTGAAAAGTCTAAAATTGCATTCACTGCATTTATGGCTAGTTTTCAAGCATATCAAGGTAGCCATTTAACTCAATTAGACCTTGTTTTGCAGGATTTGTTTGAAATGGATCCTGAAGATGTTGAAGAGATGGACTTAAACTGGCAGATGGTGATGATTGCTTACAGGACACAAAAACACTCATATGTCAACCGAAAGTACAAGCCAAGTGCTAAGAAGACTGTTGGGATTGATAAGTCAAAATCAAGGTGTTTTAATTGTAACAGTTATGGACATTTTTCTAGAGAATGCAAAGCTCCAAGGAATAATGGAGAAAATGCTCAATCAAGTTCTAGCAGTCAAAGGTTTCAACCAGCTCAGTAGACTTTTCAAAAGCCTTATCAAAGTCTTTCTATGCCTAAGCTTAATGATGAAACAAAATCATCTGATGAAACCAAGAAAGCTTTAGTAGTCAGCATTAAATATGGTTATGATTGGAGTGCATATGCTGAATAGTTTACTAATGATTTAACATCAAGTTTATCTCTTGTTGCAGAAAGCCAGGGAGAAGATTGGTCAGAAAATAACGATCCAAAGGTGGAAGGTGAGAATGAAGAAGATGACTATGATTGGAGTGACAAATCTAATCCTAAGGAGGACACATATGAAGTAGCTCTAATGGCACAGTTTGATCAACCTAAGGTTGACACTTCATCTTCAAAATCTGAAACCTTATCTCCAAAATTCCCTGAAATCCCATATGAAGTGAGAGAAAAAATCTACACAAAATCATGCTATGAACATGTTGAATACCATATAAACTACTCATATAAAATCTGTGAGAAACTAAAACAAGAAGAGTCAATGCATAACAAACTAAAATCTGATCGTAAAACAGTAGATCAAAAGATTATTTCTCTTTAAACTTCATGGAACAAAAACACTAAAAGAATTAGAAATTGTTTCTAAATAATTGGAAGAGAGTATCAAAAATCTTGAACAGGAGAAGATAGCACATGCTGCTACTCAAATGGATCTTGCTAAAGTAAAAAGTATAAAAATGATTGTAGAAAAATTGGTAAGTGAGAGAAAAGATAAACATAATGCAGGGTTAGGTTTCACTCATGAACCTATGCCTGAATCTATTACAAACACTTTACCAGAGAACTTTAATACACATGATTATTCTCCTGAGAATAAAGCTAAACTTAAGGCTTTTCAGGTCAAAAACAAGAATTCAGAAGAAGAAAAGGAAAATGTATAAGTTTTTGTTGAAAATGATCAAGAAAAGATTAAAAATGGTCATCCAATCAAGATAAAATCTTATGAACCTAAACAAACAAAACAAAACACTTCTGATCAAATTCATTATGTATTAGAAGTATTGAAAGTTCAAAGCAAAGATAAAGATAAACAACAGGTAGGAACATCAAAAGATTCAAACACTATTAATCTAAAACAAGTTAAATCTGAAAAGGAATATTCTTATGACGATGTTCAATCTGAAAGCAAACTAAGTTCTTCTAAGTCAAAGAACCAAAGAAGAAGAAAGAAATCATCAAAAACAAAATTTGAACAAAACCAAAGTTTAGAAAAGTTGATCAAAGCAACAAATCAGGCAACAAAACTTAAAACCAATAAAATTTATGTTAGTCGGTTTGTTAAATATGAATTCTCTTCAAAACAACAAGGTGACTACTATGAAAAAATCTCACTCTGATCTGAAATCAAGTTCAGATTCTAAGACTCCCACTGTATCAAAAATATTTGTTCCTAATGAATTCAAGAAGGAAGTTCATGTTAAATACATGCAAAATAATTTGGCATAAAATGAAATTGTTAAAAATGAAAAACAACAGTTTAACAATTTGACACCAAAATATAAAAATGAATCAAATATAGTGTCAATGTCAAAAGTTAACAAACAGTTGTTTACAACTCCACAAAAGTATTGTGAAATATGTCATATGAAAAATCACAATACTGTTGAGTGTTATTTCAACAAGTACTGTCACATATGTGACATGAGAAATCATTCCACAGTAGATTGTTATTTTAACAAATACTGTACTTATTGTGATGATAAGACTCACAATACTACAAATTCTTATTTTAGAAAGAGATCACATAGTAGAGGATTTGCAAATTCAAACATGATCAAAGGTTATGTTAACCCTCAATATGTGAGAAATCAAATTGATGGATTTCAAAAATTAACTAATCAACCTTCTTTAGGTTTGAGATCTTTTCAAAAGAACAATTATGTGAGATCTAATTAAAATGTGCAAGAACAATTCATACCAAGACCTGTAAGAATGGTTAATAAAAAGGTTAATCATCAATACGAGTCAAAAATTGATCAATCAAATGGTATGAATGTTTTCAAAAATAACTCAAACAATTTTCAAAACAAGATTGGTAAATTCATCAAGAATAAACCTGATTTGAATAATCTTCATTACAAACAATTTACCATTGTTGATAAATTTGGAAAACCCAAAACCATCTCGGCTTGGGTGGATATCTCAACTTAATTTTCTTGTTGTGCAGGTACGCCCAAGAAGACCACTTAATACATGGTATGTGGATAGTGGGTGTAGCCGACATATGACAGGCAATCCTACCTTGTTACAAGATTTTATGTTAAAGGATGGAACACCCGTCTCCTTTGGTGGTGATGCAGGAGGAAAAATAACAGGAGAAGGAAAAGTATCAAATGGGATAATAAGCTTTGATAAAGTCAACTTTTGTTCACAGTTGAACTTTAATCTTTTAAGTGCATCTCAAATATGTGATAAATCATACTCTGTTATATTTGATGATTCATTCTGTTATGTTTTGAAGGCAAGTTTTCAAATAAGCAAAGATTGGATAATTGTTATAGCTGAAAGGGATAGAGATGTATACAAGTTGGATATGTCTCAAGTTGATCCTTCAACTGAAACAACTGCCTAATTGCTAAAGCATCAAATGATGAAAGTCAGCTATGGCATAGACGTCTCGTACATTCAAATTTTAAGAATATGAACAAGCTTGTATCAGGAAATCATGTCATTGGACTTCCATCTAAGAAGTTTGCAACGACTGATCACTGTTCAGGATGTTTGATGGGAAAGAAACACAGAGCGTCTTATAAGACGAAGCTCATAAATTCAACTTCCAAAGCTCTTCAAATGTTATACATGGACCTTTTTGGACCAACAAATGTCAAGGGTATTGGACAAAAATCATATTGCTTAGTTATCATTGATGAGTATACAAGATTTTCATGGGTTTTCTTTTTGTATGCTAAATCTGAAACGGGTGATTTACTGAAAGAATTTATCATTAAGTTGAAAATCAATTAGAAAATAAAGTGAAAATAATAAGAAGTGATAATGGAACGAAATTCAAAAATGCTAACATTGAAATGTTTTATGCTCAAAAGGGACAACTCATCAGTTTAGTGCTCTTAGAACTCCTCAACAAAATGGAGTTGTTGAAAGGAAGAATAGAACACTGATTGAAGTTGCTCGTTCTATGTTAGCTCATACAAAAAATTCTATTACCTTTTGGGATGAAACTATATCAACTACGTGTTTTATTTAAAACAGAATCTTAATTGGGAAAGATAAAATGAAAACTCCTTTTGGGATGAACTATATCAACTAACGTGTTTTATTCTAAAATCATTTGGTTGTCCGGTTATGATTCTTAATTCAAATGATCATTAGGAAAATAAGAATCAAAATCTGATAATGGAATTTTCATTGGATATTCATCTGTTTCAAAAGCCTATCGAGTGTACAACTCTAGGACGAATATAATTCTTGAATCATTCAACGTTAAATATTGAAAAATTCTTTTCCATCAGTTTCAAATGGTCCTGCTTGGTTATTTGATTTAGATTCATTATCAAATTCTCTTCAATCTAACTTGTTTAATCAATCAAATTGTCTTGATTCTACAGGTAAGAAGAACTCTAGAGGAGATCTTGGATCTTTGAGTGACGATTCAGATTTTGACGACCCAGATGATTCTAGCTCAGACTACCCATTTTTATCATTTGTCAAGGACTCTACAATTCGATTCAATGACAATAATCATGCTAATACAGCTTCAGATCATCCAGTCTCATTTGATCAGGAAGGATCACAACCAATTTCTAATGATGGTAGTGAGTTTATGCAACCTGAGTCTGGAACATCATCCATCTCTGGTGATGTAGTTGATACTGGTAACTTTGATTACTTTATTAACTCACCGAGTCAAGTGCCAAACTTCAATCCACATTCTTCTAATTTGTTACATCAGCCCTCCAACTTAAACCAAACAAATTGGATGTTAATGTTCAATGTGATGAGATTCCAACATCTCGTATCACAAGAATCATCCAATCTCAGATTTTGGTTATTGAATGAGAGAACAACAAGAAGTAAATCAGAATAACAAACTTGTGTTTATACTCTTGTTTTCTTTCTCAAATTGTTCCTAAAAATGTTACCGAAGCATTAAAGGACAATGGTTGGATAGAAGCCATTCAAGAAGAATTACTTCAATTTCACAAACAAGAAGTATGAAATTTAGTGGATTTACCTGAAGGAGAAAATGCTATAGGCACGAAATGGTGTTTAGAAATAAGACTGATGATTGTGGTGTAGTAATAAGGAACAAAGCGAGACTTGTTGTACATGGATACACACAGGAAGAAGGGATAGATTATGATGAAGTGTTTACACCAGTTGCAAGACTTGAATCCATTCGAGTTTTCCTGGCCTATGCTTCATTCATGAAATTTAAAGTGTATCAAATGGATGTGAAGGGTGAATTTTTATATGGTCCTATATCTGACGATGTGTTTGTGAAGCAACCTCCGGGCTTTGAGGATGCAGAATTTCCACATCAAGATATAAGCCGAGTAAAGCTTTATATGGACTTCATCAAGCCCCTAAAATTTGGTATAAGACATTATCACAACACTTAATCCAACATGGATACACATGAGGGAAAATTGATCCAACTTTATTCATAAAGAAGATATTGATGATCTCTTATGTGAACAAGTGTACGTTGATGATATCATATTTGGTTCTACCAGTCCAAAATTGTGCAACGAATTTGAAGAAATCATGAAATCTCGGTTCCAAATGGGTTCTATGGGAGAGATTAAATTTTTCTTGGACTTCAAGTCAAGCAAACTGATGATGGAATTTTTATCAATCAAGAGAAGTTTGTTGACAAGCTCTTGAAGAAATTTAAGTTGCAAGACTGTCAGTCCATACGAACTCTAGCAGATGTTAACACCAAGATTGAACCTGATCCAAAAGGAAAATATATTGATCAAATGCTATACAGATCAATGATTGGTTCTTTGATGTATCTTACTGCATCTAGACCAGACATTATGTTTGTTGTTTGTGTTTGTGCCAGGTATCAATCAGACTCGAAAGAATCTAACTTAATTGCTGTCAAAAGGATATTCAGGTATCTCAAAGGTAAACCAGCTTTAGGGCTTTGGTATCCTTACGAGGGTAACTTTGAAATACATGGATATACAGATAGTGATTATGGTGGATGTTGTCAAGATAGAAAATCTACTTCAGGTGGGTGTCAATTTCTTGGTCCCCGATTAGTCTTGTGGCAATGTAAGAAACAAACAAATGTCTCTGTTGCAACTACAGAAGCTGAGTACATTGTTGCATCAGCATGATGTTCTTAAATCCTCTGGTTGCAAAATCAACTATTGGATTATGGGCTCAATTTTCTTAAAACACCTATTTACATTGATAACACTGCTACTATGTTCATTACAGCTAACCTGTTCAACATTCAAAAACAAAACATATCAAAATTCGATGTCATGTTCTCAAAGATAACTCTAAAAAAATTATTAATCATATTGATTCAAATTGCAACGAAAAAACAGTTGGCGGATCTATTTACTAAAGCCTTCCTACCAGGACGGTTTGAGTATTTAGTGGAGACAATTGGTCTTATTAATCATATGTGAACTCTCTAAATCAAAAGATCATCATAAGTGATCCTCTTAATGTTAATTGCCTATATGTATTTTGTGTGTGTGTTTTTTTAGAAAAACCAAATACAAAAGTATAAATCAAAACTAAAAAAATAGTCTTTTTCTAATTGTTAGTTTATTTTTAGAAAAGAATCTGTTTATGCAATATGTGAGAAATGATAGTATATTAATGAGATCAGTTGCATATTTCACTCATTCATAAAGTCTGACATGATCAGATATGATGTCTAGACAATATCATGCTATTATACTAAAAAGTAAATTCTTGTGATTACACTAATCTTTATACTTGTGTGTATTCATCTGAGTACTTTTGAGATGTTTTGACTTATCAGATTGATTGATTGTTAAGTTACACCACTCACACCTGATGGTGATGTGATTAATCATGAGATGTGTTACAAGCATCATATCACTTCTTTGTTATGAGTCATCATAGACCTGAAGTGCTGATATATCCTTTGTTGTAAGTCATTACAGACCTGGATTTTCTCTTTGATTCAAAAGATGCCAATGTGCACAAACTATTCAAATGGATTGTTAGAGCTGATCAAATGGTTATCCATGATCATTCTTTATTCATTTAAGTAACATGAGCTCTAGTTATACATATGTTTCAGATAATAAGTTGAGTATGTGTTCTTTCATGCATGTCTTGATGATAGTTGAGCTCTCTAAGTCTCTATATGAATTACATCATATCATATCTAAATATTCCCTAATCAATCCAAGTATTGAAAAAGTAAATGAGTTGATATTTTGTCAAAAACACTCATTTTTTGTCCTTACATCTTGTGTCTCCTTTGCTGTGATATCACTGACCTGGAACACACTTGATCAGGATTTATTCATTGTCTATGACTATTCATATTTTTTTATTTTAATGTGTTAATATTCATTGATATGATCTCACTGCAGACATGAATTCTTTTGTTTAGACTAGATTTTGATTCCGCTTTCATTTTGATTGTATGCATGTTTTCTGTGTGTGAAGGCAATTTAACAATGAGATGTGTGATCTTATTATGTCATCTTAGGAAACTTATAAGTTATTCAAACTTAAAAGTTTAGGGGGAGTAATAAATGGAAGAGTTTTTCTTAGAAAATGAAAATCAAAGTTAAAATGTTGAATTGAAAGGATGATGTTATATGTTCAAAGTGTATGTGAGTTTGATAATGTAACTTTTGAAAATGATAATATGAACCTATATAAATTTGCAAGTGGAAATGCTTCTTTCAAAAGTTGAAAAATAGATATTTGATTATGTTTTGAGACTAAAATGAAGGGAAAGATAAATTTTAAAAAGTTAAACAACAAGCGAAGAATTAAAATTGTTAAAAATTAAATTTTAGTGTGCAAAATGTAAAAAGTTCAAATTTGAGGGACTAAAAGGTAAATTTTAGGAAATTCAAAAAAAGTTGCTTAAAATGTTTAAATATTAGTATGAAATATTACTAATATGTTTAAGCAGTGTGTAGGTGAAGAATTTTTGGAAAACACAAGTGTAAGACTCATGAAAGTCAACTCAAAGTCAACTAATGCGCCTAAATAGTGTTCATAAGTCTAAATATGAGCATGGTGAACTTTCAGGAAATTATACAAGTGTTTGGGTGTAAGGTCCCGTTCCTGGGACGCTTACAGTTGGTCATTCATCGCGCTTAAACATAGTTTTCGTCATCTTTCATAAAAACGTTGCAGCAAAAACATTTAAAACAATATCTCATTTAAATATAACAGCTTTTTCAAACAATACTTCATTATCAAATTACAAATTCACGTTACATTTCATTACAAAATCTGTATAATACTGAATGCCATCCCAAAATAACTGAGTAGTCACCCCGTGCCATCCTCAGCAACGTACCTGCCAACTGGAAACACATCAAAGTCAGCGTTGCTGAGTGAGTTCTGGTTTTATAATAAAACATACTTTTCTTTCGTTAAAACCGTTCTTTTCTTTCATGCGTTCATAAATCATACGTACACATAGGTAATAGTTATATTATCTTCTTCATTCGTTCATTCATCTTTATATCTTTACTTGCACATCGGATATCTTCCGTACCAATACCATATGCTACACCCCGAACTATTTAGCTACTGGGCCGAAGTCAATAAATGAACAGCTGAGCGTATGCCGCAGTAGTAGAGGTAAGCAGTAGTGGTTCTATAAAAAGGGTCTATCACAAAGAAGGACCCCGATATCCAATACTTGCAAGACATTCATTACTTTCCTCGTTCAATAATGCATGCATTCATCATGTTCCACTTTTCATAATCTTCCACTTTACATTACATAATACTTCATTTCATTCATTATCATAACACGTAAAGCCACAGGAAACATAAACATACATCATAATAAGGAACATAACATACACAATCATTACGTCATACAGGGTAACATCATACATACATAACACGCATCATGCAACATCATCATCATCACGCTCTACATGTTCTCTAACGCCACAACAATCATCTTACATGCTCTTACAGGAACCTTTATGTCAAAACATACATATGCACTTTCTCCCGAAAGTCAGAAGTTAAACTACAATCTCCTTAGGTGCAACAGCCCTACTTGGGCGTAAGGACACCCTCCAGTCGTGTGGCCTCCATGTGACTGACCCTTCATTCGGGTGACTGGACCTTCATTCGGGTGACTGGACCTTCATTCGGGTGACTGGACCTTCATTCGGGTGACTGGACCTTCATTCGGATGACTGGACCTTCATTCTCCCTCCAGTCGGGTGACTGGACCTTCATTGTCCCTCCAGTCAGGTGACTGGCCTTCAGTCTCCCTCCAGTCGAGAGACTGGCCTTCAGTCCCCTCTAGTCGGGTGACTGGCCTTCAGTCTCCCTCCAGTCGGGTGACTGGCCTACAGTCTCCCTCCAGTTGGGTGACTGACCTTCAGTATCCTCCAGTCAGGTGAAGGCCAGTCACCCGACTGGCCTTCAGTCTCCTCCAGTCGGCCGAATGGCCTTCAGTCTCCCTCTAGTCGGCCGAATGGCCTTCAGTCTCCCTCCAGTCGGCCGAATGGCCTTCAGTCTCCCTCCAGTCGGCCGAATGGCCTTCAGTCTCCCTCCAGTCAGTCGCCTAGCCCTAGCTGATGCAGAATGCAGTTCATCCAACTGCAGCCAGGGGTTTTCGGCCCCCAAACTCATCTAAACCCATTTTAAGCCCAAATCAACCATTCTAAACCTTAGGGAAACATACCATAACCTTATTCAAGCATAACTAAGCAAGAAATCAAGCCCCAAACGAATCATACTCATATACATATGCATAAAATGGGTTTACACTCAAAAACTCAAAAAAAGGTTTTTAGATGTGTTCCAGCCCCAAAAACAGTTGAAAACATGTAAAAGAGGGGTCGTAGAACTCACCTTAACCATCCCGTCGAGAAGAGCTTCGATTTGACCGCCACACGTCGATTTCCATGCTCGAATCAACCCGAACCAAGCTTTTCTCCTCTTTTCTCCTTCCCTTCTACTCTCCTCTCTTCTTGGCTGAAAATGGCAAGAATGGGGTGTCTTCCCCTTTTATACTCCCATTCATCAAAGTTTATCTTGTTGTCGAGTTTGGTCCATCGACTTTGGACTTTATTTCTTTTTCTTCTTTCGTCGGCTTCAAAGAAAATTTCCGGGTGTTACAAGTCCACCCCCCTTAAATAGGTTTCGTCCCTGAAACCTGTTGTTCCTTGAACCATTGTGGGCAATATTGTCTCACCTCTTTTCCAGTCTCTCACTTGGAATTCAATCGCTCTATGTCGTTTATCAACCTACGACTTCTGGTCTATCTTTGGCTACCTCCATTAGGGCTTTGGTCCGTTCTGACTGACCATCAGTTTGGGGACGATAAGCCGTGCTAATATGTAACCTCGTCCCTATGGCGTCATGGAATTTCTTCCAGAATTTGGAGGTAAACCGGGTGTCACGATCAGATACAATAGACACCGGCACACCATGACGAGTTACAATTTCCTTGATGAACAGATCAGCCAACCTCTCAGATGAATATGTCTAGTGGATCGGTAGGAAGTGAGCACTCTTCGTCAAACGTTCCACAATCACCCATATAGCATCATACCCTTTTGGAGTATGCGGCAGCTTCGTAATGAAATCCATGGTGATGTGCTCCCACTTCCATTCCGGTATATCCAAAGGTTGGATCTTCCCGTACGAATTTTGATGCTCGGCCTTCACTTGTAGACAAGTAAGGCATTTACTCACATACTCCACCATGTCACGTTTCATACCCGGCCACCAGTAATCCTTCTTCATGTCTTGGTACATTTTCGTAGCACCGGGATGAATAGAGTATCGAGTCTTATGAGCTTCATCCATTATTTTCACCCGTAGATCCCTAAAACGAGGGAAACCACACACGAACGAATCGGCTTCTAACACCGAGTGTGTTTTCACCCAACTTTGCGACCAGACCTCTCATTCTTTCAGAGTTAAGACGATCTTTTTTCAGCGCCTCATCTTGAAACTCTTTGACTTGCTTCGTTACGTTAGAGGTCATGATCAGCTGGTATGCTTTCACCCGATTTGGCTCGGGTCTCTCTTTTTGGCTAAGGGCACCCGCCACCACATTAGCCTTGCTCGGATGATAGTGGATCTCACAATCATAGCCCTTATGAGCTCTAACCACCTTCTCTGCCTCATGTTCAGGTCCTTCTGCTCAAAGAAGTACTTCAAGCTTTGTGGTCAGTGAATATGGTGTACTTTGTCCCGTAGAGATAGTGCCTCCACCTTAGTCAGGTCCACCATAATCCCGTCAAGATTCACCACATGACCCAAGAATTGAACCTCACGCAACCAGAATGCGCACGTGGAGAACTTGGCGCATAGCTTCTCCCTTCTCAACGTCTCCAAAACTCTCGAATGTGGCCAACATGCTCATTCTCGCTCTTCGAATAAATCAGGATATCATCAATAAACACAATCATTGATTTATCCAATATAGGCCGACACTCACGATTCATCAGATCCATAAAAGTAGCTAGCGCATTGGTCAAACCAAAAGACATAATGAGAAACTTGTAGTGTCCACAATGCGTGAGAATAGCTGTCTTAGGAATATCCTGCTCCTTCACCTTCAATTGACGATAACCAGATCGAAGGTCTATCCCTGAGAACCAACTGGCACTCTAGAGCTGATCAAACATATCATCTATTCTCGGTAAGGGGGTACCGGTTCTTCACCATCAACTTGTTCAGTTCGCGGTAGTCAATGCACATCCTCATACTACTATCTTTCTTCTTCATGAACAGGATCGGAGCATCCCAAGGAGAGATACTCGGTCTAATGAACCCCTTATCAAGCAGCTCTTACAATTGCTCCATTAACTCTTTCATCTATGTTGGAGCTAACCGATACGGTGCCTTGACAACAGGTTGGGCACCCGGTATCAGATCAATCTGAAATTCAATCTCACGGTCAGGTGGCACTCCTGATAAGTCTTCTGGGAATACGTCGGGAAAGTCACACACAACCGGTACGTTGAATAGTTGTGGTGTTGGCATATCCACATCCTTTACATAGACCAAGTAGGCACTATATCACGCCTCATACACCTTCCCGCCACCACCATTGAGATTACCTTTAGGATCGTCGTGACCCGATCACCATAAACCGCCACCGAAATCCCATTAGGTGCTGTCAATTAGGTCATCTTGTTGCGACACACAATGTTTGCCTCGTATTCCGCCAATCAATCCATTCCTAGGCCTACATCAAAACCGCCTAAGGTCATCACAGACAGTCTAACAGGAAACTACTCATGGCCTTCTAATTCAATATCGCAGCCCTCTATCACGTCAGAAATCCAAGTAGACTTACCTATGGTAACCCCTATATAGAAGGACCCATCCATGCTTCCACTCTCAATGGACAACTTAGCACAAAAGACAACGGAAATAAAACTCCAACTAATACCGGAATCAAACAACCCAAGTGCAAGAGTTTGATTACTAGATACGTACCTGACACGACATTGGGTCCGTCCTAGCCTCCTCTTGCGTCATCGTGAAAGCTCTGTGCTCGCCTCCTGCCCTCCAGTTCTGGTCGTCTTCCTTGCTCCAGAACTGTCTGCCCTTGGTTCCTTGTAGTTCCTGCTTTTGTGACCCCTTCCACTACAGTTATAGCACCGTACCACCACACACTCTCTTGCCACATGACCGGGCCTCCCACACTTGAAGCAGAGATTTGTTCCCCACCTACACTCTCCTGTATGTCTATTCCCACAATTACCACATCTCTTTACCTCCATATTGTATGTGACCACACGTCGGTCACCCACCCTCGCAGCCTTGTTAATTAAAATGAAACCCTCACTTTCAACCTGTTTTCCTTTCCAATTCTTGTCGCTGCTACCCTTCTTGTCCACTTCCATCACAGTTGTTTCCATCACCTCCCTAATTACCTCAGTCACCACAGATGGCAGAATCGCCTGCATCGCTTGTTGAATTCCCGCAACCATAGCCTCTTTCATTGAAATCCTCAGGTTAGCACTATCATCACCGCATTCCGGGTGATGGATCTCAGGCTCTTCGAGTGCCATTTCAGAAGCCCTTGTCATGCTCCTTGTGACACGCGATCCAACACCATGTCCACGACAACTTCACCTGACACAGCCTTGGAAGATCTATCACCGGCCATCCTCTAACACACACTAAACGATTCAAACACTAACATGGTCATTCAAGGAAACAGCTCAGTTTATGTCAAGTATAATAAGTCCCTAATTACAGTTTCCAGTTGTGATTAGCTACTTACTTTACTCTTCACACCCCAAGCATTACCTATCCTGACTACATCAGTATCTAAATCCGCCAGTAACGCATAAATCACATAACATGCTCACGTAATACCGGTTGACTTTACAAAAATACCTCATGGCACGCAGCTACTCAAATTGGCATCACATTCCCTCTCCGTCCTATTCTCAGTTTAAGATTAGGTTTTTGAAAATATTTACCTAATGCACTTAAAATTTAGCTCTTATACCAACTTGTAAGGCCCCGTTCCCGGGACGCTTACAGTTGGTCATTCATCGTACTTAAAACATAATTTTCGTCATCTTTCATAAAAACGTCACAGCAGAAACATTTAAAACAATATCTCATTTAAATATAATAGCTTTTACAAACTATTAGGATCTTGTATTTAAACGAAATACAAACTGATTAACGTGTAAACCAAACCAAATGGTGCGGAATCCTATTTGATTGGCGATCCAATCAGTGAGAACGCACGTAGAAACAATATGTAATTGAATCTAACGTTAAGAATCGATTAGGAATCGATCTGCAGCGTTCTATGAACTTGGAGTACGAACTTCGAGGCTTCTGAATGACTAGGGTACGTCTGAAGTCGAATAGAAATCAATGCTTGCGTTTTTCCACGAATTAGGTGGTATTTATAGGTTAGTATTGCTCAATCAGGCGACTGAACCATTAGCATGGTTCATTTCATGCGATTGAGCCATGCGTTTAATCCATTTGCACGACTGAGTGTTTAGTCGTGCGCCTGAGTCAGTCGCATGAAGTTGTTCAGGCGTATAGACTATTTAGGCGCATGGACACTTAGTCGCATGGCCATTCCGACGCATGACAAATGTTGGGGCACATGGTCCAGTCGGACGCATGAGAACTTCACTTCACCAAATTTGAGTGTATTCAATATTCTAACATTATGCATAACACTTCAAACAATCACAAACCTATATAATTACGTCAATATGCGTAAATTAACTCATTAATGAAATATTAAACATTATAAACACAACCAAACATTTTGTATTTCATTAAGTACCCAATAGTTACATAAGTGTAAGACAAATTACATTCAGATCAGGATCTAGGTACATATACGTATCAACAAACTCCCCCTTGGACCTAGATCTATCTAATGTCTTACCTTCTGCATCACCTCTTCATACTTTATGTACTTTTCCTCTCTTGTGACTCCTGCATGTATCTCGAACGCAAAGCAGAGTCTTATGACATTTTGGAATTGGAGGGCTTGTACAATATCTTGCGGGTCATAGAATAGTGGCCACTTGTATAATGTGCAGACATCATTATCAGACAAGTTAGTGAGCCATATTGGGTCAAACACCCTGATGGTATCCATTTGTCCCTCTTTATTTAGAACTATGACCGCCTCCCCGGTTCTCTAATCATAGTACCACCACTTAAAGTGTGGAGTGAAGTCCTGTGGCATTTCCCTAAGAGGGATTCTAGACATTGTTCTTGGGGGACTCCACTTCAGCACTATCTTGGGCTTACCAGTGATGGAGTCAACTTCAGATCGTCTGATATACCTCGTAGGTTGTTGAGGTTTGAAGTTGACCCACCTGGTGTGGTACTCTTCTTTAGGGCAGCCTCATACCAGCCTGACATCTTCCTTGGGTCAGCATATAATAACTTCAATTTAGCCTGCTGGTTGAGTTCAAAACCAGGTAGAGTCTTTAGATCATGTGGAAATCTAAAGTACTCTATGCCTTTTTCCCACTTTATTGCATAAACATTTAGATCCTTGAAATGTGCCCACGCAATAATCCTGCCTCACACCTTATGATGTTTCTTCACTCTGTAGAGTTTGGTGTAGACATTCTGTTTACGAGCTGCACGTTGGGCTCGGATTTCTTTGAAACAAGCAGCCCATTCTGCCTTTCTGATATCAACATTGTCGTTTGAGGCTTGGACTTTTCCTTCAATCTTCTCAGACTCCTACTCCATCTGATCCAATACCTCAAATGTATCACTGACTAGGGATTCACCCTGATTGGGGACCACATTTCCCTCGTTGTCAGCGTACTGAGGATAGTGCTCTGTTATGATGTCTTCTATCTCTATCTCATCAATGTCATTTAGCTCTTCTTCACTGGTAGACTCAAAAGTTAGAGCATCCTTAATGATCTCATCTGGGTTCAGCTTGAACATTTCAGCCAGTTGCTCATTTGAAAGATCATGAATTATTTCCTCTTCTTCAGGGGTATAACTCACAGATCTCCTGACGATCCCTTGTAGATCAAGAATCATAGTCAATTGAGTCTTGATCTGTTAAAGGGGAGCAACTTCAAATTCGTCCTTTTGAAAGTTTGGATCTGCTTATTGTAAACATGTAACACATCAAACATTAATTAATAATCAAGACAGAAATACATTAATCTTAATACAAACATCAAATACATAAGTTTAATACATGGTTCAAGTACAAAAGCTATCAAATACATAATCATCTAAACATTACTTTTATCTTGAATCGCTAGATCATCACTTGGTGCGGCAGAAGAGGAAGCTCGTTGGTCTTGATTTCTCTTTGATCTTCTTTCTTGACCCTGAGCTGAGGCAGATGCAGGTGCATCTCCTCCTTCATCATCATCATCCTTCTGCTGTCCTCTTTCTTTTCTTCCTCATCCCCTTCATCATCATCACTCTTTTCATCTTCATCCTCATCATCATCCTCACCCTCATCACCATCTCCTTCCTTTATCTTCAGAGGCCCATCTTTAGTTCCTTTGAGCTTGAGCATAATAGACTTTTTAGCATCCTCCAACTCCTCAATCTTCTTTGCTAATATGACTCTATGCTCTTGGAGTGGGCAATCTCTTCGCTCTGAGCAGCCATTTGCTGTGCTTGCTGCTCAATCAGCTGAGCCTGCTGAGAGATCAGCTGGGACTGTGCAGTGTGAGATCTGCCAGCTGACGAATCTACGCAGTCTTCTCGTCATTGGCTGCTAAAAGGTGCATCACTATACGGTTCACGCTGATAGCTGTTCCTCTACCCCAATGGGAGGTAGAGGTGATCCATATAGGTGCGTGGGATGTGAAGATGGCCCGGCTTGGTGGCTAGCGGTAATAGTGGTGAAGATTGGGTTAGGTCTAGATGATAGTGGTGGTGATGTAGGTATGAATGATATGGTGGTGGATGGGATATATGTAGTGGTGGGTGGTGTGGTGACAGTGGTAGGGGATGTGGGAATGGTAGTGGTTGCTGTGGAGGTGGTCGTGGTAGTGGTTGTGGCTGTAGAGGTGGTTATGGTAGTGGCTGAGGTGGTGATTGTTGGACCAAAAGAACCAATGAGCCTGATTAGAAAAACCTCTAAGTCTCACAGACATTACAACTGCTGAAGAAGATCTCAACAGCTGAAGACATCAGCTGATTACAAAGTCTGAAGACAAGATCTGAAGACTTCTACTGAAGACAAAGTCTGAAAGTAAAGTACTGAAGACAAAGTCTGAAGCTATCAACTAAAGACAAAGTCTGAAGCTATCAACTGAAGACAAAGTCTGAAAGTAAAAGTCTGAAGAACAAAGACTGAAGACCAAAGTGATCAGTAGTTGTCACAACAGCTGAAGTTATTAACTTCAGTAGTTGTGATGATTTCCTTTGAGTACTTGTAATTTACTTTTCAGTAGTTATAGTTTGAGTAGTTGTAGTTCAGTAGTTTGATATTTTTGTACTTAGCATTCTCTGAGATGTAATCAGTAGTTAAGAACATTCTCAGTAGTTTGCATAGTTTCAGTAGTTTGAATAATTCTATTAGATGTCACTATCAAGTGACATCAGCAGACGTCACATTTCCTACATAAGGAATGTTGACCTAGTTGTAATGGGTGACATTGAGCCACCACGAAAGCATATGAATGAAATATTTCTTTTGCAGAATTCTCTCTTTCTATAACCATTTACTATTACATTGAATATCAATTGTGTTCTTGTGAATTGTTTAATTCATCGTTCGAATTCCCCTGCAATATTCTCTAATTAATCAAACTTAGATCACTGATCCTAACAAATGGTATCAGAGCTAGTTAATCATTGATCGATCTAACAATTGATCATTGAAACTGCTATTTCGATATCTAAGTTTGATTGAATTAGCATATTTGCAAGAATTGGTTATAGATCATTGAATTTCTGCTGCTTTTGGTTATTTGCTTTGAGTTTTCTCTTGGTTCATATTGGTTTGTTGTATTTTGTTCTAAATCAGTTAAAACTTAATTGAATTTGGTTGAATCTGAGAATGACTACTCCTTCTAATGACCCTCATAATACCGGTTCCTCAACCAAGCCTCCGATGCTGGTTAGGACTGAGTATAACATATGGCAACGAAGAATGCTTAATCACCTATCTATTAACAGTTCAGGTTGTTGGACATCTGTGGTACATGGTCCGCATAAGTCTATGGTGAACAATACAGAAACCAACCAAATGGTTCCGAAGAAGAAGGAACAATACTCAGATGAGGATCGAAAACTGTTTGAGATTTATGCTAAAGCGCATGGTATTCTGGCCATGGCTCTGCCTAATGAAATCTATTCTGGGCTTATGCATCATGAAATTACTCATGACCTCTAGAATGCATTGAAGGAACAATTTGGTGGAACAGATGAGGTCTTAGCAAACAACAAAGAAATCCTTGCCCAACAATATGAGACATTCTCTCATAGGAAGGGTGAGTCACTGACTCAACAGTTTGAGCGTTTTTCCTATTTGATCTCTGAGCTGAAAATGGTCAAACATGAATACACTAATAGTCAGATGAACAACAGATTCCTCAGATCACTGCCTAAGAGATGGGACACATATACCATTGTCCTACGCTCCAGTGCAAATCTGGATAGCCTATCTCTCATCCAACAACATGGGAAACTACTTACATTTGAAAGAGAGATAGAGCAGAAAAGGAAACTGGCATCATCAGGAAAGCTCACTGATGACTTTGTACCAGGGAACACTGCCTTGGTTGGTCATGAGTTAGAATATGCTGCATCAGAAATTAATTATGATGAGCATATAGATTTCTCTTCAAACAGTTCAGATCATGCATTCGTTAGTGTTGACAGTCAGTCAGGCTGTAATAGTGACAATTTGTGTTTTATTATGGATGATTTAAAGGGTATGTTGATGATGACTTAGAAGAGATGGATATTCTAAGCCAAATGGCCTTGATTAATATCAAATCTCAAAAGTTCTACAAGAGAACTGGTAGGAAATTTCCAGGACTCTCTCGCAAAACCAAAGTTGGTTTTGACAAGAGTAAGTTGAGGTGTCACAAATGCCACAGGCTTGGACACTTTGCAAGAGAGTGTAGATCAACTGGATCTAACTCCTCTGCACCCTTTGTGACTTTTCCAAGCAATAGTCCACAAAACAGAGGGCAACATCCTGCTAGTTCTGGTCATCATTCACAACCTATATCTCCTGCATATTTTGTCCCTCAGGGTCCAATGTCATATCCATATCCCTGCTATTATATGCCTCAGCCAAATCAAGTTCAAGTTCCTATTGCACAACAACCTCAAGCCTTACCTGAGCCTCTACCATCTCAATCATCTAAATCACAACCTCATCACAGCTTCTTCACCCCTGGTGTTGTTGACTGGAGCAGTTTACCAGATGATCTCTCTGGTAATGAGCAATTATTTGCTGGTGATGGTCAACATGGTGGTGAACATCCTTTTGGGAATCTAGCTCTCATGGCCCTGGAGTCTACTGAGAGTTCATGCTCCAATGCATCTTCATCACAGATAACCCATGTATCCTCTAAGGCTAAGGCCAAGCTATGTTCTGAATCTTGCATAGCTGCATTTATCTCTATTAGAGAGGCAAATGTAGCTTTAATTAATCAAAATCTTGAGCTTGAGCAAACTATTTCCAAAAGAAAAACTGAATATGAGTCTGTCCTTAGGATAAAGATGATGAGATTTATAAGCTTAAATGCCAATTAAATGATGAAAAGGCTAAGCTAGAGGTCATTCTTGAGAACCACAGAGAACTCAAGGAAAAACTTGCAGTTACCCAAGTTAGTGTGACCGCTGGGTATCATCTGCAAGGGATTTGAAATGCTGCTCAGCAAGCAATCTGCTTCAAATGTAAAGTTTGGAATAGGTTACAACCACATTGCACACCTACAGATTTTACTCCAAAATCAATAGTAAAACCTGAAGGTGAAAGTAATTTCCAAACCACATCATCATGTGTATCATCTCAAGTGATCACCCAAAATCACAAGATGAAATCAGTGTTGATACCTCAACAAATCAATTACCTGATGGGTCAACTACTGATAAGCACATGAAGCTGAGTACTTCAGATGTTGTTCCTCAAAGTACCTCAAGAACTGAAGGGAAAGACACAACATCTGAAAAGCATTTCAAATCAACTAAAATAAAAGGATTTACAACTGCTGATAGAGAACAACTGAAGAACAAGTCTTCAATTGTTACAGATCCTTCAGTACTTAACACTAGTACTGAAAGGAGGAAAGTACTGAAGAGCACATTTTCAGTAGTTTCCACATCAGCAGTTGATCAATTCAAGATGAAGAATAAGCCATGTGAAATATGTTGTAAATTCAATCATCTTTCTGATGAATGTTGGTACAGAAAGGGTTCCAAACTCAACAGAGATAAGCTCATTAAAATCCAGATGGATGAAATGAAAATGAGTTTGAGACCAAGTTTGTACCACAGTCATCCCAATGTGATAAACCCAAGCCTTCATCCAAATCCAAAAGGAAGGATAGGGTTTATCATAAAACAACTGATAATGCTCCTCATGATAAACATCAGACTAAGTCTGTGAATTTCAAGGATGAAATGGTGGGCCACAGGAACTCATCAAACACAAGTACTGATATGTCACAAGAGCAGAAAGCTTTGGCTACAAATCAGACACAACTTGTTATGATGGTTCAGCATTTGTTGGGGAGAGTTAACCAACTAGATGCACCTGTGATCAAACCACTGAAAAGGCATTCCAAACCCAAATCCAAGGAATCCATTTCTGCACCATCTCCTTTTTCATCAGCTGTTAATCATAAGAAACAAGTTATGGTTAAATCTTGCAGGATCGTTCAAGGGCTTGAACACAATTACAACACAACAACACAATGAGGAGATTAACTAAACGTTAATCAAACAGTGAACTGGGTAACCAAAGGTGATGCAGAGAACACAAGTAAAGCAAGAGACAGAACAAGAGAGTATAGTTTTCAAGGTAGCAGTATATTGCTTTCTCAAGTTCTTTTACAAGTGTTACAAAGCATTTCTTCTTCAAAGAAATCTCCTTTTGAGAGCAAGACTGGCCTTGGTCACATCCCTTTTCACCTTCATCTTGGTAGATTCAGATACAGTTCCCTTGGGCTGTGAACTGTTCTTGGAATTTGATGGTCCAGGCTGTGCAGCAGTGGTACACAGCAGCTCAGTCTTCTTCTTTGTACTGAGATGATTTGAACATGAACCAGAACTCTTGGATAAGAGGCTTTGGTGGATGTCTTCAGTCCTTATTGCTTTGAAACCTGCAGAGATGAACACTTGTTTCTGCTTAGCATCAAAGGTAGCCTTGATTTCTTGAGCCTTCTTTGCTTTCCTTTTGCTCTTCCTGATCAAGTTCTTTCTCTTGACTTGGTCATCACAGTTAATTTCTTCTCCTCAGAAGGATAGTGGCCCTTGGAGGAATCCTCTTCTTCACTCTTCTCAGAGGGATTCCTCACTATCACTTCTTCATCATCCTCACTTACTGGATCTATGAGAGGAAGCTCATCTTCACAAGTTCCACACCTAGGAGATCTTACAGACAATATTGTGTGTGGAGGAGCTATCTCATTTGATCCCAGTCCCTGTCTTTTGATAACAAACCTTATTGTGTAGGGATGAGGATATCATGTTCTTGAAGGTCTCTTTGAAGAACAATTTTCTCTGCCAGGGCTTTGCTGATCACAAGCTCAGCCTGGCACTTAGTCAACTTAGTGATGAGATCTTGGATCTGAGTTTTAAAATCTGTATGTTCATGTTTTAGTACTGAAATAGTTTTCTCCAAGTCTTCTTCTTTAACTTGTAATCATTTTCAGACTTTCTAAAGTCAGATTTTAATATGTTTAATGACTCAAGATCAGATCTCATCTCTAGGTTGTAGGACCTGTATCTATTTACTTTAGCAATGCATTCAGGGGAGCAAAGATGTTCTAATACCTTGGCTTCATCATGATCAGCCATCAATGCTTGGTTTGGAGAAGCATCCTCCGCCTGAAAACTCCAGTCAAATCCTCCCTCTTCAACAGCAACCGCAGCATGTTGCTTTGTCTTCTCAGCCTGAGGGGTATTGTTGGTGTAGTTTGGTCTGAGTTGAGTTTGACCCCCATTTGCTCTGGGTGCCTTACTCCCTGGCGAAGTGACCCATAAGGTTACAATTGTAACACTTAACTTTGCTTTTATCCAGCCAAACTTACCACTGGTAGCATTGCTTGGAAATTTTCTTCCTGTCCTCTTGTAGAACTTCTTGGCTCTGTGAGTGAGAAGAGCCATCTGCTGAACTATCTCCATGTATTCCAGGTCATCTGGATGGATACAGTCTAGATCTTCAAGAGTGAAGAGATAATTTCCACAGCTTTCATCTGCAGACACAAAGGCTTGAGAAGAACTTGTCTCTTGGAATGGGCTTCCTTGAGTAAAGTTCTCCCTTGGTGTCTCCGGGAAGGTGATGAAAGGACCCTTTTGTGAGTTGTCAGGGTAGCATAGAAGATGATGTTGGGGTTCTATGCTGTCCCTTTCAACCACATGAAGGGCTGAACCCATTTGATTGTTAGAGTTGCCAGATGAACCTTGTAAGTTCATTTCCATCTGGTATCCACTGAGAATCCCATATAACTCTGTCAGAGTAAGAGTTTTAAGGTTCTCAGTCCTCTTGATTACCACACAATAGTGTGTCCATTGCCTAGGAAGTGAGGACATGAACTTCCTTACAATGTCTCTGTTCTCAAGAGGAACTCCTCCATCCACAAGGGTATCCACAATCTCAACATACCTGAAGTATTGTTGGGTCATGGTTTCACCAGTTTTAAAGGTGAAATTTTCAAACTGCTGCTTCAGAAGATCTTTCTTGTTCTCCTTGGCTTCAGAGGAGCCTTCATACATCCGCTTCAGTGCATCCCACAGCTGTTTAGCTGTTTTGCACTTCTTAAAACCTCTGTACACAGAGTTTGGGATAGCAGTCTGAAGAGCAGTCATGGCCTTCCTGTCAATCTCTACTCTTTTCCTATCTTCATCTGAGTAGTTGGCCACATCTTTAGGAATCATACCAGCACCGGTAGCAGAGGGGGTGCTAGGTATGAAAGGTCCATATTCAACAGATTCCCACATTCTTGAGTCAAGGACCTGATGAAGCCTTCCGTCCTCATGCACCAGGTCGAAGTCATCAAGAGTGATCAATGGGGATTTGTTCATGGTTCCAGTTTCCATATCAGTCTTTGAGATGGAAGCCATTTGAAAAAGTTTAGTTTTTGTGTGTGTGAGGGATCTTAAGATGGTTAGATCTTATATCACGAGCCTGGATGCTCTGATACCAATTGCAGGATCATTCAAGGGCTTGAACACAATTACAACACAACAACACAATGAGGAGATTAGCTAAACGTTAATCAAACAGTGAACTGGGTAACCAAAGGTGATGCAGAGAACACAAGTAAAGCAAGAGACAGAACAAGAGAGTATAGTTTTCAAGGTAGCAGTATAATGCTTTCTCAAGTTCTTTTACAAGTGTTACAAAGCATTACCGAAAGATACAAGAACTTGGAATACTTATACTACAACCTACAGCCGGCTATACTATGAAAGCCAGCAGGATACAATTGACTAGACACTAACAAAATCAATTGTAGGATCAAAAGGCATATCTGCCTTTTGACCTTGTGACTATGACATGCCATAGCTCACATCCTTATACATTATAAAAAGGATAAAGTACATAAAGTGGAAAGTTTCAGACTCAAGACCTCAATGTACAGTTACCAAAAGCATGGACTTTTCACCAACTCTTGTAAGTTGGTGACTTATCAGAGACGCAGCGGAAAAGGTGCTTTATGGAACAGTACATCAGATAAAGCATGTGTACTAAAAGTCTTCGGAGAAATCTGTCTTCATAGGTTGAAGCTTTGGAAGACTTTGTCTCTTCAAGCTTCGGAAGACTTCATGTTAGGCTTCGAAGATATTGGTCTTGGCTTCGGAAGAATTACACAAAGCATTAGAAAATACTCTAAGTGTAATATCTTCCGAAGCCAAGACCAATATCTTCCGAAGCCTAACATGAAGTCTTCCGAAGCTTGAAGAGACAAAGTCTTCCGAAGCTTCAACCTATGAAGACAGATTTCTTCCGAAGACTTTTAGTACACATGCTTTATCTGATGTACTGTTCCATAAAGCACCTTTTCCGCTGCGTCTCTGATAAGTCACCAACTTACAAGAGTTGGTGAAAAGGTCCATGCTTTTGGTAACTGTACATTGAGGTCTTGAGTCTGAAACTTTCCACTTTATGTACTTTATTCTTTTTATAATGTATAAGGATGTGAGCTATGGCATGTCATAGTCACAAGGTCAAAAGGCAGATATGCCTTTTGATCCTACAATTGATTTTGTTAGTGTCTAGTCAATTGTATCCAGCTGGCTTTCATAGTATAGCCGGCTGTAGGTTGTAGTATAAGTATTCCAAGTTCTTGTATCTTTCGGTAATGCTTTGTAACACTTGTAAAAGAACTTGAGAAAGCAATATACTGCTACCTTGAAAACTATACTCTCTTGTTCTGTCTCTTGCTTTACTTGTGTTCTCTGCATCACCTTTGGTTACCCAGTTCACTGTTTGATTAACGTTTAGTTAATCTCCTCATTGTGTTGTTGTGTTGTAATTGTGTTCAAGCCCTTGAACGATCCTGCAAATCTGTTGATGAAAACAGACCCAAAACCAAAAAGGTTTGGGTCTCAAAACCTAACTAGTTCTTTATGATAACTGCAGGGTTCTTCAGCATGCCAAAGGAGCATCTGGTATGTAGACAGTGGAGGATCTATGCATATGACTGCGAGCAGTTCTCTTCTTAATGACTACTCTCAAGGAAAGAAGGGATTTGTTTCATTTGGAAATGATGCCAAGGGTTACATCATCAGGAAAGGATATGTGTCTAATGGAGATATCAGATTTGATGATGTTAACCATGTGGAGAATCTCAAGTATAATCTACTGAGTATCAGTCAGATATGTGATAAAGGGCATGTTGCACTTTTCACAAGCCAGAACTGCAGGATTCTGTCTTTCCAAGTTCTGAGGCTGATTGACAAGGTATTGGATGATCATACTCTCCTGAAGGGCAACAGGATTGGAAGAGTATATGCCTTGGATTTGTCAAAGAATATTGATTTGAAGGGTCATCCTTGTCTGTTCTCCAAAGCCTCTCCTCAGGAATCTAAACTGTGGCATAGAAGGTTGGATCATGTTAATCTCAAAAACATGAATCAGCTGATCCATAATAGTTCAGTGAGAGGTCTACTAATAAAGGAGTTCCACTATGATGAAACCTGCACTGCTTGTTTAAAAGGAAAACAGCACAAAGTCTCATTCCCTCATATTGAAGAACCTAAGTCCACTGTCTGCTCGCAGTTACTGCACATGGATCTATTTGGTCCTGTGAGAGTGATGAGCATGGCAAAGAAGAAATACTGTCTGGTAATTATGGATGATTACTCCATATTTGTATGGACTTTCTTCTTGCATTCAAAGGTTGAGGTTGCTCAGATGATTATAAACTTTGTGTTGTATGTTGAGAAGCAGTATTCCCTATCAGTCGAGTGTATAAGGAGTGATAATGGAACTGAATTCAGAAACCAATACACTTGATGATTTTTATCTATCAAAAGGAATCAAGAGGCAGTTTAGCATCCCATGGACTGCAGAACAAAATAGAGTAGTGGAGAGAAAGAACAGGACCCTAATTGAAGCTGCAAGGTCTATGTTGGCTGACTCTGGTTTGCCATTGACCTTTTGGGCTGAAGCTGTGAACACAGCTTGCTATGTGCAGAATAGAGTGTTAGTAAATTAGAGGTTGATGAAGACTCCATATGAAGTTCTACATCATTGGATCCTCTAATTTCATTCTTCAAAGCCTTTGGGTGTCCTTGTTTCATTCTCAACACAAAGGATCAACTCCACAAATTTGATCCTAAGGTGGATGCAGGGTATTTTGAAGGTTATTCATCCACATGCAAGGCTTACAGAGTCTTCAACTGCAGAACAAAGATAGTTGAAGAAACCTTGCATGTGAAATTCAATGAATCTCCTAAGGATAAAATTCCACAAAACCCTGTGGAGTTATTTGATCTGGACATACTGCAATATGTTCCTTATCAACCTCCAGCTGTTGCAGATCATGTGGATAAATCATCTTCTACAGCAAGTCTTCCACCTAGTGGTACTGAAGATGATGATGATATCAGTACTCACCTTTTCAAGTTTAGTGACCAACTGCCTGAGTCTGCTAAATTTGATGTTCCTGTAGCTTCTGTAGCTCCATCCACAACAAACGCTGATGAGATTTCTAACTCCTCTACATCATTTGACTTGCCATCTAATACTTGGTTTCAAGAAATGGATCACCATCTACTGCTGCTGAACGCTACAAACACTTGCACTCATCTTATAGTATACCAAGAGCTGAAGAATCACCCCATGTTTCAAATCATTGGTGATATCAATGCTGGTGTCTCAACCAGAAGTCAATTGTCTAACTTCTGCTTCTATGCTCTCTTCATCAGTCAGCTAGAGCCAAAGAACTATCATGTTGCTTTGAGAGACAATGGATGGGTTGAAGCCATGCAGCTTGAGCTACTTTAGTTCAAAAAGCAGCAAGTGTGGGAACTGGTTCCTCTACCCCCAGGTAAGTGTGCAATAGGCACTAAATGGGTGTTTAGGAATAAAACTGATGAAAATGGGCTTATTTTCAAGACAAGGCTAGATAGGTTGTACAAGGGTTTTCACAAGAAGAAGGTATTGATTATGATGAAACCTTTGCCCCTGTAGCCAGACTAGAGGCAATTAGATTGTTCTTAGCCTATGCTGCATTCCACAATCTTAAAGTTTTTCAAATGGATGTCAAAAGTGCATTTTTATATGGTAAAATAAAAGAAGAGATTTATGTGTGTCAACCACCAGGTTTTGAGGACAATAAACATCCTGATTGGGTGTATAAACTTGATAAGGCTCTTTATAGGTTGAAGAAAGCTCCTAGAGCCGGTATGAAACACTTTCAAATTTTCTTCTTATAAATAATTTCACTAGAGGCTCTATAGATAAAACTTTGTTTATTAAGAAAGTGGATCAGCATAAGCTACTTGTTCAAATTTTTGTTGATGATATTATTTTTGCATCCTCTGATCCCCAGTTGTGTGATGATTTTACAAGTTTAATGAAACAAAAGTTTGAAATGAGTGCAATGGGTGAATTACAGTTCTTTCTAGGCTTGCAAATCAAACAAAAGGATGATGGAACCTTTATTCATCAATCAAAATATACAAAAGAACTTTTGAATAAGTTTGATTTACAAAATTAAGCCCTGTTCTACTCCCATGTGCAACACCACACAACTGGATGCAGATCAGAAAGGTAAAGCTGTTGATGAAACACTTTACAGATGTATGATTGGGTCCTTGATGTACTTAACAGCTTCTAGACCAGATATTATGTTTGCAACGTGTGTTTGTGCTAGATTTCAGGCTGCTCCTAAAGAGTCTCATTTGATTGCAGTCAAGAGGATCTTTAGATATCTGCAAGGTACACAATCTCTAGGTCTTTGGTATTCCACTGGACACTCTTGCAAATTAGTTGCTTTTTCTGATAGTGACTATGCAGGGTGTAAGTTAACCAGAAAGTCAACTTCTGGTGGATGTCAATTCCTAGGCAACTGTTGATTTCTTGGCAGAGTAAGAAACAAACATCTGTTGCTACATCCACTGCTGAAGCAGAGTACATTGCTGCTGCAAGTTGTACATCTCAGTACTCTGGCTTCAAAACCAATTATTGGATTATGGCATTACAGAGACTAAGACCATTATTAATGATAGTGCTTCAGCTCTGTGTATTGTCAAGAATCCAGTCCAGCACTCTAGGACCAAACATATAGAGATCAGACACCATTTTATTAGGGATTGTTTTGAAAAGGTCTGATTGATCCAATGTTTGTGCCTAGTGCTGATGAGCTTGCAGATATATTTACTAAGCCTTTGGATAGTTCAACTTTCCAAAACCTTGTGTTAAGGCTTGGTATGCTGCAGCTAGAATAAGTGATAACTACTGATGATCTCAGTAAACAAGTACTGATGATCATTAGTAACCATGTCACAAATATGTACTGATTCTGTTAAAAGAAACTGATGCAGTTACAACTACTGATGTAGTTATAACTACTGATTTCGGTAAAAACAGATAAGTACTGATGTCCTATGAAACAACTGAAAACACTAAAAAGTCTAATGAGTAAGTGTTGAGGACAGTATGAAACAGCTGAAAAGCTAAGAATTGACGAAACTACTGATGAGAATTTTCTCTTCAGTTGTTTCCACAAACTGCTGTTTCACCCTAAACAGCTAATGACAAAACCATGTCTTCGGTAGTTTCACAACTACTGATGACTAATACCAAGTCCTCAATTGATTACAACAACTGAAGACAACACCAAGGTTTTCAGTAGTTTCACAACTACTGATGACTAAAACCAAGTCTTCAATTGTTTTCAAACGTCTGATAGTTAAAACCAAGTCTTCAGTTGTTTTCATAACAACTGATGCTAACACCAACACTTTCATTCGTTTTCTTTTCAGCCTTTTCTTAACCTATAAATACCTGCACTTATAGCCAAACGTTCATTAGCCGTTTTTCAAACCTTTCTCTCTCAACAATGGCGACCATGAAACTCAAACCCCGACACAACTGTGTTGCCTACCTTTCGAAATCGGCTTTCTGGAACAAGTTTGACAATGCCATCGATCTTATGGTGGATTCCCAATACCAAACAACCTTTCTTTGAATCCTACCATATACCCTGATTCCTTAACCCATTTCTGGACCAACGTCTCTGTAATAACTGTGAGAATGATAGCCAACTCACTCTCCAGTCGTTGGTGAACCAGAAACAGGTGCTCATCACCCCAACATCATTCGCAAAACCCTAAATTTGCATGATGGCACCTATGTTAAAGAATACCCGAAAGGCACCACTGATATGTCTTTCATCAATAACGGGTATGCAGGCGACTTAAGTGCTACATCCATACTTAAAAAGCACTTCCATGATGCTGAACGACTTATCTTTCATATGGTGAATGTCTGCGTTGCATCAAAGGCATCTTCTTGGGATCAGATGTCTTCCCAATGGCAACAGGTATTGTACTCTATCTTTGAACGCCAAAATCTAAATTTTTCTGAGATAGTGTTCATGGAACTAAAGGATCTGGCTCAGAAACCTGTGGCAAACAGATGGCTACTTTATCCCAGGTTTCTGATGGCCATAATTTTGAATCACTTAAAATCTGATGGCCTTGTTGGTCTTGGAGTCCCTGCTCCAGCTGTTTTAGCTGAGGTATACTCCAGACATAACTCAGACCCTACTCTAAAAGGGCTGCCCGGATGCTAAAACCCAAGCAGAGGGAACCCACAGCCTCCATTCTAGATCCAAAGTCCCCACCAAACCAAATCCAAAAAGCCCAAAAAGGCTACTCAGGGAGATGAGTCCCCTGAGGATGCCCCTGTACCCAAAAACACAGGAAATACATACTGGTTCTAACCCCCCAGTTATGTCCAAGACTCAACCTGCTGAAGCCACACAGGTATTCTCTCAACAAGATCCTGTTGCAACCACAATTGGGGATCCCACATTTCTGGAACTTATCTCAATTGAGAGGGTTACCATTGAAGAGCACCTCTCACCCCGGTGCAATCTACTTCGGACCAATCTCCACATGCAACCGCCCCTCAAAGCCCAACACTGATAGTTGCTAATATGCTGAGTCAGTTGCATTCCTCACCCCTTCCCCAGAAACCACTTACCACTAGGAATACCTCAACCATTGAGGGGGAGGACCAAAATGCTTTTGATAACCCACAGCACAGGGGTTACAATGTTCAATCTCCAAGTGTAGAAACGGAGATTAGAACATCTGGTAAGGCTGCCACTTCTACTGATTCAGCAAATGATCAGGATGAAGTTGGTAACATCCATAAGACCTTACCAGAGGCAACTGCCAATGAAGGACCAGTCTTAAGGCAAGAAGTCCCTAGTACCAAGAACAAGGGGCACATGCTTCTACTGATCTACACTCAGAGCATGTACATCCTATTCAATCAGAGGTCAGGTGATTCAGCACAGACTGATGATGACCTGGGCTTTTTCTATGATGTATTAGCCCATAATACCATCCTAGAGACTGAGGTGAGCAGCTAAAGAGCTGCTAGCCAAATGTCTCAGGATCAAAGTCCATCTACCCAAAAACCCCACAGATGGCACCTTCAATGAAGGTTCACCAAACACTGAGCCTACAAACTTAACCGAGCCACTGCTTTTGGCACCACCTCTCAGGGACAGAACCCCTCTGAGCAGATGGTTGCTATCTTTCAAAACTCCTTACCTCTCATCACTCCTATCATCACTGACATAGTGCATAAAGCCATTGATGAGAGGATCTCCTCAAATCTACAAACCTCATTGATGATGTTGTTCACAAATCTCTTTCTGCCTTTCAAGCCCCTGATCCCAATGCAACCAAAAAGGGGGAGACTTCCAAGTCTAAGGCAGTGAAAGAAAAGAAAAGAAAAGAGTTGATGATGAGAAAGAACCTGCAAAAGAGAAGGAGGTGGAGAAAGAACTTATCTCAGAACAGCTTATCACAGATGTAGAGAAGGAAGATCAGCTGATCACATATAAAAGAAAGAAAAAAGCTGAGTCTAAAGCTGATGAAGATAAATCCTTAGAAGATCTTATCAAAGATGCTGATGAAGCTCACAGCAGATCCATGGATAAAATTATAGATCAGCTCTTTCGACAAGGTCATGACACAGCCACACTAGACACTAAGATCAGAAGGCTGGAAATAGAAGAGATTCAAGCTAGATAGGCTGGTTATAGTGTGTTGGAAAGGGAAAGATCGGAGATAATAATCAGATTCATTGCCAAATACCTTGGAAGATCATTGATAGAGATAAAGGCCTGGTCCAGAGACAGTATCTTGAGATAACCAAGAAAATCTGCTCTGCTGGAGGCTATAATAAAGGGTTGATCATCGAAGCACTGGATGAAGCAGGTGCAGGGAAGAGAACTGAAATGGCAAAGCTCTCCAAAGCCAAACTCACCACCAAAATGCAAGATCAGTCTTCTCAACTCCCACTCAAACACAACCCTCATCTCTAAAATCTCCCAAATCTATCCCTAAACCAAAGCCACACAACTCAACCCACAAAACCAATCCTTTACCCCAAAAACCACCTCAAACCTCACCTAGTGATATACCCAAAAGGAGGAGAAGGGTGTTGAGGGTAGAAGAAGATGAAGAGGAGGATGATATGAAGATTGTCTGCCAATCTCTGTTGTTCTCAACCTTAAAACACCTGAGCACAGAAGTCAACAATTGATTACACCTGACTTGCAAATGCAGATGGTGAAGGTAAAGATTGAAGAAGCAGAACAGTAGAAGCAGCACGATGAGCAGTTTCTCAAGATGGTTGACAAGGATTTCCCACAGTCCTCATCCATTCAAGAAATGAAGAAACGGCTCTAAGGCTGTACACTCTTAAACATACTTTTCAACATCAAAGAGAAAGAGTGCGGATCTGGCCAGACCCCGGGGTAAGTTCTAGAATTCATAAGTAGAATATACCAAGTAGATATCATGGCCAAGTGAAGAAGACCTTGAATGCTGCAATTACGTTGGCCATGGTAGTCTCACCCTGGGAAATCATTGAAGAATTCAAGAGAGCTCACAACTCCAAGACAACCCCTCAATCTATTCTTGAGAACAAAATGATCAAGAAGGGGTTGTTATACAAAAGACTTAAGATCTTCAGAAGTGAACTCCAGTTGTTGCTTGAAGGCTCTCACCCAATGAATTTGCTTACAGAGAGATAACAACTGTGGAGTTGAAAAATGGAAAGACAGTGAGATACCTGTCTGAGTATTATGGTCCAGAGTTCTTCTTCGAGGGAGAAGCAAAAGAACTCACCAAGGAGGAACAAGTTGTTCTCCTTGAGGCCTATGCTAGTGAGTCTTATAGACTCATTAATGGGAATTAGGTTTCATGGTTGGGACAAGACTCTGTGTCCAGTTTCCCCAAGACAGATTTCCTTCCATACTTAGCCAATCAAAAGATTAGAAACCTTTTCCTGGCCTGTGCTTAACTGATTACCTCTAAAGCTGATCAAGAGGGCGTTTCTGCCAAGAATAAGTGGGATCATCAATAAGTTTAGAGGTTTTGGCTGCATTGGTTCAGGGGAGTTTGTTGGACCAAAAGAACCAATGAGCCTGATCAGAAAAACCTCTAAGTCCCACAGACATTACAACTGCTGAAGAAGATCTCAACAGCTAAAGACATCAGCTGATTACAAAGTCTGAAGACAAGATCTGAAGACTTCTACTGAAGACAAGGTCTGAAAGTAAAGTACTGAAGACAAAGTCTGAAGCTATCAGCTGAAGACAAAGTCTGAAAGTAAAAGTCTGAAGAACAAAGACTGAAGACCAAAGTGATCAGTAGTTATCACAACAGCTGAAGTTATTAACTTCAGTGGTTGTGATGATTTCCTTTCAGTACTTGTAATTTACTTTTCAGTAGTTATAGTTTCAGTAGTTGTAGTTCAGTAGTTTTATATTTTTGTACTTAGCATTCTCTGAGATGTAATCAGTAGTTGAGAACATTCTCAGTAGTTTGCATAGTTTTAGTAGTTTGAATAATTCTGTTAGATGTCACTATCAAGTGACATCAGCAGACGTCACATTTCCTATATAAGGAATGTTGACCTAGTTGTAATGCGTGACATTGAGCCACCACGAAAGCATATGAATGAAATATTTCTTTTGCAGAATTCTTTCTTTCTATAACTGTTTACTATTACATTGAATATCAATTGTGTTCTTGTGAATTGTTTGATTCATCGTTCGAATTCCGCTGCAATATTCTCTAATTAATCAAACTTAGATCACTGATCCTAACAGTGATGTAGGTGTCTCTGCGCTTCTTTTTCTTCATGCCGTGGGGCTGAGCCATCCTTTTCTTCCTCGATCCTGTCGAGGAGGATGCTCCCCCTAGAACACGGCTGGACGGCTCGGGAGCATAGGTCGGGTCAGCGGTAGTCTCTCCCGATCCACTGGGGCGTTCACCAACCGCCCGGAGTCCATGTTCTGTGGGAACGACTTTGCTCTCCACAGTCCTAGTCAGTGTCTCCTCATCTGACTCCTCATCATCCTCACCAGGTATAAAATCCTGGTGAAACCCAGCCGACTCTGCTATATCTCCAGTGGGGGCAGATACTGGAGGTGTACTATCAGTCGTTGTGCCCCTCGGTGGAATCGGCATGGTATCTCCAGCATCCCCGCTATCATCATCATCAGAGTCATCGGAGGGTAGAGCAATCTGCTCAACATCAGAATCACTATCATCGTGATGCCACTTCCTTCGAGCTGGCACCATATAGTCCTCACAGGCCAGATGCCCGAACAGTTTCCTGACAGATGGTTTCACCTTCTTCCCCCTACACACCTTCATCCGGCCTAAGGTGGTATCATCCATCACCTCAAGCACTACTGCATCTTCCTTCTCCTTTGGCAGGGAGGAAGCTTCTGTCTATAATCATCTGCGTGAATCAGGGGTACATGCAGAAGCCCTCCTTCCCTTTCCCCTCAATGTTCTCTGCTAAGTAGGAGAAAATCATCCTGGGGAAGCTGAACGGATGGTTTAGCACCAACGCTACATAGGCGTTCTGGATCTGATCTGACAACTCATCAAATCCTCCCTTCCTGGATGCTATGCACTTCAGCAGTACATGAGCAAGGTACTTGAACTGGGGACACAGCTTGCTCTTGTTGAGCACCCCTGCATTGATGTCCCTAGAGTACTTAGCTCGAAGAAAACATCCTCTAACAGTAAGGGGTGTAGTCTAGTAGGACAGTCAGCATCTTCCCCCAACTGCAGCATAATCCTGAGATCTTCCTCTGTGATCTCAATCGCCTCTCCAAAGATAGTACTCCTGATACAGTGAGGCTCGGAAGATCGGTCAACTACTGCACCTTCCCAGAAGGCCTGCTGTATAGAACGATATGGAGTACATGGAGCAGATATAGCATGTGCAATTCTCGATCTCCATAGAAATGTGGTAATACCAGAAATGTCTGAAGCATTTCTGGATGTCAGATCTAGATGAGCACATATGTTTTACTTCGTACTCATTGTCCATCGACTTGCCATTTGTTACACAATGAAAGTAAACATTAGTATCCATTGGCTAAGAATGTCTTGAATCACTTGGACTTGAAAACCTTCTTTTCTGTCATGCGAATGAGGTTGTGCAACTGAGATCAAGTCGTGCGCATTGGCAGTGCGACTGAACTGTAGTCGTGCGAATGAACGCATACGTACGACTGAGTGTGCTACTAGACTCATGCGTATGTAAACTCATGCGGTTCCACCAGTCGTGCGACTGAACTCATAGGCATGGTTCAGTCATGCGGTTTAGCTAGTCGCACACATCAGTCGTGCGACTGAGGTTCATTAACCTGTCCATTCGCATGTTGTTCTGACTGTTCAATTCAAATTCAAATTTTTACCAATTTTGAATTTTAGACTTCGTGCTCTGGTTCATTAGACCTGAATCCATTAGTTTAACACCTAACTTCTTTAATTTCATATTGTTTCGTCATTTAGTTTAGGTTATTTGAACACAATTGTTACGGTTTTTCTAAGGGGTCCGATTGTCCAGATTCTGTAGCAATTTGAGTGATACACCATGGTTCTGCAACCGCAAATTACCTGTAAAGTCAATAGAAATCGTCAGTACACAACAAACAATGGTCTTGAAGGCTCAAATGGTGATCAAACGAAATTTGGGCAGTAACGTTAGTCGTGCGAATTAGGGAAATTTTTGGGAGTGGTGAGTCTCTGCGACTGATTCAACCCTGTAAGGCCCCGTTCCCGGGACGCTTACAGCTGGTTCTCATCGCACATAAAACATATAATTACATTTGTATTTAATAAATCGCAGCGGAAACTAAAACAACTTTCATTTCCATGAAAATGCTTTTGCAACTAATACAACATTCATTACAAAAATTTGTTCGCATTACAATGCAAAAACATTAATCAAAAGATGCCATCCCAAAAAGCTGAGTAGTCGTCCCCCGTGCCATCCTCACACATTACCTGCCAACTGGAAACACATCAAAGTCAGCGTTGCTGAGTGAGTTCTAGTTTTATAAATAAAACATACTTTACTTTCAGATAAAACCGTTCGTACTTTTACATGATCACACATCATACGTACACATAGATAATATCATTATTATCTTCCTTCATTCGTTCATTTTCCTTCTTTTACCTTACTTGTGCATCGACATCATCCCGAACCAATACCATGTGCTACACCCCGGTTAGTCGTAGCTACCGGGCCGAAGTCAACGAATGACAGCTAAACGTATGTCGCGGTACTAGGATTAACCGTCAGTCTTAGCTACTGGGCCGAAGTCAACGAATGACAGCTAAACGTATGCCACAGTACTAGGGGTGAGCGGTAGAGGTTCTACATTTAGGGTCAATCACCAAGAGGGACCCCGTATCCGATGTGTGCAAGACGTTTCATTCGTTCATTAACACATGCATTCATTCATCATGTTCCTCTTCCTTTATCTTTCACTTTACGTTACAATATTTTCGTTCATTATCATACAAGTAAAGCCACAGGAAAGATATTATACATCGCATTAAGGAACATAAACATGCATCAACATCACATCATACATGGCAACATCATACATACATAACGTACAACATCCTCACCCTCATCATGCCAACATGCTTCTAAGACCTCGATCGTCATCTTAAAGACTCTTATGGGAACCTTTACATCAACACTTACATCTGCACCTTCCCCCGAAAGTCAGAAGTCAATCTACACCTTCCTCGGGTTCAACAGCCCTATTCGGCGTATGGACACCCTTCAGTCGCATTGCCTCCATGCGACTGAACATCATGCGATTGAACTAATACGGATGAACACCTATGCGAATGAACATCCAGTCGTGCGAATGGACCCTCAGTCGCATGACCCCCATGCGACTGGCCCTCCAGTCATGGGAATGAACCCAATCGTGCGAATGGACCCCAATCGCACCCTAATCGCCGTATGGCCTCCATTCGGCCTCCAGTCGGTCGCCTAGCCCTAACTGGTGCAGAGTGCAGTTCGACCCGACTGCAGCCGAGGGTTTTTGGCCCCCAAACCCAACTCATCTAAACCCATTTTAAGCCTAAATCGACCATCCTAAACCTTAGGGATGCATACCATAACATCATTCAAGCACAACCAAGCAAGAAATCAAGCCCCAAACGGGTCCTACGCATACATACACGCATACATACGGGTTTTCACCACAAAACGCGAAAAAGGGTTTTCAGATGTGTTCCAGCCCCAAATCATTCAAAAACATGTAAAAGAGGGGTCCTAGAACTCACCTAAACGAGCACAATGACAAGAGCTTTGATTCGGCTTGCTTCACGATGATTTTGGCGACCCGAATCGACCCGAACCAACACTTTTTCCTCTTTTTTCTCTCTTTCCTCTCTATTCTTCTCTTTGTGAGCTGAAATGTGAGTGTGGGAGAGTGGGCTGCCCTCTCCCTACATATGTCACCACATTTCCCAACTTTTCTTCTTGTTGGCGAGTTTGGTCCCTCGACTTTTGGACTTTATTTTCTTTCCTTTCGCCACCGCTTCAAATAATAAATATCCGGGTGTTACAAGTCCACCCCCCTTAAATAGGTTTCGTCCCCGAAACCTGTTATTCGTCGAACAAACGTGGATAATGCTGTCTCATTTCTTCTTCAGTCTCCACATTGACTCGGATCCCTTCCTGTGCTTCCACTGTACACGCACAAGAGGAACCACTTTATTCCTTAGCCTCTTTTCTTTACGATCGATGATTGCCACCGTGGTTGCTCCACATAATTGAGCCTTTCATCTATTTCAATGTCTTCCAATGGAACAATCATGTCTTCATCATTATACACTTTCTCAGATGAGATACATGGAATGTCGAGTGAATCCCACTTAACTCATCTGGCAACTCCAATCTATAGGCCACCTCCCCTACTCGAGCAATGATTCGGAAAGGGCCTATATATCTTGGCTCAACTTGCCCCGCTTTCTGAATCTGATAATACCCTTCCAAGGTGAGACCTTCAGCATAACCCGTCACCCACCTGGAACTCAATTGGCCTACGTCGCTTATCGGCATACGACTTCTGTCTATCCTTGGCTGCCCTTCATGAAGGCTTTAATCTTTTCAAGCTTCTCTGTCGTAGCCTCGATTACCTCGACGCTCCCCAATTCCTTCTGACCAATATCACCCCAACAAACGGGTGTTCTGCATCTCCTACCGTATAGCATCTCATATGGTGGCATACCAATACTGGCATGATAGCTGTTGTTGTATGAGAATTCAGCTAACGGTAAGTGGTCATCCCAACTTCCACCAAAATCGATCACACACGCCCGGAGCATGTCTTCCAGTGTCTGAATGGTCCTTTCTGACTGACCATCAGTCTGGGGATGATAAGCCGTGCTAATATGTAACCTCGTCCCCATAGCGTCGTGGAATTTCTTCCAAAATTTAGATGTAAACCGAGTGTCACGATCAGACACAATAGACACCGGCACACCATGACGAGTTACAATTTCCTTGATGAACAGATCAGCCAACCTCTCAGATGAATACGTCTCGCGGATCGGTAGAAAATGAGCGCTCTTCGTCAGACGATCAACTATCACCCATATGGCATCATACCCTTTCGGGGTACGCGGCAGCTTCGTAATGAAGTCCATGGTGATGTGCTCCCATTTCCATTCCGGTATATCCAAAGGTTGTATCTTCCCATACGGCTTTTGATGCTCTGCCTTCACCTGTAAGCAAGTAAGGCACTTACTCACATACTCCACCACCACGTCGCGCTTCATACCCGCCACCAATAATCTTTCTTCATGTCATGGTACATTTTTGTGGCACCAGGATGAATGGAGTATCGAGTCTTGTGGCTTCATCCATTATCTTCACCCGTAGATCCCCAAAACGAGGAATCCACACACGACCGAATCGAGTTCAACACCGAGTGTGTTTCACACCCAATTCCCCAACCAGACCTCTCATTCTTTCCGAGTTAAGATGATCTTCTTTCAATGCCTCATCTTGAAACTCCTTAACTTGCTTCATCACATCGGAGGTCATGATTAATTGATAAGCTTTCACCCGAATCGGTTCGGGCCTTTCCTTCCGGCTAAGGCATCCGCCACCACATTAGCTTTGCCTGGATGGTAATGGATCTCGCAATCATAATCCTTTATAAGTTCCAACCATCTCCTCTGCCTCATGTTCAGATCCTTTTGCTCGAAGAAGTACTTCAAGCTCTTATGATCGGTGAATATGGTGCACTTCGTCCCGTAGAGATAGTGCCTCCAGATCTCAATGCAAAGACCACGGCTGCTAGCTCCAAGTCATGAGTAGGATAATTGACCTCATGAACCTTTAACTGTCGAGATGCATAGGCTATAACCTTCCCTCTCTGCATTAACACACACCCCAACCCTGAGTAGGAAGCATCAGAATAAACCACCAAATCTTCGCTTCCATCGGGTAATGACAGAACAGGAGCTTGAGTCAGTCTTGCTTTCAGCTCTTCGAACGCCTTCTCTTGAGCTTGACCCCATACAAATTTCACATCCTTTCGGGTCAACTTAGTTAGTGGAGAAGCAATCTTAGAGAAGTCTTGGATGAATCTTCTATAGTAGCCCGCCAAGCCCAAGAAACTACGGATCTCGGATGGCGTCTTTGGTGACTTCCATTGCATAACCGCCTCCACCTTCGCCGGGTCAACCATAATCCCGTCAGGATTCACCACATGACCCAAAACTGAACTTCGCGCAACCAAAATGCGCACTTGGAGAATTTAGCATACAATTTCTCCCTTCTCAACGTCTCTAGAACCTCTCGAATGTGACCGGCATGCTCAATCTCGCTCTTCGAATAAATCAGGATATCATCAATAAACACAATCACTGATTTATCCAACATAGGCCGACACACACGGTTCATCAGATCCATAAAAGCAGCTGGCGCGTTGGTCAAACCAAAGGACATGACAAGAAACTCGTAATGACCATAGCGCGTACGGAAAGCTGTTTTAGGGATATCTTGCTCCTTCACCTTCAACTGATGATAACCAGATCGAAGATCTATCCTCGAAACCAACTAGCACCCTGAAGCTGGTCGAACAAATCATCTATCCTCGGTAAGGGTAGCGGTTCTTCACTGTCAACTTGTTCAGTTCGCGGTAGTCAATGCACATCCTCATACTACCATCCTTCTTCTTTACAAATAGACCGGAGCACCCCAAGGAGAGATACTCGGTCTAATGAACCCCTTATCAAGCAGCTCTCGCAACTGCTCCATCAACTCTTTCATCTCGGTTGGAGCCAACCGATATGGTGCCTTGGCAACAGGTTGGGCACCCGGTATCAGATCAATCTGAAATTCAATCTCTCTGTCAGGTGGCACTCCTGATAAGTCTTCTGGGAACACGTCTGGAAAGTCACACACAACTGGTACATCAGCTAGTTGTGGTGTTGGTGTATCCACATCCTTTACATAAGCCAAGTAGGCGCTACATCCACGCCTCATACACTTTCCCGCCACCGCCATTGAGATCACCTTCGGAATCGTAGTAACCCGATCACCATAAACCGTTACCAAACTTCCGTCAGGCGCTGTCAACCGAACCATCTTCTTGCGACACACAATGTTCGCCTCGAAGTCCGCCAACCAATCCATCCCAAGAACCAAATCGAAACCACCCAAGGTCATCACAAACGGTCTAACAGGAAACTTATGACCCTCAAGTTCCACATCACAATTCTCTATCATCTCAGAAATCCTGGTAGACTTACCTATGGCAGTTTCTACATCAAAGGGCGCATCAACACGTCTACTACTAACAGGCAGCTTAGCACAGAAAGCAGCAGAAATAAAACTCTTACTAGCACCCGAATCAAATAACACAGAAGCTAAAGTCTGGTTCACTAGAAACGTACCGGACACAACGTCAGGGTCCGTCCTAGCCTCCTCCTGTGTCATGGTGAACGCCCTGGCGCTCGCCCTCGGTCCATCACTTCCCGTCTTCTTCACCCCTGAACCCTCAGTCCTCGACTTCTTACAATCTCTGCTCATATGACCAGTTTCCCCACAGTTAAAACATTTGCTCGACATGCAATCCTTCGCCATATGCCCTGTCTTCCCACACTTGAAGCACAAGTTTGACCCAAACCTACATTCCCCGCTGTGCTCCCTTCCACACTTGCCACACCTTTTCGACCCCGCACTTGATGTGACCACACGGCGTCATCCACCCGTGCCTTTTTGTTACCCATCGGGGCATCACCCCGACCCAACCGTTTCCCCCGTTCCAGTTCCGATCACCACCACCCTTCTTACTTGCTTCAGTCACCACCACCTCCCGCTCATCATACAGCCTCCCTGCCAAATCAACCGCCGACCTAAACGTGCTTGGCCGGCGGCGATCATATGCCGAACATCCACCGGTAAACCCTGAATGTACCTCTTATTTTCCGAGACAGAGGCGTCACCTGATCAGGCACAAGCCGTGCCATTTCATTAAACTTGGTGGTATACTGCTGGTGTGTCATGGTTCCAGCCTCCAACTGTAAAACTCCCTTTCCAACTTATCCATTTCTCTGTGAGGACAGAACTCCTCAATCACCATCTTCTTCAACTCAGGCCATTTCATTCTCCCGATCGCCCTTACCTTCTGCTTGGACAATGTTATCCCACCAACACAGAGCTGAATCCACAAAAGTGGGTAGCAACTTCACCTTTTGGTCCTCTCGACACTCGCTGATATCGAGAACAGCTTCCATTTCCCTCACCCACCGGTGAGCAGCTGCAGCGGTGCCGTTTCCATCAAAAGTAGGGGGCTTGCATCTCATAAAAGCCCCATAATTACATCCTCGTGCCGTTTCATGCACAGGCTCTTCCTCCTCCTCATCATCATCAGATAGAACCGTTTCCGGCTCTGGTTGTTCCCGTTCCCCAGAGGATCTGTTTCTTTCTTTTCTTTCCCCTTCTCGTACAGCCTTAATAACTTCGGTCACCACAGACGGTAAGATTGTCTGCATGACCTGATGGACTTCTTCTACAACAGCCTCTTTTACTGAGGCTCTCAGATTGGCGCTTTCGTCGCCACCCTCCGGATGAGGGGTCTCTGGTTCTTCATGACCACCCTCTCAACTCTGGGTCTCCCTCTCTTAGGTCGCGGTTCAGCACCGTGACCCCCACCCCTAGAAGCTTTCGAAGATCTACCTCCGGCCATCACACGCACACTGAAAGATTCAAACACCACACGGTCATTCAAGGAAACAACTCAGTTTATGTCAAGTATAGTAAGTCCCTAATTACAGTGGCCAGTTGTGATTAGCCACTTACTTTACTCTTCATACCCCAAGTATTACCTGTCCTGACTACATCAGTATTTAAACCTACATATAACACATAACACATACCATGCGCACATAAAACCGGTTAACTTTATGAAAATACCTGATGGCACGCAGCTACTCATTTGGCATCCCATTCCCTTCCGTCCCATTCTCAGTTTAAGATTAGGTTTATTTTGAAAATTTACCCATTTCACTTAAACTTTGGCTCTGATACCAACTTGTAAGGCCCCGTTCCCGGGACGCTTACAGCTGGGTTCTCATCGCACATAAAACATATAATTACATTTGTATTTAATAAATCGCAGCGGAAAACTAAAACCAACTTTCATTTCCATGTAAATGCTTTTGCAAACTAATACAACATTCATTACAAAAAGTTTTTTTCATTACAATGCAAAAACATTAATCAAAAGAATGCCATCCCAAAAGAGCTGAGTAGTCGCCCGTGCCATCCTCAGCAATCATTACCTGCCAACTGGAAACACATCAAAGTCAGCGTTGCTGAGTGAGTTCTAGTTTTATAAATAAAACATACTTTACTTTCATATAAAACCGTTCGTACTTTTACATGATCACACATCATACGTACACATAGATAATATCATTATTATCTTCCTTCATTCGTTCATTCCTTCTTTCATTACCTTACTTGCGCATCGGACATCATCCCGAACCAATACCATGTGCTACACCCCGTTTAGTCGTAGCTACCGGGCCGATTCAACGAATGACAGCTAAACGTATGCCGCGGTACTAGGAGTAACCGTCAGTCTTAGCTACTGGGCCGAAGTCAACGAATGACAGCTAAACGTATGCCACAGTACTAGGGGTGAGCGGTAGAGGTTCTACATTTAGGGTCAATCGCCAAGAGGGACCCCGTATCCGATGTGTGCAAGACGTTTCATTCGTTCATTAACACATGCATTCATTCATCATGTTCCTCTTCCTTTATCTTTCACTTTACGTTACATAATACTTCGTTCATTCATCATAACAAGTAAAGCCACAGGAAAGATATTATACATCACATAAGGAACATAAACATGCATCAACATCACATCATACATGGCAACATCATACATACATAACGTACAACATCATCACCCTCATCATGCCCAACATGCTTCTAAGACCTCGATCGTCATCTTAAAAACTCTTATGGGAACCTTTACATCACACTTACATCTGCACCTTCCCCCGAAAGTCAGAAGTCAATCTACACCTTCCTCGGGTTCAACAGCCCTATTCGGGCGTATGGACACCCTTCAGTCGCATGCCTCCATGCGACTGAACATCATGCGATTGAACTAATACGGATGAACACCTATGCGAATGAACATCCAGTCGTGCGAATGGCCCTCATCGCATGACCCCCATGTGTCTGGCCCTCCAGTCGTGCGAATGAACCCCAATCGTGCGAATGGACCCCAATCGCACCCTAATCGGCCGTATGGCCTCCATTCGGCCTCCAGTCGGTCGCCTAGCCCTAACTGATGCAGAGTGCAGTTCAACCCGACTGCAGCCGAGGGTTTTCGGCCCCCAACTCATCTAAACCCATTTAAGCCTAAATCGACCATCCTAAACCTTAGGGATGCATACCATAACATCATTCAAGCACAACCAACAATCAAGCCCCAAACGGGTCCTACGCATACATACACGCATACATACGGGTTTTCACCCAAAAACGCAAAAGGGTTTTCAGATGTGTTCCAGCCCCAAATCATTCAAAAACAGTAAAAGAGGGTCCTAGAACTCACCTAAACGAGCACAATGACAAGAGCTTCGATTCGGCTTGCTTCACACGACGATTTTGGCGACCCGAATCGACCCGAACCAACACTTTTTCCTCTTTTTCTCCTTCTTCTTTCTCTATTCTTCTTTTGTGAGCTGAAATGTAGTGTGGGGAGAGTGGGCTGCCCTCTCCCTACATATATCACCACATTTCCCAACTTTTCTTCGTTGGCGAGGTTGTCCCTCGACTTTTGGACTTTATTTTCTTTCCTTTCGCCACCGGCTTCAAATAATAAATATCCGGGTTACACACCCTCTATTAACTAGCCTAAATTCAATCGTAACGACACTGGGCTAATACCACATTTCATTCGGGCGAATGGGCCTCGGTCGTGCGATTGGTCAGTTGGCCCCCTTCAGTCGTCCGACGGAGTACATTCGTGCGACTTACTCATTCGTTCCCTCTTAAACATCCGACTGGGTCTTCGTATGGTTCATTCGGTTAATTGTCCATACTCATGGTCCATTCATACGCATAGCTCCCATTCGCATGATAAGTCCATACTCATGGTCCATTCATGCGAATGGATCATACTTATAAATTTTCTACATTTCTTACCATTTGCCATTTAAACCCCCTTTTTTATTTAAGCTTTAGAATCAACATTATACACATTTGATCGTCTCAGACATGATCCTTTTATCTTTTGAAAACACATGTGGTCATCTCAGACATGACCTTTTAGGTGAATTAATCCTTACTTAATTCCAAGATGTAGTCCGACAACAAATAAACTGAATGACTAAATAAATACAAAATTAAACTTGTTTTTAACATTTGTGAGAGGTAATCCTTAGATAGAAATCTACTCGATTTGTTTCTGGAATAGGCAGCTTCATTTAGTTTGACCATACCTGAGACCAAATCAATTTTGGAATCATACAGGCAAGTCAAATCATTTGGGACTTGTTATCAAAACCATTTGATGCTCACTTCTCGGTTTTCATCCAGAGTCGTTAGCAAATTTAGGAATCATACTGGTACTATTAGATTACCACATTGATTTGGACTTTCAAGAATTTGTATCCATGATGATTGTCAGTATATTTGTCCTCTTAAATCCATACTTTTGACACAGATTGGTGATAGTTTAAGGTTTATTATTTCAACCAACAGTTACGGATCCCACACTTATATGATAATCAACATTCCTCAGAGCTTTTGAGCGTCTCTAACGGCATTTGACAAGAAGAGACTATTCTTAGAGCTTTCAAAGAGAAGCCAATCCTCATGTCAGTGCTATCGCACAGCAGAGAGGCGGCAAACAACAATGAATTCTTGAATATCTAGGTTATGCTTATCCTCAGGTCAGTGCCATCGCACAACAAAGAGGCACACAACCTATCTTCTTGTTAGAGCATCGTTAATTTCTTTAGCATATAATGCACCAACAACATAAGTTGTTAGCTTGATAGCATTTGCTTTTTTTTCGTGCTTTGCTCTATTTATGGTCATCCGCACACTTTTTGTGGCATTTACATGCTCGTTACCCCTTATTGGAATATTGTTGATTGTGTTAACCAGTGATAAGATGGGCCCACAGTCAGTTGAACAACTTATTTGATCTTGAGATCACCAATCAGGTGTAATCATCTATTATGTTGAATCTACCGACATATCATCTGTGGTCTAGCAACCTGTAGGTCTACTTTCATTGTGTTACCTTAGTAGATACCAGTTTTTCTATCATATTTCCTATTATATTGCTCAGACTACATAAACTTAGACTTTGAATTTTGCATCTTTTCTAAATTAAATATTAAAGTCCCTCTTGATTTGTTCTTGTGTACTATCATTTTCCAAAGTATTTGAATCGGTATCATAGATACGATCTACCTTCTGTCAGCTAGCCTCTGCTTCTCCTTCTCTTTTCTTTATTTTTTATTTTTTTTATTTTTTTTATTTTTTTATTTTTATTTTTAATGTACTGGCTGACCTATTCTCCCCCTAAAATTCTAAGTCATAACCGATTTACATATTTTAGGATTTTATAGACAACTAAAAATGACTTAATTTAAAACAAAATAGAATAAAAAGAAAATTAAAAGAAAAATAGACTAAATGTATCGGACTACACATGATCATCATCAGGAATAACATCACTTTTCTTTTTAACGCCGTTGACCTCTAACAGATATAGAAAACGTGGTTGTCAAAAGCTTTTGTATAGAGGTCAGCACGTTGAAAATCCATATTCATTTTTACCACATCGATTAAATTCTTTACAAAGCAGTCCCGTATAAAATGATATTTTATACCGATGTTTTGGTCTTAGGATGTTGTACTGGATTTTTAGTTACTGCAATTGGAGCCGAGTTATCAACATAAATAGGAGTAGAAGAGAAATTTAACCGTAGTCCCGCATTTGCTGTTGAATCCAAATGATTTGAGAACAGCAACTTGCAGCTGTTACATATTCGGCTTCACAGGTTGACAGCGCAACCGAGGTCTGCTTCTTACACTGCCAGGTCACTAATCTCCTCCCAAATAATTGACACCCTGCTGATGTAGACTTGTAATTCATCTTGCAGCCCCATAATCGAGTCACTATACGCCGTGAGCTCAAAGTCATCATCATGAGGATACCACAACCCAAGTGTGGGTGTGCCCTTCAGATAACGAAATATCCGCTTGACCCCGATCAGATGGTTAACCTTTGGCTTAGCCTGATATCTAGAACATAGACATTAGCATACATGATATCAGGTCTAGAGGCAGTAAGGTACATGAGAGATCCAAACATTCTTGGTACATTGTTGCATCTACCAGATCTCCATTTTCATCAGGTGCTATATCATGGTTTGTGGCAAGTGGAGTTCCAGCTGCAGAAGAATTCTCCATGTCAAACCGACTGAGAATGTCTCCCACATACTTGGTCTGATGTAGAAAATCCCTTTGGGTGTCTGATCCACCTGTAACCCGAAAGAATATCATTTCCCCCATGGCACTCATCTCAAACTCCGCCTTCATTACTGCTTCAAATTCTTTGCATAACTCTTCGTTCTTTGAACCGAAGATTATGTCATCGACATAGATCTGTACTAGCAGTAAGTGTCCATCCTTTTCTTTGATAACAGTGTGCAGTCAATGACTCCCCTGCGAAATCTGTGTTTGACAAGATGAGTCGAGAGTTTCTCATACCAGGCCCTTGGAGCTTGATGAAGCCCATATAAGGCCTTGTCAAGTTTGTAAACTCTATCCCGATGATAAGGATCTTCAAATCCCTTGGGTTGACTAACATAAACTATCTCTCGAATTTCACCATTAAGGAATGCACTCTTCACATCTAATTGATAGACTTTGATCTTCATATACGATGCATAGGCAAGGAAGATGCGGATGGCTTCCATCCTTGCCACGGGTGCAAACACTTCATTATAATCAATCCCCTCGACTTGTCGAAATCCCTAAACTACCAGTCGAGCTTGTTCCTGATAATGACACCTTGGTCATCCTTTTTGCATTTCAAGACCCATTTGGTGCCATTGACCTTAGCACCTATAGGTCTATCTACCAGTGTCCATACACCTAACTTCTTGAATTGAAGAAGTTCCTCTTGCATGGCACTCACCCATGCCTCATCATTCAGTGCTTCACTAATGTATTTTGGCTCAACCTGTGAGACAAAACACCGATAAGCACCATCGTGAATGTATCCTTTTTCCATTACCGAGGCATAATCAGCTGAGTACATCTGATTTCTGGTCTGCACTCCTGATCTGACATCCCCAATGACATTGTCTAGGGGATGATAGACATTTAGATGTGATCTTGGAGTGGTAGGAGCAACTACCTCAGAGCCAAGATTATGAACATTTGGTTCTGCATCTAAGGTAGAAGGAGTTTGAGGTTCCGAAGTCGAAGAGGCATCACTGTTAGATGTTTGTGACTTGCAGGAATTGGAACCTGTCTCTTCTGATTGTTCTAGTCATTCGCTTCAGCTTCATCTTCTGAGGAGGAGTCACTGTCTTCTAGTGCTCCCCCTGAGTGATGAGATCACTCTCCCTGTGAGCTCGATGATGTTGGATCAAGAATGGTGTATTCAAGATATCATACATCATTCGTGTAGGTGACTCGTCATCAGAAGGAGAGATACAGATGTTGAAGGACTTGAAGAATCCATCATAGTCGAAGAAGTAAGCGGGTCCTTTTCCAGTGGGTGGTGTGGTATATCTCTGAACATCAACATTACACCACACTTCTACTAATCTCGTTGAGTTGATGTAAACTCTCTTGTTCGGTATGTTGTATCCTAGGAAGATCCCTTCCTCAGCCTTCTCGCTGAATTTTCCTTCTTGAGTCTTATTCAGAAGTGTGCACGGCGCGCCAATGGTTCGAGATACTCCAGATTAGGTTTACGTCGTTGTAGTAACTCGTAACATGTCTTGCCATGGCACTTGACTACCAGAACTCAATTTAATGTATAACATGCATTTGCCACTGCCTCATTCCAGAATTGGATAGGTGGTTTAAAGTCTGCTAGCATTGTCCGTGCTGTCTCTATTAAGCTTCTATTCTTCCTCTCAGCAACACCATTCATCTGAGGTGTGTAGGGAGAGTGAACTGATGCACAATTCCCTTTTCCTTGCAGTAAGCCTCCATCCACTGATTCTTGAATTCAGTCCCGTTGTCTGAGTGTACCTGTCTCACCTTCAGCTTGTAGAGAGATTCCAGTGTGGTTAAAAATTCCTTGAATGACTCAAATGTTTCTGACTTGGACTTTAGAAACATTACCTAAGAGAATCTTGAGTAGTCATCAGTAACCACATAACAGTACACGTCACCTGCAATGCTCTTTGTACTGACTGGACCAAACAGATCCATGTGAAGAAGTTCAAGAGGAATCTTGATAGAATGAACTTTCTTTTCCTTATGAGACTTCTTCGTCTATTTGCCTTTCTTGCATGCTACACAGAAATCTAGAAGTTGGAAATTTTTGACGTTAACACCTCTCACTAGATCCTTCTGAATCAAGTGATTCATCTTCCGTTGATTAATGTGTCCCATTCTCTATGCCAGGAAATGGAGTCCTTCTCAGTAGCTTTTGATAGGAAGCACTGAACTTCATGAACCATTATAGAAGCCGTTGAGAGATCCAAACATAAAGGTCTTTATATCTTGAAGCTGTCATCAGAACTTGGTCCTCCAGAATCACATAGTGTTTCTTAGGACGTAACACTTCTTGTTGTCAAATATGACTTTAAATCCTTTGTCACATATTGAGAAATAGAAAGTAAGTTGTTTTGAAGTTGTTGAACGTAGTTCACTTTATCAAACTTAACTTTCTTATTTCCACCCTCCCTGAGCTGTGATATAACCTCCTTTGTTACCAGCAAATGAAACATGCCCGCCTTTTATTAGTTGACATTTGATAAAAGAGCCCTGTTTCCTGTCATGTGCCTGGATGCTCCGCTATCTACAATCCATTGTTGGTTTCAGCACTGTAGCGAACACCCTGAACATACAATTTAAAGCATTCGTTTAGGTTAGGAACCCAAGCCTTTACTAGCTTGGGTTCCCAGAGGCATCACACATCATGAATTCAACCCATTGACCCTTAGAAGGTGAGGGTAGCTCAGGTGCCTTCTCGTCATCATTATCAGACATAGAAGATGACTTTTCTTTCCATAAGCCAGATTGTGTAAGGCCTGTTTGTGATAAACAGACGACTGGCTAAGGGGTTGAACTTTGGGTTCACTAGTTCTTCTAGGTGAAGTTAAAGAACTCCTCTTAGAAGACCTAGGTTTTAAGTTCTGAAGTTCAATTTTCTTCCTAGGTGTCTGAAAGTAACGAAAAAAAGAAGCAATGTGTCCACACTCTCCACAGTTGTAGCATGACCTGCTATCAACTTTATGATTAAACTTTCGTTGTGGAGATGTGTGTGACATCCTGGTGACATCATTTTGTTTGGGTTTTGATCCTACTTCTTTTGATGTATGCTCTTGTTTAACAAACTTAACTGTTTTGACATTCTAAACACCTTTTCCATTTTGGTTAACTGGACTTTGACATGAGACTTGTGAAAGGTTAACATTAACAGTTTTTTTGGTTCAGATTGACTTTGTTTAACCCTGACTTTATATTAGCCTTTTCAAATTCTTTTTCCAGATTAACACAAGGCATTTTACCCATTGCCTTTGAAGTGGCCTCTTTTTGTTTTGTTCCAGATTCAATTGAAGAACATAGGAATTTGGATCACTTATGAGAGGAGTACACCACATGATCCTTGATGGGATTGGTATTTATTGGTTTACACTTAGTGTTCATCAAGGTCTCAGGTGGTGGTGGAACCACTTTATAACCTAAACCCTCCCATTGTTACGCTCTCTCACTAAGTGTTGGACAATATGAGATGAACTTGTCCAACTGTGCATTTTTGCTTTAAAGAGTTGACTTCTACTTCTAAAACTGCTTTTTGTTTTTTAGTGTCTTCTAGGGAGTTAAGATAGTACCTAATGTCATTAGCTTGGTTAAATGCTACTACTTCATTTTCCCTAAGCTGTTTATTCAAAGGTCTATCTTTTCTTTGTAACTATGCTCAATTTGTTTAAAACTCTATTTTCCTCAATGCACAGTTGCAAATCCTTTACTAAGTTGTCATTATGATCTAATAACCTAGCAAATTTCTGATCTATGCTTTCTCTAAATTTATTACAATCAGAACAAGCATGATTTTTGAAAAGTTGATAGTGTACTTACCTGAGGAGGCTCTAATGAATTAGTCATCAACGTAGTATCAGATGTCTCTGGTTCTGGTGATTCTGTCTTTGTTGTGGACGTCTCTTCTTCAGGCTTGTAGCTGACCTCTGTTGCAGTCTCTTCACTGTTTGACATCGCTATCTCAACTGCTATATCTCTTTCACTCGCAGAATCATCATCTAAGTCATCCACGCTCGCAATATTTGATTCTCCCAGAGAGACAAACCTAAAGCTCCAGTCCTGTCCTTCATCATCATGGGCGGTCAAGGCTTTTGGATCCTTGCTTGATGAAGTAGAACTGCTAGCTTGCTTGTCTTGACGAGTGAAAGACGAGAATGGATTCCCGTTTCCAATCTTCTTTGGCTTCACATATTCTCTTTTGAAGTGCCCCTTTTCTCCACAGTTGAAGCAGATCACCTTGCTCTTGTCAAAGCCAAACGTAGTGTCCTTAGTAGCAACCAAGTTTTGTCCGTTTTCTTCACGAACTTCTTTGTGCCCTCCGGACAACACTTGCTAAGGCCCACATAATATCCATTCTCTCCAGTTCAGTCTCATCAACCTGCTCGTAGTCCTCATCTGCCAGATGGCAGTTTCCAATTTTCCCAACAACAAGTCCATCACAGGATCCATGTGCTCTAGAGCTACTTCTACTCTGCCACGTTTCCAAGATTCTCAGTCTTCAGTCATGTAGCATTTGCTTCAGATCCAATATTGGTACTAGAAGACCCTGATGTTTCTGATCCTGAAGGAGAGACTTGTGAAGGACCTATTGAGCTTGACACAAAGGCAGTCTGAAGAGGTGCTCCAGACATCTTAACCTGAGGAGTGGCATTGTACAAAGCTGGATTCTGAGTGTACGAAGACATCTGAGCTTGATACTTCATCCTCAGTGCTTCTTCTCGTAGTTTTAGTATGAAATCATTGATGTCCAACTTTGATAGCAATCCATTCTGTCTCAGATTTGAACCAAAAGAAGCCTAACTTTCTGGCAACCCGTCTGCAGAATTTGACACTTTATCTTCCATGGTAGTTGTGACACCATGTGTGTGCAGCTCGCTCATCAAATGGTAGAATCTATCAATGACATCGTCTAAACTCTCATTTCCCATTGATGAAAAGTTGTCAAATTCTTTCTTCAGCTCCTTAGCTTTAATGGCCTTCAACAAGCATTCCCGTCATATCTTTTCTCCAGCTCATCCCATAACTTCTTGGCTTGCTTATTCTCTGAGAATTGGTGAAAAATATCCTTAGGGATAGACTGTGTTAGCAATGCATATACTCTCTTTTAGCATTATTTTAACTTTCTGTCCATCAGTCATTCCTCCTAGAGTAAGTTTCACCCATCGGCTCCCACCGGCATACTGTATCCCGTCTCAATAGCTTCCCACATATTTGGATCCACTCCATTGAGATAGATCTCAAAACGTTGGTTCCAGTGGGGAAACTCATCTAATGTTATAAGCTTGGGGGGTTTATTATGATTACCCACCTCACTCTCCAGTAGCAGTAAGTTCTGAATCCATGAGTCCTTCCCGGCTGTAAACACTGACAACTGATCCTCCATCTTGATTAACTTTAAGTCTCTTAAACAATCTGTTAACTGGTGCGAATGGAGCGATGCGAATGGGCTACCCGTGCGAATGAAACTATGCGACTGGTTCAATCGTGCGAGTGAAACTGATGCGTATGAACAATGCAACCGGTAGACTTAGTTGTACGAATGAAGATGCGACTGAGTCCAATCATACGTCTGGGGATGCGAATAAAGTCCAGTCGTGCGATTGGGTCAATCGTGCGACTGAAGCTGCTGTTTTTCAAAATTTCTAGGTTTAACGTGTTTTGGCCGTAAAAACCCGAATTTTCACCAATCCTAATCGCCTTATGCCATAGAAACCAAACTTGATGAGCAGGGGACGTCCAAGACAACTTTTGACACAAAAAGATTGCGCTTTTAGTGAAAAACACACCCTTTGTATCAAAATTGAGTGAATCACACTTAATCAAGAGCCAAGCTCTGATACCACTTGTTAGGATCTTGTATTTAAACGAAATACAAACTGATTAACGTGTAAACCAAACCAAATAGTGTGGAATCCTATTTGATTGGCGATACAATCAGTGAGAACGCACGTAGAAACAATAAGGAATTGAATCTAACGTTAAGAATCGATTAGGAATCGATCTGCAGCGTTCTATGAACTTGGAGTACGAACTTCGAGGCTTCTGAACGACTAGGGTACGTCTGGAGTCGAATAGGAATCAATGCTTGCGTTTTTCCACGACTTAGGTGGTATTTTAGGTTAGTATTGCTCAATCGGGCGACTGAACCATTAGCATGGTTCATTCGTGCGATTGAGCCATGCGTTTGATCCATTCGCATGACTGAGTGTTCAGTCGTGCGCCTGAGTCAGTCGTATGGCCATTCGGACGCATGACAACTGTTGGGGCGCATGGTCCAGTCGGACGCATGAGAACTTCACTTCACCAAATTTGAGTGTATTCAATATTCTAACATTATGCATAACACTTCAAACAATCACAAACCTATATAATTACGTCAATATGCGTTAATCAACTCATTAATGAAATATTAAACATTATAAACACAACTAAACATTCTGTATTTCATTAAGTAGCCAATAGTTACATAAGTGTAAGACATATTACATTCAGATCAGGATCTAGGTACATATATGTATCAACACAAACAATACTTCATTATCAAATTACAAATTCATGTTACATTATTACAAAAGCCTTATAATAATGAATGCCATCCCAAAAGAACTGAGTAGTCGCCCCGTGCCATCCTCTGCACGTACCTGCCACTGGAAACACATCAAAGTCAGCGTTGCTGAGTGAGTTCTGGTTTTATAATAAAACATACTTTCTTTCGTTAAACCGTTCTTTTCTTTCTTCTATGTTCATACATCATACGTACACATAGGTAATAGTTATATTATCTTCTTCATTCGTTCATTCATCATTATATCTTTACATGCACATCGGATATCTTCCGTACCAATACCATATGCTACACCCCGAACTATTTAGCTACTGGGCCAAAGTCAATAAATGAATAGCTGAGCGTATGCCGCAGTACTAGAGGTAAGCAGTAGAGGTTCTATAGAAAGGGTCGCTCACAAAGAAGGACCCCGATATCCAATGCTTGCAAGACATTCATTTCTTTCCTCGTTCAATAATGCATGCATTCATCATGTTCCACTTTTCATTATCTTCCACTTTACGTTACATAATACTTCATTTCATTCATTATCATAACACATAAAGCCACAAGAAAGATAAACATATATCATAATAAAGAACATAACATACACAATCATTACGTCATACGGGGTAGCATCATACATACATAACATGCATCATGAAACATCATCATCATCATGCCCTACATGTTCTATAAGGCCACAACAATCATCTTACATGCTCTTACAGGAACCTTTATGGCAAAACTTACATCTGCACTTTCTCCCGAAAGTCAAAAGTTAAACTACAATTCTCCTAAGGTGCAACTTCCCTACTTGCACGTATGGACACCCTCCAGTCGTATGGCCTCCATGTGACTGGCCCTCATTCGGGTGACTGGACCTTCATTCAGGTGACTAGACATTCATTCGGGTGACTGGACATTCATTCGGGTGACTGGACATTCATTCGGGTGACTGGACATTCATTCGGGGGACTGAACCTTCATTCGTGTGACTGGACCTTCATTCAGGTGACTGGACCTTCATTCGGGTGACTGGACCTTCATTCGAGTGACTGGACATTCATTCTCCCTCCAGTAAGGTGACCAGACCTTCATTCTCCCTCTAGTCGGGTGACTGGCCTTCAGTCTCCCTCCAGTCGGGTGACTGGCCTTCAGTCTCCCTCCAGTCGGGTGACTGGCCTTGAGTCTCCCTCCAGTCAGGTGACTGGCCTTCAGTCTCCCTCCAGTCGGGTGACTGCCTTCAGTCTCTTTCCAGTCAGGTGACTGGCCTTCAGTCTCCCTCTAGTCGGGTGAGTGGCCTTCAGTCTCCCTCCAGTCGGCCGAATGGCCTTCAGTCTCCCTCCAGTCGGCCGAATGGCCTTCAGTCTCCCTCCATTCGGCCGAAAGTCAAAAGTTAAACTACAATTCTCCTCAGGTGCAACAACCCTACTTGGGCGTAAGGACACCCTCCAGTCGTGTGGCCTCCATGTGAGTGTCCCTTCATTCGGGTGACTGGACCTTCATTCGGGTGACTGGACCTTCATTCAGGTAACTGGACCCTCATTCGGGTGACTGGACCTTCATTCGGGTGACTGGACCTTCATTCGGGTGACTGGACCTTCATTCGGGTGAGTGGACCTTCATTCGCATGACTGGACCTTCATTCTCCTCGAGTTGGGTGACTGGACCTTCATTCTCCCTCTAGTCGGGTGACTGGCCTTCAGTCTCCCTCTAGTCGGGTGACTGGCCTTCAGTCTCCCTCCAGTCGGGTGACTAGCCTTTAGTCTCCCTCCAGTCGGGTGACGAGCCTTGAGTCTCCCTCCAGTCGGGTGACCGGCCTTCAGTCTCCCTCCAGTCGGGTGACTGGCCTTCAGTCTCCCTCCAGTCGGGTGACTGGCCTTCAGTCTCCCTCTAGTCGGGTGAGTGGCCTTCAGTCTCCCTCCAGTCGGCCAAATGGCCTTCAGTCTCTCTTCAGTTGGCTAAATGGCCTTCTGTCTCCCTCCAGTCGGCTAAATGGCCTTCAGTCTCCCTCCAGTCGGTCGCCTAGCCCTAGCTGATGTAGAATGCAGTTCATCCCGACTGCAGCCGAGGGTTTTCGGCCTCCAAACTCATCTAAACCCATTTTAATCCCAAATCAACTATTCTAAACCTTAGGGAAACATACCATGACCTTATTCAAGCATAACCAACCAAGAAATCAAGCCCCAAACGAATCATACTCATACACATATGCATAAAAGGGGTTTACACTAAAAAATTCAAAAAAAAGGTTTTCAGATGTGTTCCAACCCCAAAATCAGTTGAAAACGTGCAAAAGAGGGATCCTAGAACTCACCTTAATGATCCCGTCGAGAAGAGCTTCGATTTGACCCGCTACATGTGGATGTCCACGCTCAAATCAACCCGAACCAAGCTTTTCTCCTCTTTTCTCCTTCCCTTCTACTCTCCTCACTTCTGGTTGAAAATGGCAAGAATGGGGTGTCTTCCCCCTTTTATACTCCCATTCATTGAAGATTCTCTCGTTGGCAAGTTTGGTCCATCGACTTTGGACTTTATTTCTTTTTCTTCTTTCGTCAGCTTCAAAGAAAATTTTCGGGTGTTACATTGGGCGTTTTTCATATTCCCATGCGCCTAAACAATTGCAATAAGTCCATGAGTTTAACCAAGTGTTTGGGTGTTTTACACAAACCCATGCACCTAAACAGTGTTAATGAGTCTGATTTTAAGCAAGTGTTGGATGTTTTAAATGTCTCATGCGTCTACACAATGTTGAAATGTTTCAAGAGTTACAAGTGTTAGACGTTTTAGGAACTTCATGCGCCTGAATAGTGCAAAAGCGCCTAAACAGTGCTTATGCGTCTGTACAGTGCTCATGCGTCTGATTAGTTCTCATACGTCTGAGTCAATACGCACAAAAAGTGCTCATACGTCTTATTTTTTGTGAATTTAGGGTTTCATACACACAAACAGTGCTCATGTGTCTAAAATTTCACTTAATATATATTGAACACTTACACTTGTTTCTCATTCACACTGAAAATTCTTTAAAAACAACTCTCTGAACTATCGACTCTGGTCTTCAATGAACTCTCAGATTCATATTGATTGAAGCAAATCTGTGTTGATTGTTAGATATTATTTGAGTTTATAAATGTAAGTTTGTGACTCAAATCAATAGATTTTGGTTAGATCATGATGATTGGGATAGTTGTTTGACTGCTATTCAGGCGTTCGAACACTATACGATTGAAATTCAAAGTTTAACTAATAAAATCTTAACCTATCTAAAATTGATTTGGATTGTTGATATGTATCAAATTTTGAGTAAATTGATATATTGTTCATCGATTGATGTTGTGAATGATATTGATGATAGATTGAACAGTCGGGTTGTTCGAAGGAAGAAGAGGATGAACAGACAATTCAAGTTTTGTATATATATATATATATGTTTAAATAAAAATTAGATAAATCAGAATTCAAATAATTGATTGATAAAATGATAAATACAAAATGAATAAATTTTAAGATTTCACAAATTAAATTCATAAGTCAAAAGTCAAAATCATAAGTCAAAATTGAATTCAATTTTTCAAAATTGCAAATTCATATGTAAAAATGAAATTCATTAATCAAAATTTTAATGTTCTGATATTCTTTTTCTCTATATTTTTACAGATGGTAGCTATGAAGTTTGAGCTTAAACATAATGTTGCTGCATTCTTAGATGAGGAAAACAGAGAAGCTATTGGTTACGAAGAGATTATAAGATTTTTGCTAAGATCAAAATATGTCTATGCAATGTGTGCAAGACCTTTGATTAATGCAAGATTGATCAAAAGATTCTGGACAACAGCAGAAATATAAAGAGATGAAGAAGGGCATAAAGTTTTAAGAGCTTTTATTACATCTGATAGAATGCTTGAAGTTTTTGAACAAGCAATCAGAACAACTCTTAAACTTGGAGAAAATGATCCAGAAGACTTAGCTGAGTATTCTTTCATGAATGTAGAGATGTATTTCTACAAATGGGTCATCCTGATCACTTTCCTACAAAACAGTTCTTCAGAGCAAGAGTATATAAACACTGGAAATTGTTGTGTTATATATTTCAACATTGCATGTCCAAAAGAAGTACTGGTTGGGATTCATTCCCAGTGGACATTGCATCTCTGATCATTGCTTTAGCCACAAACAGAAGGTTTAACATGACAAAGTGGATAATGAATGGATTCATATTCAATCTTCAAAGAGGAAAGAGAAACAAATACTTGATGTATCCAATATTTCTCCAACTACTCATTAATGAAGAGAATCCAGATTATATGTTGAAGGAGTTGAAGGAGATAAGTTGCAATTAGAGCACATGTCTGAAGTTGTGTATAAGAGACTTGCTATGATTACTGGTGCTCAAAACATTCCATTATTTAATTATATAAGGAATGTAGCTATGGATGAAGTAGACATCAATCAACAACACTATCATTTATCTGAAGATGAACCAATAGATCCAAATGATCTTATTGAGGATGTTGCAGATGATATGATTGATGATGATGAAGAAGAAAGTGATGATGAAGCTACTGAAAGCTAATCAGACGATGATGATGATGATGATGATAATGATGATAATGATGATGATGGTAATGATGTTTTAAGTGAAGCACATCAAGAAGCTATTGATGTAAGGAATGATGATGATAATGTCAATGAAACTCAAAACTTAGCTGAAGAAACTACTGATGCTGATATTCATGATGATTTTGTACATGAAGTTCAAGGAGATGAACCAGCTATTATTGTTCATGAAGAAGATTCACAAAATCAAACTTTTGATTTTGATTTCTTGAATGATATGTTATCTGAACCAGTTTTTCAAGCTAAGGTGACTGAAGAGATTGAAGAAATTCCTGCGAGTACAACATACAATGTGTCGGTACAAACAAAGGATATAGTTGATACCGATGAGATGGAGAATTTGAAAGAAGAAAATGTGATTAAAGAGAAAGCAATTGAAGAATTAAAAGTTGAGAATGAAAGATTGAAAGAGACGAATATATCTCTTGATAAATAAATTCAAAAGTTAAAGGATGAAAATTCTAAGTTGAAAGAAGAAAATTTTGAAAGATGAAAAGCTTGTGAGCTATGCAAAAGACAAAGAAGATGTTATCAAAAACTTTCAAGTTATGATAAAGGATTATATCATTCTTGAAGAGAAATTCAAGAAATTATCTGATGAAAATGAAAAATTAAAAGGTGAATTAATAAAGGTAAAAGAACCTCAAAAGCCTATCTCACCAGATCAAATGATAAGTTCTGAGATGATTATTGGTGAAGAGAATCCTAAGGTGATCAAAGGCAAAAGGAAACATGATGAAGTAGCAGATACAATTTTAACAGAGTCATCTTCAAAACTACAAAGAATAGAAGAAACTATTGAAGAGCAAAACATTCAAGAACAAATTTGAAGCTTTAGAGGACATTAAAGAAGTTTACAGTGATGACTGGTATGACAAAGTCTTAGATAAAGAAGATATAGATGAAGCTCAATTTGTATCAAATTTCTCTTCACAAGAACCAACTCAAGATCAAGATGAAATTCCACAAGACTTTAAAGATAGATACAACTACCTTGTGAAGATGAAATACAATAGAGTCTTTTTGGATGGACTGACTGTTTCTCAAATAAATGATGAATATGAGAAATGCATTGCTGCAAAGTCAGTAGCTCCTATTGATCCAAATGAGATTGTAATGGAACATGGTGAATGGAATAGATCTAAAGAAAGTATTAATGTAGATGAATTATCAAGCTCTGAGCTGCACCATCTTGATCCTGATCATATGAGTATTCCAGCATTAAGGTCTTGGTTGCAAGCTAGGAATTACCCATGGAGGAAACTGAAAAGATTATAATCTGTATCTTTGAGGAATCTTGTTAGAAGTTTTCAAGAAACTGAAAAACAATCAAAGAAGATGATTATGCTTGATACTGATAATCCTCAATACCTTGAGATTACCAAAAGAACAAGAGTGTTGAAGCCTCAAGAGATTAAACAGATGGCAAGAAAATCGGATGCTCATGATAGCAGAAAAGATCTGATTAAAATGTTTTCTGGTACCGAATGGCAAGCATATAAAGCCTCTTCTGAACAAAGACAAATTTTTGATAATGCCAGATCTAGTGGAGACTTGTAAGAAATGTATTACAAAAGGACAATCACTTGCTAAGTTGTTAAATGCTATGATTGCTCCTGATTTCACAAACCAAGTAAAGATAATAGCATGGAAGTATGATGAGATATTTGATGCATTTTTTATAAAAAGAGTAAATGCAGTTTGTAATGTTTATCATTTTTACTCAAGCATCATTAAACTTCCAGTGCAAGATTTGAAAGAGTTAAACAGATTACCGCTGATTAATCCATCTGATTCTAAACGTGTTAACATGATGATAGAATTATTGAGAAGAGGAATGGATAGATCAAGTAATTATCTTAAAACAAGATGTGATGAAGAAGACAAGGAGTACTTTGCTACATCAGGAAAATAAAAAATCTTAAACGATTACAATCTGAAGAAGAACATTTCATGATAGAATTTTATGATATATATGTTGAAAAAGTCACAATACCTGGTATAAAAGTGATTGATGGTAATAAAAAGTCAAAAACAATTCTCAGATGGTCCTATAACTCTGAGACTTTTCAGCTTAAACTGGTCCGAAATCTCGAACAACGGGATGAGGATATGATTACATTATTAGGTGCTTTTGAACTGAAACTGTTGCATCCAAGTTATATATCATTTTTATCCGTGCAAAAGTTTGAAAAAGTATCACCAGAGATTGCAGAGCAAGACAATAAGTATTTTCTTTCCATCATCAATTTGATGAATGCTGCAATGGAACGAATATCACTAAGGAAGGCTCTTGCATATGCAAACATTGTTAAGAAGGATATTAAATACATTGAGTTCATGCGAATTTCAAGGAAAGGAGAATTAGAAATATACTCAAAGGAAAGTCAAAATCCTATTGAGTTTTATGCTAATATTCATATCTCATGTCTATCAAAAGATACATTGGAATGAATGAGCAAAATGGAGATAAAGACAAATGAAGCAAAACCAGAACAAGGCATTCTTGCTAGCAAATTTAAGTCTGTAATTGCTAATGCTTTGAAAGAACAAGAGATGTATAAAAAGAAACAAATGCTCAAGATAAAGGAAGAACCAGAAGATTTCTTTGAAAGATAAAGATGAAAGCTGAAGATGAAAGATAAAGTTGAATGAAAGATAAAAAGAAGACAAGATTGAAGATTTTGAAGACTGAAGACCATGTAAATCTTAGGGGGAGTATTGTTAGTTCTCTAGAAAGATTAACATGTTGTCTTTATGTGTCTTTTTACTATTTGTAATAGTATAGGGACTAGTTTTGTAATTTGTTAGTTCCTTGTGTTTCATTATAAATAGCTTAGACTTGTAGAAGTTAGTGGGTACGAGAGAGATGAACAACTGTTTTAGAACAAATTCATAAATGCTTACTTACTTTGTCATTGTCTTTGCTTGATATTAATGAAACTATGAATTTTGTTGATATCTTGCTTGATTGATTACTTTATTTGTATTTCTTTGAATTGTGCATACATCATCACAAATTGTTACATTTGATCCTATCAGTGGAGCTGAGTTGAATGATGCAGTTTGTGATGCTGATAAGGAAGAGGAATTGAAGGGAAATACCAGAGTTTGCAACTACGAGAAGGCTCTTACCGCTGAAAGAGTCATCCTGGATCTTCCATACGAGACAGTTCAGGATATGTGTTATTCTGCTTGCAAAATTAGACTATTTGGTGTGTATAAAGCTAACAGGTTACTTTTAGATAACCAAAAGAAATTAACCACCATAAACACAGAATTTAAAAAGAATGAAGCCAAGAATTTCATAAAATTAAATGAAGATTCAAAAGAAATTGATCATTTAAAACGAACTCTTCTTGAATGAAATGCTGAAATTAATCTTTTAAACAAAAGAGTCACCTTGGTTGAATATGAAACAAGCAAGCTTAAAACAAAGCTTGATAGATGGACCATATCCGGAATGAAACAGAAGAGTTACTATATAAATAAAGGGGAGCTAGGATTAAAATGGGAGTGGGTTGTGGTCAAAATCCATACATCTATCCTCCTCCTAGCACTCATTGTTACTCTCCTATGCCTCAACCTCATCCATCTAATGATTTAATTGAAGCTGCTACAATTAATAGTTTACATGCAGGTTTAAGTAGAGTTAATCTTAAAGAGGATAGAGATGTGCACGATTCTCCTGTTGGTTTGGGATTCCTTAGGTAGGGGTCAGGTAAGAAGATTAATGACGATTCCACTTCTGATGCTCCAACATCAATATCAGCTGCTTCTCAAACCTTCTTCAACAATTCAAAACAGGTCATATATCTTCGTTTGTTCCTATCAGTTTGTTAAATAAGGAACAATTATCGAATCATCAAGCAATCAGAATCCTATAATCAAAGCCGACACAATAAGAGGTGTCAATCAAGATCCGTTGGAGATTGATTTGTGTATACGAGACTGGATAAGCTCAGATGATGAATCAATCACAGAGGAGCATGTTGGTTCCTCACTATCAAGATATCTCCTCATATTTTCAAGTCTCAAAAGCTTCCAAAAGCTGAATCAAGACCTATACGGATCCCATCTCCAACTACAAAACAACCCAGTCAATTAGTAAAGATCTCATTCACTATTCAATACGGTAAACTTCAAAACAAGCAAGAATCTGCTACAAGCTCAAAACCATCCTCATCACCACCTACACAACACAGGTCAGTCAAGTATTAAAAGCCTTTCAAGGCTTGTTTTGAGTGTGGAAAAGAAGGTCATGTGGTAAAGAAATGTCCTCAAAGGCTTGCTACGGATGGTAAAGGCAAAACAAATTGCTTCTCCAACTATAAGTCTATGTAGAATGTTCTAGATGGTAAAGGCAACAAGGATTGCTTCTTTGGATCAAGAGGTAAAAAGCACACATCTTTGAATGGTTGGATGAAAAACCCTCCGTCCAAACCTTTTCATGTGAAGCCGGTTTCACATGATTCAAAGTTGAAAATAACCAAACGTTCAAAGCCAAATTCTTTTTTTTGGTCTTAAACAGAAAATGATTTCCAAATTTAATTCATTCAAATCCAAATTAATTGAACCGAAACAAATTTGGCAAATTAAAAAGAAGGATACTGCAATCCCCGATTGTTTAAACGGTTATGTGCCGAAACAAGATTCTTATATTGACGAAAAAGGAACTTCCAGGACTAAGATGGCCTGGGTTCCCCTTTCAAACTAATTTGATAATGAGTGCAGGAACAATCAGGAGGACTGTTAGTAATCCGGTTTACTGACAGAGATTGTTCCTAATTCAAATTTGAGACGAAACAAACAGGTTAAGGTCATGGTATTTTATCCACAATCTAGATTTTTATCTACACAGTCAATGTTCTCACTTCACAATCACTACATATTTCTTGAGAATTCATTTCTTATATTCATATCAGTATAGTTTGGAAGGCCTTCTTTGGTAAATTTCTATTTTGTACAGTTTTATAAAAAAAATATAAAAAAATATAAAAATTAAAAGAATTAAAAAAACACAAAAAACAAAAATAAATAAAATAAATAGGTTTACAAAAATAAAAAAAAATTAGGGGGAGAGTATATAAGTAATACATAAAAGAAATAAAAAAACTAAGGACTTGATTTGGGATGATTGAGAAATGATTGTATATCATCTTCAAATTCTTGTTTTGCATGACTTGCGTTTTTAACATGAGAAATGATGGTAACTGATGCTGCTTTCGGATTTACATCATATTTTTAAATTGCAAATAAAAGAAAATCAAACAGATTTTTTAATGATATGCTTGGTAGACTCGGCATGAAGAATAAATTAGACAGCAGCATAATGATTTAAATTAAAATATATGCTTAAGGACGTCTGGACTTATGCAATCATTTTGGCCTGCACGAAAACTAAGTCCTGACAAAAATTGGATTGAGAATTGATATTTCACCCACCATGATACAAATCATATAATCCATATCTTTAAGCCATGATTGGTGTATGTGTCTTGTATTTGTGCTAATCTCCTCTGCTATATGATAGTTTTGTCCTGGATTGATGATCTCCTTTGTTGTACAATAGTACTGACCTGGAGTTCTCATTGGCACATGATGAAATGGTTATCTACTTTATTATACGTGAGTACAGACCTAGAGCTCTTACCATTTTGGTCTAAGTAGTGTCAAATCATCTAAACAATGAATTCATCATAGAATGAAATGTTGTGTTGATAATCACTTGAACACTAATCACAAGCCTTGCTCTATAAAGATCATAACAAAATTCAAGAAATCCTAAGGTAGGGTGAGGGTGTTTGCAAAATGATTGTGGGGTCCTAGCATTCTAAAGTATTTAATCTAACCTTAAGGAATCATTTGCTGCTTGTTGAAAAAGACAGGGCATGGGTTTAAGTGGACAAACATATCAGCAATCGTTATTGATCTATTTGAGAATTTCAAAATCATTCAAAGACTGTGATTAGATTTAGTTATCAGTGTGATCTCATTGCTTTTCGATGTTTAAATTTATCTTTGTGCTAAAGTATAACTTGAGGATATGATCTCATGATCGATTTAGTTCTCGGTTTTTTAAAATAAAAAATAAAAATAATAGATAAAAAGATTTTTATGTTATATTTATATAATAAAAAAATTATAACAAAATTTAATTTCAATTTCTTTTAGGTCTTTGAAGGATCGGTTTATGTAACTAAACACTTGGTTTTCTCTCAACTCACTTAAACAACACTTGCATGAAAGTAGAGTCTCTAAGAGTTGATAACTATATAATAAGTAATAATCAAACACAAGAAGTAATTTTCAAGACTCTTAAACAACACTCGCATATATTGCTTCTCAACTCAAATATTACAAGACTCTTACAAGCATATTGTTATGAGCTACAATGAGAAACTATATATAATACTACCTACAGCCGGATATACTTTGATACTAGCTGGAATCCTCTAACTAAAGAAAATACTACAAAGCTATAGTTTAAGCTATCACAGATAAGACTTTATCTGAGATATGGTAGTCAAGACATGTCCTAGACTTAGCTTTTGTCACCAACTAAAGTTGGTAACTTGTACTAACATAAAAAGGTGAATAGTGGAATAAAGTATGGTCAACTACATGGCTCTTTGAGAAAACGCCATGTAGTATCAGAGGTCTATAGCGGAGTGTCCAGAACCATTCTTATGTCCACTAGTTCATAGCAGTGTCTTCCGAACGTTAAATGGCTTCGGAAGAACATGTACTTCTGAATCCACTTACATTTCAAATGAGGCTTGAGGACTTCTTCTTTCTTCATACTTCAGAAGTAGTCTTCTAATTTCTTCTTTTGAGACTTGATCTTTGGAAGTGAACACTTTGTCTTCGGAAGTAGAGTTTTGTCTTCGGAAGCAAAACTTTCACTTTGTCTTCGGAAGTAGAGTTTTGTCTTCGGAAGCAAAACTTTCACTCTGTCTTTGGAAGAACTTTACTTCCTTCAGAAGTTCCACACTTGGCTTTGATAGCCTTTGTAAGTAGCACCAAAATTTGTCTAAGTGATTTGGTTTTGGTTGCACCAGCCTTCTTTTTGATCCAACAAACTCCCCTAGGCTGATGCTACCAAAACCTCACTTGTTTCTGCTCCTCAAAACTTTCAACACCAAGGAGAGTAAATACTTATCAGTTTCCTTGTTCTTCCCTGATGTGGTGCTGAGAAGTTTGTACAAATATTTGGTTGACAGGATCTCCAGTCTGTCACCTTGAATGATATGTATCCTTTTTTTGTGGCCCTCAAAAAAGAGTTAGTTGATGGGAACTATAATCATATTCCCATCAAACTATGGGTTCCAATTCAAGACCCTCCACCATTTGTAGAAAGGTTATGCCCTTGGTGGGAGGCCTATCCTTGTCTTCCTTTCTTCTCAACTTCAGGTTTTCTTCAATCTTGGCTTTTGTAGTTAACTCAGCCAGATGAAGACTTCTTAGATGATTTGTTATATGAGCAGCAGTTTCAAAGTTGGAGCGGTTAGAGAATGGTTTCTCTGCTAACTCAGCAATATCAAATCTGCTTGAGTGTAGCAGAGAGGTGGCATTCAGCCTGTTGACTTCACCATTCTCTCTTTCCACAACAAAGTTATAAGTAGCTTCATCAAACCTCCACTTGATTATATTCTTTCTAGGCACAACAGACTGACTAGGAATCTTCTCTTTATTCCTTGTATCTAGTAGAGTCACCAGCTTCTTTCTTAGTCTCTTCTCTTCATCATTTAGTGAGTCTGAGTTGAGGCCTAGAAGTTTTGCAGCATGGTCCAGTGTTCCACTGGGCAGATCAGAAATTGATCTCTTGTGAGGTAACGTGAAGATCCGTCAACGTAGGTTAGTTTAATGGAGTCTTCCTCAAAGGAGATGTCACTCAGGGGTGTGCAGTTTGTGAGCCTAGTCTTAATCGTCTTAAACTCTTCTAGAGAGAGATGTTTGGAAGGCTGAGGGGATGGTTTGGAAGGTTGTTGGGTAGGATGTGGTATGGTGGTTCTGGTAAGAGTTTTTGGTTGAAGGATGGGCAGTTTTGGTGGTTGAGGTGAGGAAATGGATGAAGGTAAAGGTGTGGGTTTAGGAGTTTAAGGTTCGGTTTTGATAGTGAATGGAGAAGGAATTGGTTCAGGTTGAGGTTGAGTGATTGGTGTGAAGGTCATCCCTTGTACCCTTATGGTACATCTCTCTCCTTTTCCCCAAACGAATATCAGCCTTGATTTCACTGACTATTCGTTGGAGTGTCCTCTCAGACATGGGACCCACCTGCCTTCAAGAGAAGCCATGAGCCTAGAGATAGTCTTTCATCCAGGCTTTGTCACCTATCTTCTTAGTTGCAGTGGCCTTTGCTTCTTCTTCCCTTTTCTTTTTCTCCCTCAACTTGTCTCTTGCAGCTCTTTTTCTCTCTTTCTCCAATTGATCCTGGTCTTTGTTAAAGAGCCGTAGGATCCTTTCATCATTGTGTGGAGACAGCTCTTGAAAAGAGAACCCTCTAGAGGTTAGGAAGGCTATCCTTCCCCTCCTGAGCTGCATGTCAGCTTCCTTTTGTTCCTTTTCTTTCTCTTCCTCTAAGGTCAACCGCACTGCTTCCTGTTATAGCCTGGTTGCCTTTTCCAGTTCCACCAACTCCTCTAATGGTAGAAGGAGTGTTTCTTCATTGGCAGCTCCAAGCTTGATGAGCTGGTCTATGAACTCCTCTCTTCTTTTGTTGTTGACTGCGTCCTGGTTGGCTGCAGCTGCTTTTATGCTTTAAGCTAACAACTTCTTAGTTGGAAGTCTTCCTTTTCTTTTTAGCTTTTCAATCTTCTCCGCTTTTGGAAGCTTTTTCGCAGTCATCTTCTTCTTTCCTTTGTCATCTTTTGAAGAGCTTGACTTTGGTGGTTCTTGGAGAGTGGATTCGGATTATGAGAGAGGCAGAGAGGGTGTATGGAGAGGTTGATCTAGAAAGTCCTCACTATTCACTTCAGATGCCAGTTCTAGGATTGCATCTATGATGATTAGTTCCTCGGACATTATGAACAGTCCTTCCACAGCTTCGGAAGATTCGGCTTGTTCTTCCGAGGCTTTAACTTTAGCTTCGAAAGTTTGAGGATATGTAGATTCTGTCCCAACTGTTTCAGTTGCTGGGCCATCAGTCCCCATTTCCCTTTCGAATTGAATCTCAGGTTCCATGTGGACCATAGGTTGACCAACTTCTTCCACATTGGTAGAAGGTGCACTTAGCCTCCGAAGTTCTTTAGCTCCAAAATACATCATTGATGTATCAAGGCTCAGTTTATCAAGAGAGATCTCAACAGAAACTTGAAGAAGAGTCTGTAGAGATCTTTGAGTATCCTTTGGTCAATTTGCAGTAGGACTTGGGATGGCTCAGAGAAAGTTGTAATAGGAGCCAAGAATTGGGAAGTTGAAGTTTGGCTCTGTGGTTCCTTAGATGTTTGTCTTTGAGCACTCCCTCCCTTTTTGGTAGCAACATCTTGAGAGCTAGATCAGCTGGAGGAAGAGGTCAAGGAGACCTGAACAGGTACATGCCTAACAGATCTCTCAATCTGTTTCTCAGCTAGTTGAGCCTTGAGATTGTTAATCTCAAGTTGCTGAGTGGCAGACCTTTCTTCTAAAGTCCTAACCTTGGATTCAAGGTTTGAGACTTTAGATAGTATGTCTTGAATGAAAAGTTGCATGCTTCCCTCATCTCTTTTGAAGAATCACGGGGAGATGAGGTAACATACCTAGTATGTTCAATCTCACCACCAGATGTGGTTTCTTGGCACCCTGGTTTCCCCTTCTTAATGATGTCTCTTGTAGAGTCATCAAAAGGCATGGTTCTCGCAAATTCAGGCTCAAAAATGTTAGCACTAGCCATAAGGTCCATTGAGGCACCTTCTGTAGTGGCAGCTGAATCTGCATGAGTTCTCTCCACATCAGTGGGACTCACCTTAGTAAGGGTTTGTTGATGGGGGCTGGAGATAAGAGGTCTCTCTAGTCTTGGTTGATCTTAGAAAGGGTGTTGCAGATCAGCTTCATTGCCATGGAGGGACGTTATCTCTTCATCAGTTTTGAAGAGAAGGACAGTGAAAGATAGGGAGGTTGCACCTACTGACCCAGGACCTTGGTCAATGTCTATTGGCATTGAGCCTCTGATGGGGTTTTCCCTTATTGGCTGCTCAGAGGAGTGTAAATACTCACCCTGAGGGCTTTCAGATTGGGTAGTGGTCTCATGGGTTTGAGCCTGAGGAGACTCAAGATCCATATTCAGGTCAAAGGTGAAGGATGGTGAGACCTCAGACTAAGTGGGAGCCCAATGTTCTACTCTAGCCTTTTTAGGTTGAACAGAAGGATCTTGTTCAATCAGAGTAGATTGAACGAGGGTTTGTTTGGGGCGTATTTTGTAGGTGATAGTGATGGGAGGAGAAGGTGAAATTGGCATCGTGGGGGCAGTTGCTGGTGTGGGTTCATCACCTGTCGGTTCAACAGGGATGTCACCAGAAGCTATTTGCTCAGTCATTCTAGGAGCTAAAGAAGTGTACCTTCCAGTGAAGTTGGTGGATACCTTCTTCAGTGTCTTGAAGATGGTTGGCCTCATGTGAGGGACAGGTAGAGTGGCTGCACACACAAGCCGACTCTGGTCCAGCTCACAGTTGATAATGTGCTGAAGAAATTTGGGATACATAAAGAATGTTTCACTCATTAGATTTCCAATGACATTAGTCAGCATAAATCTTGAGTAGTTGAAGTGGAGGCCTGTCACCAATCCACGAACTAAGCACCCTAGTTCATATGGGATTTGGTCCCATCCTGCAGATTTGTTTGACAGACAGTGAAGGACAATGTGTAGGAGGAACTTCCAGTTGTAGGAGAAGTTGAATTTGTAGACAGTCGACTGCTCACATCTCTACCATAACCCATGAGGATGTAGGTGCTGTCTAAATCTACCTTGGGGAACTCAGTAGGGGCACCCTCATCATGAAGCTCCACATGCTCCCTGATGAGTTGTTCAGTGATGACCAACACCTGGCCACAAATGCGAGATCGTATTACACGAACCCCATTTAGGGTTTCAACCTGACCGTTACCCTAAAATTCAGTCATGTGATTGAGGTAAACCGTGGAATTAACAGTCAAGGCGGTGTAGTAAGATGATTGGGTGAGAAAGGAGATGATTTCAGAGAGGACTGCATCTCTTGAAGAATCAAGAAGTGCGACTTGGCTGTGTTAAGTATTTAAGGCCATTGAAAAGTGAAGGTAGAAGAGTTTGAGCTTGGGTGAATTGGGAAGAAAGGAAACTTTGAGGGCTATAAAAACTTGTAGTAAGAAGATGAGAGTGAATAGTTGGGATTATTTAAAAGAGGGTGAAATGGCGGTAATGTGTTAGGATAAGGTGATGTGATGTTTTAATGGATGAAGTGATAGTGGCGGTAAGGTTAATTCAGTTAAATAATCCGACATCATTAACAAAATCTTTACTTTTTACAGTGTCGAGCCCAAGAGATTTCCGTTACACAGTAAAATCTCTCTTCCGAATATAAAACATTTCCGAAGGTAATTTGTCTTCCAAAGGCAATTCCTACTAATGAAGGTAAAAGTTACTTCTAAGAGTAAAGATTACTTTCTGAGTGGAGAGTTTTGTAAGCTTCGGAAGTAGATATGATATGAAATCATTCGCTTCTTTCGAGACTAAAAACTCTTTCGAGAAGAAAAATTATTCGTGGAGAAATTTTGCTTCGGAAGATATGTAAAATGTCTTCGGAGGGTTAATTTCTCATCAGAAGAAATTTATACTTAAAAATTTTCAAAGAGATCTTTTGTAAAAGGGCTTAATTGTATTGACATAAGACATTACATATTAAAAAGGTTTTCAAAAGAGTTAGGCTAATCAATGTTTATCATCCTAATAGCTGCGATGAGATACTTAAATCTTTGTTCATCAAAAGCTTTGGTGAACAAATCAGCATATTGTTCATTTGAATCAACTTTGATTATTTTAATCAGATTCTTTTCATCAATATCTCTAATGAAATGGTACTTGATATCAATATGCTTTGTCTTGGAGTGCTTCACTAGATTTTCAGTAATAGAGATAGCACTATTGTTGTCAATATGGATAGGAGTGCTCATAAAGTTGAATCCAAAGTCTAACATCTGATTTTGAATCCATAGCAGCTGAGCATAGCAGCTCGCAGCAATAATATATTTAGCTTCAGCAGTTGATGTAGAGACACGAGATTGTTTCCTGTATTGCCATGAGATAAGAAATTGATATCCTCCTGATGTTAATTTCTTGTCAATGTTGCAGCCACCATAGTCACTGTCAGAGTATCCATAGAGATTGAAATCACTATTCCTAGGATACAGGAGACCTAGTTTAGGTGCTCCTTTGAGGTATCTGAGGATTCTCTTGGCAGCAGCTAGGTGAGACACCTTTAGAGTAGCCTGATATCTTGCAAAGATGCAAGTTCCAAACATAATATCAGGTCTACTAGATGTGAGATACAGTATGGCTGACTTGGCTGGCTTACAATCTTTCATCTCAAATCTTTCTAAGATATCATTAACATACTTAGATTTATTGATGAAAAACCCTTCTTTCAGTTGCTTCGCCTGAATTCCAAGGAAAAAAGTCGATTTTTTCCATGGAACTCATCTCAAACTTCTTCTTCATAATGCTTTCAAAGTCCTTACACATTTGGGCGTTTGAAGAACCAAATATGATATCATCAAAATAGACTTGAACAAGCATAATGTCCTTACCAGACTTCCTTATGAAGAGAGTATTGTCAATTGTTCCTCTTGTGTAACCATTCTTTAGAAGAAACTAAGACAGAGTCTCATACCACAGCCTAGATGCTTGGTGCAGCCCATATAGAGCTTCATTCAATTTGCACACATGGTTGAGATGTCGTGGTACTTCAAATCCTAGATGCTGGCATACATACACTTCCCTATCTATATCCCCATATAGAAAGGCACACTTGATACAAAGCTGGTAGACAGTAAAGTTCTTGGACACAGCATAAGCAAGGAAGATCCTAACTGCCTCAAGTCTTCCAACAGGTGCAAAGACATCAATATAATCACTTCCTTCATCTTGAGTGTATCCTTGAACTACCAGTCTTGCCTTGTTCTTGATAATCAAGCCTATGTCATCTCTTTTGTTCTGGAAAACCCATTTAGTGCCTAATGGCACTTGACCACATGGTAGTAGACATAAGTTCCAAACCTTCTGTCTTTTGAATTGAAGTAGCTCCTCTTGCATCGATTCAACCCAGCTACTAACTTTCAAGGCATCTTCCACCTTCTTGGGTTCCATCTGGGATAAAAGGCATGAGTAGAAGCAGACATTCCTATGATGAGTCTGCCCTCTTGTTCTCACACCTTCAGAGACATCCCCAATGATGTTCTCAGTTGGATGAGTGTTGTGAATCCTTAAGCGAGGAATCGCTTCCAGTTGCAAGGATAAGTCCAGATTAAGCATATTTTGCTCAAGAATAGGAACACTTTGTCTTGTTTCAAACTCATTCAATGAGGACTGATGGAATGAATAAGAAACATCATCGATTGTTGGCTGTGAAGTAGCATTAATAGTTGCCTGTTCCTTCAAAATGCTATTTCCCTCGGCTTGGTGTTGTGTTGGATCACATGATGAATTTTAAGGATCAGCAGGTGATTCACTGGTTGAAGCTTCACTATTCCTTGATATGTTTATACTATATGATCTGTGAATAATGGGAGCTTGATTTGTTGCAGCTCTTGGAGAACCTGGAAGAGGTCTCGGTAGCTCAAACTGTAGATCGGCATCAGCATTAGCATCACTTCGAGCACCTGTTCCAACTGAAACATTCTCACAATAAGGTTTAGAATAGTTTGGAAACAATTCTATATCAAAGATATGCTCAGGGTCATTCCCCTTAACACAAGGAGTGTGCTCATTAACAACTATATTGGATGACTCCTCAAATTGTTGATTCATGATGTTATATAGTCTATAAGCTTTAGAGCTAGTGTTAGGACCATGTACCTATGAAGTACTAACTGATAATGCAGGAAGCCAGATCAAATAATGTTGAATCCTATTTGATTGGCGATCCAATTAGTGAGAACGCAATCCTGATCAATCTTACAAATAAAGAAACGTTAAGAACGATTAGTACAAGATCAATAGCAAACTATGAACTTCGAACAGGCTTTCTAGAATATCTTGATGGCTAGGGTACGAGTATGTGTTCAAGTGTTTTGAAATCTCTTCAATTGTTTTGTTTTTCCACAAATGAAGTGGTATTTATAGGTTAGGGTTTTCCAATCGTACGACTGAACCATTAGCATGGTTCAGTCGTGTGACTGAATAATGCGATTGATTCATACGCAAAACTGAAGGTTCGGTCATGCGACTGAGTCAATCTTATGTGTCAATCGTGCGACTGATCTAGTCTCCTGGTTCAGTCGTGCGACTGGTCTATTAGCATGAAGTATTCATGCGTATGCTCCATTAGAATGGTCCATTCGCATGAAGACTTCATATGATTAAGTTTGAACATGTTTCTCAATCATTATTGACTAAGAACTATGCATAATAACCTCAACCTATATAGTTACTTCAATATACTTTATCACACAATAAACAATGAAACATTAAACATTATAAGCATCAATCACATATTGTATTTCATACACTCATTCATTACATATATGTAAGACATGACAGACATTTACATTAAGCTCCTAAACTAGATACATATTGATCAACAAACTCCCCCTTGGACCTAGTTTACATTAGCATCTGACATTCTTCATAAGCTCCTCAAATATCTTGTACTTCTCCTCTCTAGTAACTCCTACATGTATTTCAAATGCAAAACAGAGTCGTATAACATTCTAGAATTGGAGGGCTTGTATAATATCTTGTGCGTCATAGAACATTGGCCACTTGTATAATGTATAGACATCTTCTGCAGACAAGTTTGTTAGCCACATTGGGTTGAATTCCTGGATAGTTTCCATTTTTCCTTCTCTATTTAAAACTATGACCGCTTCGCCTGTTCTCCAATCATAATACCACCATTTGAAGTATGGAGTGAAGTCCTGTGGCATTTCCCGTAAGGGAATCTTGGACATTATGCATGGGGGACTCCACTTCAGCACCACTATAGGCTTTCCAGAAATGGGATCCACTTCAGACCTACGAATATACCTCTTCGGTTTTTGAGGTCTGAATTCACCCATCTGGTGTGGTATTCCTTCTTTAGGCAACCTCAAACCATCATGACATCTTTCTAGGATCAGCATATAGAAGATTTAAGCATGCTAGTTGGTTGAGCTCAAAACCTGGGAGAGTCTTCAAATCATGTGGATATCTAAAGTACTTTATTCCCTTCTCCCTCTTTACAACATAAACATTAAGATCCTCAAAATATGGGTGGTGGAATAGGAGTGGATAGTGAAAGGGTGGCTGTAGTAGTGGTGGTTGGGAGTGTGGTAGTGATGGTGGGAGGTGTGTTGGAGCATATATAGTCAGATATAGTGTGTCCGTTGCTTGTCGAATAGTCTAGGCTTAATGTTATACACCTGATATGTTTTAAACACATGAAAATAGGTCATTCGCAGGAGCATATGTGAATGAGCCTCAGTCGTACGACTGAGCCATGCTAATGGACCAGTCGCGCGACCGAGGGATGCGATTTGGACATTCGTAAAACTGAACCATAAGTATGGTCCAGTCGTACGATTGAACCATACGCATGGTCCGGTCGTACGATTGAACCATACGCATGGTCCAATCGCACGAATGGGCCCAGTCGCATCTAATATGGGTCGAGGCCTATATATACCAGTTTCAATGTGTAGTGAGATTGAGGATTTTGAGAGGAATTCTGCCCGGAGCCTAGGGCTGCCGGATGAGAGGGGAGATCATGCTCAATCTTCCCCTTGCGAACAATCTTGATTCTTATGTTGTAACGAGCTTGTAATCGTTAGGTTTTATCAATGAAACTATTCAATTATAGTTCGTATTATCGATTGACTTTTGGTTGTGCTGTTTGTTTATCCTACTGTTAAGAACATGCTCAGATGTTTATCGATCCAAGAAACCGACTTCACAACGTGTGGTAGTAGTGTTAGGGGGTGTGGTAGTGGTGGTGGTAGCTGTGGTAGAAGTGGTGGATGTGGTGGTGATCAAGGTGATCCTTCTCCTCTTGCTCTTCATTCTTGTTCCTCGATCCCTTAGAACAGGATGCTCCCCCTTGGCTAATGGGATGATCCGGGATGTAAGATGGATCAATATCAACAGTAACGACATCCCCGTACTCACCCTAGCATCCACCAACCGCCGCAAACCCTCTTTCCGTGGCAACCACCTTGCTGCCCACTGTCGTCACAAGTGGCTCCTCATCCGACTCCTCCTCCTTATCTATCTAAAAGTCGGGGTGGATTGGAGCCGGCTCGGATCCACCTGGAGCCTCACCTCCTTGACCATCACCTTGGTCTTCGTTGTCATCCGAGTCATCAGAGGGTATCTCAATAGGCTCAACATCAGAATCGCTGTCATCGTGACACAACTTCTTTTGGGAAGGCACCACGTAATCAACATTGGCTAGGTGCCCGAACAATCGCCTAACAAAGGGTTTCACTTGGTTCCCCTTGTACAACTTCATCCGACCTGGAGTGGTGTCATCCATCACCTCTAACATCACTGCGTCGTTCTTCTCCCTAGGTAGTAGGGGAAGCTTCTCATCTATGATCATCTGCAAGAACCTTGGATACAGGCAGAAGCTCTCCTTACCCTTGGCCTCAAGGGTTCTCGATCATGTTGGTGAAGATCATGTTGGAGAAGCTGAAGGGGTGATTCAGCACCAGTGCCACGTACGCATTCTGGATTTGGTCAGAGAGATCATTAAATCCACCCCTCCGTGAAGCAATGCACTTTAGAATGACGTGTGCAAAGTACTTGAACTGGGGACACATGTTGCTTTTGTTTAGCACACCTGCGTTGATGTCCCCAGTGTACTTCATCCTTAGAAAACATCCCCTTACAGTCAGAGGATGTAACCTGGTTGGGTGGGCAGTATCATCACCCAGGTCCCGTACCCGTCGAAGGTCTGCTGCAGTCACCTGAATCTCTTGCCCAAAAATGGTTCTCCGAATGCAGTAGGGCTCAGTAGATCTGTCAATAGATGCACCCTCCCAAAAGGCCTGCTATATAGACTGGTAGGGTGTTCATGGAAAAGATATGGCTCTGTAGATCCTTGATCACCTCAAAAATGCAAAAATACCAACAAACTCATCAGCATTCCTAGTGGTGGCATCCAAGTGAGCACAAATGGTGTGCTTGGTGTTGATGATCCACCTATCTGCCATGTTTCTGTAACACAAAAGACATAAACATGAGATTAGTCCATAACAGAAAATGTTGAAATTTAAGTTGTTCTCAGATCAGTGTGGTCAATCGTGCGATAGAACCATATGATTGATTTCAGTCAGCCGATTGAGCATGCGGCTGAGTTCAATCGGGCGACTAAGCATGGGGCTAAGTTCAATCAGGCGACTGAGCATGCGGCTGAGTCAATCGAGAGATTGAGCATGCGGCTGAGTTCAATCGGGCGATTGAGCTCATACGCCTTGTTCATTCAGCCAATTGAGTCATTCACCCGGCTTAATCGTGCGATTGAAGTTCATTCGGAGTGTCTAGTCGCATAACTCTCTGTTCAACACTCTAACCCTGAATCTAGGTCAAAACTTGATGTTAAACGTTGTGTTTAGGCTCTTTAGATTGGAAAGAACCCTAACTATCACTGTATGTCTTTCATTTTAACCATTAAGCACATTTACGTGGTCTATTTGAATGATTTTACAGATTTCTTGATTTTAGTCAAATTGGGTCTGTTAGGGTTTGATTACACCATCCATTTTGTGTGATTTTGATCACTAATTACCTGTAGAAGATGAGAATACACGTTAGTAACACAATCTCAGTGCGAAATCATCTAAATCATATTTTGGCAGAGTGTTTTTTCTTTCATGTGATTTGAGAGAGATTGAAGGGTGATGAGAATATGCGACCGACATTAGCCCTATTTATATTGATTTTATTTTTAGTCGGGCGACTGGACCTATTCGCACGCTTCATTCGGGCAACTGGGGCTTAGTCAGTCACATCCATTCGTGCGACTTGGGTTCAGTCGTGCGACTGACTCAGTCGATTACCTTCATTCGTGCACTTGGTTCATTCTAGTGATCCAATCGCATAAATTGACCTAAACTTATGGTCCAATCGTACGTTTGGTCCATAAGTATGGTTCAATCATGCAATTGACTCATACTTATGATCCAATCGTCCGAATGGCTAAGACTTATGAGTTTTAACTCATGCACTTTCAAACACTTAACTTGTTAATTATAGATAAGACATTATGACCATTGATCATCTCAGACGTGACCTTTTTAATTTGAAAAACTGTTGATCACCTCAGACGTGATCCTTTTAACTTAAAAACCTGATTGGTCACCTTAGATGTGACCCCTTTTAGTGAGTGATTATCAGATTGAATTCAGATGCATAGTCCAACTTTTACCTATCAAATGACTAAATATAATTAAATAAAACAACTAGAAATTTAAAACAAAACCAACATATAGTTTTTTATTTTTTTGAATGGAGATGGATTTAAACTTATTAGAGTACTTCTAACGATTTTACTTCCTGGACAGCACAGCTTCAATTCAGTTTTATCATTTTTGTTACAATTCATTATGGCATTATACAGGTTATCAAAATCATTTGGGACATATTAATAAACTATTTTGATGCTAGATTCTTGTTTTTGACCGAGAGTCAATAGCAATTTTAGGAAATCATACTAGAGCCACAAGATGCACATAATGATTTTGACTTTTAAGAACTGCAGCTCACGATGATTGTCAGTATACTTGTCCTTTTAAATCCATACATAGATTTTTGACACACGTTGGTGATGATTTCAAGTTTAATTATTTCAACAAGCATTTGTGGATCCCACACTTATATGGTAATCAACGTTCCTCAGAAGATTTTAGAGCGGTCTACGGGTATATTTCAAGAAGAAACTATTCTAAGAGCTTTCAGAGAGATGCTAAGCCTCAGGTCAGTGTCATTGCATAGCAGAGAGGCGCAAACAACAATGAATTCTAGAATATTTAGTTAATGCTTCTCCTCAGGTTAGTGCCACCGCACAATAGAGAGGCACACAACCTATCTTCTTGTTAGAGCATTTATTTTCTTTTTGCACATAATGCACCAACAACATAAGTTATTAGCTTGATTGAATTTTGCATTTTTCCATGTGCTTTGCTCATATTTTATAGTCGTCCGCACACATTTGTGGCGTTTATTTTGCTTTTCACCCATTATTGGGACTGTGTTGATTGTGTTAACCAATGATAAGATGGGAACCCACAACAAGTTGAACAACTTAGTTTGCAATTGAAACCACCAATGAGGTCTACTCAATATATTGTGTTGAATCTACCGACATATCATATAATGAACTATCAGCCTCTAGGTGTACTTTCTCTATGTTACACTGGTAGCATACTAGTTTTACTATCATTTTTCCTTTTATTTGCTTAGACTTTTCAGACTTAAACTTTGAATTTTGCATCTTAATCAGTTAAACTCTTTTGAAGTCCCAAATAATCAGTTTCCTGTGTACTACCATTTCCATATACGTTGAATTAGTATCACAAATTTGATTTCTTTCCTTTTAGCTAAGTTGTCATCCTCTCGTGTTTTTTTAAGTAATTAAATAAAGCGATTAATTTAATACTAATCTAACCTAATCTCCCCGTAAAATTCTAAAACCGAAAATATTTTTGTGTTTTTGGATTTTAATAGAAAGGAAAATTAAATAAGACAAAATAAATTAAATTAAATTAAAAAATGTCGGACTAAGCATTTTCTTCCTCTATGATCACATCACTTTTCTTTTTCATGCCATTAACCTCTAATAAATATAAAAACCTCGATTTATCAAATGCTTTTGTGTAGAGGTCGGCGCGTTGAAAATCCGTGTTTATTTTGACCACATAGATTAGTTGCTTTTCAAAATAGTCACGTATAAAGTGATACTTAATACCGATGTGTTTAGTTTTAGGATGTTGGACTGGATTTTTTTATGGCTATAGTAGCAGAATTATCAACATAGATAGGAGTGTTAGAAAATTGCAAACCGTAGTCGTGCATTTGCTGTTGAATCTAAATGATTTGTGAATAGCAACTTGCAGCAGCAACTTATTTGGCTTCACACATTGACAGAGCAATGGAGGTCTGCTTCTTACACTGCCAGTCGACTAACAGTCTACCAAAGAACTGACATCCTGCTGATGTTGACTTCTAATTCATTTTGCAACCACCGTAATCTGAGTCACTATACGCTGTAAGCTCAAAGTCATTGTCATAAGGATACCACAACCCGAGTGTTGGAGTACCCTTCAGATAACAGAAAATCCATTTAACTCCTATGAGATGGTTGACTTACGGTTTCGCCTGATATCTAGAACAAAGACACATTGCATACATGATATCAGGATGACATGCTGTGAGATACATCAGGGATCCAATCATTCCTCTATACATTATATCATCAACCAGATCATCATTTTCTCCGGGTTCCACATCGTGTTTCGTGGCAAGTGCAGTTCCAGCAGCTGAAGCATTCTCCATGTCAAACCGACTGAGGATGTCCCCTACATAGTTAGTATGATGCAAGAAGATTCCTTTTGGTGTCTGATCCACCTGTAATCCTAGGAAGAACTTCATCTCCCTCATTGCACTCATCTCAAATTCTGCTTTCATTACAGATTCAAATTCTTTACATAACTCTTCGTTTTTGGAATCGAAGATTATGTCATGAACATAATTATGTACTAGCAGTAACTCGCCATCCTTTTCTTTCATGAACAGTGTGCAGTCAATAACTCCTCTCCGAAAGCCGTGTTTCACCAAATGAGTTGAGAGTTTCTCATACCGTTCTCTCGGGGCTTGATGGAGCCCGTAGAGAGCCTTATCAAGCTTGTAAACTCTGTCCTGATGATAAGGATAATCCTTTAGGTTGACTAACAAACACTGTCTCACGAATTTCACCATGAAGGAACGCACTCTTTACATGTAGTTGATCAACTTTGATCTTCATGTAAGATGCATAGGCTAGGAAGATATGGATTGCTTCCATTCTAGCCACAGGTGCAAACACTTCATTATAGTCAATTCCTTCGACTTATCTAAAACCTTGAATGACAAGTTGAGCCTTCTTTCTAATTATTACCCCTTGGTCATCTCTCTTGCATTTCAAGACCCATTATGTGCCAATTACTTTAGCACATTTTGGTCTATCCACCAGTGTCCATACCCCTAGTTTCTTGAATTGCAGGAGTTCTTTTTGCATGGCACTAACCCATGCCTCATCGTGTAAGGCTTCACTTACATATTTTGGCTGTAATTGAGACACAAAGCATCGATAAGCACCGTCGTGAAGATAGCCTTTTTCCATGACTAAGGCATAATCAGCTAAGTATAGTTGATTTCTTGTCTGTACTCCCGATTGTACATCCCCTATGACGTTGTCGAGAGGATAATAGACATTTAGTCGAGATCTGAGAGTGGTGGGTACAACTACTTCCTGATCCAGGTTTTGAATTCTTGGTTCAATAGGGTAGTCGTTGGAGTGTGAGGTTCTGAAGTGTCTGAGGCATCAACATCTGATGCTTGTGTACTTTCAGTAGAAGGAACCTGTTCCTCCTGACCCACTTGATCATTCTCCATGTCTACATCATCAGAGGTGTAGTCCCTTACCTCAAGTGCTCCCCCTAAAGGACTAGAAGACTCACCTTCTGAACCTGATGTTGTCGAGTCTAGTGACGGTGTGTTTAAGACATCGTACATCATTTTGGTCGATAACTCATCATCAGGAAGGGAGAGAGGGATGTTGAAGGACTTAAAGAATCCATCATAATCGAAAAAGAATGCGGGTCCTTTTCCAGCAAGCGGGGTGGTGTATCTCTGAATGTCAACATTGCACGACACTTCAACTTGACCCATTGAGTTGTTATAAACTCTCTTGTTCGGTATATTGTATCCTAAAAATATCCCTTCTTCAGCCTTCTCACTAAACTTCCCTAACTGAGCTTTCTTCAATAATGTACATGGTACGCCAAATGGTTCGAGATACTCCAGATTCGGTTTACACCACTAGAGCAACTCAAAACACGTCTTACCATGAAGTTTGACCACCAATGCTCGATCAAGGGGTAACATGTATTGGCAACTGCCTCATGCCAAAATTGGATGGGCAGTTTCGAGTCTGCTAGCATCCTTCTTGCTGTCTCTATCAAGCTCATGTTCTTCCGTTCAACAACTCCATTCATTTATGGAGTGTAGGCAGATGTGAACTGATGTTCAATTCCTTTCTCTTTGCAGAATGCCTCCATCCACTGGTTCTTGAACTCCATGCCATTATCTGAGCGAATCTATCACACTTTCAGCTTGTAGAGAGATTCCAATATGGTCACCAGCTTTTTGAACGATTCAAATGTCTGTGATTTGGATTTCAGAAATAATACCCAAGAGAATCTGGAGTAGTCATTAGTGACTACATAACAGTACAAATCACCAGCGATGCTCTTGGTGCTCACAGGACCAAATAGATCCATGTGATATTCACCAAATGTTATCCTTGAGCTAGTTCTTCACTGCTCTCAAATAATGGACAGTACACAAGGCTATGTTTAGTTACGACACAAGGTGATTGTGAGAAACATATGTAGTCAAGATGGAATTTGTTCCTCTTATTCGTTGAGAGCAAGATGTCTAAGGCCTAATTAAGTTAAATCAACAAGGAATGATTATTCTATGTCCTTGGATTTAACATGACATCTGTAACAAAAGGATAAATGATTGATTCACCTAAATCATTTCAAGTTGGATACTTGAAGGGGATGATGTTATTGAATGCCTTTTAATCATGCGTATTAAGGGTAGTAAACCGTTGTTAGGCGGTATTTATTTCTTCAATCAATCTTCTATGAATCTTGTGCAAGTGGGAGATTGTTGGATTTTATGCCCAAGACACATAGAACATTGATGTGGTTAGTACGTTATGATCCAAGTCGAGTCATACCCAATAACAAGCTTAGCAAACACCAATTTATATTTAATTGATGATATGATCATGCAATTAAATAAATACACCAACTTAGAAAATGGGTTTTCTAAATAATATGCATATGAGATGAAACAACATATAAGGATATTTTGTTTATGGACATTATTTGTAATGTTATTTAAGTTGGTTAAATAACATCAAATAATAATAATAGTGTGTGTATAAGTTATATAATTAAAAGTTTAATTAGATAACTTATAATTGTTATTAGTTAAACAATTTGTAAAAGACTTTTTAGGGGGAAAACCCCAAATGGTTTTGAGCTTTGGCCGCCCCTAAGAGGGGTTATTGGCCTTTTGTTTTGTTTCACTTGACTTCTTGAAAACAGACACACTCAATCCTCCTTCTCTCTCTTACATGCAAGCACCTCAAGAACTTTTCTTCTTCTCTATTATTGAAGAAAATACAAGCTAAAAATCAGTTTTCAGCAGCTCTCTTGGTGAGATTTTGGTGTCAAAAATCCTAGCAACAAAGTCTTTTGCTTGAGGCTTGTGGGTATACAAGCTTGAGGACATCTTCTTTGGTGTTTTGGTCCTTCAAGACTTCATCCTCCTCTTCACATCAAACGTTTTTAGGCAGCCTTTGGAAGGTAGTTCATCTAACATGTTTTGGGCAGCTTTGGAAGGTAGTTCCATGATTTATTTTGGTTGTTATTGTTTACTTGTTTGCTAGTTATTTCACATATAAATGATCCTTATAATTTTGTGTTTGTTGTTGACATAAAATGTGCCTTAATTTTCAGCTTATAAATCATTATATTAAGGTTTGTTTCCGCTGCGTTTTTCTTGTTTAAGTGGTTAAACACTTTATTATTAGTCCAACAAACTCAACATTGGCATCTAGAGCCGGATATGTTGATGACTAGCTTCATTATCCTTGTAAAATTGGTTTTATGGGGTTTTAACAACCTTATAGGGGCTGTTTTGTCATGTTATGATGAATCCCCAACCTTTCAAGGTTATATCTTACATGCTTATGATTAAACCTTGAAAGAAATGATATCAAAATGGTTGATTGTGTTTTGTTTGGACAAAACACCCTAAATTCTTGGTTTGTGTTGCCTGAAAATTTAGGGTCAAATGGGGATTCATTTTGGTTCTTGGATGATCTTTCATATTGGTGCATAACCTAGCCTTGACCTTGTGTTGGTTTGGTTTTGGATGAATGATTTATTTTGGTTGATTTCATTCTTTATGGGTTGTAATATTTATTCTTTTGTGCTTGTATTGGATGTAATTTATTTATTCATTCAATGGTGATGTAATAGATAGATTAAGTGTGTTTTCTTTATTAGAAAATTTGTATTAGGATATAAATTTTGTAAATGAAGATGCACAAGATGGAAGCCCAAAAGGAAGACACAAAGAGAAGGATTTGAAGCATTTAGATGCAACTTCAAGTGGGGGTCTTTCGAGATCTCGTCTTTTGTGTTGTGTTCAACCCTTAGGAAAGACCAAATGACAACACTTGTGATGGCAAACAAGTGTTTTCAACATAGTAGCTATGGTTATGCACATGTGGTTGTTTCTTATATGCTTGTTTGATTATTCATTTTATGTTGATTGTTTGATATGTGGATATGCTTAACAATCTTAATAAATGATCATAACAACCTGAATTTTCATGGTTCTTAATCATTAATATGTTAATAAAAGTTATTAAAAGGATTAATTATTTCAAATAAAAGAGGTTTTATCAAAAAGAACCGTAGGGTACCATGTATTTGAAAGCATGTGAATACAAGGTACATAGAGTTTTCATAACTAGAATTAATGAAAACTAAAATCCCTTTGGAAACAAGTTAAACACCATCCTTTTACATGACACTCGAATCACTTGAGCACTACTTGTGGGATAAAGGTCACCTAACCACTTTTAAGGAACTTTTGTGTTTGAGGTGGGCTTAACATATTTGTGGGATAAAGGTCACCTAACCACTTGTATGTGTAAACTCACACATGTGTGTAAGTAGGATGACTTGAATTGGAAACTATGTGCATAGGGTCACCGAAGCATGGCATACAATGATGTTAATGGGATTTTACATGCCCACTAAACATAAGATGTTTATCCGATCCCATAAAGCTAGAAGTTGCAATGGGTTGCAATTGTCAAATGTTGACTACCTTGTTAATTTAAATAATGGGATAAAGGTCACCTAACCATAATTTAAATGTAATGTTGGATTCTAGATTTTAATTATTAATTGTCTATGAGACATAAAAAAGGTATTAATAATTAAGATGTAATTTTTCAGAAATACTAATATGAACTTTGTAATTTTGTAGAAATGGCCGCAAACAACAATGCTACCACCCCGACCGCCCCTACCCTATCACTGAGAACCATCTTAGAAAGGGATCATCTTAACCATAATAACTTTATGGACTTGTTTCAAAACTTGAGAATTGTTCTAAAGCAAGAGAAAAAGGCCTATGTCCTTGACGATCCCATTCTGGAACAACCTGACCCCGAGGATGTTGAGGCCTATAACGATTGGCTTAAATACACTAACGATTCCATGCAGGTTTCTTGCCTCATGTTGGGAACCATGATTCCTGAACTCCAAAAGGACTTTGAGCATTATAGGGCATATGACATGATTACCTAGTTGAAGAAAATGTTCCTTCAACAAGCTAGGGTAGAGCGCTTAGAAAGGGTTCGAGCGCTTCATGCATGTCGCATGGAAGAAACCCAATCCATATCATCTTATGTTCTTAAGTTGAAAAGCCATGTTGATCGCCTTGAGAGGCTTAATTGTCCTGTCTCAAAGGAGCTGGCCACGGATTTGATCCTTAATCGCCTAACCAAAAGGTTTGAGACGTTCATAATAAATTACTATATGAACGGGTGGGACAAGAGCATTGTTGAGATTCACACAATGCTTAAAACAGCCGAGGCAGGGATGGGTAGAAAGGTTCTACCTATTCTCTCGATCAATGAGGGAGGCAACAAGAAAAGGCCATTCCTCAAACCCAAGGTAAATGTTGTCAAAGGAAAGGGGTACATCAAAGGTAAAGGGAAAGGGAAGGCTAAAGCGGAACCTCCAAAGCCTAAGCTTAAGAAGCCTAAGGTAACGGAGAACGATCCATGCTTTGAGTGTGGTGAGATAGGACATTGGAAAAGGAATTGTCCCACCTATCTCAAAGAGTTGAGAAACAAGAGGGATGCCGGGCAAACCTCAGGTACAACTTTCATGATTCACATTGATTGAAATGTTATTTCTTCCAACACATGGGTATTGGATGCCGGATGTGGAACTCATATTTGCAATTTGTTGCAGGGGTTCAAAAGAAATAAGCACTTCAAGAAGGGAGACACAAGTCTCTACATGGGCAACAGAGCAAAAGTTGATGTCAAAGCCTAAGGAGACTGTATTTTGAAACTTTCAAATGGTTTGGAAGTTGTTCTCAAGAACATTTTGTATGGTCCTAGTTTGACTAGGAACATAATTTCTGGTTCCCTTTTAAAACAATGTGGTTATGAATTAATGTTTGTTAACAATGGTATTCATGTTTATATGGATGATATGTTTTATTTTAAGGCTATGCCTTTTAATGGTATCTATGAATTGGTTCATGATGATTCATCCTATAACAACTCATTGTATCAATCAAGCATCAAGAAACTTAAAATGGGTTTAAGTGATTCATATCTTTGACATTGTCGTCTTGGTCACAAAAACAAGAATCGAATTCAAACACTTCAAAAGAATGGTATTTTGAAAACAATGAAAATGTTTCATTTGATAAGTGTGAATCTTGTTTACAAGGAAAGATGACCAAGTCGCCCTTTAGTGGTACTAACGAGAGGGCAAAAGACTTATTGGGAATCATACATTCGGATGTATGTGGACCTTTTAAGATAATGACAAGAAATGGTGAAAGATACTTCATTACCTCTACCGACGATTATAGTCACTATGGTTATGTGTACTTGATGGTACATAAACATGAAGCTTTTGAAATGTTCAAAATCTTCAAGAATGAAGTAGAAAATCAACTCAATAAAACTATCAAAGTTCTTTGTTCGGATAGAGGATGTGAATACCTCAGTGAGGCTTTTCAGGATCATTTAAGAAGTTGTGGGATCGTCTCACAACTTACTCCACCTGGAACACCACAACATAATGGTGTTTCTGAAAGGAGAAATTGACTATTGGATATGGTTCGATCTATGATGGCTATAAGCTCACTACCTCTATCTTTTTGGGGTTTTGCATTGCTCTCTGCGGCTCGTATTCTGAATATGGCCCCGACCAAGAAAGTGGATTCAACACCTTTTGAAATATGGCATGGAAGAGTTCCTTCACTATCATATTTAATGGTATGGGGTTGTGAAGCTTACGTTAAGCTAAACACCCAAAACAAGTTGGAAAGTCGATCCACTAAGTGTATATTTATTGGATATCCCAAAGACTGTATCGGATACTACTTCTTTGATCCAATTGAGCAAAAGGTATTTATTGCTCAAAAGGTTGAGTTCTTGAAAGCTAAGTTCCTTGGTGAAGGAATAACGTATAGAACAGTGGAATTTGATAAGGATCAAGATCCACAAGCCGATACATGTTTGGTTAACACTAGCAATCAACAGGAGGAAGTTGATGATGATCAAGAGGTTGATCAATACACACAAAACATTCATAGATCTGGTAGAGTTAGCATTCCACCTGAAAGATATGGGTTTTTCATGAATGGATGCTTTGTGGTTGACTCCAATGAGCCAACTACATACCATGATGCAATGTCCAATTTGGATTGTGACAAATGGCTGGAAGCCATAAACGTAGAGAGGCAATCCATGTATGACAACCAATTTTGGGAATTGGTTGACCTTCCACTTAACTCCAAACCGGTTGGATGCAAGTGGGTTTTCAAGAAGAAAACCGATATGCATGGAAACTTGGATACTTACAAAGCAAGACTTGTAGCAAAAGGTTTCACTCAACTCAAGGGGTTGATTATGATGAAACCTTCTCGCCTGTGGCAATGCTAAAGTCAATTAGGATATTGTTTGCCGTAGCCGCATATTATGACTATGGGATTTGGCAAATGGATGTCAAAACTGCTTTTCTTAATGGACATCTCGAAGAGACTATCCATATGGTTCAGCCTGACGGTTTTGTCTATCCAAAACATCCTAATAAAGTATGCAAGTTAAAGAGATCAATCTATGGATTGAAACAAGCATCGAGAAGTTGGAATCAAGGCTTTGATGAAGAGATCAAGAATTTTGGTTTCACCAAGAATGTTGACGAGGCTTGTGTATACAAGAAGGCTAGTGGGAGCATAATTACATTCTTAGTATTGTATGTTGATGACATACTACTTTTTGGAAATGATATTCCAACCATGGAAGTGTTAAAACCTGGCTTGGAAGCTGTTTTTCCATAAAAGATCTCGGTGAAGCCGCCTATATTTTAGGAATAAAATCTATAGGGATAGATCGAGGCGGTTGATAGGTTTAAATCAAAGTGCATACATTGATAAAGTCTTGAAAAGGTTCAAGATGGAAAACTCTAAGAAAGGTATGGTACCTATTCAAAAAGGGACAATATTGAGTACATCTCAATGTCCAAGCCGAAAGGATGAGCAAGATCGAATGAAGGACATCCCATGTGCGTCTGCTATAGGATCCATCATGTATGCGATGATGTGTATTAGACTGGACGTGTCATGCGCGTTAAGCATGACAAGTAGATATCAGCAAAATCCAGGTAATAGCCATTGGATAGCTGTTAAAAGTATATTAAAATAACTTAGGAGGACTAAGGATATGTTTCTAATATACGGGTCTGGTGAAGAGGAACTTGTTGTAAAGGGTTACACGGATGCGAGTTTCCAAACTGATCAAGATGATTCTCAATCACAATAGGGGTATGTCTTCATTATGAATGGAGGGGCAGTGTCCTGGAAGAGTTCAAAACAAGAGTGGTAGCATTATCCACTACAAAATCCGAATACATAGTCGCCTCATTAGCAGCACAGGAAGCTGCATGGATAAAGAAATTTATCACTAATCTAGGGTCGTCCTACCATTCAAGACCCCCTAGAAATCTTTTGTGATAACGAGGTGCAGTTGCATAAATCAAGGAACCCCGTGCACATCTAAAGACTAGACACATTGAGTGGAGATTCAACTACATAAGGGATGAAGTTGAAAAAGGAAAGATATGTATTCGTAAAGTTCACACCAATCAAAACTATGCGGATCTACTCACGAAGCACGTTGAAAGGGCAAAACATGAAAGTCATACTTGTGCCTTAGGACTTCGATTTTCTAGTGATTGGAATTGATCTGTTTAGTATTTAAAAGTTTGGAACAATGAATGTTTAACTCTTTATATATTTGTGATATTCTGAGATTGTGTTCCTTTTACAATGTTATATCCATGAATATGTTTATTATTCTAAATGTCCATAGTCGGTCATATTTATGGGAACAAATATGAACATAAGACTATTATGAACGTGGATCGGTGATTATTCATAATGTATGAATATAGAGCAATTGGTTGCTACCAAAGTTCATAGATATTTGGGGATACAAATATTGGACTGACCCGCATTTCAATTTTAGTACATGGAATCTTATAGATTGATCATAAGTAAATTTGAGTAAAGGCGAATATCATTTGGTATCCTCCGACCTGAGATACGTATTGGTTTTGATATTCACCAAATGTTATACCTGGAGCTAGTTCTTCACTGCTCTCAATAATGGAAAATACACAAGGCTATGTTCAGTTATGACACAAGGTGATTGTGAGAAACATATGTAGTCAAGATGGAATTTGTTCCTCTTATTCGTTGAGAGCAAGATGTCTAAGGCCTGATTAAGTTAAATCAACAAGGAATGATTATTCTGTGTCCTTGGATTTAACATGACATCTGTAACAAAAGGTTAAATGATTGATTCACCTAAATCATTTCAAGTTGGATACTTGAAGGGGATGATGTTATTGAATTCCTTTTAATCATGCGTATTAAGGGTAGTAGACCGTTGTTAGGAGGTATTTATTTCTTCAATCAATCTTCTATGAATTTTGTGCAAGTGGAGATTGTTGGATTTTATGCCCAAGACACATAGAACATTGATGTAGTTAGTACGTTATGATCCAAGTCGGGTCATACCCAATAAAAAGCTTAGCAAACACCAATTTATATTTAATTGATAATATGATCATGCAATTAAATAAATACACCAACTTAGAAAATGGGTTTTCTAAATATATGCATATGAGATGAAACAACATATAAGGATATTTTGTTTATGGACATTATTTGTAATGTTATTTAAGTTGGTTAAATAACATCAAATAATAATAATAGTGTGTGTATAAATTATATAATTAAAAGGTTAATTAGATAACTTATAATTGTTATTAGTTAAACAATTTGTAAAAGAATTTTTGGGGGGAAAACCCCAAATGGTTTTGAGTTTCGGCCGCCCCTAAGAGGGGTTATTTGCCTTTTGTTTTGTTTCACTTGACTTCTTGAAAACAGACACACTCAATCCTCCTTCTCTATCTTACATGCAAGCACCTCAAGAACTTTTCTTCTTCTCTATTATTGAAGAAAATACAAGCTAAAAATCGGTTTTCAGCAGCTCTCTTGGTGAGATTTTGGTGTCAAAAATCCTAGCAACAAAGTCTTTTGCTTGAGGCTTGTGGGTATACAAGCTTGAGGACATCTTCTTTGGTGTTTTGGTCCTTCAATACTTCATCCTCTTCTTCACATCCAACATTTTTCGGCAACCTTTGGAAGGTAATTCATCTAACGTTTTTTGGGCAGCTTTGGAAGGTAGTTCCATGATTTATTTTGGTTGTTATAATTTACTTGTTTGCTAGTTATTTCACATATAAATGATCCTTATAATCTTGCGTTTGTTGTTGACATAAAATGTGCCTTAATTTTCAGCTTATAATCATTATATTAAGGTTTGTTTCCGCTGCGTTTTTCTTGTTTAAATGGTTAAACACTTTATTATTGGTCCAACAAACCAACATTGGCATCTAGAGCCGGATATGTTGATGACTAGCTTCATTATCCTTGTAAAATTGGTTTTATGGGGTTTTAACAACCTTATAGGGGCTGTTTTGTCATGTTATGATGAATCCCCAACCTTTCAAGGTTATATCTTACATGCTTATGATTAAACCTTGAAAGAAATGATATCAAAATGGTTGATTGTGTTTTGTTTGGACAAAACACCCTAATTCTTGGTTTATGTTGCCTGAAAATTTAGGGTCAAATGGGGATTCATATTGGTTCTTGGATGATGTTTCATATTGGTGCATAACCTAGCCTTGACCTTGTGTTGGTTTGGTTTTGGATGAATGATTTATTTTGGTTGATTTCATTCTTTATGGGTTGCAATATTTATTCTTTTGTGCTTGTATTTGGATGTAATTTATTTATTCATTCAATGGTGAAGTAATAGATAGATTAAGTGTGTTTTCTTTATTAGAAAATTTGTATTAGGATATAAATTTTGTAAATGAAGATGCACAAGATTGAAGCCCAAAAAGAAGACACAAAGAGAAGAATTTGAAGCATTTGGATGCAACTTCAAGTGGGGGTCTTTCGAGATCTCATCTTTTGTGTTGTGTTCAACCCTTAGGAAAGACCAAATGACAACACTTATGATGGCAAACAAGTGTTTTCAACATAGTAGCTATGGTTATGCACATGTGGTTGTTTCTTATATGCTTGTTTGATTATTCATTTTATGTTGATTGTTTGATATGTGGATATGCTTAACAATCTTAATAAATGATCATAACAAGTTGTAGATGTTATTGGTCCAACAAACCCAACAGTGTAGATGTTTGAGAGGCAATTCAATGGAATTTACTTTCTTTTCCTTGTGAGACTTCTTGGTCTGTTTACCTTTCTTACAACTACACAAAAATCCAAAAGTTGAAAATTCTTGATGTTTACTCCATTCACTAAATCATTCTGGATCAGATGATTCATCTTCCATTGATTTATGTGTCCCATTCTCCTATGCCAGGAGATCGAGTCCCACTCAGTTGCCTTTGACAAATAGCATTGAACTTGATGATCGGTTGTGGAGGCCATGGATAGATCCATGACATGTAAATCATTATATCTTGAAGCTGACATTAAGATTTGGTCCTCTGGGATAACGTAATCCTTCTTCAATACATAGCACTTCTTGTTGTCGAAAACAACTTTGAATCCTTCGTCGAATATCTGTGATACTAAAAGCAAGTTGTTCCGTAGTTGTTGAACGTAGTTTACCTTATCAAACTTTACTTTCTGGTTTCCCACTTCGCCTTGAACAGTGATGTATCCTCCTTTATTTCCAGCAAATGATACATGTCCCCCTTTAATTTTTTGACATTTAAAAGGAGAGACAGATTCCCGGTCATGTGCCTAGACGCCCGATTATCAACAATCTAGGTGTTTGTGATAGCACTGTAACGGACACCCTGCACATTCAGAGGAAATTGTCAGTTTAGGTTTGGGACCCAAGCCTTAACTGGCTTGGGTGACGCAAAGGAATCACACATCATGAACTCGACCCACTGTCCATTTGAGGGTGATGGCATATCATTTTTCTTCTTATTATTCTCATTTTCAAACACTAGACTAGACGACTGGCTTACAGTTTGAACTTTAGGTTCATTATTTCTTTTTGGTGGAGTAATAGAACTCCTTTTCAAAGAAATTGGTTTATTATCATAAAGTTCAATTTTCTTTCTAGAAGTCTGATAATAAGGACAATTAGAAGCGATGTCTCCTCTCTTTCCATAACTGTAGCTTGATCTTCCATCTACATGTTGGGGAAACTATTTATGTGGTGTTATGTGTGATACAGGTGCAGCACGAGTTTGGTTGGGTTTAGTTACTTCTCATTTAGATGTTTCTGCTTCTTTAACAAATTAATTGTTTGAACTTTTTTAACATCTTTACCCTTTAACTTATTTGGACTTTGACGTGTAACACAGGTTTGGTTAACTAGTTTTGTCATTATGGGTTCAAAAGATTCGCTGTGTGAACCTGACCTTACATTAACCTTTTCAAATTGTTCATCCAAATTAACAATAGGCATCTTGCCTTTTGCTTTCGAAGTAGCCTCCTTCTGTTTAGTGACAGATTCCATCGGTTTACTCGTGGAATCAAGGTCACTAACCAGAGGAGTTGTCACACCCCAACCTTGACGGCAGAAACGTCGAGATGTGAGGGTTAAGATTGTTCACAACCACATAACGCTATAATTAAATATAAATATTAAAATTATAAGTTTCAAAAGGAATACAAACATAAGTCTTAAACATGAAACAAGTTTAAACATAAATCAAAACATAACATAACATTTTATTTATTTAACTAGGTCCACGTCCTAGTTTTATTGCAAGCTTCAAAAGACCACTTTAAACTTGGGGGTTACCTGAAGCATGATAAAAATAAAAGGTCAACTATAAATAGTTGGTGAGTTTCCAAGGTTTTTATACGTAATATGATAAAGTTACAAGTAGCAATTCATGTCATAGGTCATAAGTTAGTAAGGTTATAGAACACATATCGTTACGACCAAACCTCGACTTGATTACAAGTATATAAGATTGGCTAAGTGTATTTCGTTCCCATGATGAACAAGCATACGTCATCAGGAGCCGGCAATACCTCGGATTTAGCAACAAATAGGCTTGTCAGGCCCAAAGATCTAAGACGTCGTCAGGCTAGCAATAGTTAATGATTGCAAACAAGAATATGTATCTCATATAAACACTTACAACACACAATAACCATGACAAAAATATGAATTGCAAGTGTTTTACAAGTCTAAACGTTTACACCTGTATGAGAATAAGAATCATGTTTCACCCCAAATTAGTGTGAAAATATAAAAAGGGGGCAAGGAAACTCCCTTGGTCAATAAGTATATAATGAAGATTAATAAGATTAATATATGTCGTTCCAAGATAAAACGTCACACGGCACCTAAATATTACAAGATTTAGGTTAATAATAGGATTAACGATTAAACGCGGACTAGGGTTTCAATAAGGATTTGGGGTTTTATAAATGTGGTTATTTGTCGAACTCATGAATATATCTATTTTATTATAATGAAAGAATTTTACTAATCTTTTTATAATGATTAGATAATGATTTAATTATAAAATGTAAATAAAATTTTATAATTAACATAATTGATCCAAAATTAAAAATAACGTAATGACTAATAACAATTTAGTGATTTCAACTATTTGAAACTGTTTTTATGAAAAAAAATGGGTGAGGTTGCCCGGGTTCGAACCCGGGACCTCAAGTTTGATAGGAGTGTGTGTTACCATTAGGCTAGGTAGCCTATGCCTGTTAAGGCTTGGTTTGCTTTGCTTAAATCAAACAACAACCATAAATCCCCAAAACATATAAACCCTAAATCAAACAAACTCAAAATTGAGCAATGATTCGAGAGTTCCAACCCGATTAACCTTAGGGCTTTTGATCCCCAAGTGTAATCGAGTAGATTAATGTGTTAAACTTACCTGATTATGATCGATTTGTAGTGTTTAAGCTTGGATTTGTCTCGTTTATCACATGAAGAACAGGTGTCTAGCAATTGGTTAATTGAGTGAATGTTTTACGAATTTGCGTTTACAGAGAGTTTAAAGAGATCAAAGGGAACATTAGCCCTCTGTTATATAACTTTGATTTGTTCGTTGGGGTGTTGAACGAGTCCCGATTCGTGTTCGATCACATTGGTTACAATTGGGTGTTTAATTGATGATTTAACTCGAATTAAACTATGCATTTATCTTGGCAATGATTACTCGAACGTTTCTGTACGTTAATTTGATTAATCGTTAACATTTGTATGTTAATCGATTATATGTCGATCGAGATGGATGTTCGGTTCGGAACCCTTCAATACCGAGCTTTAGTGTTCAATTAAGTCTTGGTTTCGAGTCCGAGGGGTTCTCCTGAGTCGATTAACATTTTTGCATGTTTAAACATGGGCTGTTTTTTAGGGTTCAGTGGTCACCAGAGCTCGGCTGGAGGCCAGCCGGTGATCGGTTGGCCGGGGAGAGAGAAAGGGGAAAAAGGGGGGTTTGGTTTTGCAAAATTACACAACTGGTCCCTGTAGTTTATAAGTCTTATTATTTCATGTAAAAACATTCATTTCAAGTTTATAAAATGACAAAAACAATCCCTCAACTTAAATAAATTTTAAACACTTTTAAGTTAATAATTTTTTAAGTTATTATCATTACCAGTATTATTATTATTATTATTATTAACTTCAATATTATAATCAATTATTATTTATTTATTTATTTATTATTATTATTATTATTATTATTATTATTATTATTATTATTATATTATTATTATTATTATTATATTATTATTATTATTATTAATATGATTATTTAATTAACTTATAAACTTTAAATTAAATAAGGAATCATACATAAATAGCCCACTAAGTTTCATAAATAGCATAAATAGACCTTATAAGAATTAACAAAATTAACTTTAATCAACAAAAAAATACGAGATGTTACAGTCTCCCCAACTTAGAAAAATTTCGTCCCGAACTCAAAAGAAATGAAACTATACAAATAAGAACGGGTATCTCTTCTTCATGTGCTCCTCACATTCCCAAGTAAATTCAGCGCCACGTTTATTTTCCCAACGAACCTTGACGATTGGGGTTGTTGTGGTTCTAGTCTTCTTCATTATGCGATCCATGATCTCAACAGGTTTCTCGACAAAATGCAATGACTAGTCAATCTGGATGTCTTCCAATGGAACATGCAGACTTTCGTCAGCCAAGCACTTTCTCAAATTTGAGACGTGAAATACAGGATGAACTCCACTAAGGTCGGAAGGTAACTCTAGTTTATAAGCCACTTTCCCAATCATTTTCAGGGTTTTGAAAGGTCCCACAAATCTTGGAGCCAATTTGCCCTTCTTTCCCAAGCGAACAACACCTTCCCACGATGAGACCTTTAGAAGAACTATCTCCCCAACTTGGAATTCCAATGGCTTACGTAGGTTCAAGATAGGAGCATTGCACAACTTGTGCTTTAATGCTTCAAAAGCTTCTTCTTGCTCAGAACCCCACTCGAAGGGTTTATTCTTTTGAGTCAAAGACATGAGCGGCTCCGCGATCCTCGAGAAGTTGGCAATGAATCGCCGATAATAACCAGCAAGACCAAGAAAAGAACGAACTTCGGTAGGAGTTGTAGGAACACACCAATTTTTCACAGCATCCACCTTTGCAGGATCAACGTGAATTCCTTGGCTATTCACCACGTGTCCTAGAAATTGAACTTCCTCGAGCCAGAAGTCACACTTCGAGAACTTCACGTACAATTGCTCTTTCTTCAACAACTCAAGAACCAATCTGAAATGCAGTTCATCATCGGTGTTGGATTTGGAGTAGATAAGTATGTCATCAATGAAGATGATCACAAACTTGTCCATAACGAGTACGAAACGCGGTCTTTGGCTTGCATACTCGGTTCATGAGATCCATGAAAATAGCAAGAGCATTGGTTAAACCAAAAGGCATCACCATAAACTCATAGTGCCCATAACGAGTACGAAACGTGGTCTTTGGGATGTCATCATCATGAACTCGTAATTGATGATATCCGGAACGTAGATCAATCTTCGAGAATATGGCAGCTCCTTGAAGTTGATCAAACAAGTCATTGATACGAGGAAAAGGATAACGGTTCTTGATGGTAAGCTTGTTAAGCTCACGATAATCGATGCATATATGAAACGATCCATTCTTCTTCTTCACGAAAAGAACAAGTGCACCCCAAGGCGAAGAACTAGGATGGATGAAGCCCTTCTCGGATAGCTCTTGAAGTTGACTAGAGAGTTCTTGCATTTCAGATGGTGCAAGTCGATATGGTGACTTAGCCACGGGGTTTGCTCCCGGTAACAAGTCAATTTTAAACTCAACTTCACGCACGAGAGGTAAACCACTAAGGTCATCAGGAAATACTTCAGGAAAGTCTCGTACGATAGGGAGATCCTTAAGTTCTTTCCCTTTGACTTTCGTGTTGACCACGTAAGCCAAGAAAGCCATATACTTCTTGCTTAAGCATTTTTGGGCTTGAGTGCAAGACATGAGTTTAAGTCCTTTCGAAGATTTTTCACCGAACACCTTCAAGGTATCTCCAGAAGGTAACGGTATATGGATGCACTTCTCGAAACAAATGATCTTGGCATGGTGTTTGGCTAACCAATCCATGCCAATGATGACATCGAAGCTTCCAAGTTTCATAGGGATAAGATCGCTAAGAAAATCATGTGTGTCAAGACTTAAGATACAATCATGAATAATGACGTCAACAGTGATCGGTTCTCCATCGGCAACTTCAACGGTAAGAGGTCTTTCTAGTTTTGTATGTGGCTTAGCAAGTATGGGTTCAAACTCTAACGAAACAAAACTTTTATCAGCTCCGGAATCAAATAGAATGTAGGCATAAGTTTTATTAATAAGAAACATACCTGTTCAATATTTAAGGTATGTAACGATACAGGTAATGTATGAAAAGAATCGGATCACAAAAGTTAAAGGTGAGTCAACATACCATTCACCACATCGTTGTTTGCTTGTGCTTGGTTAGCGTTGATGTTGAAAGCACGTCCTCGGGCTTGTGGAACATTACCCACAAGACGAGGGCATTGTGGGCGGAAATGACCAGGTTCCCCATAGTTGTAGCAAACACGGTTTGTGACCACGGCGGCATTGTTAGGTGCACGATGGCAAGTCGCCACCAAATGACCATATTTACCACATAAGGTGCAGATACATCATGGTTGATTCCCCGGATGATGATACCTACACGTGTTGCACATAGGCTGAGGACCAGCATAAGCCCTAGCCCTAGGCACTTGTGCCACAGGTGTAGCCGCAGGTACAAATTGTCTTTGGGGTTGTTTGGGTGCAACCACGGCATAGTTGCGTGTCGGGGTGAACTTGTGCTTCTTGTTGTTGTTGTTGTTAGGTGGTTCAGCTTTAGTCTCCTTAACGGCCTCGGTAGCCGTCTTTTCCACCTTCTTTGCACCCTTCACAGACATGGCGCTCGCTGGTATATGGTTCTCGGTGAGTTTAGCGGTGATAGTGATGGCTTTCTCTAAAGTTGTTGGTCGGCTACCCACCGCAATATCTTGAATTTGGGGTGGTACACCCTTAATGAACTTCTCGATGTTGCGGGGGACAGTGTCGACCATGTGAGGCAGCAATATACTCAACTCATGATGCCTAGTTAAGTAGGCCAAATGATCTTCATCATTTTGCTTCAAGTTCCAGAATTCTTCTACCAACTTTTGAAATTCACTTCTCGGGCAGAACTTCGCGATGGCGATGTTCTTGAACTCATCCCAAGAGAGTGCCAATATAGCATCAGCTCCACGATTCCTCTTCTCGCTATTCCACCAGGTGAGAGCCCTTTGTTGGAGCATGCTAGTGGCATAACAAACATTGAGTGCCTCGGGACACTCACAGTTGAAAAAAGTGTTCTCCATGCTCTCGAACCTATCAAGAAGACCAGTGGCTCCTTCCTTGCCAGTAAAACTAGTGGGTTTGCAAGATCTAAAGTGCTTGAAAGTGCAAGTTTGGTTGTTGCACCCTTGGTTAGCACTATTCTCCCCATGACCATTGTTGCTAGAATTGGTCATTAAGGTGCTATTGAGTTTAGCAACAATGGTTGGAATGACAGCAGCCATTTGTCAGGCGATCATGGCGGCTAGCTTATGATCGGGCAAGAGTTGTAAGCACATGGAATGGTTCCATTTGGTAACGTATTACCATTTGGAAACGTTGACACGTCAAGGTAAGTTGACCCATTCGCCTTAGGAATTTGTGTATGTTGACCATAGTTTATCACTCATCCCAGAAATCCCCAGGTAAGCATAACTAGTCCCGTAGGATTTATGCGATATGCTTGCCTTAGCCCGAGGGCCTTTTGCCAGGAAATCCAGAATACAGGTGTCCATGTGTCACGCATATTTCTTAGGTTCATGAAATGAAAACCTTGATGAGATTTACATAGATTAGACATAAGTCTAAAGATCAAAGTCTTAAGCATAAGTATACGATTCCACATGTCGTCGAGAATAAGATTAAGAAGTTTCATTTGTTGGGGAGAGTCAAAGTGCCAAAGGTAAGTTTAGGGAGACAAGTAACAAAGCTTAAACAGTTACAAGGCAAACCTATGCTAAGGCATCAAGTTGCACATAAGTATGCCATAGCATTATGTAGCATGCAAACAATATATCTATTTCCAAGAATATAAATATTATTCTATGAGGTTCATGCATAAGCCATAGTCTAGGTCACCATTTCTAATAGCCTAAATCCTATAGTTATGGGCTCTGATACCAATCTGTCACACCCAACCTTGACGGCGGAAACATCGAGATGTGAGGGTTAAGATTGTTCACAACCACATAACGTATAATTAAAGTAAATATTAAAATTATAAGTTTCAAAAGGAAATAAAAACATAGTCTCAAACATGAAATAAGTCAAACATAAATCAAAACATAACAATTTTATTGATCTAACTAGGTCCACGTCTAGTTTATTGCAAGCTTCAAAAGACCACTTTAAATTGGGGTACCTGAAACATGATAAAATAAAGGTCAACTATCAATAGTGGTGAGTTTCCAGGTTTTCATACATAATATGAGGAAAGTTACAAGTAGCAATTCATGTCATAGGTCATATGTTAGTAAGGTTATAGAAACACATATCGTTAAACAAACCTGACTGATTACAAGTATATAAGATTGGTTAGAGTGTATTTGGTTCCAATGATGAACAAGCATACGTCATCAGGAGTCGGCAATACCTCGGCTTTAGCACCAAATAGGCGAAGGCCCAAAGATCTAAGTGCGCCCGGCTAGCAATGTTAATGATGCAAAACAAGAATAGGTATTCTATAAAACAATTACAACACACAATAACCAGACAAAAATATGAATGCAAATTGACAGGATCAGTGATCTCAAGTTTGATGGATTAGAGTGTAACGCAGCGGAATAAGAACAAGAATTAGACAAATTATAGCAAGAATTTGATATTCGTATGCATTAAGAACAAATACGGTTGTAAAGAGAGAATATATTCTGTGAAAAGGAATGTTTCAATAATATCAAATGTTTCTGCTCAATCATTCACAATTACAATAAGGTTGACACTCCTTATATAGAGTGCAATCACTGCTGATATCACGGGATAGTGACATCTGGCAGATTTGTTACAAAAATAACTAAAACTTAACAAACTACTGAAATGTTCACAACTACTAAGAACATATCAGAGTGCTAAGTATAAAACATAAAACTACTGAAACTACAACGACTGAAGAACAAGCTCTTCAGTCGTTTTACAAAACTACTGAAAGGAAAAACATAAAACTACTGAAAGAAAACCGTCACAACTACTGAAGAAGACCTCTTCAGCTGTTGTGACAACGATGATACTTGGTCTTCAGCACTTGTCTTCAGACTTTGTCTTCAGCACTTGTGTCTTCAGACTTGTCTTCAGCACTTGTGTCTTCAGACTTTGTCTTCAGCACTTGTCTTCAGACTTTGTCTTCAGCACTTGTGTCTTCAGACTTTGTCTCAGCACTGTGTCTTCAGACTTTGTCTTCAGCACTTGTGTCTTCAGACTTTGTCTTCAGCACTTGTGTCTCAGACTTTGTCTTCAGCACTTGTGTCTTCAGACTTTGTCTTCAGCATTGTCTTCAGCTGTTGTGGACTTCAGCAGTTGTTGTGACGTCTGTGGGACTTAAGGTTTTTCTGATCGGCTCATTGGTTCTTTTGGTCCAACAAACTCCCCCTGAACCAATGCAGCCAAAACCTTAACTTTATTGAGGTCCCACTTATTGTTGGCAATAAGATTGGTCTTTTTCCTTCTTGATCAGCTAAGAAGATGACCCAATTAAGCACTGGCTGGGAATAGATTTCTGAAATTTGGTTGGCATAGTATGGATAGGAGCCCTGACTTTGGGGAACTGGACACAGGGCTGTGGTCCTATCCATGAAATCTACTTCCCATGTATAAGCCTGTAGGATTCTCTGGTGTATGCTCTGAGAAACATAATTTGTTCTTCCATGGTAAGATTTTCAGCTCCACCATCAAACAGTCCTTCACGCCCATACAGCTTTGAAATGTACTTGCCATTTTGAGCTCAACTGTTGTGATCTGTCTGTATGCAAACTCATCTGGGTGAGTCCCTTCAAGTAACAGACTGAGCTCATTTTGTTTGAAGTTCTCAAGCCTCTTGTAGACTAACCCCTTTTTAATTACTCTGTTCTCTAACATCTTTTGGGGTGGCTGTTTAGTTTCATAGGCCTTCTTGAAATCTTCTACAATTTCCCAGGGTGATACTACAAGGACCACTGTGATCTTCATCTACGATCCTTTTTACTTGGCCTTGTATCTCGAAGAATGTCTTTCTTCACAATTCTGTGAGCCACCCTAGGATCAGGCCATATTCTCACCTTTTCCTTTTGATATTGAAATGTGTTAGCAAGGGTGTACAATCTCAGAGCTTCTTTCTTCATACTGATTATTGATGAAGAAGCAGCATAAGTTTTGTCTATGCTTTTCAGCATCTCATCATCATGAAGCTTTTGCTGCTGTTCTTCTTCTATCTTTACTCTCACAGCTTCCATCTGTGAGGTGGGAGTGATGGGCATAGGTTTGGCTTTAGGCAAAGTTAGGACTGCGGAAAGAGGCAGCCTATCTTCTTCCTCATCATCCTCTTTTCTTCTTCTTCTAGCCTCAACACCCTTCTCTTCTTCTTCTTGGGTGCATCATCGGCTGTTGGTTTTGAGGGTAAAGGAATTGGTTTAGTGGGTTGTGGTAGTGGTGATTTTGAAGTGGGAGGTTTTGCAGGTGTTCTAGCATTCTTGTAGTGAGTGAGGCTTTTGAGTGTTTTGCTAGTTCCTTTCTGTTCCCAGCACCTGCCTCATTTAGTGCTTCAATCACCAATCCCTTAGTGTATGCTTCAGACGAACAGATCTTGGTGGTTATTGCCAAGATACTGTCCCTGGTCCATGACTTAATCTCGATCAATGATCTCCCAAGGTACTTTGCAATGAATCTGATCATGATCTCTAGTCTTTCTCTTCTAATGCATCATAACTTGCCCATCTTGAGTTAATTTCTTCAACTTCAAGTCTCCTAATCTCTGAGTCAAGCTGTGCAGTATCGAACCCCTGTCTATACAGTTGATCAATAATGGAGTCCATTGATTTACTGTGTGTAGCATCCGCCATTTTGATCATCTCATCGAGTTCGAGTTCTTTTTCTTTTCCTTCAACCTTCCTCTTCTTATATGTGACATGAAAGTCTTTGTGACTTTCACCCACTTGATCAATGTCAGCTCCCTTCACAAACTCCTCTTCCTCTCAGTCTCCTTTTCTTTCTTCCCCTCTAGCTCTTCCTCTTTGCTTTCACTGACTGACTCTCCCCTTTTTGGTTGCATTGGTTGCAAGGGTTTGAGTAGCAGAAAGCCTTGTGCTCACAATCTCCTCCACCAGGGGTTGTATGATTGAGGGAAGCCTCTCATCCATGGTTTTGATCACAATGTCTGTGATCATTGGGGTGATGAGAGGTAGGGATTGCTGAAAGATAGCAGCTGTTTGCTCAGAGGGGTCTGTCCCTGAGAAGCAGTGCCAAATAGAAGCTGGTGGCTCGGAAGTTTTGAGTGGCTGAGTGTGTGGGAGACCTTCAGGTGAAGGTGCCATCTGTGGGTTTATGTTGGTGGCAGATGGACTTGCTTGTTGAGAGAATTGGTCAAGTAGTCTTTGTAGTCTACTGACTTCTTCCTCAAGAATTGTGTTCTGGGCCAGAACATCATAAAAGAAGCCCAGGTCATCATCAGCAGATGCTGAATCACCTGACCTCCTGCTTGTAGCAGGATGTACATGCACTGGGTGTAGACCAGTTTTAGCATGTGCCCCTTTTCTTGGAACTGGGGACTTCCAGCCTCAGGACGATGTCCTTCATCAGCTGTTGCCTCTGGTGAGGTCTTAGCTATGTTACCAGCCTCAGTCTGATCATGTGCTGATTCAGAAGAGGTGGCAGCCTCACCAGATGTTCTGGTCTCCATATCCACACCAGGAGATAGAACAGTTAAACCCTGTGATGTGGGCTGTCAGAAGCATGTTGATCCTCTTCCTCAATTGCTGTGGTTTTCCCCTTTGTTGGTGTTGTTGGGGAGGAGGAGAGGCATGCAGCTGAGTCAGCACGTTTGCAATAATGAGAGTAGGACTTTGGGGGGGGTTGCAGTGGGAGATGGGGTAAAAGCAGTATGCACCTGGGGAGAATGGTGCTCTTCAATGGCAATCCTCAAATGAGGAAGATCCCAGATTAGTGGGTACCCCCTTTGGTTGCTGCAGGCTCCTTTGAGAGGAATCCTGAGCGGCTGTGGCTGGTGAAGTCCTTGTATCCACTAGGGGGTTATAACCAGTGGATATAGCCTGCGTTTGTGTTGCAGGGGCATCCTCAGGGGACTCATTTCCTGAGTAGCCTTTTTTTTCTTTTTAGTGGGTTTGGTGGGGACTTTGGATTTGAGGTGGTGGGTGGGTTCCAGCTGCGGGGTTTGCGCAGCTTGGCAGCCATTTTTAGTGATTGGTCAGAGTTGTGCCGGGAGTATACTTCAGGCAATACAGCCGTAGCAGGGACTCCCAGGCCAACAAGTCCCTCAGCTTGAAGCTGGTTTTCAATTATGGCCATTATGAACCGAGGATATAATATCCAACGGTTAGCAAGTTGTTTTTGGGCCATATCCTTGAGCTCTAAAAATAGTATTTCAGAAAAATTTAAAGGTTGTTGCTCAAGGATGGAGTACATTACCTGTTGCCACCTTGTGGACATTTGATCCCATGATGAAGTCTTGGGGGCAAGGCAGACATTTACCAGGTGAAAGATGAGACGTTCGGCATCCTGGAAATGTTCTTCAATATGGTAGATGCACTCAGGTTACCCTGGTATCCATGCTGGGCAAATGATTGATCGATTGTGCCCTTTGGATAACCAGTTGGGAAAGTGGCATCATCCAGATTGAGGGTTTGGCGAAGAATGTCTGGAGTAATGACCACTTTTTGACGATGGACAAACGATTGAAGAGACTCTGTGTCATTCTCCTCAGAGACAAGAGTGACGTTTGTCCAGAATTGGTTAAGAGATTCGGCATATATGGTGGGATTTAACAGAAAAGCCGTTTTGTAAGGTGACTGAACCATTAAATCAATGGCGTTGTGAAACTTGGTCCAGTATGGCGATTTTGTGAGATGTGCGACACAGTTGTGTCGAGGTTTTAGTTGCATGGTCGCCATTGATGAAGAGAGGTTACAGAGTTTTTGAACGTTAGGTTTGAGAAGAGAAGAAAGTAAAAACTCTGAAGGTGGGATAAGGTATTTAAAGGGTAGGGTTAGAAAACGACTGAAGGTTTTGGTGTTAGTCATCAGTTGTTGAAACTACTGATGACGTGGTATTAACTTTCAGAGGTTTGGAATGACTGACCGTATTGGTGTGATCAGCAGTTGTTATAAAACAACTGAAGACTTGGTTTTAACGTCGTCAGACGTTGAAACAGCTGAAGTCTCTGATTTAGTCATCAGTAGTTATAAAACTACTGAAGATTTAGTCATCAGTAGTTATAAAACTACTGAAGACAGTTTTGACTTCAGTGATGAAACACTGAGGACTTGTATTAGTCATCGTAGTTGGGAAACTACTGAAGACTTGGTTTTACATCAGTGTTGTAAACAACTACTAGACAGTAGTTTGGGTTTTACCATCAGTTTTGTAAACAACTGAAGACTTGGTGTTAGTCATCAGTAGTTGTGAAACTACTGAAGACATGGTTTTGCTTCAGTTGTTTAGAAAGAAACAGCAGTTGGGAAACTACTGAAGACAAAAAGGCTCATCAGTAGTTGTCGTCAATTCATTGCTTTTCAGCTGTTTCATACTGTCCTCAACACGTACTCATCAGACGTTTTCATCTGTTTTCAGATGTTTCATAGGACATCAGTACGTATTTGTATTTCTGACAACAGTAGTTGTAGCTACATCAGCTGTTGTAACTACATCAATTGTTTTAACAAATAAAGTACTTGAGTACTGAGAAGTTAAGCTCTAGTAGTTTAAAGAAAACTTCCGGAGAGAAAATAACTTCAGTACTTATATATATGACAATAATAAACTAATGATCATCAGTACTTGTGAGCTGAGATCACCAGTAGTTGTCACTTATTCTAGCTGCAGCATACCAAGCCTTACACTAGGTTTTGGAAAGTTGTGCTATCCAAGGGCTTAGTGAAAATGTCTGCAAGCTCATCAGCACTAGGAACAAATTTTGGATCAATCAGACCTTTTTCAAAACAATCTCTAATAAAATGGTGTCTGATTTCAATATGTTTAGTCCTAGAGTGCTGGACAGGATTCTTGACAATACAAAGAGCTGAAGAGCTGTCCATTAACAATGGGGTCTTAGTCTCTGTTATGCCATAATCCAATAATTGGTTTTGAAGCCAGAGTACCTGAGATGTACAGCTTGCAGCAGCAATGTACTCTGCTTCAGCAGTTGATGTAGCAACTGAGGTCTGCTTCTTACTCTGCCAAGAAATCAAGCAGTTGCCTAAGAATTGGCATCCTCCAGAAGTGGACTTTCTTGTCAACTTACACCCTGCATAGTCACTGTCAGAAAAAGCAACTAATTTACCAGAATGTCTAGTAGAATACCATAAACCTAGAGATGGAGTGCCTTGCAAATATCTAAAGATCCTCTTGACTGCAATCAAATGAGACTCCTTAGGTGCAGCCTGAAATCTAGCACAAACACATGTAGCAAACATAATATCTGGTCTAGAAGCTGTTAAGTACATCAAGGCCAATCATATCATCTGTAAAGTGTTTCATCAACCACTTTACCTTTCTGATCTGTATCCAGTTGTGTGGTGTTGCACATGGGAGTAGAACAGGGCTTACACTTTTGTAAATCAAACTTTTCCAAAAGATCTTTTGTGTATTTGGACTGATGAATGAAAATTCCATCAGCCTTTTGTTTGATTTGCAAACCCAGAAAGAACTGTAATTCTCCCATGGCACTCATTTCAAACTTCTGTTTCATCAACTTTGTAAAGGCATCACACAACTGTGGATCAGAGGATGCAAAAATAATATCATCTACATAAATTTGAACAAGTAGATTATGCTGCCCAGCTTTCTTAATGAATAAAGTCTTATCTATGGAGCCTCTAGTGAAATTATTTTCCAGAAGAAAGTTTGATAATGTCTCATACCAGGCTCTAGGAGCTTGTTTCAACCATAGAGAGCCTTATCAAGCTTATACACCCAATTAGGATGTTTATTGTCCTCAAAACCTGGTGGTTGACATACATAAACCTCTTCTTTTTTTCCATACAAAAATGCACTTTTGACATCCATTTGAAAAACTTTAAGGTTGTGATAAGCAGCATAAGCTAAAAACAATCGAATTGCTTCCAGTCTGGCTACAGGGGCAAAGGTTTCATTATAATCAATACCTTCCTCTTGTGAAAACCCCTGTACAACCAGTCTGGCCTTGTTCTTAACAATAAGCCCATTTTCATCAGTTTTGTTCCTAAACACCCATTTAGTGCCTATTGCACACTTACCTGGAGGTAGAGGAACCAGTTCCCACACTTGCTGTTTCTTGAACTGAAGAAGCTCAAGCTGCATGGCTTCAACCCATCCATTGTCCCTTAAAGCAATGTGATAGTTCTTTGGCTCTTGCTGACTAATGAAGAGAGCATAGAAGCAGAAATTGACAATTGACTTCTTGTTGAAACGCCAGCATTGATATCACCAATGATTTGAGACATAGGGTGATTCTTCAGATCTTGGTACACAATAAGATCTGTGCAAGTGTTTGTAGCAGGCTCAGCAGCAACAGATGGTGATGGTGAAGCATTTCCTTGAAACCAATCAGTAGATGGTAATTCAAAGGAAGTTGAAGTTGTAGAAATCTCATCAGCATTTGTTGTGGATTGTGCTACTGAAGCTACAGGAACATCAGGTCTAGCTGAATCAGGCAGTTGATCACTAAACTTGAAAAGGTGATTACTGATATCATCATCATCATCAGTAACACCAGATGGATGACTAGCTACAGAAGATGATGGATTCATATGATCTGCAACAGCAGGTGGTTGATAAGGAACATATTGCAGAATGTCCAGATCAAACAACTCCACAGGGTTTTGTGGAATTGTATCCTTAGGGGATTCATTGAACTTCACATGCAAGGTTTCTTCAACTATCTTTTCCGACAGTTGAATACTCTATAAGCCTTGCAAGTGGATGAATACCCAACAAAATACCCTGCATCCACCTTAGAATCAAACTTTTGGAGTTGATCCTTTGTGTTGAGAATGTAACAGGGACACCAAATGCTCTAAAGAATGAAATCAAAGGGGCTAAATGATGTAAAACTTCATAAGGAGTTTTCATCAACCTCTGATTTACTAAGGCTCTATTCTGTACATAGCAGGCTGTATTGACAGCTTCAGCCCAAAAGGTCAGTGGCAGACCAGAATCAGCCAACATGGACCTTGCAGCTTCAATGAGGGTCCTGTTCTTTCTCTCCACTACTCCATTTTGCTCTGGAGTCCTTGGGATGCTATACTGCCTCTTGATTCCCTTTGACAAGTAAAACTCATCAAGAGTGTGGTTTCTGAATTCAGTACCATTGTCACTCCTCACACACTTAACTGGTAGGGAATACTGCTTCTCAACGTGTAACACAAAGTTCATAATGGACTGAGCAGCCTCATCCTTTGAATGCAAGAAGAAGGTCCATACATATCTAGAGTAATCATCCACAATTACCAGACAGTATTTCTTCTTTGCCATACTCATTACCTTCACAGGACCAAAAAGATCCATGTGCAGTAGTTGTAAGCAGGCATTAGACTTGGATTTCTATGGTTGGGAATGAAACTTTATGTTGTTTCCCTTTTAAGCATGCAGTGCAGATTTCATCACAATTGAACTCCTTTATTGGAAGACCTCTCACTAAACTCTTGTGGATCAGCTGATTCATGTTTTTGAGATTAACATGACCCAGCCTTCTATGCCACAGTTTAGATTCTTGGAGAGAGGCCTTGGAGAACAAGCATGGATGGCCTCTTAACTCAATTTTCTTTGACAGATCCAAGGCATATACTCTTCCTATCCTGTTAGCCTTCAGGAGAGTATTATCATCCAGTACTTTGTCAATCAGGCTCAGAACCTTGGAAGACAGAATCCTACAGTTCTGGCTTGTGAAAAGAGCAACATGTCCTTTGTCACACATCTGACTGACACTCAACAGATTGTATTTGAGATTCTCCACATGGTTGACATCATCAAATCTATATCTCCATTAGACACAAATCCCTTTCCAATGATGTAACCTTTAGCATCATTTCCAAATGAGACAAATCCCTTCTTTCCCTGAGAGTAATCATGAAGAAGAGAGCTGCTCCCAGTCATGTGCATGGATCCTCCACTGTCCACATACCAGATGCTTCTTTGGCATGCTGAAGAACCCTGCACAATCATAAGAAACTAGTTAGCTTTGGAGACCCAAACCTTTTTGGTTTTGGGACTGACTTTATCAACAGATTTAACCATAGCTGGTTTCTCATGATTAACAGCTGATGAAGATGGAGATGGTGCTGAAATGGATTTGGACCTGGAATTCCTCTCCAGTGGTTTGATCACATGGGCTTCAAGTTGGTTAACTCTCCCCAACAGATGCTGAACCATCATAACAAGCTGTGTCTGATTTGAAGCTCGAGCTTTCAGTTCATTTGACACTCCAGAGCTTGTTTTTGATGAGTTCCTGTGACCCACCATTTCCTCCTTCTTAGACTTCACAGACTTAGTCTTATGTTTATCATGAGGAACAATATCAGCTGTCTTCTGATAAACCGCATCCTTCTTAGTGGATTTGGGTAAGGCCTTGGGTTTATCAGGTTGAGATGATTGTGGTACAAACTTGGTCTCAAACTCAGTTTTCATTTTATTTATTTCTAGTTTAATGAGCTCATCCCTTTGGAGCTTTAAACCCTTTTTGTACCAACATTCATCAGATAGATGATTGAATTTACCACAAATTTCACATGGTTTATTCTTCATCTTGGACATCTTTACTGCTGAAGTGGAAACTACTGAAGGTGTGATCTTCAGTACTTTCCTCCTATCAGTACTAGGTACTAAAGGATTTGTAACAGCTGAAGACTGGTAATTCAACTGTTTTCCATCCGTAATGTGTTTGATGGATTCCTCAGCAGTTGTTAGTCCTTGTATTTCAACTGATTTGAAATGCTTTTCAGATGTTGGGTCTCTTTCAGTACTTGGGGTACATTGGGAACAACATCTGAAGTACTCAGCTTCATATGAGTCTCAGTAGTTAGACCATCAGTCAATTTATTTGTTGAGATCTTAACACTGGTTTCATTCTCTGATCTTAGATTATCATTGGAGAATGACTCACACGATAATGTGGTTTGGAGATTGCTTTCACTTTCAGACTTAACTATGGAGTTAGGAGTAAAGTCTGTTGGTGGAGCAGTATGGTTGTAACCAATGCCAAACTTCACATTTGAAGCAGTTTGCTTGCTAAGAAGCATTTCAAATCCCTTGCATGATGAGCCAGCGTTCACACTCAACTTGGGTCACTGCAAGTTTTTCTTTGAGACTCCTGTGGTCTTCCAGAATAACCTCTAGCTTGGCCTTTTCATCATTTAATTGGCATTTAAGCTTATAAATCTCATCACTTTTACTGTTAAGAGCAGACTCATACTCAGCTTTTCTTTTGAAAATGGTTTTCTCAAGCTCAAGTTTTTGATTTATTAATGCTACATTTGCCTCTCTAATAGAGACAAAGGCAGCTATGCATGATTCAGAACATAACTTGGCTTTAGCCTCTGAAGATACCTGAGTTACCTGTGAAGATGATGCATTTGAACAGGAACCCTCAGTAGACTCCAGGGCCATGAGAGCAAGATTTCAAAAAGGTGTTCACCACCATGTTGACTAGCACCAGCATAGTATTGCTCAGTGTGACCAGACAAGTTATCAGGTAAGCTACCAGTCAACGACTCCAGGTGTGAAGAAGCTGTGATGAGGTTGTGATTGAGATGGAGATGGTTGAGGTTCTGGTAGTGCATGAGATTGTGGTACTATAGGAGCTTGAACTTGATTTGACTGTGGCATATAATAGCAGGGATAAGGATATGGCATTTGACCCTGAGGAACAAAATATGCAGGAGATTGAGGGTGTGATGAATGACTAGAACCAGCAGAATGTTGCCCTTTGAATTGTGAATTGTTATTTGGAAAAGTCAAAAAGGGTGCAGAAGTGTTAGATCCAGTTGATCTACACTCTCTTGCAAAGTGTCCAAGCCTGTGGCATTTGTGACACTTCAACTTGCTCTTGTCAAAAACGACTTTGGTTTTGTCAGAGAGTCCAGGAAATTTCCTGCCAGTTCTCTTGTAGAATTTCTGAGATCTGATATTGATCAAGGCCATTTGGCTCAAAATATCCATCTCTTCTAAATCATCATCAGCAATGCCCTTCAAATCATCCATGATAAAGCATAGATTGTCACTATTATTACCAGAATGACAATCAACACTCACAAAGGCATGATTAGAATTGTTTGAGGTGAAATCAATATGCTCATCATAGTGGCATTCTGATCCTGCATACTCTGACTCATGACTTACCAAGGCAGTGTTTCCTGGTACAAAATCATCAGTGAGCTTTCCAGATGATGACAGTTTTGTTTCTGTTCTATCTCTCTCTCAAATGTGAGCAATTTCCCATGGAGTTGGGTGAGAGATAGTTTGTCCAAATTTGCACTGGAGCGTAGGACAATAGTATATGTGTCCCATCTCTCAGGCAGTGATCTGAGAAATCTGTTATTCATCTGGCTGTTTGTGTACTCATGTTTGACCATTTTTAATTCAGAGATCAAACAAGAGAACCGCTCAAACTGTTGAGTCAGTGTCTCACCCTTCCTATGAGAGAATGTGTCTATTTGTTGGGCAAGGATTTCTCTATTATTTGCCAAGACCTCATCTGTTCCTCCAAATTGTTCTTTCAAGGCATTCCAGAGGTCATGGGCAGTTTCATAATGCATTAGCCCAGAATAGATTTCATTGGGCAGTGCCATGGCCAGAATTCCATGGGCTTTTGCATCAATCTCAAACAATTTCTTATCCTCATCTGAGTATTGCTCCCTCCTCTTCGGAACCATTTGATTGGTTTCCGGGTTATTCACCATAGGCTTGTGTGGACCATGTACCACTGATGTCCAACAACCTGAGCTGTTAACAGACAGGTGATGGAGCATTCGTCGTTGCCATATGTTGTACTCATTCCTAACCAGCATCGGAGGCTTGGTTGAGGAACCAGTATTGTGAGGATCATTGGAAGGAGTAGTCATTTTAGGTCCAAATACAATTTAATTCAAGCTTTTAAAAGATTTTACACAGACCACAACAGACTCAATGAAAACCAAGAATAAATCTCAGGATGAATGACCAAAAACACAGAAAATTCAATCTCTATAACCGTTTCTTGCAAAAATGCTAATTCAATCAAACTTGGATCTTGGATAGCAGTTTCAATGATCAATTATTAGATCGATCAATGATGAACCAGCTCTGATACCATTTGACAGGATCAGTGATCTCAAGTTTGATGGATTAGAGTGTAACGCAGCGGAATAAGAACAAGAATTAGACAAATTATAGCAAGAATTTGATATTCGTATGCATAAGAACAAATACGGTTGTAAAGAGAGAATATATTCTGTGAAAAGGAATGTTTCAATAATATCAAATGTTTCTGCTCAATCATTCACAATTACAATTAGGTTGACACTCCTTATATAGAGTGCAATCACTGCTGATATCACGGGATAGTGACATCTGGCAGATTTGTTACAAAAATAACTAAAACTTAACAAACTACTGAAATGTTCACAACTACTGAGAACATATCAGAGTGCTAAGTATAAAACATAAAACTACTGATACGAAACTACTGAAACTACAACGACTGAAGAACAAGCTCTTCAGTCGTTTTACAAAACTACTGAAAGGAAAAACAAAAACTACTGAAAGAAAACCGTCACAACTACTGAAGAAGACCTCTTCAGCTGTTGTGACAACGACTGATACTTGGTCTTCAGCACTTGTCTTCAGACTTTGTCTTCAGCACTTGTGTCTTCAGACTTTGTCTTCAGCACTGTGTCTTCAGACTTTGTCTTCAGCACTTGTCTTCAGACTTTGTCTTCAGCACTTGTGTCTTCAGACTTTGTCTTCAGCACTTGTGTCTTCAGACTTTGTCTTCAGCACTTGTCTTCAGACTTTGTCTCAGCACTTGTGTCTTCAGACTTTGTCTTCAGCACTTGTCTTCAGCTGTTTTGTGGACTTTAACAGTTGTTGTGACGTCTGTGGGACTTAAGGTTTTTCTGATCCGGCTCATTGGTTCTTTTGGTCCAACACAAGTGTTTACAAGTCTAAACGTTTACACGTGTATGAGAATAAGAACCATGTTTCACCCCAAATTAGTGTGAAAATATAAAGCGGGGCCAAGAAAATCACTTGGTCAATAAGTATTATAATGAGATTAATAGATTAATATTCTGTTCGTTCACGATAGAGAAACGTATACGGCACCTAAATTACAAGTTTAGGTACTAATAGGATTAACGATTCAACACGACTAGGTTTCAATAAGGATTTGGGTTTTATAAAAAATATGGTTATTTGTCGAACTCATTGAATATATCTATTTAATTATAATGAAAGAATTTTAATATATTTTTATAATGATTAGATAATGATTTAATTATAAAATTTAAATAAACTTTTATATAAACATAATGATCCAAAATTAAAAACACGTAAGGACTAATAAAAATTTAGTGATTCAAACTATTTGAAACTGTTTTTATGAAAATAAACTAATTAAACATTTAAAAAACTTGCTTAAGTGTTTAAATAATTATTAACAGAAAATAATTAGTTTAACTTCTAAAATAAACAAAATATTAAAAGATTTTATAATTTTTAGAAATTTATGTAATTTTTCTAAAGGCTAGAAAGCTACCAAAAATGGGTGAGGTTGCCCGAGTTCGAACCCGAGACCTCAAGTTTGATGGGAGTGTGTGTTACCATTAGGCTAGGTAGCCTATGCTTGTTAAGGTTGGTTACTTTCTTTAAATCAAACAACAACCTAAATCCCCAAACATATAAACCCTAAATCAAATGAACTCAAAATTGAGCAATGATTCGAGAGTTCCAACCCGATTAACCTTAGGGCTTTTGATCCCCAAGTGTAATCGAGTAGATTGATGTTTTAAACTTACCTTATTATGATCGATTTGTAGTGTTTAAGCTTGGATTTGTCTCGTTTATCACAAGAAGAACAGGTGTCTAGCAATTGGTTAATTGAGTGAATGTTTACGAATTTGCATTTACAGAGAGTTTAAAGAGATCGAAGGGAACATTAGCCCTCTGTTATATAGCTTTCATTTGTTCGTTGAGGTGTTGAACGAGTCCCAGTTCGTGTTCGATCACCTTGGTTACAATTGGGTGTTTAATTGATGATTTAACTAGAATTAAACTATGCATTTATCTTGGCAATGATTATTCGAACGTTTCTGTACGTTTAATTTGATTAATCGTCAACATTTGTACCTTATCGGTTATATGTCGATCGAGATGGATGTTCGGTTCGGAACCCTTCAATACCGAGCTTTACTGTTAAATTAAGTCCTGGTTTCGAGTCGAGGGGTTCTGCCGAGTCTATTAACATATTTGCATGTTTAAACATGGGCTGTTTTTTAGGGTTCGGTGGTCACCGGAGCTCGGCTGGAGGCCAGCCGGTGACCGGTTGGCCGGGGAGAGAGAAAGGGGGAAAAGGGGGGGTTTGGTTATGCAAAATTACACAACTAGTCCCTGTAGTTTATAAGGCTTATTATTTCATGTAAAAACTTCATTTCAAGTTTATAAAATGGCAAAAACAACCCCTCAACTTAAATAAATTTTAAACAGTTTTAAGTAATAATTTTTTTTTATAAGTTATATCATTACTAGTATTTTTATTATTATTATTATTATTAACTTCAATATTATAATCTATTATTATTTTTTATTATTATTACTATTATTATTATTATTATGATTATTATTATTAATATTATTTTGTTATAATATATTATTTAATAACTTAAAACTTAAACAAAATAAGGAATCATACATAAATAGCCCACCAAGTTTCATAAATAGCATAAATAGACCTTATAAGAATTAACAAAATTAACTTTTAATTAACAAAAAAATACGAGATGTTACAGGAGTGGACACCACATGATCGTCTACTAGGCTGTTATTTACTAGTCTACATTTGTATTTAACAGGATCTCATGTGTGGTGGTACTACTTTGTAACCCAACCCTTCCCTATTATTTTGTTTTTTCACTAAGTGTTGAACTATGTGAGAAGAACTAGTCCAGCTATGTAGTTTTTGTTTTAATGAATTGACTTCGACTTCCAAAACTGATTTTTCTTTCTTTGTTTCTTCTAAAGAATTTAAATAGAACCTTATATCATTAGCTTGATTAAAAGCAACAACCTCGGTTTCCCTTAGTTGTTTACCTAAAAGTTCTATTTTTTCTTTATAACTGCACTATTTTGTTTTAAAATCCGATTAGCTTCTGTGCACAGTTGTAAGTCATTTACTAAGCTATCATTATGGTCTAATAACCTAAAATTATAAATCTATGCTTTCACTAAATTTGTTATATTCAATACAAGCATGATTTTCAAAAAGTTGGTCTTTCGTACTTACCTGTGAAGACTCGGTTGACTCAGCCATCAATCCACAGTTTGACTCTTCGGATGCTGGAGATTCTAAACATATTGTTCTGAGTTCTTCTTCAATCAGGTGATCGACCACATTCACGGCTTCTTCATTATCTGACGTTACTTGTTCAACTGTGATTTCACCTTCACTAGCCGATCCATCATCCAATCCCTCGACACAAGCAATGTTTAATTCACCTGGAGACACAAAAGTGAAGGTCCAATCCTATCCTTCATCACCTTGAGCAGTCAAGGCCTTTGTCTCTTTGCTTGACGAGATAGCTCCACTCGTGGGTTTGTCTTGATGGTTGAAGGATGAGAATGGATTTCCGTTACCTGTTTTCTTTGGCTTTACACATTCATGTTTGAAATGCCTTTTTTCTCCACAATTAAAGCAGGTAACTTTGGTTTTGTCAAAACAAAGGTTGTGTCTTTTGTGGCTACTAAGTTTCGTCCTGTCTTTTTCACAAACTTTTCTCCCTTCTGACAACACTAGTCAAAGCCCACATTATATACATTTTCTCTAATACATTCCCATCCAAATGCTTGTTATCTTCATCTGCAAGATGGCAATTCTGATCTTCCCTGCAATTAGACCATCATAGGAATGGACAACAGGTACTAGGAGATCCATGTGCTCCTTTGCTACTTCCATAGTGATAGTACCGAGACTTTTGGTCTTCAACTTTGTAGTGTTAGCTTCAAGCACTATATGTTGGGTAATGGATGACCCTGACATTTCTGGTCCTGAATTGATGGTTTAGGAAGGAGCTGCTGAATTAGACATAAAGGCAGTTGAAGTGGTGCTCCTGAACTGGTTGGGTTGGGAGATGAATTATACAATGAAGGAATGTGTCGTAGGATCCTTTCTGTGACCTGTACTTCATCCTCAGTTCCTCCTCCCTCAATTTCAGGATGATGTCATCTATGTCTAAATTTTCCAGTATATTGTTCTATCTCAGATTAGACACAAACGATGTTAGATCAAGAAGAAGGCTGGTGCAACCAAAACCAAATCACTTGGATAATTTTGGTGCTACATGCAAAGGCTTCCGAAGCTTAGCATGGAACTTCCGAAGGTTGCAGAGTTCTTCTAAAGACAAAGTAAAAGATCAGCTTCCGAAGACAGAACTCTACTTCCAAAGTCAAGAGCATACTTCCGAAGGTTAAGTCTTAAAAAAGCAATCAGAAGACTACTTCCGAAGTATGAAGAAAAGAAGAAGTTCCAAGCCTTAGAAGAAGTAGCCTCTTCCGAAGTATAAGTGGCTTTGGAAGTACTTGTTCTTCCAAAGCCATTTAACCTTCGGAAGACACTACTATGAACCAATGGACATAAGTATGGTCTCTGACACTCCGCTGCAAACCTCTGATACTGCATGGCGTTTTATCAAAGAGCCATGCAGTTGACCATACTTTATTCCACTATTTACCTTTTTATGATAGTACATGTTACTAACTTTAGTTGGTGACAAAAGGTAAGTTAGGGACATGTCTTGACTATCAAATCTCATATAAGACTTTATCCGAGACCTTAAACTATAGTCTTGTAGTATAGGATTTAGTTATAGGATCCCAAGTGGTATCAAAGTATATCCGGCTGTAGGTAGTATTATATATAGTTTCTCATTGTAACTCAATAACATAAGCTTGTAAGAGTCTTGTAATATTTGAGTTGAGAAGCAATATATGCAAGTACCTTGAAAATTACTTTCTGTGTTCTGCATCACTTACTATATTGTGATCAACTCTTATTGACTCTATCCGAGTGTTGTTCAAGTGAGTTTGAGAGAAAAACCAAGTGTTAAGTGACCCTTAACCGATCTTGCAATTGGTATCAGAGCTTCTCAGGCTCTTGATTGCATGATCTAACCATCCAAATCAACTTGTTTTTCACTCCTCCCTACAACTCACTCACTCAAAATGGCCCTTAACAAGTCCGAAGTAGATATGGGAACCATGACAAAGGCTCCCATCATTACTCCTGAAAATTTCAGGTCTTGGAGAAGAAGAATGGAAGGCTTCATCAGATACCAAGACAGCAAGATGTGGAACTCCATTGTCAACGGCCCGTATAAGCCAAAGGTGGCATCACCTCGTGGAAACGGTGCCATGATTGAGAAGGCTGTTGAAGACTATTCTGAGAAGACCGAAAGAAGATAGACATTGACAGCAATGCTATGACAATTCTCATGACTGCAATACCAAACTCCATCATGTTGGGGTTTGAGCATTGTAAGTCTGCAAAGGAATTTTTGATGCTCTTGCTCAAATGTACTCAAGCTCCAACGACTCAAAGAAGGACTCACTAAAGCAGCAGTTCGAGAACCTCACCTATATTGCTGCAGAGACCCTCAGCCAGTAGTATTTCAGGTATATGGATCTTATCTCCTCTCTTCAGTCTGTGAAGATTACTCCTGAACTCAGAGATCTCACGAGAAAGTTCATGAGTGCTCTTCCAAACGAGTGGACATTTTAATGTGTCTCTATCAAGAGGACAAAGAATTTGAACACTCTTATTATGACTGAACTTCATGGAATCCTTGATGGATATCGTTTAGAGATGGAGATTAAGAAGGGCCACCAAGGAAGCCGTCCTCTGAGTCTTCCTGCTAGCAATGCTTTAATGGTTGTAGAAGGCTCAGCACCCCCATAATCTCAACACTACCTGATTACCAGCAGCCATCCTGCTCTTCTGGATCTTACATCACTTTTCCTGAGACTCCAAGGTCTTAACAGGCTCAACACAATTCCTTCCAGGAAATTTATGCCTTGTCTCAGGAAGTGGACACTCCGGTGATTTTCAATATTGTTTTGATGATCTCAATTTTTTTAATCCAGATGATGTAGAGTATGTGGATATTGTCCAACAGATGGCTTTTTTTAACTTATAGAGCGAAGAAGTTCTTAAGCCAACTGGAAGGCAATTCCCTCAAAACCTAACTACCAGCAATTTTGGGTTTGACAAGACCAAAGCAAAGTGTACAACTATAAACCAATTCGGTCACTTTGCAAGGGAATGTAAGGCTCCCAAGACCACTCCGGGAACCCCACAGGCCTCCACACATCCCTCAACCTCAAAGCCCACTTGGAAGTCAATTGAAATAGCTGCAATGGTTCAAGAAGTTTACTAGAGCTTCATGGTACAGGATGTGACTCCTGCTCAAGCTCTCATGACAGGAACAGATGACACTCAGGTTATGAACATCTCTGTACTCCAGCCTGTGTAGCTAAAGTTAAACTTTATCAGGATTACAATATGGAAATCAGATCTGATATTGAGTCTTTAAAGATTTTAAAATCTGATTTTAAGAGAGTTGAATCTCACTATCAAAATAAAATTGAGGAGTTACAGAAAACTGTGTCTCTTTTAAAGCATAAACACACCAACTACAAGACTCAAATCAAGGATCTGATATCCAAATTGTTTGAGGCTCAAGACCAGCTTGTCACTACTGAGGCTCAGGCCAGCATGCACGCTATTTCTGAGCAGAACTTCCAAGCTATTCTTGCATCATCCTCCCACTCCAAACTCTATTATCAGAACAAAGGAGGGTTGGAACCAATGAAATTGCTCCACCACACTCTTATGAGTCTATTAGACAACCTAGATGTGGTACTGAGGAGCAAGAGGTTCCAACTGCTGGCCCTTCCTCACTAGAGTTGAAGGATGAAGCAACAATAGTTGCCACCACAGGGAAGTAACATGTAGAAGTACCCATCTCCTCCTGTGAAGATCAAATCCTAACCACTAAGGCCAGAAAAAGCAGAGCTAAAGCTGCTAGAAGAACTGCCAAGAAAGTGGATGAGTTTAAGCTGAAGATTGTCCTAAAGCAGAAAGGTGTCTTTATCCCAGCGGGATTCCAAGTGTTAGGTACTTCTAATTCAAGAAAGGAGTGTAATACCAGCACTCCTGTCCTGCCAAAGGATCAGAAGTTAAAGGGAAAGGTTGCTAATGAAGAGAAGAAGCCCAAGAAATAGCAACCTTCACAGTCCCAAAAGACTAACATTGCATGCATAATGTGTGGTCTGCACAACCAAATGGCAAAATATTGTTACTACAATCCTGCAAGCACACATTATGCAAATAATGCGAGGAAAGAAGGAGTCGGGGAAAGTTTCACATTTGGACCTTTTCAAACGGTTCAAGTGATGAAGAAGGGAAAGCTGGTTTCCGAAGCAAGGTTGCTTTCGGAAGAAACTATTTCTTCCGAAGGGAAAATGGCCTCGGAAGCAAATGCTACTAAAGTTCAGAAGACCAAGAAGATTCCCTTGAAACCATCCCAGAAGAAGATTGCTTCGGAAGAAAAGGTGGTGAAGACTTCTTCCGAAAAGATAGAAGCTTCGGAAGAAGGCCATGCTGCAAAAGCCTCTATAGGCTCATCCTCCAAGATTGACCAAAGGATGGACTGGAAGATCAAGGAAGATATTTCAGCCCAAACCTCTTCTTCAAAGACATCTATTGAACCCCATGCATATGTTTTGGTTCAATTATGTCACTATCCTTAGAAGATTCCAAGACCAACAAGGATTGGGCTTCCAATCAAAACTAACAATCTTTTCTTATGTGCAGGGACATCCATATGATAAGAACAACAATGTTTGGATTGTGGACAGTGGATGCTCCAGGCACATGATAGGGAACAAATCTATCCTTTAACAGTTTCAACACTATGATAGAGGTCCTATCCGATTTGGAGGTGAGGCTGGAGGATATATTTCTGGCAGAAGGAGTATATCCAATGGTAAGTTAAAAGTTGACAAAGTTAACTTTGTCAAACAGCTTGAACACAATCTGTTAAGTGTTTCTCAATTCTGTGATCAATAGCACTAGATGCTTTTCACTGAATATGAGTGCATTATCCTCAATCCAGGGATGATCATTCCTCCAGAATTGGTGCTTCTTAGATCTCCCAGGAAAGGGGATATGTACAAGCTGGATAGAACAATGCTTCCCCAAATGGGTGAAGTATCATGCTTTCTTTCCAAAGCTAATAGTGATGAGTCAACACTATGGCATAAACGTATGTGTCATGTAACTCTTATGACAATGAATAAATTGGCTAAAAATAACTTGGTACATGGATTGCCTAAAAAGGAGTTTTTCTTCAAAGATAACTGTGTTGCATGCCTGAAAGGGAAGCAACATAGGACCTCTCATAAATCCAAATGTGTTAACTCTATCACTACTCCATTACACTTATTGCACATGGATCTTTTTGGTCCCAGAAGTATAATGATCATTGGAAGGAAGTCATACTGCCTTGTGATAGTTGATGATTTTACAAGATTCACATGGGTATTCTTTTTAAGAACTAAAGATGAAACTGCTGAAACATTAAAATCTTTTATTCTTAAAATAGAAAATCAAATTGATCACAAGGTTAAAATTATTAGAAGTGATCAAGGGACTGAGTTTAAGAACTTTGTTCTTGACTCATTCTGTAACTCAAAAGGGATTGCCAGACTATACAATGCTACCAGAACTCCTCAACAAAACGGTGTTGCTGAGAGGAGAAACAGGACACTTATTGAGGCTGCTCAAACTATGTTAGCTGATTCAAAACTGCCTGTAACATTCTGGGCAGAGGCAGTTAGCACTGCATGCTATATGCAGAACAGAGTTCTCGTAGTTAAGCCACATGGAAAAACCCCTTATGAGCTATGGAACAAGAGGCCACCGTTCATTGGCTTTCTAAGGTCCTTTGGCAGCAGGTGTACCATACTTAACACAAAAGACAATTTAGCAAAATTTGCTGAAAAGTTAGATGATGCTGTCTTTGTTGGATACTCTTCTAGCTCTAAAGCTTATAGAGTATATAACATTAAGAATCAACAATTTGAGGAGTCATCCAATATAGTTGTTAATAAGCACACTCCTTGTGTTAGGGGGAATAGCCCTCATCGTATCTTTGATTTAGAATTGTTTCCAAACTATTCTAAACCATCTTGTGAGAATGTTTCAGCTGGAACAGGTGCTCAAAATGATGTTGATACTGTTGTTGATGATCAACTGTTTGAGCTACCAAGACCTCTTCCAAATTCTCTAAGAGCTATAATAAATGAAGTTTCCACCATTCACAGATATGACAGCTTAACCATATCAAAGAATAGTGAAGCTTCAACAAGTGAATCACTTGCTGAGCCTCAAAACTCATTAGGTGATCCACCATAACACCAGGCAGAAGAAAGTAGTAATTTTGAAAGAACAGCAACTGTTAATACTACCTCACAGCCAACCATTGATGATGTTTCTCATTCATTCAATCAGTCCTCATTGAATGACTTTGAAACAACAGCTGGAGAGTGTGTACCAGTTCCTCAGCAGAACATGTCCAATCTGGATCTATCTCTGCAGCTGGAAGTGATTCCTCATCTTAGGATTCATAACACTCATCTAACTGAGAGCATCATAGGGGATGTCTCTGAAGGTGTGAGAACAAGAGGGCAAACTCATCATGGGAATCTCTACTTGTACTCATGCTTTTTATCCCAGATGGAACCCAAGAAGGTGGAAGATGCCTTGAAAGATAGTAGCTGGCTTGAATCGATGCAAGAGGAGCTGCTTCAATTCAAGAGATGGAAGGTATGGAGCCTATGTTCGCTACCATCTGGTCAAGTACCTATAGACACTTAATCAGTTTTCTGAAACAAGAGAGATGATAGAGGCTTGATCATCAAGAACAAAGCTAGACTTGTAGTTCAAGGATACACCCAAGAGGAAGGAATCGATTATACTGATGTCTGTGCACCTGTTGCAAGACTTGAGGCAGTTAGGATCTTCCTTGCTTATGCTGCATCCAAGGACTTCACTGTTTACCAGCTTGATGTCAAGTGTGCCTTTCTATATGGGGATATAGATAGGGAAGTCTATGTGTGCCAACCTCCAAGATTTGAAGACCCACAGCACCCCAACTATGTGTGCAAATTGGATAAAGCTCTATATGGGTTGCACCAAGCGCCTAGGCTGTGGTATGAGACTTTGTCTCAGTTTCTTCTGAAGAATGGCCACACTAGAGGTACCATTGACAAGACTCTCTCATCAGAAAGTCTGGAAAGGACATTTTTCTTGTTCAATCTATGTTGATGACATCGTATTTGGTTCTTCAATTGACCAAATGTGTAAGGACTTCGAAAGCATTATGAAGAAAAAGTTTGAGATGAGTTCCATGGGAAAAATGGACTTTTTCCTTGGAATTCAGGTGAAGCAAATGAAAGAAGGGTTTTTCATTAATCAATCTAAGTATGTTTCTGACATCTTAGAAAGATTTGAGATGAAAGATTGTAAACCTGCCAAGACACCCATACCCAGAAACCACAATCTTTGTCCTGACCTTCAGGGGGAGGATACTGATCAACATCAGTATAGGGCAATTATTGGTTCTCTGATGTATCTCACAACCAGTAGACCTGATATCATGTTTGCTACCTGCATCTATGCAATATATCAAGCTGCTCCAAAGGTGTCTCATCTAGCTACTATTAAGAGAATCCTCAGATACCTCAAAGGAGCACCCAAACTAGGTCTTGGTATCCCAAAAACAGGGATTTCAATCTCTATGGATACTCTGACAGTGACTATGGCGGCTGCAACATTAACAAGAAATCCACATTAGGAGGATGTCAATTTCTTGGTGGAAGGATCATCTCATGGCAATTCAAGAAGCAATCTTGTCTCTCTACATCAACTGCTGAAGCTGAATACATTGCTGCTGCTAGTTGCTGTGCTCAACTGCTATGGATTCAAAATCAGATGTTAGACTATGGATTCAACTTTATGAGTACTCTATCCATATTGACAACAACAGTGCTATCTCCATTACTGAAAATCCAGGGAAGCATTCCAAGACAAAGTATATTGATATCAGGTACCATTTCATTAGAGATATTCATGAGAAAAATCTGATTAAACTAATCAAAGTTGACTCAAATGAGCAATATGCTGATTTGTTCACCAAAGCTTTTGATGAACAAAGATTTAAGTATCTCATAACAGCTATTGGGATGATAAACATTGATTAGATTACCTCTTTTGAAAACCTTTTAATATGTAATGTTCTATGTCAATAAAATTTAAGCCCTGTTAGAGAAAGTCTCTCTGAAATTTTCTAAGTATAAATTTCTTCCGAAGAGAAATTAACCCTCGGAAGCTATTTTCATAACTTCCGAAGCAAAATTCTCAAAGGATAATTTTCTTCTCGAAAGAGTGTTTGGTCTCGGAAGAAGCAATTGATCTCATATCAGATCTACTTCCAAGACTTATACACACTCTCCATTCGGAAAGCAATCCTGACCTTCGGAAGCAAAGTCTTTGCTTTGGAAGTAAGAATTGCCTTCGGAAGACAAATTACCTTCGGAAATGTTTTCTATTCGGAAGAGAGATTTTACAGTGTAACGGAAATCTCTTGGGCCCCACACTGTAAAAAGCAAAGATTTTGTTAATGATGTCGGATTATTTACTGATTTTAACCTTACCACCACTGTCATTTCTTCCACTAAAACATCACATCACCTTAACCTAACCCCCATTACCGCCTTCCCACTCTCTTTTAAATAATTCCCGACTACTCAATTGTATCTTCTTACTTGAAATTATTACTGCCCTAGAAATTTTCTCTACTCCAACTTTACCCAAGCTCAAATTCATCCTTATTCACCTTTCAGGTATGATTGAGCGCATAGCTCCTGGTGACATCCCTGTTCACCCCACAGGTGATGAACCCACACCAGCAACCATCTCCACAATGCCAACACTGCCTTCTCTACCCATCACCATCACATACCACAGACGCCCTAAACGAACCCTTGTTCAATCTACTCTGATTGAGCAAGCACCTCGTGTTCAATCCAAAAAGACTAGAGTGGAAACATGGGCTCCCACTCAGTCTGAGGTCTCACCATCTTTCTCATTCGACCTTAATTTGAGTTTTGAGTCTCCTTAGTCTCAAACCCATGAGCCCGACACCCAAACCAACAGCCCTCAGGATGAGTATCTACACTCTTCTAAGCAGCCAACAAGGGACAGCCCCACCAAAGGCTCAATGCCTGTAGACATTAACCAAGGTCCCGGGTCAGTAGGCTTACCATCTTTATCCTTCACTGACCTTCTTTTTAAAACTGATGAAGAGATAACATCTCTCCATGGTAATGAAATTGATTTACAACACCCTCTCCAAGATAAACAAAGCCAAGAGAGATCCCTTATCTCTAGCCCCCATCACCAGCCCACAACTGAGGTGAGTCCCACTGATGTGGAGGGGACTCATATAGATTCAGCCGCCACTACAGAAGGTGCCTCAATGGACCTTATGTGTTGGATTCTTTATGCCCAAGACACATAGAACATTGATGTGATTAGTACGTTATGATCCAAGTCGGGTCATACCCAATAACAAGCTTAGCAAACACCAATTAATATTTAATTGATGATATGATCATGCAATTAAATAAATTCACCAATTTAGAAAATGGGTTTTCTAAATAAGTTGCATATGAGATTGAACAACTTATATGGATATTTTGTTCATGGATATTATTTGTAATGTTGTTTAATTTAGTTAAATAACATCAAATAATAAATAGTGTGTGTATAAGTTATATAATTAAAAGGTTAACTAGATAACTTATAATTGATATTAGTTAATCAATTTGTAAAAGACTTTTTGGGGGGAAAACCCAAATGTCTTTGGGATTTCGGCCGCCCCTTTAGAGGGTCATTGGCCTTTTGTTTTAAAAAACTTAACTTCTTGAAAACACACACTTCCTCTCTTCTCTCTCATACATGCAAGAATCAAACTTTTCTCTCTAGTTTTCTTAAAGAGTTCATAGCTGAAAATCGGATTTTCAGCCCTCTTTGGTTCATTTTTGGTGGAGAAATCCTAACAACAAGGTGTTTGCTTGAGGCTTGTGGGTATGGATTCTTGAGGACACCTCTCCTTGGAGTTTTGGTCATTCAAGAAGCTCATTCTCTTCATCCAAATCCCTTTTTTCAGCAGCATTTGGAAGGTAGTTCCATGGTTTGTTTTTTTTTGGTGTTGTTTCTTGTTGATAGCTAGTTCATACACATATATATGATCCTTATGTTCTTGGGTTTGTTGTTGTCATGATATGAGCCTTAATTTTCAGATTACAAATGATAATATTAAGGTTTTAATCCGCTGCGTTTTCAAGTTGAAATGGTTAAACTACTTTGATTAAGGTCCAACAAACCCAACATTGGCATCTAGAGCCGGATATGTGGATGACTAGTTTCATTTGTTCTTGTAAAATTGGTTTTATGGGGTTTTAACAACCTTATAGGGGCTGTTTTGTGGTGATGATTATAAATCCCCAACCTTTCAAGGTTATATCTAACATGCTTGTGATTAAACCTTGAAAGAAAGATATCAAGTGGTTGATTATGTTTTTTTGTTTGGACAAAAGACCCTAAATTCTTGGTTTATGTTGGCTGAAAATTTAGGGTCATATGGGGGTTTATTTGGTTCTTGAATGTTGTATATGATGATTCATATTGGTGCATAACCTATCCTTGACCTTGTGTTGATTTGGTTTTGAATGGATGTTTTGTTTTGGTTGTATTCATTCTTATGGGTTGTAATAATTATTCCTTGTGCTTGTATTTGGATGTAAAATATTTATTCATTCATTTGTGATGTAATGGATAGATTAAGTATGTTTTCTTTTATTAGAAAATTTGTATTACGATATAAAATTTTGTAAAAGAAGATGCACAAGATGGAAGACACAAGAGAAGGACTTGAAGCATTTGGATGCAAGTTCAAGTGGGGGTCTTTGGAGATCTCATCTTTTGTGTTGTGTTCAACCCTTAGGAAAGACCAAATGACAACACTTGTGACGGCAAACAAGTGTTGTCAACATAGTGGCTATGGTTATGCACATGTGGTTGTTTGATATATGCTTGTTTGATTGTTCATTTTATGTTGATTGTTTGATATATGGATATGCTTAACAATCTAAATAAATTATCATAACAAGCTGAATTTTTTTGGTTCCTAATCATTAAGTGGCTAATAAAAGGTTATTAAAAGGATTAATTATTTCAAAATAAAAGAGGTTTTATTAAAAGAGAACCATAGGGTACCATGTATTTGAAAGCATGCGAATACAAGGTACATAGAGTTTTCATAACTAGAATTAATGGAAACTTAAATCCCTTTGGAAACAAGTTACACACCATCCTTTTACACGACACTCAAATCACTTGAGAACTAATTGTGGGATAAAGGTCACCTAACCACTTTTAGGGAACTTGTGTGTTTGAGGTGGGCTTAACATACTTGTGGGATAAAGGTCACCTAACCACTTGTATGTGTAAACTCACACGTGTGTGTAAGTAGGACGACTTGAATTGGAAACCATGTGTATAGGATCACTGAAGCATGGCGTATAATGGTGTTGATGGGATTTTACATGCTGACTAAATATAAGATGTTTAACCGATCCCATAAAGCTAGAAGTTGCAATAGGTTGCAATTGTCAAATGTTGACTACCTTGTTAATTTAAATAATGGGATAAAGGTCACCTAACCATCATTTAAATGTAACGTTGGATTCTAGATTTTAATTATTAATTGTCTATGAGACGTGAAAAGGGTATTAATAATTTAAATGCAATATTTCAGAAATACTAAAATGAACTTTGTAATTTTATAGTAATGGCCGCAAACAACAATGCTACCACCCCGACCGTCCCTACCCTATCACTGAGAACAATCTTAGAAAGGGATTCTCTTAACCATAATAACTTTATAGACGGGTATCAAAACTTGAGAATTGTTCTCAAGTAAGAGAAAAGGGCCTATGCCCTTGACGATCCTATTCCTGACCAACCTGAAAGGGATCGGGATCTAGTTTGATCAATTAGATTAAGATTTGCAGCGGAATAGCACACGAATTAGACAAAATTTAAGCAAGAATAATATTAATATTCAATCAAACAATAATGGTTATAGAGAGAGAAAGTTTTCTGCAAAAAGAATGTTTTCATTCACGCACATGCTTCCAATACAAGGAAATTAGGTCAACATTCCTTTTATAAAGGAATGTGACATCAGTTGACATCACTTGATAGTGACAGCTAACTGATTTATACAAACAACTGAAAGTAAACTAAACTACTAAAGTTATAACATCTGAAGTGTAAGAACTTCAGATGTTTTACATAATATAAAACTACTCATTACAAACTACTGAAAAATAAACCATCACAACTACTGAAGAGAACTACTTCAGCTGTTGTGACAACTTCTGAGAACATGATCTTCAGACTTTGTCTTTAGTTGTTGTCTTCAGACTTTGTCTTCAGACTTTGTCTTCAGACTTTGTCTTTAGACTTTGTCTTCAGACTTTGTCTTCTGACGTTGTCTTCAGCAGTTGTAGACCACTTCAGTTGTTTTGATGTTTGTGGGACTTAAAGGTTTTTCTGACCTGGCTCATTGGTTCTTTTGGTCCAACAAACTACCCCTGAACCAATGCAGCCAAAACCTTTAAGATTATTGAAGTCCCACTTATTGGCACAAACATTATCTGGCTCAGCTTAGAAATCTTCAAATGAAACTCGGGCCAGGGAAGAGGTTTTAGAAGGTTTGATTGGCAAAGGATGAATGGGAACTCTGTCTTGGGGAATTGGACACAGAGCTGTTACCCCATCCATGAGACCTACTTCCCAATGATAAGTTTGTCAGACTCTCTGATATAGGCCTCAAGGAAAACTACTTGTTCTTCCATTGTGAGTTCTTCAGCTTCACTTTCAAAGAAGAACTCGGGCCCATAGTACTCTGATAAGTACTTAACATCCTTTCCATTCTTTAGCTCCACAGTAGTTATTCTCTGTATGCAAACTCATCAGGATGAGTGCCTTCAAGCAACAACTGGAGCTCATTTCTTTTTATTTCTTCAAGCTTCTTGTAGATCAACCCCTTCTTTACCATTTTGTTTTCTAGTAAAGTTTGTGGAGTCATCTTAGACTTGTAAGCCCTCTTGAAGTCATCAAGGATTTCCCAGGGTGACACTACAATGGCTAGCATTATCACAGCATCTACAATCTTCTTTACTTGGCCATTGTATCTACTTGGAATCTTCTTTTTATGAATTCTATCACTTACTCTGGGGTCAGGCCAAATTCTCACTCTCTTTCTGATATTGAAATGTAAATCTGAGAGCATACAACCTCTGAGCATGTTTCTTCATAGCTTGTATGGATGAAGACTTAGGAAACTCTTTATCAATCATCCTTAACAGCTGCTCATCATGTTGTTTGTGCTATTCTTCTTCTTCAAGTTTGACTTTTACCATTTTCCTTTGGATGTCAGATGTGATTGTTGTTGGTTGACTCCTAGGCTCAGGCATCTTTATTTTAAGAACAACAAAGATTGGCAGACTATCATCCTCATCATCTTCTTCTTCTTCTTCCATCCTCAACACCCTTCTCTTCCTCTTGGGTGCATCATTGGTAGTGGTTTGAGTAGGTTTCTTGGGTAAAGGATTTGGTTTTGAGGGTTGTGAAGTTGGTTGTTTTGGTTGGGAGATTGTACAGGCTGCTCTAGCATCTTGGTTGTGAGTGAAGCTTTGGATAACTTTGCCATATCAGACCTTTTCCCAGCACCAGCTTCATCAAAAGCTTCTATGATCAATCCTTTGTTGAATACTTCAGAAGAACAGATTCTAGTGGTTATCTCCGAAATACTATCTCTGGACTATGACTTCACTTCAATGATTGATTGTCCTAGATGTTTTGATATGAATCTTGTCATAGCTTCCAGCCTTTCCCTTTCTTTCTCACTCCAACTTGCCCATCTATGTTCAATCTCTTGAATCTCTAGCCTTCTGATTTCAGAGTCAAGTTTGGCTATGTCAGAACCTTGTCTGAAGAGTTGATCAATAATCTTATCCATAGATCTGCTATGTTGCTCATCAGCTTCTTTGATCAGTTCTTCTAACTTTTTCTCACCTTCAGTCTGTTCAGAGCTTTTCTTTCTCTTGTAGGTGATCATTTCCTTTTCTTTCTTCTCTTTTTTCTTCTTCCTCTTCAACTCTCTTTCTTTTGTCTACTTTCACTGACTTAGACTCCCCCTTTTTGGTTGCATTGGGTTCAGGGGTGTGAATGTCAGAAAGTCTCTTAGAAACAACAACATCAACTAAGGATTGAAGATGTGAGGAAAGCCTCTCATCAATGGCTTGATGCACAATGTTTGTGATTATGGAAGTGATGAGAGGTAAGGATGATTGAAAGGCAGCAACCATTTGCTCAGAGGGGTTTTGTCCCTTAGAAATGATGCTTGAATCAGAGGCCGGTGGCAAAGTTGTTGGGAGTGGCTCAGTGTTTGAGAGAGTTTCAGAAGAAACTACCATCTATGGGTGAATTTGGGCAGATGGACTTGATTCTTGTGACATTTTGGCAAGCAGTTCTTGTAGTCTGCATACCTCAGTCTCAAGAATCGTGTTATGGCTAGAACATCAAAGAAAAAGCCCAGGTCATCATCAGTCTTTGCTGAATCATCTGACCTCCTGATTAAATCAGGATGAACATGTGCTAAGTGTAGATCAGTATTCACATGTGCCCCTATTTCTGGGAACTGGGGACTTCCTGCCTCAAGATTATGTCCTTCATTGGCAGTTGCCTATGGTGAGGACTTAGAAATGATACCATCTTCATCCTGGTCATGTGCTGAAACAAGAGAAGAGGCAGCCTCAGCAGATGTTCGAATCTCCTCCTCTACACAGGGAGATTGAAATCTGTAACCCTTGTGGTGTGGGTTATCAGCCCTATTATAATCCTCTCCCTTAACTGTTGAGGTTTTCCTAGTGGTAATAGGTTTCCGGGGAGGGTTAGAGGAATGTAGTTGAGTCAGCACTTGTTCAATAACCACAGTTGGGCTTGTAGGGGTGGCTTCAATGGGAGATAAATATGAAGAGGATTTCACCTTGGGTGAATGGTGCTCTTCAATGGCAATCTTATCAAGGTAGAGAGATTCCAGTAATGTGGTTTCCCTATTTTTGGTTGCATCAGGATCCTGTTGAGAGGATACCTAAGCGGTTTCAACTGGTAGAGTCTTGGAAACTACAGGGGGATTACTACCCATAGTTTCATCCTGCCTTTGTGTTGCAGGGGCATCATCAGGGGACTCAACTCCCTGAGTAGCCTTTTTGGTTTGTTTGGATTGTGGTTTGGAGGGGACATCGGATCTGGAGGATGAGGCTGTGGGTTCCTTCTGCTTGGGTTTTAGCAGTTTGGCAGCCTCTTTGAGGTGTGGGTCAGAGTTGTGCCTGGAGTATACCTCTGGCAAAACTACCACAGTAGGGACTCCAAGGCCAACAGGGTCATCAGATTGTAATTGATTTATGATTATGGCCATAAGAAATCCTGGATATAATAGCCATCTGTTAGCCACAGGTTTCATTGCCAGATCTTTTAATTCCAAAAATATAATTTTAGAAAAATTTAAGCTTTGGCGTTCAAGGATAGAATACAATACCTGCTGCCGCCTGGATGACATTTGATCCCATGAAGAGGATTTGGGGGCAAGGCAGACATTGATCATGTGGAAGATTAGACGTTCAACATCATGGAAGTGCTTCTTCAGAATGGTTGTAGCACTTAAGTCGCCCGCATATCCATGGTTGATGAATGATAGATCAATAGTGCCCTTCGGGTATTTGGTGACAAAGGTGGCATCATTTAGATCTAGGGTTTGGTGAATGATAGCAGGAGTGACTACCACCTTCTTCTGGTTTACAAATGATTGGAGAGTGATCGTGACATCATTCTCACCAGTATGGACAATGACATTTGTCCAGAATTGGCGAAGGGTATCGGGATAGATGGTTGGATTCAGAAGAAAAGCAGTTTGATATGGGGAATCAACCATCAGATCAATGGCAGCATCAAACTTAGTCCAAAAGGCCGATTTTATGAAGTAGGCAACACAGTTGTGTCATGGTTTGATTTGCATGGTCGCCATTAATGGAAGATGAACGTTCGGAAAACGATTTATGAAAAGTTTGAAGTTAGGGTTAGGTATTTATAGGTTATGAAACAGTTGAAATAAAACAACTGAAAGTTTTGGTGTTAGTCATCAGTTGTTAGAAAACGACTGAAGACATGGTTTTAACTTTCAGATGTTGTAAACAACTGAAGACTTGGTGTTAGTCATCAGTAGTTTGAAATTACTGAAGACTTGGTTTTGACTTTAGTTGTTTTGAAATGAAACAGCAGTTGTTTGAAACAATTGAAGAGTAAAATTGCTCAGCAGTTGTTATCGTCAATTCACAGATCTCAGTTGTTTCATTTGACCTTAACACTTACTCAGCAGATTATCTGATTTTCAGATGCTTCATTGGTCATCAGTACTCATCTGTTAGAACAGACATCAGTGGTTGTAACCACATCAGTGCTTTGCAACAAATAAAGTACTTTAGTACTTTTAAGTAATTTAGTCTTCAGTAGTTATGAAAACTGCTGAAGATAAAATAACTTATCAGTACTTATTTTTGACAGTTGTATACTAATGCTCATCAGTACTTGTGAACTGAGATCATCAGTAGTTGTCAAATCTTCAAGCTGCAACATACCAAGCCTTAGCACTAGATTTTGGAAAGTTGCACTGTCCAAAGGCTTAGTAAATATATTGCAAGCTCATCAGCACTAGGAACAAACTTTGGATCAATCAACCTTTTTCATAACAATCCCTGATAAATGACGTCTGATCTTAATATGTTTGGTCCTAGAATGCTGGACAGGATTCTTAACAATACAAAGAGCTGAAGCACTGTCCATAAGTAAAGGAGTCTTAGTCTCTGTAATGTCATAATCCAGTAATTGATTATGAAGCCAGACTACCTGAGATGTACAACTTGCAGCAACAATGTACTCTGCTTCAGCAGTGGATGTAGCAACTGAAATTTTTCTTACTCTGTCAAGAAACTAAACAATTGCCTAGAAATTGGCATCCACCAGAGGTTGATTTTCTGGTTAATTTACACCCTGCATAGTCACTATCAGAGAAAGAAACTAATTTGCAAGAGTGCCCAGTGGAATACCAAAGTCCTAGAGATTGAGTTCCTTGCAAATATCTAAAGATCCTTTTTACTGCAATCATATGGGATACTTTAGGTGTAGCCTGAAATCTAGCACAGACACAAGTTGCAACATAATGTCTGGTCTAGAAGCTGTAAGGTACATCAAGGAACCAATCATACATCTGTAAAGAGTTTCATTAACTGCTTTACCTTTCTGATCAGCATCCAGTTGTGTGGTGCTGCACATGGGAGTAGAACAGGGCTTACAGTTTTGTAAATCAAACTTTTTCAATAAATCCTTTGTATATTTTGACTGATGATGAAAGTTCCATCAACTACTTGTTTTTTGCAACCCCAGAAAGAACTGTAATTCTCCCATGGCACTCATTTCAAACTTTTGTTGCATCAACTTAGTAAAGGCATCACACAACTGTGGATCAGAGGATGCAAAAATAATATCATCTACATAAATTGAACAAGGAGCTTATGCATGCCTACTTTCTTAATTAACAGTTTTATCTATGGACCTCTAGTGAAATTATTTTGAAGAGAAAGTTAGATAGTGTTTCATACCAGGCTCTGGGAGCTTGTTTTAGCCCATAAGAGCCTTATCAACTTATACACCTATCTGGATGTGTTATGATCTTCAAAACCTGGTGGTTGACACACATAAACTTCTTCTTTTATTTTACCATATAAGAATGCACTTTTGACATCCATTTGATAAACTTTAAGATTATGGAAAGCAGCATAAGCTAAGAACAATCTGATTGCCTCCAGTCTGGCTACAGGGGCAAAGGTTTCATCATAATCAATACCTTCTTCTTGTGAATACCCCTGTACAACCAGTCTGGCCTTGTTCTTGACAATTTGACCTTTTTCATTAGTTTTATTTTCTAAACACCCATTTAGTGCCTATTGCACACTTACCTTGGGGTAGAGTTGCTGCTTTTGAAACTGAAGAAGCTCAAGTTGCATGGCTTCAACCCATCCATTGTCTCTTAATGCAATATGATAGTTCTTTGGCTCTTGCTGACTGATGAAGAGAGCATAAAAACAGAAATTGGACAATTGACTTCTAGTAGAAACACCAGCATTTATGTCACTAATGATCTGACACATGGGGTGATTCTTCAGTTCTTGATACTCAATAAGATCTGTGCAAGTGTTTGTAGGTGATTCAGCAGCAACAGATGGTGATCCAGACTCTTGAAACCAAGAATGAGATGGCAATTCAAATAAAGTAGAGGATTTAGAGATCTCATCAGCATTTGTTGTGGATGGAACTGCTGAAGCTACAGGAATATCAAGTTTAGTAGACTCAGGCAGTTGATCACTAAAACTTGCATTTATACCAACAGATGGATAACAACTTGCAGGAGATGATGGATTCACAGAATCTGCAACAGCTGGAGACTGATAAGGAACATATTGCAATATGTCCAAATCAAATAACTCCAGAGGGTTTTGTGGGATTTTCTCCTTTGGAGATTCATTAAACTTTACATGCAAGGTTTCTTCAACTACCTTTGTTCTGCAATTAAAAACTCTGTATGCCTTGAAAGTAGATGAATACCCAACAAATTGTAGGATTCTATATGCCCAAGACACGTAGAATATTGATGTGGTTAGTACGTTATGATCCAAGTCGGGTTATACCCAATAACAAGCTTTACAATCACGAAGAATTATTTAATTGATGATGGGATCATGCAATTGAATAATTGCATCATGTTTAGAAAAAGGGTTTTCTAAACAAAGGCATTAGAGATGGAACAATTATAAGGATAATTTGTTGATGGGTTTATTATTATTTGTTATTTAAAAGGGTTTAAATAACACTAATAATATAAGAGTATACTTTAATTAAATCATTTAATTAGAGAAGACTTATGTCACATTTTAATAAGTCTTGTAGATGACTTATTAATGTGTGACAAAACACTAGTTAATATTAAGTAAGTGTGTTTAATTAAGAGGGAAACTATCTTGTTTGAATACATTTTGGCCGCCCACTCCTTGGATGTGATTGGGTCCTTTGTTATCTTGAAAGACACAAACTTAACTAGTGTAAGCCCTCTCTCATTTTTCCAATCAGAACACATGCAAAATCTGAAAAAGCTCTTCTTATTCTCTCCTCCATCTCACGGAAATGGCAGCAGAAAATTGTGAGTTTTGATTTTGATTTAGTGTTCATTCTACCTAACAAGAAGGTGATTGTAACTTGGCTTGGGGTATAAACACTTGAGGGTTCCTCTTCTTGGAACTTTGGGGTCGATTTCATCTTCCTACATCATCTAACTTACTGCTGGAAACTCACGGTTTTGGAAGCTCTTTCGGCAGCTCTCTTTCTGAGTTTTGGGGTTCAAAATCAAGCAACTAACAAGCCTACTTGAGGCTTGTGGGAGTAGTCACTTGAGGACTTCTACATTTGTGTTCTTGGCTGTTTAAGCATCTCAAATCTCCTTCTGTTGGACGTTTATCTTGCTGTTGGAAGGAGGTAGTTCATGGCAGCCCTTTGAGGTTGCCATATTGTGTTATTTTATGTACACATAGCATGCTCATTCACATAAATGATCCCCTTTTGGTTTGGGTTTGTTTTCATCTTAAAACATAACTAAGAACATGAAATTTTCAGCTTTCAAATCGGTTTTAAAAACTACATATCCGCTGCGTTTTCTGAAAGTTTAAATGGTTAAACATGGATTTTGTGTTCTAGCAAACCCGTCAAATGGCATCTAGAGCCGGTTATGTGGATGACTTGCTTGTTTATCCTTTGAAATTGGTTTTAAAGGATGGTTTTAGACTTGTTATAGGCTGTTTTGGGCTGCTATATTATGTTTTGTTGAAACCCCAACTTTCAAGGTTACATTACACATGCTTGTGATTAAACCTTGAAAGATATGTATGTTGATATGTTGATTGTTTGGACAATATTTAAAACCAAAAATTTCAGTTTATGTTGGCTGAAATTTTGAAGGTTTTAAGTGGGGTTTCATTATACATTTTGATAATTTGATCATTGGATGTTTTAGTGCATAACCTAGCTTTTAACCTTGTGATTGTTTGGATGTTTGTGATGGTTGTATTGATTCATTCAATTGGTTGTATCTTTTGTTCTTTGTGCTTTGTTTCATATGTAATTTATTTATTATTGGGTTGTAATTAATAGATTAGGTGTATTTTCATTTTACTAGATATCTTGTATTAGGACTTTATATCTTGTAATATGAAGACATACACTTTGGAAGCACAAAGGAAGGTCAAAAGAGAAACATGGAGCTCTTTGGATGTGTTTCAAGTGGGAGACTTTTGGAAGTCTTCTATATGCTTTGTTTGTGACCCTTAGGAATGTCCTATGGACCACACTTGTGATGGCAAGCAAGTGTGGACCACTTTAGATGCTATGGTTGCACATATGCACATATGATTGTTTATGTTTATGCTTGTTTAAATGTTTGTTGTTTGTTTGAATGGTTGATGTTTTGACATACATAACAAACTCACTAACAACTTAACAAGCTGAAAATTGTTGGTTCTAAAAATTTATATAATGTTATTAAAATGGTTTAATGATTTTAAAGATTAAAATTGGTTTTAGTCAAAGGACCATAGGGTACCTTGTATTTGATTGCATGCAAATACAAGTACATAGAGTTTTCTAAACTAATGTTATGTAACCTCTAAATATTCTTTAACAAGATCAACACCGTCCTTTTACACAACACTTGAGTCACTTGAGAACTCTTAGTGGGATAAAGGTCACCTAACCACTTTGAGGGAACTCGTGATTCAAGGTGAGAATGCCTTATTTGTGGGATAAAGGTCACCTAACCACTTGTTTTGGCAAACTCACACGTGGGTGTAAGTAGGGTGTCTTGATTTGCAAATCATGTCAAATGGATCACCTACGATGTGGTTTCCAAATGGTGTTGATGGGATTTACATGCCGACTTTACATATGATGTTTCAAGTCGATCCCATATTTCTAGAAGTTGCAAATGGTTGCAATCGTCAAACGTTGACCACCTTATTAATTTAAAAACGGGGATAAAGGTCACCTAACCACAATTTAAATGTAATGTTGGGTTCTAGATTTTAATATAAAAGGACCTTAAAAGGCATTTATTATTAAAATTACAATATCGAAAATACTAAATAAAACTTTGTTAAATTTTGTAGATGGCCTCACATAATGATAATTCCGATAACTCATCCACATCCAACCAATCTCTACGAGCGATCCTCCAAAAGGAACGTCTAAATCATAACAACTTCATCGATTGGTATCGAAACTTGAGAATCGTTCTCAAGCAAGAGAGAAGATCGTATGTTTTAGATGACCCTATCCCCGATCAACCTAGCGAGGATGATGAGGAGGCCTACAACGATTGGTTGAAGTACGCTGAGGACTCCGTCCAAGTGTCTTGTCTCATGCTAGCAAGCATGACTCCAGATCTCCAAAAGGAGTATGAACACCACGGAGCTTACGACATGATAACCCAGCTGAAGGAAACGTTCCAACAGCAAGCAAGGGTTGAGCGCTTCGAAACGGTTCGAGCACTCCATGCATGTCGTATGGACGACAACCAATCTGTTTCATCTTATGTACTTAAGATGAAAAGTCACATTGACCGCCTCGAGAGGCTTAATTGTTCCGTCTCGAAGGAATTGGCCACGGATTTGATCCTCAATGGCCTTACCAAGAGGTTCGAGACATTCGTGTTGAACTACAACATGAATGCTTGGGACAAAAGCATTGGTGAGCTTCACTCAATGCTCAAAATTGCCGAGGCGGCCATGGGTAAAAGGGTTTTACCCGTTCTCACCATCAATGAAGGTGGGAACAATAAAAGGTCTCGTCCCGCACCCAAGGCAAAGGTTACCAAGGGTAAGGGACCCGCTGGGGAAAAGGGAAAGGGGTGGTAAAGGTACCACCCAACCCACAAGAGAAGAAACAAAAGGTTGCTACCAATGACCCATGCTTCAAGTGTGGGGAGATTGGACATTGGGCAAGAAATTGTCCTGTCCATCTCCAAGAGTTGAAAGCCAAGAGGGATGCCGGGCAGACCTCAGGTACAATATACATGATTCATATTGATCTTAATGTTACATCTTCAATACATGGGTATTGGATACGGATGTGGAACTCATATTTGCAATTTGTTGCAGGGGTTCACAAGAAGTAGGGACTTCAAACAAGGAGATGTTAGCCTCTTCATGGGCAATGGAACTAAAGTCTTAGTTGAAGCTCGTGGGGACCACATCCTAAGACTTCCAAGTGGCTTGGATATTTTGAAGAATGTTTTGTATGCTCCTAGTTTGACTAGGAACATTATTTCTGTATCCCAATTAAGACTTTATGATTATGTATTATCTTTTATTGAAAATGATATTCATGTTTCTTTAAATGGTATGTTCTATTTTAAAGCTATTCCTATTAATGGTATTTATGAATTGGTTCATGAAAATACTTTAAATAGTTCACTGTACCAAACTAACACCAAGAAGCTCAAGTTGGACTTGAGTGATACCTATCTTTGGCATTGTCGCCTTGGTCATATAAACAAGAAACGTTTACAAACACTTCAAAAGAATGGTCTTTTAAAAACAAATGAATGTGATTCATTTGATGTCTGTGAATCTTGTTTACAAGGGAAGATGACTAAGGCACCTTTTAGTGGAACTAACAAAAGGGCAAAAGATTTATTAGGAATCATACATTCGGATGTATGTGGTCCTTTTAAACCAATGACTAGGAATGGTGAAAGATACTTCATTACCTTTACCGACGATTATAGTCGCTATGGGTATGTGTACTTATTAAGGCACAAAGATGAGACTTTTGAAATGTTCAAAATCTTCAAGAATGAAGTAGAAAATCAACTCAACAAGTCAATTAAAGTTCTCCGTACCGATAGAGGAGGTGAATACCTAAGTGAAGCTTTTCAAGATCATCTTAGGAGTTGTGGGATTGTCTCACAGCTCACTCCACCTAGAACACCACAACATAATGGTGTGTCTGAGAGGAGGAATCGAACCTTATTGGATATGGTCCGATCTATGATGGCTAGAAGCTCATTACCTCTATCATTTTGGGGTTTCGCTCTGCTCTCCGCGGCTCGTATTTTAAATATGGCCCCAACCAAAAAGGTGGAAAGGACACCTTTTGAGATATGGCATGGAAGAGTTCCATCCCTATCATACTTAAGGGTTTGGGGATGTGATGCCTATGTTAAGACTCCCACCCCAACAAATTAGAAGTCCGATCCACCAAGTGTATCTTTGTTGGATATCCTAGAGATTCTATGGGATATTATTTCTATGATCCACAAAAGGTGTTTGTTGTCAGAAAGGGTGAGTTCTTAGAAGCAAAGTTCCTTATGGAAGGAGCTGGCAGTAGATAGTGGATCTTGAAGAGGATCAAGAACCACAACCCAATGCGCAGTTGGTTGAAACTAGCACTCAACATGAGTATGTTGAGTATGATCAAGGGGTTGATCAATACACACAAGATGTTCGCAGAAGTGGTAGAACTAGTAATCCACCTGAAAGATACGGATTTTTCGTGGATGGGTGCTATGTGGTAGATTCAGACGAACCAACCACATACCATAATGCAGTGTCCAATTCGGATTGTGACAAGTGGCTTGAAGCCATGAACGCTGAGATGCAATCCATGTATGACAATCAAGTTTGGGAACTTGTTGAATCACCTCTTAACTCCAAGATAATTGGAAGCAAGTGGGTTTTCAAGAAGAAAACCGATATGCATGGAAACTTGGATACTTATAAAGCTAGACTTGTAGCAAAGGGTTTCACTCAAACTCAAGGGGTTGATTATGATGAAACTTTCTCACCTGTTGCAATGCTAAAGTCTATAAGGATATTGTTTGCCATAGCTGCTCATTATGATTATGAAATTTGGCAAATGGATGTCAAAACGGCTTTCCTAAATGGATATCTTGAGGAAGATGTCTATATGGTTCAGCCTGAAGGTTTTGTCGATCCAAAACATCCCAATAAGTATGCAAGTTAAAGAAATCAATCTATGGATTGAAACAAGCATCGAGAAGCTGGAATCATCGCTTTGATGAGGAGATAAAGAAATTTGGCTTCATCAAAAACACTGATGAGGCTTGTGTGTATAAGAAGGCTAGTGGGAGCACAATAACTTCCTAGTATTGTATGTTGATGACATACTACTATTTGGAAATGACATTCCAACCTTGGAAGGTGTAAAAACCTGGCTTGGAAGTTGTTTTTCCATTAAGGATCTTAGAGAAGCCGCCTATATTCTGGGAATAAAGATCTATAGGGATAGATCAAGGCGGTTGATTGGTTTAAATCAAAGTGCGTATATTGATAAAATCTTGAAAAGGTTCAAGATGGAGAACTCTAAGAAAGGTACCGTACCTATTCAAAGGGGAATGATATTGAGTACGACTCAATGTTCAATCTCAAAGGATGAGCAAGATAAAATGAAGGCAATCCATATGCATCTGCTATTGGATCCATCATGTATGCGATGATATGCACTCGACCGGACGTGTCATGCGCCTTGAGCATGACAAGCCGTTACCAGCAAAATCCTGGAAACAGTCATTGGATGGCTGTTAAGAACATACTTAAGTACCTAAGGAGGACAAGAGATATGTTCCTAATCTATGGATCTGGTGACGAGGAACTCGTTGTAAAAGGTTACACGGATGCGAGTTTCCAGACCGATCGTGATGATTCTCAGTCACAATCGGGATACATTTTCATTCTGAATGGAGGAACGGTTTCTTGGAAGAGCTCCAAGAAGGATGTGGTGGCTCTATCAACTACAGAATCAGAATACGTCGCCGCCTCATTGGCAGCACAAGAAGCTGCATGGTTAAAGAAATTCATTGCCGATCTGGGGGTTGTCCCTTCCATTCAGGACCCCCTAGAGATCTTTTGTGATAACGAGGGTACGATTGCTCAAATCAAGGAACCTCGTGCTCATCAAAAGACTAGGCACATTGAGCGGAGATTCAACTACATACGGGATGAAGTTGAAAAGGGAAAGATATGTATTCGCAAAGTTCACACGGATCAAAACATTGCGGATCCTCTCACGAAGCTCCTTGAAAAGGCAAAGCATGAAGGTCATACTTGTGCCATGGGACTTCGATATTCTAGTGATTGGATTTGATCTGTAATTTTGTATTTGGATATGTGGAACTCTATATTATTTGAATAAAATTATTTGGTTATAGTGTTTCAATTAATGTTCCTATTTAGCATGTTTTATCCATGAGTGAAATGTTTACTCTAAAATGTCTGTAGTCGCTCATACTTGTGGGAACAAGTGCGAGAGTAAGATTATTATGAACTTGGATTGGTTGATATTCATAAGGATGAATATAGAGCAATGGGTTGCTACCAAGGTTCATAGATATTTGTGGGATACAAATATTGGACTAACCCGCATCTCAAATTTTACTACATGGAATCTTATTGATTGATCATAAGTAAATTTGAGTAAAGGCGAATATCATTTGGTATCCTCCGACCTGAGATACATATTGAGTTTTGATATTCACTAACTATTATACCTTGAGCTAATTCTTCATTGTCCTGAGATAGTGGACAGTACATAAGGGTATGTTCAGATATAACACGAGGTGTTTGTGAGAAATGTATGTAATCAAGATGGAATTTGTTCCTCTTATTCGTTGAGAGTTAGATGTCTAAGGCCTGATTAAGTTAAATCAACAAGAAATGATCATTCTATGTTCTTGGATTTAACATGACATCTGTAACAAAAGGATAGATGATTGATTCACCTAAATCATTTCAAGTAGGGTACTTGAAAGGGATGATGTTATTGAATGGCCATAAGTCATGCGTATTAAGGTAGTAAACCGTTGTTAGGCGGTATTTACTGCTTGCATCAATCTTCTATGAATCTTGGGCAATTGACTTCTAGTAGAGAGCATAAAAACAGAAATTGGACAATTGACTTCTAGTAGAAACACCAGCATTTATGTCACTAATGATCTGACACATGGGGTGATTCTTCAGTTCTTGATACTCAATAAGATCTGTGCAAGTGTTTGTAGGTGATTCAGCAGCAACAGATGGTGATCCAGACTCTTGAAACCTAGAATGAGATGGCAATTCAATAAAGTAGAGGATTTAGAGATCTCATCAGAATTTGTTGTGGATGGAACTGCTGAAGCTACAGGAATATCAAGTTTAGTAGACTCAGGCAGTTGATCACTAAAACTTGCATTTATACCAACAGATGGATAACAACTTGCAGGAGATGATGGATTCACAGAATCTGCAACAGCTGGAGACTGATAAGGACATATTGCAATATGTCCAAATCAAATAACTCCAGAGGGTTTTGTGGGATTTTCTCCTTTGAGATTCATTAAACTTTACATGCAAGGTTTCTTCACTACCTTTGTTCTGCAATTAAAAACTCTGTATGCTTGAAAGTAGATGAATACCCAACAAATTGTAGGATTCTATATGCCCAAGACACGTAGAATATTGATGTGGTTAGTACGTTATGATCCAAGTCGGGTTATACCCAATAACAAGCTTTACAATCACGAAGAATTATTTAATTGATAATGGGATCATGCAATTGAATAATTGCATCATGTTTAGAAAAAGGGTTTTCTAAACAAAGGCATTAGAGATGGAACAAATTATAAGGATAATTTGTTGATGGGTTTATTATTATTTTGTTATTTAAAAGGGTTTAAATAACACTAATAATATAAGAGTATACTTTAATTAAATCATTTAATTAGAGAAGACTTATGTCACATTTTAATAAGTCTTGTAGATGACTTATTAATGTGTGACAAAACACTAGTTAATATTAGTGTGTTTAATTAAGAGGGAAACTATCTTGTTTGAATACATTTTGGCCGCCCACTCCTTGGATGTGATTGGGTCCTTTGTTATCTTGAGAAGACACAAACTTAACTAGTGTAAGCCCTCTCTCATTTTTCCAATCAGAACACATGCAAAATCTGAAAAAGCTCTCCTTATTCTCTCCTCCATCTCACGGAAATGGCAGCAGAAAATTGTGAGTTTTGATTTTGATTTAGTGTTCATTCTACCTAACAAGAAGGTGATTGTAACTTGGCTTGGGGTATAACACTTGAGGGTTCCTCTTCTTGGAACTTTGGGGTCGATTTCATCTTCCTACATCATCTAACTTACTGCTGGAAACTCACGGTTTTGGAAGCTCTTTCGGCAGCTCTCTTTCTGAGTTTTGGGGTTCAAAATCAAGCAACTAACAAGCCTACTTGAGGCTTGTGGGAGTAGTCACTTGAGGACTTCTACATTTGTGTTCTTGGCTGTTTAAGCATCTCAAATCTCCTTCTGTTGGACGTTTATCTTGCTGTTGGAAGGAGGTAGTTCATGGCAGCCCTTTGAGGTTGCCATATTGTGTTATTTTATGTACACATAGCATGCTCATTCACATAATGATCCCCTTTTGGTTTGGGTTTGTTTTCATCTTAAAACATAACTAAGAACATGAAATTTTCAGCTTTCAAATCGGTTTTAAAAACTACATATCCGCTGCGTTTTCTGAAAGTTTAAATGGTTAAACATGGATTTTGTGTTCTAGCAAACCCGTCACAAAGTACCCTGCATCCACCTTTGATTCAAACTTCTGAAGTGGATCCTTTGTGTTAAGAATATAACAAGGACACCCAAATGCTCTAATGAAGGAAATCAGAGGAGCCAAATGATGTAACACTTCATAAGGAGTTTTCATCAACCTCTAATTTACTAACACTCTATTTTGCACATAGCAAGTTGTGTTGACAGCTTCAGCCCAAAAGGTCAGTGGCAAACCAGAATCAACCAACATTGACCTTGCGGCTTCAATAAGAGTCCGGTTCTTTCTCTCCACCACTCCATTTTGTTCAGGAGTTCTTGGAATGCTATACTGCCTCTTGATTCCCTTAGAGAAATAGAATTCATCAATTGTGTGTTTTCTAAATTCTGTGCCATTATCACTCCTCACACACTTGACAGAAAGGGAGTACTACTTTTCCACATGCAACACAAAGCAGATGATGATTTGACCAGCCTCATCTTTTGAATGTAAGAAGAAAGTCCATACAAATCTAGAATAATCATCCATAATTACCGGACAGTATTTTTTCTTTGCCATGCTCATCACTCTTACTGGACCAAAAAGATCCATATACAGTATTTGCAAGCAGGCAGTGGACTTTGGTTCGTCTATTGGAGGGAATGATACTTTATGTTGCTTTCCTTTTAAACAAGCAGAGCAGTTGTCATCACATTTGAACTCCTTTAATGGCAGACCTCTCACTAAACCATGATGGATAAGCTGGTTCATGCTTTTAAGATTCACATGACCAAGCCTTCTGTGCCATAGTTCAGATTCCTGAGGAGAGGCCTTGGAGAACAGACATGGATAGCCTTTTAGATCAATTTTATTTGATAAGTCTAAGGCATATACTCTTCCAATCTTATTGGCCTTCAGGAGAGTATATTCATCCAATATCTTGTCAATCATTCTCAAAACATTGGAAGACAGGATCCGACAGTTCTGACTGGTGAAAAGTGCAACATGCCCTTTATCACACATTTGACTGACACTCAACAAGTTGTACTTGAGATTCTCCACATGGTTAACATCATCAAATCTTATCTCACCATTTGACACAAAGCCTTTGCCGATGATGTAACCCTTAGCATCATTACCAAAAGATACAAATCCCTTCTTTCCTTGAGAGTAGTCATGAAGAAGAGAACTGTTCCCTGTCATATGCATAGATCCTCCACTGTCCACATACCAGATGCTTCTATGGCATGCTGAAGAACCCTGCATTTGTCACAACAAACTAGTTAGCTTTTGAGACCCAAACCATTTTGGTTTTGGGTCTGTTCTCATCAACAAATTTTATACTAACTGATTTGTCATGATTAACAGGCTTTGAAGGTGGAGATGGTGCTGAAAAGGATTCCTTTGATTTTGGCTTAGTTTTCCTTTTCAGTGGTTTAGTCACATGTACATCTATTTGGTTAACTCTCCCCAACATATGTTGAACCATCATACCAAGTTGTGTCTGATTGGTTGTTAAAGCCTTCAGTTCAGCAGACACATCAGTACTTGTTTTTGATAGGTTCATGTGACTCACCAGGTCCTCCTTTTTGAAAGACACAGACTTAGTCTGGTGTTTTGATACTCCTTGAGGAATATTTTCAGCTGTTTTACGATAAACCCCTTCCTTCTTTTTAGATTTTTGTGAAAACTTTGGGTTATCAGTTTGAGATGTTTGTGGCACAAACTTGGTTTCAAATTCATCTTTCATTTTATTAAATTTCTTTTTAATGATTTTATCTTTGTTGAATTTGGAACCCTTTCTGTACCAACATTCATTAGTGAGATGATTGAATAGACCACATATTTCTCATGGTTTTTTCTTCATCTTCTGTTGTTCAACTGCTAAAGAAGATGAAACTACTGAAGGTGTGTTCTTCAGTACTTTCTTCCTTTCAATACTTATGTGAAGTATTGAAGGATTTGTAACAATTGAAGACTTGTTCTTCAGAAGTTTTCTATCAGTATTTTTGAATTTCTTGATAGACTCTTCAGCAGTTGTCAAACCATGTTTGTTTTCATTTGGTTTGAAATGTTCTTCAGGTGTTGTTACTTGCTCTTCAGTACTTTGAATACTTTGTGAGATAACACCTAAAGTACTTAGCTTTTCTTTGATCATGTGTTTATCAGCAGTAAGACCATCAGCAGATTGATTAGCTGAGGTACTATTACTTACTTCATCCTCTGATTTTGCATTATCACTTGAGGATGAGACACATGACGATGTGGTTTAGGAATTGATTTCACCTTCAGATTTTACTTCTGTCTTGGGAGTAAAATCTGTAGGAGGTACAGTGTGATTATACCTAATCCCAAACTTCACATTTGAAGTTGTTTGCTTACTGAGAAGCATTTCAAACCCCTTGCAAGATGTTACTCAGCATTCACACTCTACCTGAGTAGCTGCAAGTGTTTCTTTCAGATTCTTATGATTCTCTAAAATGACCTCTACCTTTGCCTTTTCATCAGTGATTTGGCATTTTAATTTGTAAATCTCATCATCTTTTTCCTTTAAAACAGACTCAAACTCAGCTTTTCTTTTGGAAATCACTTTCTCTAGGTCAAGATTTTGATTAATTAAAGCTACATTTGCTTCTCTAATTGAGACAAAAGCAGCTATGCATGACTCAGAACACAACTTGGCCTTAGCCTTAGAAGATACTTGTGGTACCTGTGATGATGAAGCATTTGAGCATGAACCATCAGTTGACTCCAGGGCCATAAGAGCAAAATTCCAAAAGGATTTTCACCACCGTGTTGACCAGCACCAGAAAACACTTATTCAGAATAACCAGAAAGATCATCTGGTAAGCTACTCCAGTCAACAACTCCAAGAGTGAAAAAGCTTTGATGTGATTGAGATTGAGATTGTTGATTTGATTTAGATGGTTGAGGCTCAGTTAGGACATGTGGTTGTTGAGCTATGGGTACTAGAGCCTGATTAGACTGAGGCATGTAAAAACAGGGATAAGGATATGGCATTTGACCTTGAGGAACAAAATATGCAGGAGATGATTGAATTTGTGAATGATGACCAGAACTGGTAGAATGTTGCCCTTTGTTTTGTGAACTATTGCCTGCAAAGGTCACAAAGGGTGCAGAAGAGTAAGATCCAAATGATCTACACTCTCTTGCAAAATGTCCAAGTCTATGGTACTTATGACACCTCAACTTGCTCTTGTCAAAACCAACTTTGGTTTTTCCAGAGAGACTAGGAAATTTTCTACCTGTCCTTTTGTAAAATTTTTGAGATCTGATATTGACTAATGCCATTTGGCTCAAAATATCCATCTCTTCCAATCATCATCAGCAATTCCTTTCAAATCATCCATCAAAAAGCACAAATTATCACTATTACACCCTGAATTACTATCAACACCAACAAAAGCAGGATCTCCACTGTTTGAAGAGAAATCTATATGCTCATCATAAGAACTTTCTGATGCAGCATATTCTGACTCATGACCAACCAGAGCAGTATTCTCTGGTACAAAATCATCAGTGAGCTTCCCAGATGAAGCCAGTTTCCTTTTCTGTTCTATCTCTCTTTCAATGTTAACAGTTTCCCATGAAGTTGGGTGAGAGATAGATTGTCCAGATTTGCACTGGAGCGTAGGACAATAGTATATGTGTCCCATCTCTCAGGCAGGGATCTAAGGAATCTGTTGTTCATCTGACTGTTTGTATATTCATGTTTAACCATTTTCAGCTCAGATATCAAACAGGAGAATCGCTCAAACTGTTGAGTCAGTGACTCACCTTTTCTATGAGAAAATGTCTCATATTGTTGGGCAAAGATCTCTCTATTGTTTGCCAAGACCTCATCAGTTCCTCCAAATTGTTCTTTCAGAGCAACCTAGAGGTCATGCGCAGTTTCATGATGCATAAGTCCAGAATAGATTTCATTTGGCAGTGCCATGGCCAGAGTTCCATGGGCTTTAGCATCAATTTCAAACAGTTTCAGATCTTCATCTGAGTATTGCTCTTTCTTCTTCGGAACCATCTCATTGGTTTCCAGATTACTCACCGTAGGCTTATATGGTCCATGAACCACAGATTTCCAACAACCTGAACTATTGACAGACAGGTGATGGAGCATTCAGCGTTGCCATATGTTATACTCACTCCTAACAAGTATCGGAGGCTTTGTTGAGGAGCCAGTATTGTGAGGATCATTGATTGATGTAGCCATTTCACCAATTCAAACAGGTTCAATGAGATTTTAATAGATCTAGCTCAAAAACTCAACAACACAGTTTCAAACAAGACGAATCTCAAATTAATTCACCGGAAGCAACAGAAAATCAAACTCTATAACCAATTCTTGCAAATTTGCTAATTTAATCAAACTTAGATATCAAAAGAGCAGTTTCAATGATCAATTATTAAATCGATCAACAATTAACCTGCTCTGATACCATTTGAAAGGGATTGGGATCTAGTTTGATCAATTAGATTAAGATTTGCAGCGGAATAGCACACGAATTAGACGAAATTTAAGCAAGAATAATATGATATTCAATCAAACAGTAACGGTTATAGAGAGAGAAAGTTTTCTGCAAAAAGAATGTTTTCATTCACGCACATGCTTCCAATACAAGGAAATTAGGTCAACATTCCTTTTATAAAGGAATGTGACATCAGCTAACATTACTTGATAGTGACAGCTAACTGATTTATACAACCAACTGAAAGTAAACTAAACTACTGAAATTATAACATCTAAAGTGTAAGAACTTTAGATGTTTTACATAATATAAAACTACTGATTACAAACTACTGAAAAGTAAACCATCACAACTACTGAAGAGAAAGCTGCTGTGACAACTTCTGAGAACTTGGTCTTTAGACTTTGTCTTCAGCTGTTGTCTTTAGTTGTTGTCTTTACTTGTTGTCTTCAGACTTTGTCTTCAGACTTTGTCTTCAGACTTTGTCTTCAGACTTTGTCTTCAGACTTTGTCTTCAGACTTTGTCTTCAGACTTTGTCTTCAGACTTTGTCTTCACACTTTGTCTTCACACTTTGTCTTCACACTTTATCTTCAGCTGTTGTAGACCACTTCAGTTGTTTTGATGTCTGTGGGACTTAATGGTTTTTTTGATCTGGCTCATTGGTTCTTTTGGTCCAACACAACCCGACCCCGAGGATGTTGAGGCCTATAACGATTGGCTTCAATACACTGAGGACTCCATGCAGGTTTCTTGCCTCATGTTGGGAACTATGATTCCCGAACTCCAAAAGGACTTGGAGTATCTTGGGGCATATGACATAATTACCCAGTTGAAGAAATGTTCCTTCAACAAGCTAGGGTAGAGCGCTTCGAAACGGTTCGAGTGCTTCATGCGTATCATATGGAAGAAACCCAATCGGTATCATCTTATGTTCTTAAGATGAAAAGCCACGTTGATCGCCTCGAGTGGCTTAATTGTCCCGTCTCAAAGGAGTTGGCCACAGATTTGATCCTTAATGGCCTAACCAAAAGTTTTGAGACATTCATAATGAATTACAATATGAACGGGTGGGACAAGAGTATTGGTGAGCTTCATGCAATGCTCAAAACAGCCAAGACAGGAATGGATAGAACGGTTCTACCTATTCTCTCGATCAATGAGGGAGGCAATAAGAAAAGGCCATTCCCCAATCCCAAGGCAAATGTTGCGAAAGGAAAGGGGTACATCAAAGGAAAGGGGAAAGGAAAGGCTAAAGCGGAACCTCCAAAGCCTGAGCTTAAGAAGCCTAAGGTAACGGAGAAAGATCCATGATTTGAGTGTGGAGAGATAGGACATTGGAAAAGGAATTTTCCAACCAATCTCAAAGAGTTGAGAAACAAGAGGGATGCTGGGCAGACCTCAGGCACAACTTTCATAATTCACATTGGTTGAAATGTTATTTCTTCAACACATGAGTATTGGATACCGGATGTGGAACTCATATTTGCAATTTGTTGTAGGGGTTCAAAAGAAATAAGCAATTCAAGAAGGGAGACACAAGTCTCTACATGGGCAACGGAGCAAAAGTTGATGTCAAAGCCCAAAGAGACAATATTTTGAAACTTTCAAATAGTTTGGAAGTTGTCATTAAGAACATAATTTTGATTTCCCTTTTAAAACAATGTGGTTATGAATTAAAGTTTGTTAACAATGGTATTTATGTTTGTATGGATGATGTATTTTATTTCAAGGCTATGCCTTTTAATGGAATCTATGAATTGGTTCATAATGATTCATCCTATAATAGCTCATTATACCAAACAAGCACCAAGAAACTTAAAATGGGTTTAAGTGATTCTTATCTTTGGCATTGTCGTCTTGGTCACATAAACAAGAATCGGATTCAAACACCTCAAAAGAATGGTCTTTTGAAAAGCAAATGAAAATGTTTCATTCGATAAGTGTGAATCTTGTTTACAAGCTAGATGACGAAGTCGCCCTTTAGTGGCACTAACGAGAGGGCAAAAAACTAATTGGGAATCATACATTCGGATGTATGTGGCCCTTTTAAGACAATGACTAGAAATGGTGAAAGATACTTCATTACCTTTACCGATGATTATAGTCGCTATGGTTATGTGTACATGATGACACACAAACATGAAGCTTTTGAAATGTTCAAAATCTTCAAGAATGAAGTAGAAAATCGACTCAATAAAACTCTCAAAGTTCTTCATTCAGATAAAGGAGGTGAATACCTCAGTGATGCTTTTAGTACCATCTAAGAAGTTGTGGGATTGTCTCACAACATACTCCACCTAGAACACCACCACATAATAGTGTGTTTGAAAGGAGAAATTGAACCCTATGGATATGGTTCAATTTATGATGGCTATAAGCTCAATACCTCTCTCATTTTGGGGTTTCGCAATGCTCTCCATGGCTCGTATTTTGAATATGGCCCTGACCAAGATAGTCGATTCACTAAGTGTATATTTGTTGGATAAACCAAAGACTGTATAAGATACTACTTCTTTGATCCAACAGAGCAAGAGTATTTATTGCTCGAAAGGCTGAATTCTTAGGAACTACATTCCTTATGGAAAGAATAACGTAAAAAATAGTGGAATTTGATGAGGATCAAAATCCACAAGCCGATACATGTTTGGTTGACACTAGCAATCAACAAGAGGTTGTTGATGATGATCAAGAGGTTGATCAATACACACAAAACGTTCACAGGTCTAGTAGATTTAGCATTCCACCTGAAAGATATGGATTTTTCAAGAATGAATGCTATGTGGTTAATTCCGATGAGCCAACCACATACCATGAAGCAGTGTTGAATTCGGATTGTGAGAAAAGGTTGCATGCCATGAACGTTGAGATGCAATCCATGTATGAAAATCAAGTTTGGGAATTGGTTGACCCTCCACTTAACTCCAAACCAGTTAGATACGAGTGGATTTCAAGAAGAAAATGGATATACATGGAAACTTGGATACTTACAAAGAAAGACTTGTAGCAAAAGGTTTCACTCAAACTCAAAGGGTTGATTATGATGAAACCTTCTCGCCTGTGGCAATGCTAAAGTCAATTAGGATATTATTTGCCATAGCTGCATATTATGACTATGAAACTTGGCAAATGGATGACAAAACCGCTTTTCTTAATGGAAATCTCAAAGAGACTGTGCAAATGGTCCAGCTTGATGGTTTTGTTGGTCCACAGCATCCTAAAAAGTATGCAACTTAAAGAAGTCAATCTATGGATTGAAACTAGCATCGAGAAGTTGAAATCAACATTTTGATGAAGAGATCAAGAAATTTGGTTTCATTAAGAATGCTAACGTGTATATGAGAAGGCTAGTGGGAGCATAATAACATTCTTAGTATTGTATTTTGATGACATACTACCTTGGAAGGTGTCAAAACCTGACTTGGAAGTTGTTTTTCCATAATATCTCGGTGAAGCCGCCTATATTTTGGGAATAAAAATCTATAGGGATAGATCAAGGCGGTTGATAGGTTTAAATCAAAGTGCATATATTAATAAAGTCTTGAAAAGGTTCAAGATGGAAAAACTCTAAGAAAGGTATGGTACCTATTCAAAGAGGGACAATATTGAGTACATCTTAATGTCTAAGCTCAAAGGATGAGCAAGATCGAATGAAGGACATCCCATATGTATCAGCTATAGGATCCATCATGCGATGATATGCACTAGACTGAACGTGTCATGCGCATTAAGCATGATAAGCAGATATTAGTAGAATCAAGGTAATAGCCATTGGATGGCTGTTAAAAGTACATTGAAATACCTTAGGAGGACTAAGGAAATGTTTCTAATATATGGATCTGATGAAGAGGAACTCATTGTAAAGGGTTACACGGATGCGAGTTCCAAACTATTTGAGATGATTCTCGATCACAATCGGGGTATGTCTTCACTATGAATGGAGTAGCATTGTCCACTACAAAATCCGAATACATAGCCGCATCATTAGCAGCTCAGGAAGCTGCATGGATAAAGAAATTTATTGCCTACCTAGGGTGGTGTCTACCATTCAAGACCCCTAGAAATCCTTTTGTGATCACGATGGTACGATTGCATAAATCTAGGTACCCTGTGCACTTCAAAAGGCTAGGCACATTGAGCGGATATTCAACTACATAAGGGATGAAGTTGAAAAGAAAAAAATGTGTTCGTAAAGTTCACATCGATGAATACATTGCGGATCCACTCACGAAGCTCCTTGAAAGGGCAAAGCATGAAAGTCATACTTGTGCCTTAGGACTTTGATATTCTAGTGACTGGAATTGATCTGTCTAGTATTAAAAGATTGAAACAATGTAATATTTAACTCTTTATATACTTGTGATATTTTGAGTTATATTCATTTTAGCATGTATACATCCATGAATATGTTTATTATTCTAAATGTCCATAGTCGGTCATCTTTGTGGGAAAAAATATGAACGTAAGACTATTATGAACATGGATTGGTGGATATTCATAAGGAATGAATATAGAGCAATTGGTTGCTGCCAAGGTTCATAGATATTTGTGCGAACAAATATTGGACTGACCCGCATCTCAATTTTACTACATGGAATCTTCTGATTGATCATAAATAAATTTGAGTAAAGGCGAATATCATTTGGTATCCTCCGACCTGAGATACATATTGGGTTTTGATATTCACCAAATGTTATACTTTGAGCTAGTTCTTCACTGCTCTGAAATAATGGGCAGTACATAAGGCTGTGTTCAGGTGTGACATGAGGTGATTGTAAAAAACGTATGTAGTCAAGATGGAATTTTTTCCTCTTATTCATTAAGAGCAAGATGTCTAAGGCCTGATTAAGTTAAATCAACAAGGAATGATCATTCTATGTCCTTGGATTTAACATGACATCTGAAACAAAAGGATAAATGATTGATTCACCTAAATCATTTCAAGTTGGATTCTTGAAGGGGATGAGGTTATTGAATGGCTTTCAGTCATGCGTATTAAGGGTAGTAAACCATTGTTAGGCGGTATTTACTGCTTGCATCAATGTTCTATGAATTTTGTGCAAGTGGGAGATTGTTGGATTCTTTATGCCCAAGACACATAGAACATTGATGTGGTTAGTACGTTATGATCCAAGTCGGGTCATACCCAATAACAAGCTTAGCAAACACCAATTAATATTTAATTGATGATATGATCATGCAATTAAATAAATTCACCAATTTAGAAAATGGGTTTTCTAAATAAGTTGCATATGAGATTGAACAACTTATATGGATATTTTGTTCATGGATATTATTTGTAATGTTGTTTAATTTAGTTAAATAACATCAAATAATAAATAGTGTGTGTATAAGTTATATAATTTAAAAGGTTAACTAGATAACTTATAATTGATATTAGTTAATCAATTTGTAAAAGACTTTTTGGGGGGAAAACCCAAATGTCTTTGGGATTTCGGCCGCCCCTTTAGAGGGGTCATTGGCCTTTTGTTTTAAAAAACTTAACTTCTTGAAAACACACACTTCCTCTCTTCTCTCTCATACATGCAAGAACCAAACTTTTCTCTCTAGTTTTCTTAGAGAGTTCATAGCTGAAAATCGGATTTTCAGCCCTCTTTGGTTCGTTTTTGGTGGAGAAATCCTAGCAACAAGGTGTTTGCTTGTGGTTTGTGGGTATGGATGCTTCAGGACACCTCTCCTTTGTGTTTTGGTCATTCAAGAAGCTCATTCTCTTCATCCAAATCCCAATTTTCAGCAGCATTTGGAACGTAGTTCCATGGTTTGTTTTTTTTTGGTGTTGTTTCTTGTTGATAGCTAGTTCATACACATATATATGATCCTTATGTTCTTGGGTTTGTTGTTGTCATGATATGAGCCTTAATTTTCAGATTACAAATGATAATATTAAGGTTTTAATCCGCTACGTTTTCAAGTTTAAATGGTTAAACTACTTTGATTAAGGTCCAACAAACCCAACGATAAAGAGATAACATCTCTCCATGGCAATGAAATTGATCTACAACACCCTCTCCAAGATCAACAGAGCCAAGAGAGATCCCTTATCTCTAGCCCCCATCAGTAGCCCACAACTGAGGTGAGTCCCACTGATGTGGAGGGGACTCATATAGTTTCAGCCGCCACTACAGAAGGTGCCTCAATGGACCCTATGGACAGTGGTAACATATCTGAGACTGAATCTGTGGCAACCATGCCGTTTGATGACTCTGAAACAGACATCATTTAGCAAGGGAAACCAAGGTGCCAAGAAACCACATCTGGTCGTGAGGCTAAACATACTAGGTATGTTACCTCATCTCCCCGTGATTCTTCAAAAGAAGATGAGGGAAGCACATAACTCCTCATAAAAGACCTTCTGTCTAAAGTCTCAAACCTTGTATCCTCGGTTAGGACTTTAGAAGAAAGGTCTGCCACTCAGCAACTTGAGATTGACAATCTCAAGGCTCAACTAGCTGAGACACAGACCGAGAGATCTGTTAGGCGTGTACCTGTTCAGGTCTTATTGACTTCTTCCTCTAGCTCATCTAGCTCTCAAGATGATGCTACCAAAAGGGGGAGAATGTTCAAAGACAAACACTTGAGGTCCCACAGACTCATACTTCAACCTCAACATCTTCTACTCTTGTCATCACTTTGTTTGAGCCATCTCAAGTTGTATTTCAAATCGACCCAAAGATGTTCAGAGATCTCTATAGATTCTTCACCAAGTTTCTGTTGAGACCCTCTACTAATCAGCCAAGCCCAGATGCTGCAATGATTTACTTCGAAGCTGAAAAGATTTAGAGGCCAACTGTACCTTCTACCACTGTGGAAGAAGTTGGTCAACCTAAGGTCCACATGGAACCTAAGATTCATTTCGAAGGGGAAATGAGGACTGATGGCCCAGCAACTGAAACAGCCGGGTGAGAATTTGCATTTCCTCAAACTTCCGAAGCTGACGTTAAAGCCTTGGAAGAATAAGTTGAGTCTTCCGAAGTTAAAATGGAAGCTGCGGAAGGGCTGTTCAAGATGTCTGAGGAACTGATCATCACAGATGCAATCCTAGCAATGGCATCTGAGGTGAACAGTGAGGACTTTCTGAATCTACCTCTATCCCAGACACCCTATCTGCCTCTCTCACAATCAGTATCCACTATCCAAGAACCACCACAGTCAGGCTCTTCAAAAGATAATAAAGGGAAAAGGAAGATGACTGCGGATGAGCTTCAGGAAGAGGATAAGATTGAGAAACTAAAGAAGAAAGGAAGACTTCCAACTAAGAAGTTGCTAGCTGCTAGTACAAAAGCAGCTGCAACCAATCAGGAGGTTGTCAATAATAAAAGGAGATAAGAGATAATTGATCAGCTCATCCAATTGGGAGCTGCCAATGAAGAAACACTCCTGCTACCACTAAAGGAGTTGGTGGAACTGGAAAAGGAAACCGGACTGCAACTTGAGAAACAACAAGAAGCAGCCAGGCTGGCCTTAGAGAAAGAGAAAGAAGAAGAACAGAAGGAGGCTGACTTGCAGCAGAGGAGAGAAAGGATAGAATTCCTAATCTCCAGAGGCTTCAATCTTCAAGAACTCTCTCCACACGACAATGAAACAATCCTTTGGCTCTACAACAAAGAGCAGGATCAAACGGAGAAAGAGAGAAGAAAGGCTGCAAGAGAAAAGCTAAAGGAAAGGAAGAAGAAGGAGGAAGAAGCAAAGACCACTGCAACCAGAAAGCTCAGTGAAAAGGCCTGGATGAAGGACTATCTCCAGGCTCATGGCTTCACTGGAAGGCATGTGGGTCCCATGTCAGAGAGGACACTCCAATAGATTGTTAGCGAAATCAAGGCTGACATCCGCTTGGGAAAGAGAAAAGAGATGTACAGAAGGGTAAATGGGATGACCTTCACTACAACTACTCAGCCACAACCTGAACCCACACCCTTACCCTTCACCATCAAGACTGAGCCCTTCACCCCTGAACCCACATCCTTACCCTCTCCCATCTCATCACCTCAACCACCTAAACTTCCCATCCTTCTACCAAAAACACTTCCCAGAACATCTGAACCACAACCTACCTAACAACCATCCCCTCACCCTTCTCAACATCTCTCTCTTGAGGAGTTCAAGGTAATCAAGACTAAGCTCATCAACTGCACAACTTTGAGCGAAGTCTCATGTGATGAAGATTCTATCAATACCACCTATGTTGATGGATCTTCTTGTTCCCTTACAAGAGATCAATTCCTTGATTTACCTAGAGGTACATTGGACCAAGCAGCTACACTTCTAGGTCTCAACTTAGATTCACTGAATGATGAAGAGAAGAAACTTAGAAGGAAACTTTGAAGGAAACTGGTGACTCTGCTGGATACTAAAAAGAGGACAAGATTCCCACTAAATCTCTTGTGCCTAGAAAAGGAATAATCTGGTGTAGGTTTGATGAAACTTCTCACAACTATGTTGTTGAGAGAGAGAATGGCAAAGTCAACAAACTTAATGCAACCTCTTTGTTACACTCCAGCAGATTTGATATTGCTAAGTTAGCAGAGAAGCCATTCTCCAACCCCTCTAACTTTGAAGCTCCTGCACTCATCAGAAATCATCTCAGTAGTCTTCATCTAGCTGAGATAACTGCAAAGGCCAAGATTGAAGAAGAGTTGAGATTGAGAAGACAGGAAGACAAGGAAAGACCTCCTACCAAAGGCACTTGTTGGACCAAAAGAACCAATGAGCCGGATCAGAAAAACCTTAAGTCCCACAGACGTCACAACAACTGCTGAAGTCCACAACAGCTGAAGACAAGTGCTGAAGACAAAGTCTGAAGACACAAGTGCTGAAGACAAAGTCTGAAGACACAAGTGCTGAAGACAAAGTCTGAAGACACAAGTGCTGAAGACAAAGTCTGAAGACACAAGTGCTGAAGACAAAGTCTGAAGACACAAGTGCTGAAGACAAAGTCTGAAGACAAGTGCTGAAGACAAAGTCTGAAGACACAAGTGCTGAAGACAAAGTCTGAAGACAAGTGCTGAAGACCAAGTATCAGTCGTTGTCACAACAGCTGAAGAGGTCTTCTTCAGTAGTTGTGACGGTTTTCTTTCAGTAGTTTTATGTTTTTCTTTCAGTAGTTTTGTAAAACGACTGAAGAGCTTGTTCTTCAGTCGTTGTAGTTTCAGTAGTTTCGTATCAGTAGTTTTATGTTTTATACTTAGTACTCTGATATGTTCTTAGTAGTTGTGAACATTTCAGTAGTTTGTTAAGTTTTAGTTATTTTTGTACTAAATCTGCCAGATGTCACTATCCCATGATATCAGCAGTGATTGCACTCTATATAAGGAGTGTCAACCTAATTGTAATTTGTGAATGATTGAGCATAAAAATTTGATATTATTGAAACATTCCTTTTCAAAGAATTATATTCTCTCTTTACAACCGTATTTGTTCTTAATGCATACGAATATCAAATTCTTGCTATAATTTGTCTAATTCTTGTTCTTATTCCGCTGCGTTACACTCTAATCTATCAAACTTGAGATCACTGATCCTGTCAAATGGTATCAGAGCAGGTTCATCATTGATCGATCTAATAATTGATCATTGAAACTGCTATCCAAGATCCAAGTTTGATTGAATTAGCATTTTTGCAAGAAACGGTATAGAGATTGAATTTTCTGTGTTTTTGGTCATTCATCCTGAGCTTTATTCTTGGTTTTCATTGAGTCTGTTGTGGTCTGTGTAAAATTTTTTAAAAGCTTAATTAAATTGTATTTGGACCTAAAATGACTACTCCTTCCAATGATCCTCACAATACTGGTTCCTCAACCAAGCCTCCGATGCTGGTTAGGAATGAGTACAACATATGGCAACGACGAATGCTCCATCACCTGTCTGTTAACAGCTCAGGTTGTTGGACATCAGTGGTACATGGTCCACACAAGCCTATGGTGAATAACCGGAAACCAATCAAATGGTTCCAAAGAGGAGGGAGCAATACTCAGATGAGGATAAGAAATTGTTTGAGATTGATGCAAAAGCCCATGGAATTCTGGCCATGGCACTGCCCAATGAAATCTATGTTGGGCTAATGCATTATGAAACTGCCCATGACCTCTGGAATGCCTTGAAAGAACAATTTGGAGGAACAGATGAGGTCTTGGCAAATAATAGAGAAATCCTTGCCCAACAATATGAGACATTCTCTCATAGGAAGGGTGAGCACTGACTCAACTGTTTGAGCGGTTCTCTTGTTTGATCTCTGAATTAAAAATGGTCAAACATGAGTACACAAACAGCCAGATGAATAACAGATTTCTCATATCACTGCCTGAGAGATGGGACACATATACTATTGTCCTACGCTCCAGTGCAAATTTGGACAAACTATCTCTCAACCAACTCCATGGGAAATTGCTCACATTTGAGAGAGAGATAGAACAGAAATGAAAACTGTCATCATCTGGAAAGCTCACTGATGATTTTGTACCAGGAAACACTGCCTTGGTAAGTCATGAGTCAGAGTATGCAGGATCAGAATGCCACTATGATGAGCATATTATTTCACCTCAAACAATTCTAATCATGCCTTTGTGAGTGTTGATTGTCATTCTGGTAATAATAGTGACAATCTATGCTTTATCATGGATGATTTGAAGGGCATTGCTGATGATGATTTAGAAGAGATGGATATTTTGAGCCAAATGGCCTTGATCAATATCAGATCTCAGAAATTCTACAAGAGAACTGGCAGGAAATTTCCTGGACTCTCTGACAAAACCAAAGTCGGTTTTGACAAGAGCAAGTTGAAGTGTCACAAATGCCACAGGCTTGGACACTTTGCAAGAGAGTGTAGATCAACTGGATCTAACACTTCTGCACCCTTTTTGACTTTTCCAAATAACAATTCACAATTCAAAGGGCAACATTCTGCTGGTTCTAGTCATTCATCACACCCTCAATCTCCTGCATATTTTGTTCCTCAGGGTCAAATGCCATATCCTTATCCCTGCTATTATATGCCACAGTCAAATCAAGCTCAAGCTCCTATAGTACCACAATCTCATGCACTACCAGAACCTCAACCATCTCCATCTCAATCACAACCTCATCACAGCTTCTTCACACCTGGAGTCGTTGACTGGAGTAGCTTACCTGATAACTTGTCTGGTCACACTGAGCAATACTATGCTGGTGCTAGTCAACATGGTGGTGAACACCCTTTTGGAAATCTTGCTCTCATGGCCCTGGAATCTACTGAGGGTTCCTATTCAAATGCATCATCTTCACAGGTAACTCAGGTATCTTCAGAGGCTAAAGCCAAGTTATGTTCTGAATCATGCATAGCTGCCTTTGTGTCTATTAGAGAGGCAAATGTAGCATTAATAAATCAAAAACTTGAGCTTGAGAAAACCATTTTTAAAAGAAAAGCTGAGTATGAGTCTGCTCTTAACAGTAAAAGTGATGAGATTTATAAGCTTAAATGCCAATTAAATGATGAAAAGGCCAAGCTAGAGGTTATTCTGGAAGACTACAGGAGTCTCAAAGAAAAACTTGCAGTGACCCAAGTTGAGTGTGAACGCTGGGTCTCATCATGCAAGGGATTTGAAATGCTTCTTAGCAAGCAAACTGCTTCAAATGTGAAGTTTGGCATTGGTTACAACCATACTGCTCCACCAACAGACTTTACTCCTAACTCCATAGTTAAGTCTGAAAGTGAAAGCAATCTCCAAACCACATTATCGTGTGAGTCATTCTCCAATGATAATCTAAGATCAGAGAATGAAACCAGTGTTAAGATCTCAACAAATAAATTGACTGATTGTCTAACTACTGAGACTCATATGAAGCTGAGTACTTCAGATGTTGTTCCTCGATGTACCCCAAGTACTGAAAGAGACCCAACATCTGAAAAGCATTTCAAATCAGTTGAAATACAAGGACTAACAACTGCTGAGGAATCCATCAAACAGTCTATTAGGACGGATGGAAAACAGTTGAATTACTAGTCTTCAGCTGTTACAAATCCTTTAGTACCTAGTACTGATAGGAGGAAAGTACTGAAGATCACACCTTCAGTAGTTTCCACTTCAGCAGTAAAGATGTCCAAGATGAAGAATAAACCATGTGAAATTTGTGGTAAATTCAATCATCTATCTGATGAATGTTGGTACAAAAAGGTTTAAAGCTCCAAAGGGACGAGCTCATTAAACTAGAAATAAATAAAATGAAAACTGAGTTTGAGACCAAGTTTGTACCACAATCATCTCAACCTGATAAACCCAAGGCCTTACCCAAATCCACAAAGAAGGATGCGGTTTATCAGAAGACATCTGATATTGTTCCTCATGATAAACATAAGACTAAGTCTATGAAGTCTAAGAAGGAGGAAATAGTGGGTCACAGGAACTCATCAAAAACAAGCTCTGGAGTGTCAAATAAACTAAAAGCACGAGCTTCAAATCAGACACACTTGTTATGATGGTTCAGCATATGTTGGGGAGAGTTAACCAACTTGAAGTCCATGTGATCAAACCACTGGAGAGTATTTCCAGGCCCAAATCCATTTCTGCACCATCTCCATCTTCATCAGCTGTTAATCATGAGAAACCAGCTATGGTTAAATCTGTTGATAAAGTAGTCCCAAAACCAAAAAGGTTTGGGTCTCCAAAGCTAACTAGTTTCTTATGATTGTGCAGGGTTCTTCAGCATGCCAAAGAAGCATCTGGTATATGGACAGTGGAGGATCCATGCACATGACTGGGAGCAGCTCTCTTCTTCATGATTACTCTCAGGGAAAGAAGGGATTTGTCTCATTTGGAAATGATGCTAAAGGTTACATCATTGGAAAGGGATTTGTGTCTAATGGAGATATTAGATTTGATGATGTCAACCATGTGCAGAATCTCAAATACAATCTGTTGAGTGTCAGTCAGATGTGTGACAAAGGACATGTTGCTCTTTTCACAAGCCAGAACTGTAGGATTCTGTCTTCCAAGGTTCTGAGCCTGATTGACAAAGTACTGGATGATAATACTCTCCTGAAGGCTAACAGGATAGGAAGAGTATATGCCTTGGATCTGTCAAAGAAAATTGAGTTGAGAGGCCATCCATGCTTGTTCTCCAAGGCCTCTCTCCAAGAATCTAAACTGTGGCATAGAAGGTTCGGTCATATTAATCTCAAAAACATGAATCAGCTGATCCACAAGAGTTTAGTGAGAGGTCTTCCAATAAAGGAGTTCAATTATGATGAAATCTGCACTACATGCTTAAAAGGAAACAACATAAAGTTTCATTCCCAACCATAGAAGAATCCAAGTCTAATGCCTGCTTACAACTACTGCACATGGATCTTGTTGGTCTTGTGAAGGTAATGAATATGGCAAAGAAGAAATACTGTCTGGTAATTGTGGATGATTACTCTAGATATGTATGGACCTTCTTCTTGCATTCAAAGGATGAGGCTGCTCAGTCCATTATGAACTTTGTGTTACATGTTGAGAAGCAGTATTCCCTACCAGTTAAGTGTGTGAGGAGTGACAATGGTACTGAATTCAGAAACCACACTCTTGATGAGTTTTACTTGTCAAAGGAATCAAGAGGCAGTATAGCATCCCAGGACTCCAGAGCAAAATGGAGTAGTGGAGAGAAAGAACAGGACCCTCATTAAAGCTGCAAGGTCCATGTTGGCTGATTCTGGTCTGCCACTGACCTTTTGGGCTGAAGCTGTCAATACAGCCTGCTATGTACAGAATAGAGCCTTAGTAAATCAGAGGTTGATGAAAACTCCTATGAAGTTTTACATCAATTAGCCCCTTTGATTTCATTCTTTAGAGCATTTGGGTGTCCCTGTTACATTCTCAACACAAAGGATCAACTCCAAAAGTTTGATTCTAAGGTGGATGCAGGGTATTTTGTTGGGTATTCATCCACTTGCAAGGCTTATAGAGTATTCAACTATCGGACAAAGATAGTTGAAGAAACCTTGCATGTGAAGTTCAATGAATCCCCTAAGGATACAATTCCACAAAACCCTGTGGAGTTGTTTGATCTGGACATTCTGCAATATGTTCCTTATCAACCACCTGCTGTTGCAGATCATATGAATCCATCATCTTCTGTAGCTAGTCATCCATCTGGTGTTACTGATGATGATGATGATATCAGTAGTCACCTTTTCAAGTTTAGTGATCAACTGCCTGATTCAGCTAGACCTGATGTTCCTGTAGCTTCAGTAGCACAATCCACAACAAATGCTGATGAGATTTCTACAACTTCAACTTCCTTTGAATTACCATCTACTGATTGTTTCAAGGAAATGCTTCACCATCACCATCGGTTGCTGCTGAGCCTGCTACAAACACTTGCACAGATCTTATTGTGTACCAAGATCTGAAGAATCACCCCATGTCTCAAATCATTGGTGATATCAATGCTGGCGTTTCAACAAGAAGTCAATTGTCAAATTTCTGCTTCTATGCTCTCTTCAATAGTCAGCAAGAGCAAAGAACTATCACATTGCTTTAAGGACAATGGATGGGTTGAAGCCATGCAGCTTGAGCTTCTTCAGTTCAAGAAACACAAGTGTGGGAACTGGTTCCTCTACCTCCAGGTAAGTGTGCAATAGGCACTAAATGGGTGTTTAGGAACAAAACTGATGAAAATGGGCTTATTGTTAAGAACCAGGCCAGAGGGTTGTACAGGGGTTTTCACAAGAGGAAGGTATTGATTATAATGAAACCTTTGCCCCTGTAGCCAGACTGGAAGCAATTCGATTGTTTTTAGCTTATGCTACTTATCACAACCTTAAAGTTTTTCAAATGGATGTCAAAAGTGCATTTTTGTATGGGAAAATTAAAGAAGAGGTTTATGTATGTCAACCACCAGGTTTTGAGGACAATAAACATCCTAATTGGGTGTATAAGCTTGATAAGGCTCTCTATGGGTTGAAACAAGCTCCTAGAGCCTGGTATGAGACATTATCAAACTTTCTTCTGGAAAATAATTTCACTAGAGGCTCCATAGATAAGACTTTATTCATTAAGAAAGCTGGGCAGCATAATCTACTTGTTCAAATTTATGTAGATGATATTATTTTGCATCCTCTGATCCACAGTTGTGTGATGCCTTTACAAAGTTGATGAAACAGAAGTTTGAAATGAGTGCCATGGGAGAATTATAATTCTTTCTGGGTTTGCAAATCAAACAAAAGGCTGATGGAATTTTCATTGTCCAAATACACAAAAGATCTTTTGGAAAAGTTTGATTTACAAAAGTGTAAGCCCTGTTCTACTCCCATGTGCAACACCACACAACTGGATACAGATCAGAAAGGTAAAGTGGTTGATGAAACACTTTACAGATGTATGATTGGGTCCTTGATGTACTTAACAGCTTCTAGACCAGATATTATGTTTGCTACATGTGTTTGTGCTAGATTTCAGGCTCCACCTAAGGAGTCTTATTTGATTGCAGTCAAGAGGATCTTTAGATATTTGCAAGGCACTCCATCTCTAGGTTTATGGTATTCTACTAGACATTCTGGTAAATTAGTTGCTTTTTCTGACAGTGACTATGCAGGGTGTAAGTTGACAAGAAAGTCCACTTCTGGAGGATGCCAATTCTTAGGCAACTGCTTGATTTCTTGGCAGAGTAAGAAGTAGACCTCAGTTGCTACATCAACTGCTGAAGCAGAGTACATTGCTGCTGCAAGCTGTACATCTCAGGTACTCTGGCTTCAAAACCAATTATTGGATTATGGCATAACAGAGACTAAGACCCCATTGTTAATGGACAGCTCTTCAGCTCTTTGTATTGTCAAGAATCCTGTCCAGCACTCTAGGACTAAACATATTGAAATCAGACACCATTTTATTAGAGATTGTTTTAAAAAAGGTCTATTGATCCAAAATTTGTTCCTAGTGCTGATGAGCTTGCAGACATTTTCACTAAGCCCTTGGATAGCACAACTTTCCAAAATCTAGTGTTAAGGCTTGGTATGCTGCAGCTAGAATAAGTGACAACTACTGATGATCTCAGCGCACAAGTACTAATGATCATTAGTTTATTATTGTCATATATAAGTACTGAAGTTATTTTCCCACCAGAAGTTTTCTTTAAACTACTAGAGCTTAACTTCTCAGTACTCAAGTACTTTATTTGTTAAAACAATTGATGTAGTTACAACAGCTGATGTAGCTACAACTACAGTTGTCAGAAATACAAATACATACTGATGTCCTATGAAACATCTGAAAACAGATGAAAACGTCTGATGAGTACGTGTTGAGGATAGTATGAAACAGCTGAAAAGCAATGAATTGACGACAACTACTGATGAGCCTTTTTGTCTTCAGTAGTTTCCCAACTGCTGTTTCTTTCTAAACAACTGAAGCAAAACCATGTCTTCAGTAGTTTCACAACTACTGATGACTAACACCAAGTCTTCAGTTGTTTACAACAACTGATGGTAAAACCAAAGTCTTCAGTAGTTTCCCAACTACTGATGACTAATACCAAGTCCTCAGTTGTTTCATCACCTGAAGTCAAAACTGTCTTCAGTAATTTTATAACTACTGATGACTAAATCTTCAGTAGTTTTAACTACTGATGACTAAATCTTCAGTAGTTTTATAACTACAGATGACTAAATCAGAGACTTCAGCTATTTCAACGTCTGACGGTTAAAACCAAGTCTTCAGTTGTTTTCTAACAACTGCTGATCACACCAATACGGTCAGTCACTCCAAACCTCTGAAAGTTAATACCACGTCATCAGTAGTTTCAACAACTGATGACTAACACCAAAACCTTCAGTCATTTTCTAACCCTACCCTTTAAATACCTTATCCCACCTTCAGAGTTGTTACTTTCTTCTCTTCTCAAACCTAACGTTAAAAAAAACTCTGTAACCTCTCTTCATCAATGGCGACCATGCAACTAAAACCTCGACACAACTGTGTCGCACATCTCACAAAATCGCCATACTGGACCAAGTTTCACAACGCCATTGATTTAATGGTTCAGTCACCTTACAAAACGGCTTTTCTGTTAAATCCCACCATATATGCCGAATCTCTTTACCAATTCTGGACAAATGTCACTCTTGTCTCTGAGGAGAATGACACAAAGTCTCTTCAATCGTTTGTCCATCATCAAAAAGTGGTCATTACTCCAGACATTCTTCGCCAAACCCTCAATCTGGATGATGCCACTTTCCCAACTGGTTATCCAAAGGGCACAATCGATCAATCATTTTCCCAGCATGGATACTAGGGTAACCTGAGTGCATCTACCATATTGAAGAAACATTTCCAGGATGCCGAACGTCTCATCTTTCACCTGGTAAATGTCTGCCTTGCCCTCAAGACTTCATCATGGGATCAAATGTCCACAAGGTGGCAACAGGTAATGTACTCCATCATTGAGCAACAACCTTTAAATTTTTCTGAAATACTATTTTTAGAGCTCAAGGATATGGCCCAAAAACAACTTGCTAATCGTTGGATATTATATCCTCGGTTCATAATGGCCATAATTGAAAACCAGCTTCAAGCTGAGGGACTTGTTGGCCTGGGAGTCCCTGCTACGGCTGTATTGCCTGAAGTATACTCCCGGCACAACTCTGACCAATCACTAAAAATGGCTGCCAAGCTGCGCAAACCCACGCAGCTGGAACCAACAGCCACCACCTCAAAATCCAAAGTCCCCACCAAACCCACTAAAAAGAAGACAAAAAAGGCTACTCAGGGAAATGAGTCCCCTGAGGATCCCCCTGCAACACAAACGCAAGCTATATCCACTAGTTATAACCCCCTAGTGGATACAAGGACTTCACCAGCCACAACCGCTCAGGATTCTTCTCAAAAGGAGCCTGCAGCAACCAAAGAAGGGGTACCCACTAATCTGGGATCTTCCTCATTTGAGGAGATTGCCATTGAAGAGCACCATTCTCCCCAGGTGCATACTGCTTTTACCCCATCTCCCATGGCAACCGCCCCACAAAGTCCTACTCTCATTATTGCAAACATGCTGACTCAGCTGCATGCCTCTCCTCCTCCCCAACAAACACCAACAAACGGGAAAACCACAACAATTGAGGAAGAGATCAACATGCTTCTAACAGCCCACAGCACAAGGGTTTAACTGTTCTATCTCCTGGTGTGGATATGGAGACCAGAACATCTGGTGAGGCTGCCACCTCTTCTGAATCAGCACATGATCAGACTGAGGCTGGTAACATTGCTAAGACCTCACCAGAGGCAATAGCTGATGAAGGACATCGTCCTGAGGCTGGAAGTCCCCAGTTCCAAGAAAAAGGGGCACATGCTAAAACTGGTCTACACCCAGTGCATGTACATCCTGCTACAAGCAGGAGGTCAGGTGATTCAGCATCTGCTGATGATGACCTGGGCTTCTTTTATGATGTTCTGGCCCAGAACACAATTCTTGAGGAAGAAGTCAGTAGACTACAAAGACTACTTGACCAATTCTCTCAAAAATCAAGTCCATCTGCCACCAACATAAACCCATAAATAGCACCTTCACCTGAAGGTCTCCCACACACTCAGCCACTCAAAACTTCCGAGCCACCAGCTTCTATTTCTGGCACTGCTTCTCAAGGACAGAACCCCTCTGAGCAAACAACTGCTATCTTTCAGCAATCCTTACCTCTCATCACCCCAATGATCACAGACATTGTGATCAAAACCATGGATGAGAGACTTCCCTCAATCATACAACCCCTGGTGGAGGAGATTGTGAGCACAAGGCTTTCTGCTACTCAAACCCTTGCAACCAATGCAACCAAAAAGGGGGAGAGCCAATCAGTGAAAGCAAAGAGGAAGAGCATAGAAGGGAAGAAAGAAAAGGAGACTGAGAAGGAAGAGGAGTTTGTGAAGGGAGCTGACATTGATCAAGTGGGTGAAAGTCACAAAGACTTTCATGTCACATATAAGAAGAGGAAGGTTGAAGGAAAAGAAAAAGAACTCGAACTCGATGAGATGATCAAAATGGCGGATGCTACACACAGTAAATCAATGGACTCCATTATTGATCAACTGTATAGACAGGGGTTCGATACTACACAGCTTGACTCAGAGATTAGGAGACTTGAAGTTGAAGAAATTAACTCAAGATGGGCAAGTTATGATGCATTAGAAAGAGAAAGACTAGAGATCATGATCAGATTCATTGCAAAGTACCTTGGGAGATCATTGATCGAGATTAAGTCATGGACCAGGGACAGTATCTTGGCAATAACCACCAAGATCTGTTCGTCTGAAGCATACACTAAGGGATGGTGATTGAAGCACTAAATGAGGCAGGTGCTGGAACAGAAAGGAACTAGCAAAACACTCAAAAGCCTCACTCACTACAAGAATGCTAGAACAACCTGCAAAACCTCCCACTTCAAAATCACCACTACCACAACCCACTAAACCAATTCCTTTACCCTCAAAACCAACAGCCGATGATGCACCCAAGAAGAAGAAGAGAAGGGTGTTGAGGCTAGAAGAGAAGATGAAAGTATTGATCTGCCCAAGATTCATATTAATTGATGTGGCTAGTGTACTATGATCCAAGTCGGGTCATACCCAATAACAAGCCAAACGAACACCAAAAGGTAATTTAATTGTTGATAAGATCACACAAATAAATAATGACACCAATTAGAAAATTGGATTTTCTAAATTATTGCTTTTGTAGATGAACATCATTATATAGATAATTTGTTCATAAAAGATTATTTGTACATTATTTAAATTAGTTAAGCAATGGCAAATAATAGTGTGTGTTAGTGATATAAAATTGAAATGGTTTTAATTTTATAAAACAAGGGGTGTGATTGTAAATTTTTTATAAAAATTTGAAATGAGAGGGAAACAAAAGGGGGCCATTTTCGGCCGCCCCTTTTGTTCTTGAAAGCCCCAAATCTATTAGTCCAAGACATGCAAGTCTTGGACACAACCACACTCATTCATTCTATCATCCAAGAACACACACAAAAACAAAAGCTCTCTCTCTACTCTCTCCTCTATCTCTCGGTTAAGGCAGAAAGGAAGCTGATTTTTCAGCCAACAAAAGTGTTTTGTAGCTGGAAATTGGTGTCAAAGATCCTAGCATTCAAGGTGATTCGTTGGATTGGCTTGGGGTATGCTATCTTGAGAACTTCTACCTTGAAGTTTAGCCACAAGAACACCTACTTTTCATCACCTTATTTCGGTTCTTTGCAGCTCCAAAGGTGTGATTCTTCCTTTTATGTTTCTTTCATTGTATGCATTATGTATAAAGATCCATGGGTTGCAATGCTTAAGTCTATAAGGATATTATTTGCCATAGCAGCTCATTATGATTATGAGATTTGGCAAATGGTTGTCAAAACCGCTTTCCTAAATGGATATCTTGAGGAAGATGTCTATATGGTACAGCCTGAAGGTTTTATCGATCCAAAACATCCTAACAAAGTATGCAAGTTAAAGAAATCAATCTATGGATTGAAACAAGCATCGAGAAGTTGGAATCACCGTTTTGATGATGAAGTAAAGAAATTTGGCTTCATCAAAAACGCTGACGAGGCTTGTGTGTATAAAAGGGCTAGTGGGAGCACAATAACCTTCCTAGTATTGTATGTTGATGACATACTACTATTTGGAAACGACATTCCAACCATGGAAGGTGTAAAAACCTGGCTTGGGAGTTGTTTTTCCATCAAGGATCTTGGTGAAGCTGCCTATATTCTGGGAATAAAGATCTATAGGGATAGATCAAAACGGCTAATTGGTTTGAATCAAAGTGCATACATTGACAAAATCTTGAAAAGGTTCAAGATGGAAAACTCTAAGAAAGGTACCGTACCTATTCAAAGAGGGACAATATTGAGTACGACTCAATGTCCAAGCTCCAAGGAGGAGCAAACTAGGATGAAGGCGATCCCATATGCATCTGCTATAGGATCCATCATGTATGCAATGATATGCACTAGACCAGACGTGTCATGCGCTTTAAGCATGACAAGTAGATACCAGCAAAATCCTGGTGATAGTCATTGGATGGCTGTCAAAAACATCCTGAAGTACCTAAGGAGGACTAAGGACATGTTCTTGATCTACGGGTCTGGTGAAGAGGAACTCGTTGTAAGAGGTTACACGGACGCGAGTTTCCAAACCGATCGAGATGATTCACGATCTCAGTCGGGGTACATCTTTATTCTGAATGGGGGAGCTATTTCTTGGAAAAGCTCAAAGCAAGAAGTCGTAGCGTTGTCCACTACAGAGTCAGAATACGTCGCCGCTTCAATGGCAGCACAGGAAGCTGCATGGCTGAAGAAATTCATAGCCGATCTAGGGGTAGTCCCTTCCATTCAGGATCCCCTAGAGATCTTTTGTGACAACGAGGGTGCGATTGCTCAAATCAAGGAACCTCGTGCTCATCAAAAGACTCGGCACATTGAATGGAGATTCAACTACATAAGGGATGAAGTCGAAAAGGGAAAGATATGTATTCGCAAAGTCCACACTGATAAAAACGTTGCGGATCCACTCACAAAGCTCCTTGAAAAGGCAAAGCATGAGGGTCATGTTTGTGCCATGGGACTTAGATATTCTAGTGACTGGCTTTGATGTTGTACTTTGCATATAGATATTGGAACTAATGTTATTTGACTTAATTATATAGTTATAATTTCATTTGTTCTTCTATTTTAACATGTTTAAATCCATGAATAAATAAGTTATTCTAAACGTCCGTAGTCGATCATACTTGTGGGAACAACTATGAATGCAAGACTATAATGAACTTGGATTGGTTGATGTTCATAAGGTATGAATATAAAGCAAGAGGTTGCTACCAAGGTTCATTGATATCTATGGGATATAGATATTGGACAGACCCGCTCTCAATTATTTCTGCATGGAATCTTGCTGATTAGTCATAAGAGATATTGAGTAAAGGCGAATATCATTGTATCCTCAGACCTGAGATACATATTGGATCTTGATATTCACCAAGTGTTGTACTTTGACTTAGTTCTTTGCTGTTCTGAAAAATTGGTAGTACATAAGGCTGAATTCAGGTATAATATGAGGTGATTGTGAGAGACGTATGTAGTCAAGATGGAATTTGTTCCTCTTATTCGTTGAGAGTTAGATGTCTAAGGCCTGCTAAAGTTAAATCATCAGAGAATGACAATTCTGTGTCTCTTGGATTTAACATGACATCTATAACAAAAGGATAGATGAATAATTCACCTAAGACATATTCAAGTAAGTCACTTGAAAAGGATGATGTTATTGAATGGCACTTAGTCATATACATTAGGGGTAGCAAACCGTTGCTAGGCGTTATTTGCTGCTTGCATCAATCTTCTATAAATCTTGTGCAAGTGGGAGATTGAAAGTATTGATCTGCCCAAGATTCATATTAAATTGATGTGGCTAGTGTAATATGATCCAAGTCGGGTCATACCCAATAACAAGCCAAACGAACACCAAAAGGTAATTTAATTGTTGATAAGATCACACAAATAAATAATGACACCAATTTAGAAAATTGGATTTTCTAAATTATTGCTTTTGTAGATGAACATCATTATATAGATAATTTGTTCATAAAAGATTATTTGTACATTATTTAAATTAGTTAAGCAATGGCAATAATAGTGTGTGTTAGTGATATAAAATTAAAATGGTTTTAATTTTATAAAACAAGGGGTGTGATTGTAAATTTTTTATAAAAATTTGAAATGAGAGGGAAACAAAAGGGGGCCATTTTCGGCCGCCCCTTTTGTTCTTGAAAGCCCCAAATCTATTAGTCCAATACATGCAAGTCTTGGACACAACCACACTCATTCATTCTATCATCCAAGAACACACACAAAAACAAAAGCTCTCTCTCTACTCTCTCCTCTATCTCTCGGTTAAGGCAGAAAGGAAGATGATTTTTCAGCCAACAAAAGTGTTTTGTAGCTGGAAATTGGTGTCAAAGATCCTAGCATTCAAGGTGATTCGTTGGATTGGCTTGGGGTATGCTATCTTGAGAACTTCTACCTTGAAGTTTAGCCACAAGAACACCTACTTTTCATCTCCTTATTTCGGTTCTTTGCAGCTCCAAAGGTTGTGATTCTTCCTTTTATGTTTCTTTCATTGTATGCATTGTGTATAAAGATCCATGGGTTGGGGTTCTTTGTTAAATGGGTTTAACAACTATCTTCTTAACATGTTTTAAAATATAATATCCGCTGCGTTTTTCATTCAATCTATGATATATGAGCTTTGATAAACATGTTGGAACCCCTTACAGAAGAAGAAGAGGATGATGAGGAAAAAGATAGGCTGCCTCTTTCCGCAGTCCTAACTTTGCCTAAAGCTAAACCTATGCCCATCACTCCCACCTCACAGATGGAAGCTGTGAGAGTAAAGATAGAAGAAGAATAGCAGCAAAAGCTTCATGATGATGAGATGCTGAAAAGCATAGACAAAACTTATGCTGCTTCTTCATCAATAATCAGTATGAAGAAAGAAGCTCTGAGATTGTACACCCTTGCTAACACATTTCAATATCAAAAGGAAAAGGTGAGAATATGGCCTGATCCTAGGGTGGCTCACAGAATTGTGAAGAAAGACATTCCTTCGAGATACAAGGGCCAAGTAAAAAGGATCGTAGATGAAGAGATCATAGTGGTCCTTGTAGTATCACCCTGGGAAATTGTAGAAGATTTCAAGAAGGCCTATGAAACTAAACAGCCACCCCAAAAGATGTTAGAGAACAGAGTAATTAAAAAGGGGTTAGTCTACAAGAGGCTTGAGAACTTCAAACAAAATAAGCTCAGTCTGTTACTTGAAGGGACTCACCCAGATGAGTTTGCATACAGACAGATCACAACAGTTGAGCTCAAAAATGGCAAACAGGCTAAGTACATTTCAGAGCTGTATGGGCGTGAAGGATTGTTTGATGGTGGAGCTGAAAATCTTACCATGGAAGAACAAATATGTTTCTCAGAGCATACACCAGAGAATCCTACAGGCTTATACATGGGAAGTAGATTTCATGGATAGGACCACAGCCCTGTGTCCAGTTCCCCAAAGTCAGGGCTTTTATCCATACTATGCCAACCAAATTTCAGAAATCTATTCCCAGGCCAGTGCTTAATTGAGTCATCTTCTTAGCAGATCAAGAAGGAAAAAGACCAATCTTATTGCCAACAATAAGTGGGACCTCAATAAAGTTAAGGTTTTGGCTGCATTGGTTCAGGGGGAGTTTGTTGGACCAAATGAACCAATGAGCCGGATCAGAAAAACCTTAAGTCCCACAGACGTCACAACAACTGCTGATGTCCACAACAGCTGAAGACAAGTGCTGAAGACAAAGTCTGAAGACACAAGTGCTGAAGACAAAGTCTGAAGACACAAGTGCTGAAGACAAAGTCTGAAGACACAAGTGCTGAAGACAAAGTCTGAAGACACAAGTGCTGAAGACGAAGTCTGAAGACACAAGTGCTGAAGACAAAGTCTGAAGACACAAGTGCTGAAGACAAAGTCTGAAGATAAGTGCTGAAGACAAAGTCTAAAGACACAAGTGCTGAAGACAAAGTCTGAAGACAAGTGCTGAAGACCAAGTATCAGTCGTTCTCACAACAGCTGTAGAGGTCTTCTTCAGTAGTTGTGACGGTTTTCTTTCAGTAGTTTTATGATTTTCTTTCAGTAGTTTTGTAAAACGACTGCAGAGCTTGTTCTTCAGTCATTGTAGTTTCAGTAGTTTCGTATCAGTAGTTTTATGTTTTATACTTAGCACTCTGATATGTTCTCAGTAGTTGTGATAATTTCAGTAGTTTGTTAAGTTTTAGTTATTTTTGTACTAAATCTGCCAGATGTCACTATCCCGTGATATCAGCAGTGATTGCACTCTATATAAGGAGTGTTAACCTAATTGTAATTTGTGAATGATTGAGCAGAAACATTTGATATTATTGAAACATTCCTTTTCACAGAAATATATTCTCTCTTTACAACCGTATTTGTTCTTAATGCATACGAATATCAAATTCTTGCTATAATTTGTCTAATTCTTGTTCTTATTCCGCTGCGTTACACTCTAATCCATCAAACTTGAGATCACTGATCCTGTCAACACTACCTTTCTATAGATGGTAGAGGGTCCTGAATTGGAATCTATAATTAGATGGGAATATGATTACAGTTCCTATCAACTAACTCTTTTCAGAGGGCAACAACAGAGGGTACATATCATCCAAGGTGACAGACTGGACTTCCTGTCTACCAAGGATTTGTACAAACTTCTCAACACCACATCAGGGAAGAATAAGGAAACAGATAAATATCTACTCTCCTTGGTGCTGAAAGTTTTGAGAAGCGGAAACAAGTGAGGTTTTGGTAGCATCACCCTAGGGGGAGTTTGTTAGATCAAGAAGAAGGCTGGTGCAACCAAAACCAAATCACTTAGATAATTTTGGTGCTACATGCAAAGGCTTCCGAAACTTAGCATGGAACTTTCGAAGGTTGCAGAGTTCTTCCAAAGACAAAATAAAAGATCAGTTCCAAAGATAGAACTCTACTTCCGAAGTCAAGAGCATACTTCTGAAGGTTAAGTCTTAGAAGAGCAATTAGAAGACTACCTCCGAAGTATGAAGAAAAGAAGAAGTTCCCAAGCCTTAGAAGAAGTAGCCTCTTCCGAAGTATAAGTGGCTTCGGAAGTACTTGTTCTTCTGAAGCCATTTAACCTTCGGAAAACACTGCTATGAACCAGTGGACATAAGTATGGTTTCTGAAACTCCGCTGCAGACCTCAAATACTGCATGGTGTTTTCTCAAAGAGCCATGCAATTGACATAAGTATGGTTCTGAAACCAGTGGACATGTCCTGACTATCAAATCTCAGATAAGACTTTATCCGAGATACTTTAAACTATAGTCTTGTAGTATAGGCTTTAGTTAAGGGATTCCAGCTGGTATCAAAGTATACCCGGCTGTAGGTAGTATTATATATAGTTTCTCATTGCAACTCGAAAACATAAGCTTGTAAGAGTCTTGTAATATATGAGTGAGAATCAATATATGCAAGTACCTTGAAAATTACTTTTTGTGTTTGGCATTACTTACTATATTATGATCAACCCTTATTGACACAATCCGAGTGTTGTTCAAGTGAGTTTGAGAGAAAAGCTAAGTGTTAAGTGACCCCTAACCGATCCTGCAAACGAGTCCCATTTCTCTAGCAAACCGTCTGCAAATCTTGACACTTTATCTTCCATAGACGTTGTAACCTTATGAGTGTTCAGTGTTAGATCTTGTATGCCCAAGACACATACAAGATTGATGTTGTTAGTATGTTATGATCTAAGTCGGGTCATACCCAATAACAAGCTAAACAAACACCAATAAATGTTTATTTGTTGATGAGATCATACATATAAACATTGACACCAATTTAGAAAATGGGTTTTCAAAAACATTGCTTTGTAATACAACAATACTATATGGATAGTTTGTTCATGAGATATTATTTGTTTCATTATTTAAGTTGGTTAAATAATAACAAATAAAAGTGTGTTATTGTTATAAAATTAGAAGAGGTTTTAATTTTATAAAGTTAAGGGTTAAGAGAGTAAATTGTGAAAAACAAAATAGGGGGGAAAACCCCATTTTGAGATACCTTTCGGCCGCCCAAAAGGGGCCATTGGGACCAGCCTTTTGTCTTGGTCTTTGAGTGTGGTTCTCCTCTCTTACACTCCATCATTCATTCACACTTCTCTCTAAAAATTACAAGCAAAAGAACCTCCAAAAACCAGGGCTAATTTCGGATTTTGGAAGCTGAAAAAGGGGCTGAAAATTTCGGTTTTGGAAGAGCTATCTTGGTGTTGCATCCTAACAAGCAAGGTGTTTGAAGAGCTTGTGGGTATCACTTCTTGAGGCCTTCTCCTTTGAAGGCTAGACACATTCAAGAACATCATCATCTACCTATTTTCATCTACATCATCTTATTCTAGAAAGGTTGATTCTATGTACCCCCTATGGTTGTTTTGATTTGTTTGATAGCACACTATTTCACATATGATTATGATCCTCATTCTTGAGTTTTGTTTGTTGTTTAATATGGCAAAATATTCAGATTATAAACCATGTATTAAACCTCTTATTCCGCTGCATTTTCTATAGTTTAAAAGGTTAAACTAAGTGTTTTACATGTGACAAAACTCATCAATGGCATCTAGAGCCGGTTATGTGGAATGTGTGCTTCAGAAGGTCTTGAAAAGTTAGTTTTCATGGACCTTTTCAACCCATTAGGGGCTGTTTTGTTGTGGATATTTGAATCCCTTATGTTTCAAGGTTTAATCTTGCATGCTTTAGTATAAACCTTGAACGAATTATGTCAAATGGTTCATTATGTTGTTTGGACAACCTTAAAGTTTTAGAAAATTTAGGGCTTAAATAAGGGATTCTTTGTTGTTCTTGGATGTTGGATGTGTTATATATTATGGTGCATAACATAGCCTTGGCCTTATGTGTTGGTTTTGGTTGATTGTGTTTTGTTCATGTTGGTTTGTTCTTGAAAGGGTTGTAATTCGTGTTTTATATCTTGGGTTGTAATTTGTTTATCCATTTGGTTATGTAATAAATAGATTAGGTGCATTTCTTTTATTAGAAAAATTGTATTAGGATATGATTTTTGTAAAAGAAGATGCACAAGATGAAGACTCAAAGAAGGACACAAAAGACATGGACACTTGAAGCATTTGGATGTCGATTCAAGTGGGAGTTCATGGACACATCTTGATGTGTCATCTTTACCCTTAGGAAAGACCTTATGACAACACTTGTGATGGCAAACGAGTGTGGTCAACTTAGTGGCTATGGTTATGCACTCATGTTTACATATTTATGCTTGTTTGGATGTTTGTTGTTTGATTGTTTGGTTGATATTTGGATATGCATTACAAACTCATTAACAAACTTAATAAGCTGAAATTTTGTTGGTTCTTTATCATTAAGTGGTTAATAAAAGGTTATTAAAAGGATTAATGGTTTTAATAAAAGAGGTTTTATTAAAAGTGAACCATAGGGTACCTTGTATTTGAAAGCATGCAAATATAAGGTACATAGAGTTTTCTAAACTAAGATTATGAAACTTAAATTCCCTTTAAACAAGTTTAACACCATCCTTTTGCACAACACTTGAGTCATTTGGAAACTCATAATGGGATAAAGGTCACCTAACCATTTTGAGGGAACTTGTGACTTGAGGTGGGGATACCATATTTGTGGGATAAAGGTCACCTAACCACTTATGTTGGAAAACTCACATGTGTGTGCAAGTAGGATAACTTGATTTGCAAACCATATTAAATGGATCACCTACAATATGGTTTACAAAGGTGTTGACGGGATTAACATGCCGACAATACATATGATGTTTAAAGTCGATCCCATATCCTAGAAGTTGCAAAGGGTTGCAATTGTCAAAACGTTGACTACCTTGTTAATTTAAATAATGGGATAAAGGTCACCTAACCACTATTGAAATGTAACGTTGGATTCTAGATTTAAAATTGTGTAAGACACTTAAAAGGGGTTTTAATTATTAAAATATGAACAATATCGAAATTACTAAAATTGAACTTTGTTATATTTTGTAGATGGCCACCAACAATAATGATAACAATGAAATCCCGACCACTCACTTACTATCACTAAGAACCATTCTCCAAAAGGAGCGTCTAAACCATAATAATTTTATTGATTGGTTTCGAAACTTGAGAATTGTTCTCAAGCAAGAGAAACGATCATACATATTAGACGATCCGATTCCTGATCAACCTAGTGAGGATGATGAGGAGGCCTATAATAATTAGGTGAAATACACTGAGGACTCGGTCCAAGTGTCTTGCCTTATGTTGGCAAGTATGACTCCAGATCTCCAAAAGGAGTATGAACATCATGGAGCGTACGACATGATAACCCAGTTGAAGGAAATGTTCTAACAACAAGCACGGGTTGAGCGATTCGAAACGGTTCGAGCACTCCATGCGTGTCGTATAGACGACACCCAATCTGTTTCATCTTATGTACTTAAGATGAAAAGCCACATTGACCGCCTCGAAAGGCTGAATTGTCCCGTCTCGAAAGAGTTGGCTACGGATTTGATCCCCAACTCTTTGTCAAAAAGGTTTGACAATTTTGTCATGAATTATAACATGAACGGGTGGGACAAGAACATAAGTGAGCTTTACTCTATGCTCAAAACTGCTGAGGCGGCCATGGGTAAAAGGGTTTTACCCGTTCTCACCATCAATGAAGGTGGGAACAAGAAGAGGCCTCACCCCGACCCAAGGCAAATGTTGCCAAGGGTAAAAGGCATATTAGGGGAAAGGGAAAGGGAATGGTAAGAGCGCCACCACCAAAACCAGCGGAGAAGAAGCAAATGGTTGCTTTAAATGACCCATGCTTTAAGTGTGGGGAGATTGGACATTGGGCAAGAAATTACGCAGTCCATCTCAAAGAGTTGCAAGCAAAGAGGGATGTCGGGCAAACCTCAGGTACATGTTTCATGATCCATATTGGTCTAAATTTAATATCCTCTAACACATGGGTATTGGATACCGGATGTGGAACTCATATTTGCAACTTATTGTGTGTGTTCAAATGAAATAAGGACTTCAAGAAAGGGGATGTGATCCTCTTCATGGGCAATAGGGCAAAGGTTCAAGTTGAAGGCCGAGGAGACTACATCTTGAAGCTTCCAAATGGTTTGGAAGTAATTTTGAACAATATTTTGTATGCTCCTAGTTTGACTAGGAACATTATTTATGTTGCCCAATTAAGACAATATGGTTATGTTTTGTCATTTATTGAGAATGAAATTCATGTTTCTTTAAATGGCATGTTTTATTTTAAAGTTATTCCTGTTAATGGTATTTATGAATTGGTTCGTGAAAACACATTATGTGATAGCTCATTGTACCAGACCACCACTAAGAAACTCAAATGGATTTGAGTGATACCTATCTTTGGCATTATCGTCTTGGCCATATAAACAAGAAGCGCATACAAACACTTCAAAAGAACGGTCTTTTAAAAGCAAATGAATATGATTCATTCGATGTATGCGAATCTTGTTTACAAGGTAGAATAACTAAGGCATCTTTTAGCGGCAAGTCCGAAAGGGCAAAAGATTTATTAGGCATCATACATTCGGATGTATGTGGTCCCTTTAAGCCAATGACTAGGTACCATGAAAGATACTTCATTACCTTTACCGAAGACTATAGTTGATATGGTTATGTATACTTGTTAAGACACAAAGATGAAGCTTTTGAAATGTTCAAAATCTTCCAAAATGAAGTAGAAAATCAACTCAATAAGAAAATAAAAATTCTCTGCACCGATAGAGGAGGTGAATACCTAAGTGATGCTTTTAGAGTTCATCTTAAAAGTTGTGGTATTGTCTCACAACTATCTCCACCTGGAACACCACAACATAATGGCGTGTCCAAGAGGAGAAATCGAACTCTATTAGATATGGTTCGATCTATGATGGCTAGAAGCTCACTGCCTCTATCATTTTGGGGTTTTGCTTTGCTCTCTGTGGCCCGTATTTTGAATATGGCCCCAACCAAGAAAGTGGAAATGACACCTTTTGAAATATGGCATGGAAGGGTTCCATCACTGTCATATTTAAAGGTATGGGGTTGTGAGGCTTATGTTAAGACTCCCACCTCAAACAAGCTTGAAAGCCGTTCCACTAAGTGTATCTTCATTGGATATCCTAGAGATTCTACGGGATATTATTTCTATGATCCATTGGAACAAAAGGAGTTTGTTGCCAAGAAGGTTGAGTTCTTAGAAGCTAAGTTCCTTACGGAAGGAACTAGTAGTAGAACTGTGGATCTTGAGGAGGATCAAGAACCACAAACTGATATACGTTTGGTTTATACTAGCACTCAACATGAGGATGTTGAAAATGATCAAGTGGTTGATCAAATTACACAGAACGTTCGCAGATCTGGTAGAATTAGTAATCCACCTGAAAGATATGGATTTTTCATAGATGGATGCTATGTGGTAGATTCAGATGAACCAACCACCTATCATGATGCAATGTCCAATTTGGATTGTGACAAATGGCTTGAAGCCATGAACATTAAGATGCAATCCATGTATGATAACCAAGTATGGGACTTGGTTGAACCACCTCTTAACTCCAAGATAGTTGGAAGTAAGTGGGTTTTCAAGAAGAAAACCGATATGCATGGAAACTTGGATACTTATAAAGCTAGACTTGTAGCAAAAGGTTTCACTCAAACTCAAGGGGTTGATTATGATGAAACCTTCTCACCAGTTGCAATGCTAAAGTCTATTAGGATATTATTTTCCATAGCTGCTCATTATGATTATGAGATTTGGCAAATGGATGTCAAAACTACTTTTCTAAATGGATATCTTAAGGAAGATGTCTATATGGTTCAGCCTGAAGGTTTTGTCAACTCAAAACATCCTGACAAAGTATGCAAGTTAAAGAAATCACTCTATGGATTGAAGCAAGCATCAAGAAGTTGGAATCACCGTTTTGATGAAGAAATAACCAAATTTGGATTCATCAAAAACGCTGATGAAGCATGTGTATATAAGAAGGCTAGTGGGAGCATCACCATCTTCTTAGTATTGTGTGTCGATGACATCCTACTATTTGGAAATGACATTCCAACCATGGAAGGTGTAAAAACCTGGCTTGGAAGTTGTTTCTCCATTAAGGATCTTGGTGAAGCCGACTATATTTTAGGAATAAAGATCTATAGGGATATATCAAGGCGGTTGATAGGTTTGAATCAAAGTGCATACATTGATAAGATCTTGAAAAGGTTCAAGATGGAAAACTACAAGAAAGGTACCGTACCTATTCAAAGAGGAATGATATTGAGTAAGACTCAATGTTGAAGCTCAAAGGATGAGCAAGAAAAAATGAAGGGAATCCCGTATGCGTCTGCCATAGGATCCATCATGTATGCAATGATATGCACTAGACCGGACGTGTCATGCGCCTAGAGCATGACAAGCCGATATCAACAAAATCCTAGAAGCAGTCATTGGATGGCTGCTAAAAACATACTTAAGTACCTAAGGAGGACTAAAGATATGTTCCTAATCTATGGATCTGGTGATGAAGAGCTCGTAGTAAAAGGTTACACAGATGCGAGTTTCCAAACTGAGCGGGATGATTCACGATCATAATCGGGATACATTTTCATCTTGAATGGAGGAGAAATCTCTTGGAAGAGCTCTAAGCAAGATGTGGTGTCATTATCAACTAAAGAGTCAGAATACATTGTTGCTTCATTAGCAGCTCAGAAAGCTGCATGGTTAAAGAAGTTCATTGCCGATCTAGGGGTGGTCCCTTCCATTTAGGACCCCCTAGAAATTCTTTGTGATAACAAGGGTGTGATTGCTCAAATCAAAGAACCCCGTGCACATCAAAAGACAAGGCACATTGAACGAAGATTCAACTACATAAGGGATGAAGTTGAAAAGGGAAAGATATGTATTCGCAAAGTTCACACGGATCAAAACATTACGGATCCACTCATGAAGCTTCTTGAAAAGGCAAAGCATGAAAGTCATGCTTGTGCCATGGGACTTCAATATTCTAGTGACTGGATTTGATCTTTAATTTTGTATTGAGATATTGTAACCCTTTATTACTTGAATGAATTATTCGGTTATAATGATTCAACTAATATTCCTATTTTGCATGTTTAAAATCAATGAGTAAAATATTTACTCAGAATGTTCGTAGTTGTTCATGCTTGTGGAAACGAGCATGAAGGTAATGCTATTATGAACTTGGATTGGCAGACATTCATATAGATGAATGTAGAGCAAAAGGTTGCTGCCAAAGTTCATAGATATTTTTGGGATGCAAATATTGGACTGGCCTGCATCTCAAATATTACTACATGGAGTTTTTCTGATTGATCATAAGTAATTTTGAGTAAAGGCGAACATCATTTAGTATCTTCTGACCTGAGACACATATTGGGTCTTGATATTTACCGAATATTATACTTTGACTTATCTCTTCGCTGTTCTGAAACATGGTAGTACATAAGTCTGAGTTTAGGTATGATATAAGGTAATTATGAGAGATGTATGTTATCAAGATGGGATTTGTCCCTCTTATTCGTTGAGAGTAAGATGTCTAAGGCCTGATAAAGTTAAATCAATGGAGAATGATCACTCTGTGTCTCTAGGATTTAACATGACATCTGTGACAAAAGGATAGATGATTGGTTCACCTAAAACATATTCAAGTATGGTAATTGAAGGAGATGATGTTATTGAATGGCACTTAGTCATACTTATTAAGGGTAGTGAACCGTTGTTAGGCGGTATTTACTGTTGGCATCAATCTTTTATGAATCTTGTGCAAGTGGGAGATTGTTGGATCTTGTATGCCCAAGACACATACAAGATTGATGTAGTTAGTACGTTATGATCTAAGTCGGGTCATACCCAATAACAAGCTAAACAAACACTAATAAATGTTTATTTGTTGATGAGATCATACATATAAACATTGACACCAATTTAGAAAATGGGTTTTCTAAAACATTGCTTTGTAATACAACAATACTATATGGATAGTTTGTTCATGAGATATTATTTGTTTCATTATTTAAGTTGGTTAAATAATAACAAAAAAAGTGTGTTATTGTTATAAAATTAAAAGAGGTTTTAATTTTATAAAGTTAAGGGTAAAGAGAGTAATTTGTGAAAAACAAAATGGGGGGAAAACCCCATTTCGAGATACCTTTCGGACGCCCAAAAGGGGCCATTGGGACCAGCCTTTTGTCTTGGTCTTTGAGTGTGGTTCTCCTCTCTTACACTCCATCATTCATTCACACTTCTCTCTAAAACTTACAAGCAAAAGAACCTCCAAAAACCAGGGCTAATTTCGGATTTTGGAAGCTAAAAAAGGGGCTGAAAATTTCGGTTTTGGAAGAGCTCTCTTTGGTGTTGCATCCTAACAAGCAAGGTATTTGAAGGGCTTGTGGGTATCACTTCTTGAGGCCTTCTCCTTTGAAGGCTAGACACATTCAAGAACATCATCATCTACCTATTTTCATCTACATCATCTTATTCTAGAAAGGTTGATTCTATGTACCCCCTATGGTTGTTTTGATTTGTTTGATAGCACACTATTTCACATATGATTATGATCCTCATTCTTGAGTTTTGTTTGTAGTTTAATATGGAAAAATTTTCAGATTATAAACCATGTATTAAACCTCTTATTCCGCTGCATTTTCTATAGTTTAAAAGGTTAAACTAAGTGTTTTACATGTGACAAAACTCATCATGCAGCTCACTCATCAGATGGTAATCTGTCGATTATGTCGTCCAAGCTTTATTTCCCTATTGAAGAGAAGTTACCAAGATCCTTTCTGAGAGCCTTTGCCTTTAATTCCTTTAACGTTGCATTCCCGTCATATCTTTTCTCCAAGGCCTCCCATAACTTCTTAGCCTGTTTATTCATAGAAAACTGATGAAAAATATCTTTTGGAATCGACTGAGTCAACGGGCATACACCTTCTTTTAGGATTGTACTTTGCTTTCTGGCTATCAGTCATACCTCCCAACATTAACTTAACACCATCAGCTCCGACTGGCATACTATAACTTGTCTCAATTGATTTCCAAAGATTGGGATCAACTCCATTTAAATACATCTCGAACCTTTGTTTCCATTGTGGGTAATCATCTAACATTATAAGTTTAGGTGATTTATTGTGATTCCCAACTTCATTTTCCAGAAGCAGAAGGTTCTGGATGCGAGAGTCCCTTCCGGCAGTAGATGCAGAGTACTGATCTTCCATATCTTTAAACTTTGAACTTTTGAACTTTAAACTTGTGCGAGTGGATAGATGCGAATGAGTCAATCATGTGATTGGACAAATGCGGATGAGTCAATCGTGCGATTGGACAAATGCAGATGGCCAATGCGGATGACTCAATCGTACGAATGAAGGGTGCGAATGAATTCAATCGTGTGATTGGATTTAGTCATACGTAGGGAGTGTGCGATTGGAGACATGCGAATGGGGTTGTTCAGTCTTACGAATGAGTAAGCGACTAAGTTCAATCGTGTGAATGGGGTGTGCGATTGAGTTCAGTCGGGCGATTGAGCCAATCGTGCGACTGAAGGCTGCTATTTTTGCAAAATTGAAGGTTTTTGACACTTTGACACAAAAACACGTTTTTTTCAAAAACCCTAATCTGCCGTATGCCGAAAAACGTAAACTTTGAGACCTAGAGATGCGGAAAACACAGTTTTACTAAAAAAGGTGACTCTTTTGAATGATAAACGTGATTTTTACACCGAAACTAATCGAATCACATGCAAAATCAAGAGTTAATGCTCTGGTACCACTTGTTAGGACCGTGTACGTCCGGAGTACTAACTGATAATGCATGAAACCAGATCAAATAGTGCGGAATCCTATTTGATTAGCGATCCAATTAGTGAGAACACAGTCCCAATAAATCTAACGATTAAAGAAACATTATGAACGATTTGAACTAGATCAATTGCGAACTATGAACTTGGAACAAGTTTTCTGGAGTCTCTGGATGGCTAGGGTACGAGTATGTGTTCAAGGGTTTTGAAATCTCTTCAATTGTTGCGTTTTTTCATGAATTAAGTGGTATTTATAGGTTAGGGTTTTTCAATCATACGACTGAACCATTAGCATGGTTCAGTCATGCGACTGAATCATGCTATTGATTCATACGCACGACTGAAGGTTCAGTCGTGCGACTGAGTCAATCTTATGTCTTAATCGTGCGACTGATCCAGTCTCCTGGTTTAGTCGTGCGACTGGTCCATTAGCATGAAGTATTCATGCGTATGGTCCATTAGCATGGTCAATTCGTATGAAGACTTCATATGATTAAGTTTGAACATGTTTCTCAATCATTATTGACTAAGAACTATGCACAATAACCTCAAACCTATATAGTTAGTTCAATATACTTTATCACATAATCAACAATGAAACATTAAACATTATAAGCATCAATGACATATTGTATTTCATTCAACTCATTCATTACATATATGTAAGACATGACAGACATTTACATTAAGCTCCTAAACTAGGTACATATATATCAACAGCTAGAAGAGTATCCAACAAAGATAGCATCATTCGACTTTTCAGCAAATTTTGCTAAATTGTCCTTTGTGTTAAGTATGGTACACCTGCTGCCAAAGGACCTTAGTGTGAAGGCGCTGGATCGGTAGACATCCGAGCATGTTCTTGACGGAAGGAAACAGAACCAAAAACCAACAGACAAACAATAACACGAACTATAATAAAATGGTTTCATTGACAAAACCTAATGATTACAAGCTCGTTACAACATAAGAATCACGACTCTTGGCAAGAGGAGATCGAGCATGATCTCCCCTCTTATCCGGAAACACCTAGGCCCCGGGCACACTCCTTAACTCTTTCTACACAATGAAACTGGTATTTATAGGCCTCAGCCCATATCAGATGTGACTAGGCCCATTCATACGATTGGGCCATGCGTATGGTTCAATCGTACGACTGGACTATAATTATGGTTCAGTCTTATGAATGGCCCAATCGCATCTCTTAGTCGCACGACTAGTCCATTAGCATGGCTCAGTCATGTGACTGTGTCTCATTTGCATATGCCCCTGCTAATGACCCAGTTTCATGTGTTTACAACATATCAGGTGTATTACATTAAGCCTAGACTATTCGACAAGCGACAAATACATTATATATGACAATATATGCTCCAACACTTAGAAAGCCAATGAATGGTGGCATCTTATTCCATAGCTCATAAGGGGTTTTTCCATGTTGCTTAACTACAACAACTCTATTTTGCACATAGCATGTAGTGTTAACTGCCTCTGCCCAGAATGTTAGAGGTAGTTTGGAATCAGCTAACATAGTTCGAGCATCCTCAATAAGTGTCCTATTCCTCCTCTCAGCAACACCATTTTGTTGAGGAGTTCTTGGAGCACTATATTGTTTGGCAATCCCTTTTGAATTACAGAATGAGTCAAGAGCGAAGTTCTTAAACTCAGTCCCTTGATCACTTCTAATAATCTTAACCTTGTGATCAATTTGATTTTCTATTTTAAGAATAAAATATTTTAATATTTCAGCAGTTTCATCTTTAGTCCTTAAAAAGAATACCCATGTATATCTTGTAAAATCATCAACTATCACAAGACGGTATGATTTCCTTCAATTCTCATTATACTTGTGGCACCAAAAAGATCCATGTGCAATAAGTGTAATGGAGTAGTGATGGAGTTAACACTTTTGGATTTATGAGAGGCCCTGTGTTGCTTCCCTTTTAGGCATGCAACACAGTTGTCTTTGTAGAAATTTTCCTTTTTAGCAAACCGTGCACCAAGTTATTTTTAGCCAATCTATTCATTGTCTTAAAATTTACATGACACATACGTTTATGCCAAAGTGTTGACTCATCGCTATCAACTTTGGAAAGAAAGCATGATACTTCACCTATTGGGGAAGCATTGTTTATATCCAGCTTCTACATATCCCCTTTCCTATGAGATCTAAGAAGCACCAATTCCGAAGGAATGGTCATCCCTGGTTTGAGGATAATGCACTCATGTTCTGTGAGAAGCATTTGATGCCTTTGATCACAAAACTGAGAAACACTTAACACATTGTGTTCAAGCTTTTTGACAAAGTTAACTTTGTCAACCTTTAACTTATCGTTGGATATACTCCCTCTGCCAGAAATATATCCTCCAGCCTCACCTGCAAATTGGACAGGACCTCCATCATAGTGTTGAAACTGTTGAAGGAGAGATCTGTTCCATGTCATGAGCCTAGAGCATCCACTGTCCATAATCCAGACATTGTTGTTGTTGTCATATGGATGTCCCTGCACACAAGATAAGATTATTAGTTTTCATTGGAGACCCAAGCCTTGTTGGTCTTGGGTTCTTCCAAAGATAGTGACATAATTGAACCAAAAGTTAAGCATGGGGGTTCAATTGATGTCTTTGAAGAAGAGATTTGGGTTGCAACATCTGTCTTGATCTTCCAATCCATCCTTTGGTTGATCATGGAAGATGTTCTTGTAGAAGCTTTTGCAGCATGGCATTCTTCCAAAGCTTCTTTCTTCTTGGAAGAAGCCTTCACCACCTTTTCTTCCGAAGTAGTCTTCTTCTGGGATGGTTTCAGGGGAACTTTCTTGTTTTTTAGAATTTTAGCAACTTTTGCTTCCAAAGCCATTTTCCCTTCAGAAGAAGGGTTTTCTTCTGAAGACAACTTGGCTTCAGAGACTTGCTTTTCTCTTTTCATCACTTGGACCATCTGATAAGTTCCAAATGAGAAACCTTCCTTGACTCCTTCTTTTCTAATATTATTTGCATAATTGTGCTAGCAGGATTGTAGTAACAATCTTTAGCCGTATGGTTTTGCAGACCACACATTCTTGCCCTTTTTCTCTTTATCAGCAACTTTCCCTTCAACCGCCGATCCTTTGGTAGGATAGGAGTGCTGGTACTACACTCCTTTCCTGAATCAGAAGTACCTATCACCTGGAATCCAACTGAGATAAAAACACCCTTTTGTTTTGGGTCAATCTCAGCTTAGACTCAGCCACTTTCTTAGCAGTTCTTCTGGTAGCTTTAGCTCTGCTTCTTCTGGCTTTGGTGGTTAGGGTTTGATCTTCACTGGGAGAGGTGGGTTGATTTACCTGTTCCTTCCCTGTGGTGGCCACTATTGTTGCATCATTCTTCAACTCAGGTGAAGAGGGTCCGTAGATGGGACCTCTTGCTCTTCAGTACCACATCTAGGTTGTCTTATGGACTCATAAGAATGTGGTGGAGTAATTTCATTGGTCCCCAACCCTACTTTATTCTGATAACAGATTTTTGAGTGGGAGGATGATGCAATAATAGCTTGGAAGTTATGCTAAGAAATAGCATACTTCCTGGCTTGAGCCTCAGCTGTGACAATTTGGATATTAAAACCTTTATTTGAGTCTTGTAGTTGGTGTGTTCATGTTTTAATTGGCAAATAGTTTTCTCTAACTTTTCAATTTTCTTTTAGTAGTCAGATTTAGCCCTTTCAAAATCAGATTCAAAACATTTAAAGACTCAATATCATATTTAATTTCCCTACTGTTGTCCTGATATAATTTAACCTTAGCTATACAGGCAGGAGTACTCGAGCCATTATAGTTGTTTTAGTCGACTTTCCATAAAGCTCTAGTCAATTTCTTGAGCCATTGTAGCTGTTTTAGTCGACTTTCTAGTGGGATTTGATGTAGAGGGATGTGTGGAGGCTTGTGAGGTTCCCGAGTTTGATTTGGAAGCCTTGCATTCCTTTCAAAAGTGACCAAGTTGGTTACAGTTGTAACATTTGGCCTTGGTCTTGTCAAACTCAAACTTGTTGGTAGTTGGGTCTTGAGGGAATTGCCTTTCGGTTCTCTTAAAGAACTTCTTCGCTTTATATGTTAAAAGAGCTATCTATTGGACGATGTCCACATACTCTACACCGTTTGGATTGAAACACTCTAGATAATCAAAACAGTATTGAAAATCACCAGAGTGTCCACTTCCTGAGACAAAGGCACAGCTGTCCTGAAAGGAACTATGCTGAGCTTGTTGAGACCTTGGAGTCTTAGGAAAAGTGATGTATGGTCCAGAAGAGTAGGATGGCTATTGGTTGTATGTCAGGTATTGCTGAGGTTGTGGGGGTATTGAGCCTTCATCAACCATTAGAGCGTTGCTAGGAGGAAGGCTCAGAGGTCGGCTTGTTTGGTGGCACTTCTTACTCTCTATCTCTAACCGGTATCCATCAAGGATACCATAGAGTTCAGTCATAGTAAGAGTATTCAAGTTCTCTGTCCTCTTGATAAAGACACAGTAGAATGTCCACTCATTTGGAAGAGCACTCATGAAATTTCTTGTGAGATCTCTATGTTCAGGAGTGATCTTCACAGACTGAAGAGAAGAAATAAGATCCATGTACCTGAAATACTATTGGCTGAGGGTCTCTCCAGCAATATAAGTGAAGTTCTTGAACTGCTGCTTCAGTGAGTCCTTCTTGGAGTCGTTGGAGCTTGAATACATCTGAGCAAGTGCATCAAACAATTCTTTAGCAGACTTACAATGCTCAAACCCCACGATGATGGAATTGGGTATTGCAGTCATCAGAATGGTCATTGCATTGCTATCAACGTCCATCTTCTTCTTGTCTTCATAAGAATAATCTTCAACAGCTTTTTCTATCATGGCACCGGTTCCACCAGGTGCTGCCACCTTGGGTTTATACGGGCCATTGACAATGGAGTTCCACATTTTGTTGTCTTGGTATCTGATGAAGCCTTCCATTCTTTTGCTCCAAGACCTAAAGTTTTTAGTAGTAATGATGGGAGTATTAGTCATGGTTCCCATCTCTACTTCGGATTTGTTAATGGCTATTTTTGTGACAATTGTAAGGAGGAGAGAAAAACAGGTTGATTTGAATTGCTAGATCTCACAATCAAGAGCCTAAGAAGCTCTGACACCAATTGAAGGATCGGTCTATGTCACTAAACACTTGGTTTTCTCTCAACTCACTTAAATAACAATCAGATGAAAGCAAAGTCTCTAAGAGTTGATAACAGTATAATAAGTAATAATTAAACACAAGAAGTAATATTCAAGGTACTTGCATATATTGATTCTCAACTCAAACATTACAAGACTCTTACAAGCATACTATTATGAGTTACAATGAGCAACTATATATAATACTACCTACAGCCGGATATACTTTGATACCAGCTGGAATCCTCTAACTAAAGCAAAAACTACAAAGCTATAGTTCAAGGTATCTCATATAAGACTTTATCTGAGATATGGTAGTCAGGACATGTCCCTGACTTACCTTTTGTCACCAACTAAAGTTGGTAACTTGTACTAACATAAAAATGTGAATAGTGGAATAAAGTATGGTCAACTACATGGCTCTTTGAGAAAACGCCATGCAGTATTAGAGGTCTGCAGCGGAGTGTCAGAGACCATACTTATGTCCAATGGTTCATAGTAGTGTCTTTCGAAGGTTAAATGGCTTCGGAAAAACAAGTACTTCCGAAGCCACTTACACTTCGGAAGAGGCTACTTCTTCCGAGGCTTGAGGACTTCTTCATTCTTCATACTTCGGAAGTAGTCTTCTGATTTTAGTTGCACCAGCCTTCTTCTTGATCCAATAGTCTTCCATATTATGATGTTCTAATATTATCATTTTTCATGCATTTCATAGAAATTGCACAAAAACAAACACGGGTTCGCTTGTTTTTCACACACAGATAAACACAAGTTTATTTTGTTAAAATGAAATTATCAAATTAGAAATATCGATAATCTGTTTTAGATTTTTGTTGTAAGTGATGGCTGATCATCAGTTGAGCAGTGTACCTGATCTGAGAACCTGTTCCTCAAGTTTGCAGAAGATACCGAGATAGAAATCCTCCTCCTACATCTTCTGAAGCACTCAAGATTAGAGATTTAGAAAAGTTATTCCAATATCCTTGAAAATCTTGCACTCAAAAAGGGGGAGCATATAAATAAGAGGAGCTTATGAGATGAATAATCTTTCTAATCAGATTCAGAAAGCTTCAATTTGAAGATCTTTTTATTGTTGACTTCTCAGTGCTGATTTTGTTTGAAGAAGTTGATAATGATAGACTAAGGGGGAGTATTGTTGGAGCTGTAAAAGATAGCCTATATTATCAACAAAGTCAAAGTCAACAAAAGTCAATGTCAAGGTTAAAGCCAACGCAAAAGTCAAACACGACATGTTGGAGATGAAGAACCGAGACGAGACGTTGAAGATTTAGATGACTAGGAGTTTTATTGTAATAAATATATTTTGGGTGAACAAAATATATTTTATCTTGTTTTTAGTCATTGTTATGGTTAATATGTAATTTTGCATTAATTAGTGTTAGGATCCTGTATTGAACTAAAAACTAACTGATATACGTGTATACCGAATCAAATAGTGCGGAATCCAATTTGATTGGTGATCCAATCAGTGAGAACGCACGTAGAAACAATTATGGATTGAATCTAAACGTTAAGAACGATTGGTAATCGATCTAGTGCGATCTATGAACTTGGAACAGGTTCTTAGAGGTCTTTGGATGGCTAGGGTACGATTTAGTACGTAGGTTTTCGAAGTGTTCTATTTTTCCACGATTTAAGTGGTATTTATAGGTTAGGGTTTCTCATTCGGGCGACTGAACCATTAGCATGGTTCAGTCGTGCGATTGAGTCATGCGGTTGATCCATTCGCACGACTGAGTGTTCAGTCATCCGACTGAGTCAATCTCATGTTACAATCATGCGACCGATCCAGTCTCCTAATTCAGTCGTACGACTGGTTCATTAGCATGAAGTTGTTCATGTGTATGGTCCATTAGCATGGGCCAGTCGCATGAGAACTTCATATGATTAAGTTTGAATATGTTTCACAATAATTATTTGACTTAGTTCTATTCAAACAACCACAAACCTATATAATTAGTTCAATAAGCGTTATTACATACCAAGCAATGAAATATTCAACATTATAAGCACAACCACACATTGGATTTCATTAAGTACCCATTCAATTACATATGCGTAATACAATAAAGATATTTTACATTAAGCTCAGAAACTAGATAAACATGTACCTACAATTAGCCTAAGTCTAGGGAGTTAAAGTGCAATTAGTGAATATTAGTCTAGACTATAAATAGGTTTATTGTCATTATTGTTGGGAATGGTTGCATGACCAATAGCGTGAGGGATTATTTGTAAACACATATTTTGCAATCTAATTGAAGAGAAAAGGGGTTTTGATAGTGATTATCATATTTTGATCTAATTCTTCATGATTTGATTCAAGTGTATTATGCTGGATTTACAGGATCTACTACAAGAACAAAAATAGGCCACTCCAATTATATGCGATAACAGTTATGCGGTGTTTCTATGTAAAAAATCAAGTATTTCATAGTCAAACGAAACATATCAGCATCAAGTATCAATTCATTATATCCTTAACTTATGAGAACCAATTGGAGCTGAAACCGGTGGACACTCAGTGAACAGGTTGCTTATATTCTCACGTAAGATTGGGTTGAGTAGTTTTGTTACCTAAGAAGAAAGCTTGGTGTTATGACTATTTGAATTATGGTGGCGTGTTGAAGTAATTCTGGTAGTCATTTGTCTTTTGTTAGTATGTTTTTCTTTGTTTATGTTATGTATGCATGTGTTTGAAGTGGTCAAATAAAGGTAGTTGTGTTGTGTTATTTTAGAGTAGTGGGTAGCTTTCTTTTTTTATTGGTAATATCTCATTATGCATTGGGTCTATAATGAGCTTTATAGGTTCTCTCTTTCTCTTTTGGGTGTGTATTACGGAAATAATTATAATTTGTAATTATTGTATTCATTGTAATTATTCTATTTCCTTGTTGACACTCCTTAATCATAGGAGAAATCTTTGTATTGTAGTTATATATAATATATCCCAACCACTCAATTGAGTGTGGGTTGATTTCATTTCATTACATAGTATCAGCCTAATTTCTCTTTTCCCTAAATTTCTTTCTCCTTCATCCTGCAAACCTTCTCTTTCTACCCTACATGGCTTCCTCCGACCCCCTTTTGACGCCGGTCACCACCGTCCCTCATATCTCCCCTATCAAGCTTTCTACTTAAAATTATTTGGTATGGTGTAATCACATGACTCTCCTAGTCGCTCACCATAAACTCTCGCCCATATTGATGGCTCATCCTCATATCTTTCATGGGTCACCGCTGATCAAAAAGCTACCCTTCTTCTTCTCTCTTCTTTACTGAAGAGGCGGCAGCCAAGTTCTAGGTTTAACAAGAGTCAGACAAATCTGGACTGCGCTTGACACGCCTACAACAACGCATCTATGGAGCGGGTTCAGTCTCTACGAGACTCACTTCGACTACTCTCGAAAGGAACATCCTCTATTACATAATTTTCAGGGAAATTTAGAACTTTGGGTGAGCAACTTGCTGCGATTGGTCACCCAGTCACTGAAATTGATAAATTGCATTGGTTCCTTTGTGGACTCGGTCCATCTTATGAAGGATTTTCAACTGCTTTACATGCAACCAAACAGGCACCTTTGTTTCGTGATCTCGTTACTCAACCAGAGAGTCATGAATTGTTTATTAAATCCCTTCATGGTAATACCACTCCACCGGTTGCATTTCATTTTCAAAATGGACGCGAACCGGCCACAAGTGGTCGAGGTCGTGGCTCCTCTAGAGGTAATTTTCCCGTGGTTCTACTGCTAGAGGTCGTGGTAATCGACGGCCCCCACATTGCCAATTATGTCGTACCAATGGTCATTACGCAACTACGTGCCCGAATCTTCACACCTTTGCTACTCAAGCTCCTACTTTGGATGATCCTTTAGCCAAGGCATTTCATGCTCAATGTCACATGACGAATAATACTCCTGATTGGATCGGTGATTCTGGAGCCACCGATCATATGACACCAAACCAAGATTGCCTTCATCATTCAACTTCATACAAAGGTAATAATACAATACTTTTTGGCAGTGGTAAGCGTCTCCCGATCACCCATACGGGATCTTATAAACTTTGCAATAATATTAATCTACATAATGTGCTTGTTGTTCCAAATCTCACAAAGAAATTGTTATCTATAAGCAAGTTGACGGCTGATCATCCAGTTGATGTATTATTTTCTCATAATTATTTTCATCTTCAGGATCAAAAAACAAAACAGGTACTTTCTCAAGGGACATGCATTGATGGACTTTATGTACTCAAAGATGGACAACAAGCCTTTCATGTTGACATTTCGAATAAGGCCTCGTATGAATTATGGCATGCTCGTTTAGGCCATATTTTTTTTATGTTATTTCTGTTTTGAACAAGTGTGGTGTTTTGTATATTACTTCTTTTTTACCAAAACCTAACATTTGCACACCTTGCCAACTTGCAAAAGGCAGGAGATTACCTTTTGTTTCAAATGAAAAATGAGCTTTGTTTCCATTAGATCTAGTCCATTTTGATTTGTGGGGACCTGCTCCTATTGCTTCTACTGATGGGTACCGTTATTATGTTATTTTTATAGATGATTACTAAAGGTTTACGTGTTTTATCCGCTTAAAACAAAAACAGGTTTCTATGCGGTTTTACCCATATTTATTACAATGGCCCAAACTCAATGCTCTAGAAAAATAAAAATATTTCAAAGTCATGGTGGCACCGAGTTTGTGAACCACACAATACGTAAAATATTTGACGACAACGGCATTCTTCATAGACACTCATGTCCGTACACGCCTCAACAAAATGGCCGTGCTGAAGGAAACATCGCCATATTGTTGAAACTGGACTAGCCATGTTATTCAATGCACATGTTCCAGCCATTTACTAGGTTGATGCTTTCATCTTGGCTACCTATATTGTTGCCATTTGAAACTGGACTAGCCATATTGTTGAAACTGGACTAGCCATGTTATTCATAAATCGTGTGCCATCCCCTCTTCTTTAGAACAAGTTGCCATTTGAAATTTTATTTCATCAGATACCCCAATACTCAAATTTTCGGGTATACAGGTGTCAAGTATTCCCTTATTTGCACGACTATGTTCAACATAAACTAGCACCAAGGAGTCTCCCATGTGTATTTATTGGCTATAGTTCTTCTCACAAAGGATTGGATGCTTAGATCCAACAACAAATCAAGTTTTTATCTCCCGCCATGCTCGCTTCAAAGAATCATTATTTCCGTTAAAGACTCCAATACTCCCTTAAATCAACAACCTCTACCTCTTACTACCTTCTGTGAAGACACCATAAGCCAACAACTTCCACTTCTTCACCTAAACCCACTCTAAAACCACTTGTGAGCCCACATATAACCTCCCCACTTTGTCCACCTACAAATCAATCCACTATACCTTTTGGCCCACCTAGCCCTCCCTCACCCGGCCCTAGAGGTGTACAAACCGGTTTGGGGGCCCAAACCGGTTCGGGTCCCAAACCGAAACCGGTTTGGTCAAACTCGGTCAAAACCGGTTTGGCCCCAAACTGGTTCGGGTTCAAACCGTTTCAAAACCGTAAAAACCCAAACCTATCAAACCGGTTTGGGTCGGTTTGGAACCGGTTCGGCCCAAACCGGTTCGGCCCAAACCGGTTTTTTTTTCTTTTTTTTTGTTATATTCAAACGAAATTTTAAACCTTTAATTAAAACATAAATATTTATAACATTTTTATATAATTTATATATTTAAAAGAATTTATATAATTTAAACAATTTATAACATTTATAAACATTTATAACATTTAAACAATTTAAACATTTAAACGATTTAAACAATTTAAACATTTAAACGATTTAAACAATTAAACAATTTATAACATTTATAAACATATATATATATACTATTTATTAACATTTATAAACAATTTAAGCATTTTAACAATTAATAACATTTATAAACAATTTATATCATTTATAAACAATTTAAACATTTTAACAATTCGTAACATTTAAATAATTTGAACATTTAAAACTAAACATTTAAAATAGTCGTTTCTTCGTTCGTATTATACTTGTACGTTTATTCCTCGCCACCAGAACCGGAACTGTTACGAAGGTAGTCATCATATGCCGCTTCATCATCAGTCATTCCTAGTGTCAATCCGCTCTCTACCTCGTCCTCGTATAATTCTGCTTCGTATTCCAGTTCTCCTTCAAGCGATCGTTTGTCTTGTACTCTTTCCGCGGCATCCAATAATCTTTCAAGCAAATTGACATTTCAACTGCTTGTGGAGTGAGTCGAGTTCATCTTATTGATATAATCCTGCCACTAACAGAAAAAGCAGATTCCGAAGCTACCGTAGAAGCTTGGACGGTTAGTAAATCTCGGGCCATGGTGGATAGGATGGGAAATTGATCTTCCTTACCTTTTCACCAAGCCAACAAGTCAAAATTTTTAAATTCATGTGGAGTCATGGTCGATAAAAAGTTTGTAAGACCATACCTCCCGAGTTCACTACTCGGAGTGTTACCACATTGACGTTTATTACATTCATCCCTTAAAGTATTATATAAATCAAACATTAGATCATTCGAACATTCGGCATTTGCCGCATGCCTTAAAGCATCATGGATTTGTGATGTTTCCCCGTATTTTAATAAATAAACATCATACATTTGTTGTAATTGTTTGTTGAAAGTCGCTTTTAAAGTTTTACTATACATTGGTTTACCAACTTCTAAATCCAAATTAAAAGTAATTTTATCAAGTAAAGTTTCAACCCCCGACAAATTTAAACAAGGGTTTAAAGCAGCGGCACATGTAATAACGGGTGGCATTTCTTCAAAATATTTTTTAAGTTTTTCTTTCATTGGGGGTATCATATCGGAATAAGGTCTACCCCTACACGACAATTCATTTAATTTTGAAGTCATTAAATAAATTTGGTGTAGTACCAACGGACTCGTTGGGTAATAAACTCCAGAAAGACATGTAGTTGCATTTTTAAAAACTTGAAGCATTTTTGTTACTTCTTCGATGATGGCCCAACCCGATGGATGGTAAGAATTTGCCTTTCCCCGACTTACCAAACTATTATGAAAGGCTATTAAACTTTCTTTTTGTTCAATAGCCTTTTCAAACATGTTACATGTGGAATTCCATCGTGTTGGTACGTCCCAATTCGGACCTAAACATTTAGTATTTGCGTCTTTACAAAACTTGCGATATTTAGTATATCTTTGGTTGTTACTAAAAATATCACGTAACATTCTTTTAAAACAATCTTTAATTGTTTCAATCGTTTTTAAACCGTCTTGCACGGCTAAGTTTATGATGTGCGCAACACATCGACTATGAAAAAACACACCCTCACATATTGGTTTATATTTTAATTTCAAATGATCTATCGCAAGAGTGTTGTTTGAACATTATCAAAAGATATAGAAAATATTTTGTTTTCTAATTTATACGTTTGAATAACTTTATCAATAAGATAAAAAATGTTTTGGCCGTGTGAGGATAATCAAACAATTCAAACGCAATCGTACGTTTCATCATTTGCCACGAATCGGGTTCAACCCAATGGGCGGTGACACAAATGTACGAGTCCGGTGAACCGTGAGGTGTCGACCAAACATCACTAGTTAAGTTAACACCGGTTTGTAAATTTTCAAAATAAGATATTAATTCATTTTTAGCTTTTTTCCACATTTTTAAACAATCTCTTCGAAGAGTAGCACGACTTACATTGGTGTAACGAGGTTGGAGAGTTCGTTGAATGAGTCGAGTCAAGCGTTCGTTGTCGAAATGTTTGAATGGCAAGCTTTCTTGAATTACAAATTGCGCCATTTGCTCCCGAACCGCATCAACGTTATAAGCCCAAATATTTCCTTCGTTTGTCATCGAAGCTTGACCTTGAGAAGGTTCACCTTTTAACGCTCTACAATATTTATTTGCAATATGGTTTTTCAACGTTGTGTTTGCATCTTTTTTGAAAAACTTATGACAAAACTTGCAACGAGCCTTGTTTGGACCGCTAGCCATTTGACATAAATCGTAATTGCACCATACTTCGGGGTTCCTATTCGTAGGAAGGATTGCTATCACCACGTTGCTTGAAGACGCTTCACAACCAACGGATGATTGAGCACTTGTTGAAGCCATTTCAGAGATTTTTGTGAGAGCGTTTTTGAGAGCATTTTAAACGAAAGTATTTGTGGAGAGCGTTTTTGAGAGCGTTTTTGAGATTTTTGAGAGTAGAGAGTGTTATAAGTTGTTGTGATTCAACCAAAACATCAAATACATATATATAGTAACCTAATGGGGGTATAATGGTAAAAAAACATCAAAAAAACGGTCAAAAATTGCAAAAAACGGCTATATAGCCGTTGGGTAACGGTAACCGTTTGAAAACCGGTTTGGGTGACCGGTTTTAAAACCGGTTTGGGAGACCGGTTTGGAACCGGTTTGGGACCGGTTTGGAACCGGTTTGAAACCGGTTCGGTTTGAAACCGGTTTGGAACGTCGAAGTGATAAACCGGTCAAGAACCGGCGGTTCGGGCCCGGTTTGAAACCGGTTTGGGCCAAACCGGTTTGGGCCTCAAACCGGTTCCGGTTTTTTTGGCCGAACCGGTTCCCAAACCGGTTTTTTTGGCCACCTCTACCCGGCCCAACCACCAAGTTACCCACGACCACTACCGAACAATCCTCATCAGCTACTCCCACTATCAATCCAGACCCTACCGCACCTACAAACCCACTCACTCCTAATTCTGCACCATTCTCGACACATACAAATTCATCCGCACCCGTCACCATCACTCTTGCCCTAATCAAACCTGTCCCATCTCCCAGACCCGCACTGGACCTGTTGACCCCACACCTCCGCACCCGACACCACGACCAATTTTCATTTTATGATCACACGAGCAAAAGCGGGGATTTTCAAACCAACATCAAGCAGATCTTGCTGACTTGAACTCATACGCCTTACACGTCGCCTTGACCTCCACTGTTGAACCAAGGTTGACGAGATTGAGGCACTTCACCAATATCACACCTGGACCTTAGTTCTACGTCCCTCTTCAACAATTGTTGTTGATTCGAAATGGGTATTCTGAGTTAAGTTCCATTCTGATAGGACTGTTGAGCATTATAAGGCCAGCTTAGTGGCTCAAGGGTTTACGCAAAATCCAGGTTTGGATTACTCTCATAGGTTCAGCCTTGTTGTGAAAGCTTCCACGGTTAGAATCGTGTTGTCAATTGCGGTGCTTCACAAATGGAAGTTACATGAGCTTGATGTTAAAAACGCATTCTTGAATGGCCAGCTGAATGAAGTTGTTTTTATGGAGCAACCACCTGGATGTGTGAATTCCCAATACCCAAATCATGTTTGCAAACTATCTATGGCATTGTATGGACTCAAGCAGGCTCCATGAGCCTGGTTTCAAAGGTTTAGCACATTTCTTCTTTCATATGGTTTGCATGCAGTTGTGCAGATACATCTCTATTCGTTCTTCGCAAAGATTCCCATATCATGTATCTACTTGTTTATGTTGATGATCTAGTTCTTATGGGAAATAATGAAGTTGCTATTCATAGTTTTGTTTCTCATCTACACCGATAGTTTGCAATCAAAGATCTTGGCGATCTCAGTTACTTTTTGGGCTTAGAAGTTGCATACACTAACACTAGTCTTTTTCTTACTCAGGCAAAGTATGCTAAAGATATCCTCCTTCGGGCAAATTTATATGACGCAAAACCTACGAGCACTCCACTTGCTCCTCAAGAGTCCTTTTCTATTGCTGGTGTGCCTCACTCAGATCCCACTCTATATCGCTCGTTAGTCGGTGCTTTACAATACTTAACTATTACCCGACCCGATCTATCCTATGTGGTAAATCAGCTTTCTCAGTTTCTGCATAGTCCCACTACCGATCATTTTTCGAGCCGTCAAAAGACTTTTACGTTACGTCAAAGGAACACTTTCCTTTGGTCTAACCTATGGTCGTTCTCACAAAGCAGATGTCCTTGGTTATTCTGATGCTGACTGGGCACGCTGTCTGGATACCCGTCGCTCCACATATGGTTACTTTATTTTTCTAGGTGGAAATCTCGTATCGTGGAGTGCTAAAAAGCAAACTACCGTCTCTCGGTCCAGTTGCGAATCAGAATATCACGCTATGGCAAACTCTACACAAAGTTCGTTCCAACAAATCTTCAGGTGGCGGACATCTTCACTAAGAGTCTTCCGCGCACTTAATTTGACGTTTTCCGCACCATGTTGCGTCTTGGACCGCCACCAATTCGATAAAAAGGGGGTATTAACGGAAATAATTTGTAATTATTGTATTCATTGTAATTATTCTATTTCTTTGTTGACTCTCCTTAATCATAGGAGAAATCTTTGTATTTCAGTTATATATAATATACCTCAACCACTCAATTGAGTGTGGGTTGATTTCATTTCATTACAGTGTGGAATGTTGAGTGATTTTTATAAAGTTATCTTTCTATGTTATTCATATATGTGAGAAATTATATTCAAGTTGTTTAATCCAACATATACAAGTGATTACATCCTTTCAACTTTTATCACATGCAAGCTACATTCGTATGAAAGTCTTGATACAATGAAGTAATAATATGCAATGCAAGCTTATACGTTACTATTTTTATGAAACAAGCCTGTATATATAAGAGGTATAGAATAATAGTTGACATCATTAAATATGAAAACACAACATCAAGCCTAATTTGGTTTGGCCTTTACTAGGGCAACACAGTTTGTGCTCTGTTTAAGAAAACAAACTTGGTTCTTGTAAAATAGTCATTTTTTTCGTTTTATGAACATGCTCTTGAAACATGTGTAAGAGTATAGTTATCATCTTATGAGGACATATGACATATCCACTTATGGTAAGGTCATATCACAAGATTTAAGACTACTTAGAAGACATGTAATAGCTACAAGTATGCTTTGACTTATTTACTATACTAAAAAAATATTCACCTTTTAGTTTTAGTTTGTTTTGTTAGAACCCAAAAATACCAAAAATAGATATATACTTATACACTATGCAACATAAGTTGTATCATTATGTAAAACAAAGCTTACCAGAATATGTTTGGTTATATTTTTTTTGTAAAAGAACCATGTATATATCAATTATCATAATTTTTATTCTTTTTTTTATTTTTTATTCTTTGTATAGGACAAGGGTTGTACTTTATGTTGTATGGGTTGTATCCTAAATGTATTCAAAAGATAAGTGTATAACTAGGGTTGATAAAGTACGGTGTTAAAAAGAAAAAAAATGTGTTAATGAAAACATAATTTTAATAGTGGTATATGGACTATAATTAATTGAATTTGGTCATGCTTGTAATACATATGTTATAATAAACAATGGTAGTAATGATATCGCATAAGTTATAATTGTAGACATATTCTATAAGGGTTTGCACAATACACGTTATAATGCATGGACTAGTGACCCTTTTAAATTATCATCAAAAAGCACATATAAAATAAACCCTTGTATTCACGTGTCTCTATTTTCACGTAATAACAAAAAATTTTATAGTATCTATAAATCTATTATTTATGTATCTCATCAAATAAAAGACAAAGCATCGAAACTAGTGCTTATGATATAAGTAGCCATAATCTCATGTCGTTTGTAATCATGCTTTGTTTGCAGGTAGAGTTACATAAAAAAATATATATATGGCACTAATATGTACGCAAGGTATAAATTGAGACATATCATAAAGATGAAAAAGATACTTATGTAGCTTGTGTATTCGACCATGATTTTCTTATGCTACATACAAAGAAGTGAGGAAACATACCAAAATCGTAAATAGATTCTGAAATGTGTGTTGGTTGGAAGGTTAAGGCAACACTATAAACTTAGTTGGACATGATCAAACTTAGTAAGATTAGGTTGGCTAGTGATGACCAAACTTGATAAAAACTAATTGTTGATTGGACCAGTCTTAAAAGGAATAACATGCTGATAGAAACAGACTTTTTAAATTGTCTTAACTTGGTTGGAAGGGACCGGCTTTAATAAGTTAAATCTTCCTCAACATAAGGTTTTATTAGGAAAAATGACAAGATAAAACCTTCCTAGAGAAGAGTTAGATGCCTAGTATATTACATTAGTTAAGGCCGGAATAATAAGATCATTCTTAGTAAATGGGTAACCCTCTTAATAATAGAATACTAATAGAAGAGTCGTCACCCAACCGTAATAGGTTTGGTCGATGTAGGCTGTGATGGTTCAGTAAATTATTCTTATTAGGTAATCTGGTTGGCCCACTAATACGGGATATACGACATCAATTATGCACTATATTCGACAGAACTTGAAGGATGAATCTAATATCCATCTAAAAATGACAAATAATATAACAAGTTAAATGGAAATAATGTTAAGTGTTATTATTAGACACTAAAGGACGAAGGTGGAAATTTCCGATATACCTAGCACACTCAGAAATAATTTTCCAAAAAGATATTTGATTGATATGATCATACAAAGGAGGCATGGGTGATAAGGGTTGCCTTAAATACACAATTCAAAGAAATCTAGATTTTTTTCTACAATGAGAGAAATAACATTCATGACAATTACATTATGCCACGATGACATTTAAGAACCATTCGATATATGTATTGTGTAACTAGATGTGTTTAGACATGAGATGTCACACTTGGAAACATTTCGAGTTATTTATCTTCATAACCGGTTATATGGATAAAAATCCAAATGTTTCTTTTCATAAAAAGGAAAGGTTGTACGTACTAAATAAATAACTTCATTAAATAAAAAGTAGGATTATTTATTACGTAATATATAATTTATTTTAGAGCTTAGAGTCTAATGACGTAATTCAACTTTTTGCATTGCAATTCAATCATATATATAGAAAAAATCAAGGTTAGGTAAAACGTGTGGTGTCTATTGTGCGATGTGTACTTCAAGATCGATGACTTTATTAGTGCGATATCGACGTGACCATGTCGTCCTTGGTTATGTGCATCGCTTGGCTACCACTGATATAGTGTGTGGTCAGTGGTCACACGATATCACTACACCGCTCGTCTAATTAAAGTAGTTTTCTGACCCATAAAAGCCCTTTCAATTCCCCTTCACATCATACAAATTAACAATATGGCACCAAACATCGATATCACATGGTTTGATCAACTAGTCACCGGCAACACACACGAGCTCACTCTTGTAGCCCTTGTGGTTATACTCATCACACTAGCTATCTCATGGTTCAACCGGACTACCTCCGGCGCACCGCCGTTGCCACCGGGCCCCAAAGGTCTACCACTAGTGGGCTACTTCCCATTTCTGGGTCCGAACCTGCACCACGAGTTCAACAAAATGGCTAACCAATATGGGCCCATTTTCAAGCTCTACCTCGGAAGCAAGCTCCATGTGGTGGTGAACTCACCCGAGCTAGTGAAGGTCGTAACCGGTGAGCTCGACGAGAGTTTCGCCAACCGCGATCCGCATACCGCGGGGCTGGCCGCGAGCTACAATGCTAACGACGTCGCATGGGCGCCGAACAACGCCAACCGACGTAACCTACGTAAAGTGTTGGTCCATGAAGTCCTGAGCAGCATGAACCTTGAGGCTTCACACTCCTACCGCAACAATGAAGTGCGAAAGACCGTAAAAACTGTCTACAATATGATCGGTACTCCGGTTGATGTTAACGAGATATCTTTCTCAACGGTTTTGAATGTGTTAACGAACATAGTGTGGGGCAAAGGGTTAGTTGAGGGGTCCAAGCATAAGAATCTTACCGACGAGATACGTAAAGTGGTGTCGGAGATCGTTGAGATTGCGGAAGGGTTAACATCTCTGATTTCTTCCCGGTTCTCGCACGGTTTGATCTCCAAGGTGTCAAGAGAAAAATGGCTCAACAGATGAAGCAATTCGATCGGATATTCGAGACGACGATAGAGGAGAGGACGGGGTCTACATCGGGCGAGATTGATCAGAAAGCTAAGCAGGAGGGGAAGAAGGATTTCTTGCAGATACTGTTGGAGCTTAAAGATCAAAAGACAGGGCCCTCAGTTAACATGACTCAGCTGAAAGCCCTGGTTGTGGTTAGTGTTGTCATTCTGCAAACCAGACCATGTCTATGACTCTTCCCAATATGTCAAGGGGAGATCTTTGATTAATGTGATTTTACTTTACAGGACATCTTTCTTGGAGGAACAGATGCTACTTCAGCCATGGTGGAATGGGCAATGACGGAGATTTTGAGAGACAAGAAGGTGACAAAGAAGGTGCAAGCTGAACTAGCACAAGTTGTAGGTCTACACAGCGTAGTGGAAGAATCCCATCTCCCAAAACTCAAGTATCTTGATGCAGTCTTCAAAGAAACATTCCGTTTACATCCACCGTTACCGTTCTTGCTTCCCCGAGCACCGAACAAGACGTGCACCGTGGGTGGATACACTGTTCCAAAGGGTGCAACCATCTTCCTAAACGTATGGGCTATACAAAGGAACCCCAAGTACTGGGACAACCCATCTGAGTTCATCCCTGAGAGGTTTCTCAACTATGAGGGATTGGAGAAATGGGATTACAATGGGACAAATACCAAGTATTTTCCATTCGGGTCGGGTCGAAGAAGGTGCCCTGGGATCCCGTTGGGTGAGAAGATGATGATGCATATTGTGGCTTCGTTAATGCATTCATTTGATTGGCGTTTGCCCCAGGGTGAAGAGCATGATCTTCTTGAGAGATTCGGTATCGCCATGAAGAAGAAAAAGCCACTTGTGCTTATCCCATCCCAAAGATTGTCTGATCATAGCCTTTACATGTGATTTTATCTGTTTTACGGGGTGGTACTGATCGAATAATATATAAAGTCCTTTTGTTTTATACCGTTTGTTTTTGTGTTAACTAATGGGGATGTTAATCTAGTGTGTTTGGTTGCGCCTTTGTTGTTTGGGTGTAGTTCGTTGAGGTTTTATATATGCTATGTTGCGTGTTTTAATGTTCTTAGAGTTGTACTAGTAAATTTAGTAGCCATTCAATAGTCGGTTGTATTGTTCATCTTGTCATTCAAAACAGGGTGATTTGCCTTAGGCTAAAACAACCATTTTTTTATTATCAAAACCTATATTAAATAAAGTTGTATTAAATCCAATTAAACAACATTTCTATTACATAATGAAATCACTTTTAGAGCAAATGTAACTTTTTGTTTTTAAGTAAGAAATGAAAATTGCCACTGACTCATATATCAAATATTTTATAAGGAGGCACATGATGACATTTTAAAATGGAGGTAATGGGTTGAAGTTTCATTTGGTAGAATATACTCATAGTGTGTCAAAGGTTTTTTTTACCACAGTGGGTTTTTAGATGGTTGGTTTCCTTTGAAATGATAGGCGGGCCGGGTCAACAGCGATATCTGTGTTCGCGAGCGTGAGTGGTTTTTTGGTAATAAATTTATCCCGGTGACCGGGCTTAATAATTATTCGTTAGACGTTTCAAAAAAAAATGAAAATTTATATTACCCTTTGCATCGGATTTGTCTACGAGAAAAACAAATGTTTATAGGTTTTGGAGTTTTCGTTAAAGATACACAGACTAGTGGAACCATGCTGCCCATGCTCTGCGGCAGGGCAATTTTTAAATAGCATTTATATGGAAACCAGCAGATGTACGTCTTGGTTTAAAAAAAAAAAAAATATTGGATATAACAAGATAAAAAGTTAGGGCAACAAAGTTTTGGAGTTTTCGTTAAAGAAACGCTAATGAACTAAAACATAAAATTTAAATGAGTTTGGGCAACAAAGTTTAAATATAAAAAATATTGGATTAAATTATAAAAAATGTAAAATTATTCGTTTAAAATTAAAAATTTTAAAGAATAAAAAAAAGAAAGAAAAAGATTGATAAAACCCTTCAAACACGTGTGTATATATATATATATATATAATATATATATATATATATATATATATTGCTTACACAAGTTGTTAGGTATAACTCACTAAACTAAAAGTATGACTTTTTAATGCACAACACACTTGATATTTAAAAATCATATTTTTTATAAAACAAAATTATAAGAAAAATGTATCATTGTTTATTTACTTAAAGTAACTATTTATACGTAATAATAATCATATTTTATTTTCAAATATTATTTTATAATTTATAAAATTTTATTATAATAATTATTTAGTATTTTATTTATTCAATTTATGTAATACACGAATACTAATGTAGTATGTTATATAAAAATATGTCTTACGATTAAAGTAATATTTAAATTATTATTCAAGTGAGAGAGCCGACCAACAAACATTCTGAACATAATTAATATACATAGAAACATATATAACTAGTAAGATTCCCTCGTGAGCTGTGGTGAGGACTTAGTGGAAGCATTAACATGGTTTGCTTTTAAATAAAACTAGGAGTAAAATACTATTTTTGTTCTCAATGATTTGTTAAGTTTGTCATTTTAATTTAATCTTTTTTTCATTTCAATCGGTATAGTTTACTATATATTGTCATTTTCATTCACTGTATAACACCATTAAAACCACCGTTAAATATGAAAATAGTTAAGTTTTTTTCAACATCCTAATTATTCAATTAAAAAATTAACCAATTAATATTCAATTAAAACTAAAAAACACATGAAGTGATTAGTGAGACCGAGCAATTCATTTAAAAGCTTCAATTAACCCTAATCCACGTTGTTCAATTGAGGTTTGATGTTGGATTTCAATTAATTTTCACGTTTTGTTCAAACGGGTACTATCGTTCAATTGATATTTGTTGTGGGATTGAGGTCTGCTATTGTCAAGATTTGTTTGATTGATACATGCCTTTTTTACGCTTTGTTTGATTGAGTTATGCTATTATCTCGTTTGTTCGAACATGACGACCACACACCTTAATAAACAAAATATGACAACAGCAGACATCAATCCCATAGGAGACATTAATCAAATTGTAGTACACGTTTGAACTCAAAGTGAAGATTAATTGAAATCTAATCGTAGACCCCTTGAACTTCAAATAGTTATTGAACTATTGTGGAATCGGGATCTAATGATACAAACCTCTAAGATACTTAATGTATCCCGAATCATTCTCCAGATGTGACCAAAAAGAGAACCTAAAAGATGAGTGACACTACCGATTAATCAAATTATCACTAAGTCTCTTCGACAAAACTTATGTACCTAGTTGATAGCTAATCTCTTGATTTAATTAACACAATACATTGACAATGAAAGTGGCAATTTTTAAACAATCTATTAAACATGAAATGCAATGCAATTACTTAACTTAGGGAAACCTTCTTTCAAACCACTTATTCCTAAGCAACTAATCACAAGGACAAATCGATTAATTCTCACCTCTCAAAATCAAATCAAGAAGAGCCTTAAGACTTAATAATCAATTCAACCCAAATCCTATAGCTACTACGTCTAGCAAACCATCAACAAATGAAACACAGATTAATCGATCTAGATATGCAAGTTTCTATAAAACGCATTCAACAAATAATGTATGAAATATAGGAATCATCACCAATTATTCCTAAATACTCAAACTCATCAAATAGATTGAATAAACATCTTTACATAAGCATTAACCAAAATAACCATTTATAACCAAAATTTGTTCAAGTTAACACAAACTAATCATCGACCTAGGTCGCATTATGAATTTAGCTAACACATATACAATAGAAACATAAACTTAAACACTGAATACAAGATCAACATGTTCAAAACAATGTATGGTAAACAAAGTTACGAATATAAAATCTTGTGATCAAACGTTTGCAATAGTTCCTATGATCCTAACTTTACTCATTTGGCTTTCGATCCTTCTAAAACTTTCAATTCATTCTTGAGAATGCTCTTGAAACGTCCGGTGGTGAACCTCACTTTTGAGTCGAGAAAATTTGTTTAAATACAACTTTGTAAAATTTTCTTGAAGATGCCATCTATGAGAGATGTGTAGGACTTCTCCTACTATGCGTATCAAATAGATCTAAAAAACCCAAAATCCTAATATGTAATCTATGCGATACGCGCATGAGAGACTCTCCGGTTGTGTGTATCGCATAGATGAGATTTTCCAGCAATTTTGATTTTGTCACTTAGAAAAATCTCTTAGTGTTCTTTTTCCATCATTTGGCTCTTTTTTCCGTTTCCCATGCGTTTTTGTCACTTTAAGCACACGAGTACCTATTGAACCACAATATAATGAATGATAAGTAAAAACTAATGATTCTAACTAAAAATTAAACAAAATAGACCAGAAAACGTAAGCTAAAATGGATGTGTTTTACGACACATGATTAGTGAAATTATATTTTTAAATATTATTTTATTATATAATTTATAGTAATTGATTAAATAATGTTTGAGTATTAAAGTATGAGGAATAACTAATTTAATTATTTATTTAAATTTTTGTCAAAAATGACTAAAGGATCAATTTTTTATTGAAAGGATTTGCAAAATATTGAATTAAAATGATTCGAAATAGTTTGGGTTTGATTTACAATAACTTTTATAAATTTTATTACTTGATATGAATTTATAATGTTTTATAACATTTATGATCTTTTATAAATAGTCAAAATATAAAATTAAAATATTTTAATAAATTTCAAAAACTAAATAATAATCTTTAGTTCAAAGTTATTTAACAAAAGAATATTAATATATAATGCTCATTTTTATGAAATTTACTATACTAAAAAATATATTTTGAAAATGGTATGGGGTGCTCAGATTTAAACCTGGGCCCACTGTATGATGCATTGCATTTACCACTAGGCTGAAAGCCTGAATATAATTAAGATCCATAAAACATTTTATAAAATCATTAAGTAAGTAAAACCTCTAACTTCATTCAAAATCCTAGAAATCAAATCCATTCAATCAAACGTGAATATGATGATGATAATGAATTCAATTAGGGGGATTTTGTTCCCTACATGCAATCGAGTTGATGAAAGTGTATTACTTACTTGATTACAATTAAATTGATGAAGATGAGACGATGATTAGATCACAATGAGGATGAGATGAAGTTGATGATCGATTACTTGAGGGTGCTTGTTTCAGTAGAAGTTGAGTGATTAGGGAGGTTAGAAAAGTTAATACAAGAACATTAGTGGGGATGGTCACTTACAACACAAACACATAATGAGTAGAGTTGTTTACAAACACTTAATAGATCAAATAGGGATCTGGTAACACAATTATTTGATACTTAGAACATAAGCAAATATAAGACAGTACAAGAACAAACAACACAAGTATATGATTTTCAAGAATGTTGTGTATTGCTCTCAAGTTATTTTACAAGTGTTAAAGCATAAAAAAAGTTACAAGGACCTGAGATACTTTATACTACATTACATCCTATAGTCGGCCATACATAAAAGGGTAGCTGGAAACATTTGAACTAGACAGCAAAATCAAATGTTGAGTCAAAAGGCAGATTGCCTTTTGACTAGTGACTATGACATGCCATAGCTCACATCTTAATATATTACAAAAATTATAAAAGTACATAAAATAGAAAGCACAGACTCAAGGCTTCAATGTAGAATTACCAATGCATGAACCTTTTCACCAACTTATTGTAAGGCCACATTCCCAAGACGCTCACAGCTGGTCAATCATCGCACACAAAACATATAATTATATTAACTTTAACAAAATATTGCAGCGGAAACATTAAAATAACTTTTCATTTCAATATAAATGCTTTTGCAAAATAATACATCGTTATAAAATTACAAAATACTTGTTGTATTACATCAGAAAAACATTATAAAAATGGATTCCATCCAAAAAGAGCCAAGTAGCCGCCCCGTGCCATCGTCAGCAACCTTTCCCTGCCAACTGGAAACACATAAAAGTCAGCGTTGCTGAGTGAGTTCTAGTTTTAAAATAAAACATACTTTACTTTCAGTAAAACCGTTCTTTACTTTCTTTCAAAATCATACTATACTTTCATACATGATCACATATCGTACGTACACATAGATAATAATATTATTATTTCCTTTACTGTTCATCACATTCTTTCTTTATCTCTTCCGGATCAGTGTCATGAGCTATACCCCAAACGTATGCACAAAGGGGGTACTAGGCCGAAGATCATAAATGACTTCCATAACGCACATAGCCTGGCACCAGCACGGGGGAAAGTGACAAAGATCCCAACTGTATACTATACCCCAAACGTAAGCACAAAGCGGGTACTGGGCCGAAGATCATAAATGACTTCCATAACGCACATAGCCTGTCACCAGCACCGGGGTAAGTAATCACTATAAACCATATACTATATCACTGGTCAGTGATAAAGACTAGACCCCTGCGTGTATCCGTAAGGGTTAGCTAAACCACACACAGTTGAGCTTACTATTCTAGGCAATTCTAGGTGCATGGACACTATGCAGGAGCATGAGTGCCTAGGTGCATAAGCTATCTGGGCGTATGAACACTTAGTCAATTTCAGCCTATTTCTAGGAGCATTAGTACTATTTGGGCGCATGAGGTTTTAGGCGCACGGGACACTTAGGCAGTTAATTCTATTAGGGGCATGGGCCACTGTTTAGGTGCATGGGCAGTCTATATCACTTCTGTTAGGGGTATGGGCCACTGTTTAGGTGCATGGGCAGTCTATATCACTCTTAAACATCATAATTCAATCCCCAATCATCACCTATCATGTTTTAAGCTTAAATCATACATCCTATGCCTTAGAAACACAATCATAACATCATCAAACACATACATAGCCCAAAATCAAACCTCACCCGCAAACACAGACATAAACAAATACGGGTATAAAACCCAACTTTTATAAAGCATTCATACATGCATTTCCAGTCCCAAAGCAGTTTAAAACAAGTAAAAAGGGGGTTCTAGAACTCACTTTAGTAGCCTTTGGTTATGACTTCTTCAAAAACCCGTTTGCAATTGAGTTCAACCGCCTAGAAACCCACCAAAAACACACACGAACACATACAAACATACATAACCATATAACCGAGGCTAAGGCCAGTTAAAAACATCACAAAACCAAGTATTCTTACCTTGAATTCAATCTCCTTCTTCTCATCTTCAACACTCGAGAGTTTCTGCTCTCTTTCTTTCTCTCTCTCTAAAAATATCCGAAGATATGTGTGAAGAGAGGGTGATGGGCGGCCATCACCTTTATTCACCAACATTGAATGTTTTTTGTCCTTTTGACATATTAGGTCCCTCTACTTGGGCTTTATTTCTTTTCCTTTCTTTTCCTTCACTTTATTCTTTCTTTTATAATCTTTAGAAGAATAACCGGGTGTTACAAGTCCACCCCCTTTATATAGGTTTCGTCCCTAAAACCTGTTATTCCTCAAAAAATCGTGGGTAATGTTGTATCATCTCTTCCTTCGTCTCCCACGTAGACTCAGATCCCTTCCTTTACTTCCATTGTACACACACAAGAGGTACCACTTTATTCCTCAACCTTTTCTCTTTGCGATCGATGATCGCCACTGGTTGCTCCACATAATTGAGTTGTTCATCCATTTCAATATCTCCAGTGGCACTACCATAGCCTCCTCGGCTAAGCACTTTCTTAAGTGAGATACATAGAATGTCGGATGAATTCCACTTAACTCACTAGGCAACTCCAACCTATAGGCCACCTCCCTATGTACCTCGGGCTCAACTTGCCCCGCTTTCTAAATCAGATGATACCTTTCCAAGGTGAGACTTTCAACATAACTCTATCACCCACCTGGAACTCAATTGGTCTATGTCGTTTATAAGCATACGACTTTTGCCTGTCTTTAGCTACCATCATAAAGGCCTTGATCCTTTCCAACTTCTCAGTCATAGCCTCGACCACCTCAACGCTTGATGGTCTGCGGATAGTATATATATTGATAAAGGTTTATTGCACAGATTCAGTTTTAATTGGTTGTTACTAATACTAAACCACACACACAAAAGGCAGTCTACCTGTCGTGTGGTAATATAGTGTTGATAAGAACCGAGTATTAATCCGTGGACACACCTAGCCTACTCAACAAACTTGATGTTTGACTATCAGATTTGTTTTTTGTTAAGAAAGTGATATTTTGTATTGGAAAGATTTTTTTAGGGTTTAAAAGTAAACAGTAATAAAAAGAAACTAAAATAAGAATTGAAGCGTTTGGATTTAAAATCAGGGAATAAAAGTTATCATCCTAATTAGAATCCTCTTGGTAATTGTGATGAAATGGTGAGGTGATGTGATTATGTCAATGTTTATAAAGATGAGCCGGCGCGATTTCTCGACTATCCTGCTGTCGTAGTGACTTGATCCTGTCAGGCTGATTTTACTGCTCAGATCAAAGCCCTAGTAATGTAGGTAAATCTTTTGTGTCCTATTTGACATACGATTTCTGAAAACATAATTTAATGTTAAAAAGAGAGTTGATCAGGTTCCTTCCTAACATACCATTAATTTTAGAAAACCGTAACAATTACTGAAGTTTCCGAACTAATAAAAGAGAACCTGCAAATGATCAGAAAGTTAAAGTGATATGATTTCTAATAACCATTTCTAGTTCATTAGCCATGGATTTATTATGAAGACCGGTTCGCAAATGAAAGTTAATCATACGGTTTTCAACCTTGTATGACAATTACAATCACAAACCATAAAGTTATAACTTCCCGTTCAAATGTAGATGCTACCCTCAATAGTTTTCCCAAGACCACCATAACATTGACATAATACTTATCACACCATTAGTTCATCACAAATTACATAAGTTTCATCTGATTAGGATGATAAATAGAGTTTAGCTCATGATGAGCTTTAACATAACAACGGATAACAAAGAAGATAGATAAATGATCATCGGTGAAATGGAACAATCAAACCGATAATCCACAATGGATGACGTTTAGGTGATCCCAAGCTTCTTCCAAGTGTTATATGCACCTCCCGAGCCTCTGAATGACCTTGAAGTCTTCATTCCCGAGAGAATTCAGCAGAGTAATTCTCCCACCAAAGCTTGCCAAAAATGGTGAGCTTAGGCTTCTATTTATAGGCTTTCTGGAGTGTTTAAGCACGGCCCCGTGCCTAAAAGACACGTGCCCGTGCTAGTACAATGCTTACGAAAGTTGGTCGGCTCGTATGTGCAGGTTATGTCGGGCACGACCCCGTGCTAAATAGGGCACGACCCCGTGTTAGTGGTGGGGCACGACCCCGTGCTTTATGGGGCACGACCCCGTGTCAACTTTTAGGGGACAATACTTTTTGTCCTGTCAGATATCCAAGCACGGGGGTGTGTTAATTTAGCACGGGGGTGTGTTTCTGGCAAGGCATGGGGGCGTGCTTAATGAGGCACGGCCCCATGCTTGGAGTCCAAAGCTCGGATTGCTTCAATTTCTTGTTAAATATGCTCCTTTAGTCTATCTTGCCCTTTTAAACACCTGAAAACACAATTTAACACTTTTAAGTATATTTTTATCATTTTAAGGAAGATATTAAGGAATAATTGATATGCTTTTGATAGGATTTTTATGTATAATTGGAGCACATCAACGCTCCCTAACTCTTTATGGCCAATATTGCCCCAACACACGGGCGTTCTGCATCTCCTACCATATATCATCTCATAAGGAGGCATACCAATGCTGGCATGATAACTATTCTTATATGAGAACTTAGCTAACGGTAAGTGGTCATCCTAACTTCCTCCAAAGTCAATAACGCATGCTCGAAGCATATCTTCTAGCGTTTGAATGGTCCATTCTGACTGACCATCTGTCTGAGGATGATAAACCATGCTAATATAAAACCTCGTCCCCATCGCATCGTGGATTTCTTCCAAAATTTAGATGTAAACCGGGTGTCACGATCAGAAAAAATAGACACCAGCACACCATGACGAGTTACCATCTCCTTAATGAAGAGATCTGCCAACCTCTCGGACGAATATGTCTCGCAGATCGGTAGGAAGTGAACACTCTTCGTCGAACGATCAACTATCACCCATATGGCATCATACCCTCGCAAGGTACGTAGTAGCTTCATTATGAAGTCTATGGTGATATGCTCCCACTTCCACTCTATTAGGGACCGTGTACATGCGGAGTACGAACTAATTATGCGTGAAACCAAATCAAATAGTGTGGAATCCTATTTGATTGGTGATCCAATCAGTGAGAACGCATACCCGATCGATCTAACGATTAAAGAAACGTTAAGATTGAGCAAAAAATGATCAGGTGTGAACTATGAAGTTGGAATATACGTTCTAGATGCTTTGGAAGGCTAGGTTATGATGGTATACGATATAAGTGTCAAAAGTCTCATTTTCCATGAATTAAGTGGTATTTATAGGTTTGCAATCTTCATTCGTGCGACTGAACCATTAGCATGGTTCAGTCATGCGACTGACCCATGCGACTGATTCATACGCATGACTAAAGGTTTAGTCGTGCGACTGAGTCATTCTCAGGTTTCAATCATACGACTAATCCAGTCTCCTGGTTCAGTCGTGCGTCTGGTTCATTAGGATGATGTCTTCATGCGTATGGTCTATAAGTATGGTCCATTAGCATGAATAATCATACAACAACTTTAAACCTATATAATAAGTTCATATATATGAATTAAAGATACATTAACATCAAAGCACAAATGATATATCATTACATTGTTTCATTAAACATATGTAAGCCATGACAGATTTTTACATTAAGCACATAAACTAGGGACATATGTATCAACAAACTCTCCCTTGGACCTAGTTTACTCTATTGTCTGACATCCTTCATATGCTCCTCAAACTTCTTGTACTTCTCCTCTTTTGTGACTCCTGGGTGTATTTCAAACGCAAAGCAGAGTCTTATCACATTTTGAAATTCGAGGGCTTGTATAATATCCGGTGTGTCATAGAACAGTGGCCACTTGTATACAGTGTAGACATCTTTAGCTGACAAGTTGGTAAGCCACATTGGGTCAAATACCCTGATAGTTTCCATTTTGTCCTCTCTATTCAGAACTATGACTGCTTCACATGTCCTCCAGTCATAATACCACCATTTGAAATGTGGAGTGAAGTCCTGAGACATTTCCCGTAAGGGAATCTTTGACATTGTGCGTGGGGGACTCCACTTCAGCATTACTTTCGGCTTCCCATATATAAGGTCCACTTCAAACCTGTGGATGTACCTTTTCGGTTGTTGAGGTCTGAAGTTTACCCATCTGGTGTGGTATTCTTTCTTCAATGCAGCTTCAAACCAACCTGACATCTTCCTTAGATTAACATACAACAGATCTAAGCATGCCAGTCGTTTGAGCTCAAAACCTGGAAGAGTCTTCAGATCATGAGGATATCTGAAGTACTCAATCCCCTCTCTTTTTCACTACATAAACCTTTAAGTCCTCAAAATAAGCCCACGCTATGATTGTGCCCGACACCTTCTAATGTTTCTTGACTTTGGTAGAGTTTGGTGTAGGCATTTTGCTTTGGAGTCGTGTGTTGGGCACTTATTGCAGCAAAACAAGCTGCCCATTCAGCCTTCTTGATATCAACATTTTCATCCGAGGCTTGGGCTTGGTTTTCATGCTTTTCCTTTTCCTTCTCCATTTCATCCAGCTTCTCAAATGTAGCACTGCCAAAAGTATCACCCAAGTTGGGTATCAAATTTCCCCCACGGTCAGTGTACTCTGGATAATGTTCTGCTGTAACATCCTCAATCTCGATCTCATCAACATCCTGCAGCTCCTCATCACTTAAAATATCAAATTCTAGAGCATCTTTTACAATTTCGTCCGGATTGAATCAAAACATCTCAGCTAGCTGTTCGTTGGTCAAATCATGTATAATATCTCCTTCTTCGGGAGTGTAGCTCACTGATGGAATGCCCGGTTATTTTAAAGACAAAGAAAGAATGAATAAAGTGAAGGAAAAAGAAGGAAAAGAAATAAAAACCCAAGTTTAGGGGTTAAAAGTGACAAAAAGGATAAATCTTTGAAAAGTTGGTGATAAAGGTGGCTGGCCGCCCATCACCCTTTCTACACACAAAATTCTCGGATTTTTAAGAGAGAGAGAATAGCAGGAAGCAGAGAACTCTCGGTTTTAAGAGAAACAAGAAGAAAAGTACAAATTCAAGGTAAGAATTCATGTTTTTATGGTGTTCCTAACCGGTTATGTCCTTGGGTTGGTGCTTATGTGTGTTTGCTTGTGTTCGGGTATGTTTTTAGTGGGTTTCTAGACTGTTGAAATCAATTGCAAATGAGTTTGGAAGAAGCCACACTGAAGAGCATCAAAGGTGAGTTCTAGAACCCCTCTTTTATTGGTTTTTAACTGTTTTAGGGCAAGAAATGCATGAATGTACGTTTTCATTAAACTGGGTTTCGGACCCACATGTTTGATTGTGTGTATGTTGATGTTATGATGTGATGTGTGACTATGTTCATGCTTGATGATGTATGATGGTGTTTCTAAGGCTTAGAAGGTAATACTTAAGCTTAGAACATGATGGATGGTGATTGGGAACTGAAATCTAATGTTTAAGGCTCATATGTTAAGTTTTAGAATCTGCCTAAGTGTTTAAAAGTCCATGCGGATGAGTATGGAAAGTCAATGCGGATAACAGTTAATGCGGATGAGCATTAACCTCTAACTAAGTCAATGCGGATGAGCATGGAAAGTCAATACGGATGAGTATGGAAAGTCAATGCGGATTAATATGGAAAGTCAATGTAGAGGACAGTTAATACGGATTAGAATTAACCACTAAGTAAGTCAATGCGGATGAGTAATGGATGAGATGCGGATGAACATAGACTAAGTATGGGAAATGTGGATGAGTAAGGTCAATGCGGATGAACAAATGCGGAAGAACGGGAATAAATGCGGATGAAGTAAGCCAAATGCGGATGAACTATAGTAAATGCGGATGAACAAGCAATGCCGATGAACACTTAGAATGTTTTCTGACTTTCTGTGAAAAAGAGGAATGTAGGCTTTGACTTGGGATGTTCCCGGGGATTCTTGTAAGCTGACTTTTGAGGTCATAGATGTGATGATAGGCATGTTATGATTTATGGTTGATGCTTTGGCATGATGTGTATGATGTTATGCATGATGGTCTGTATGATGTATGTTATGTATGTATGATGCCCTGTATGATGATGTTAACTGTTGATGTTGATGTTCCTTATTACGTATAATTATTTTCTCTTGGCTTTACGTTGAATGTTAATGAATGAAATGAAAGTATTACGTAACATAAAGTGGAAGATAATGAAAAGAGGAACGAAATGATGAATGCATGCATTAATGAACGAATGAAAGTATGAAAGGCTTGCAAGCAAATGTAAGGAGGTTCACACACAATGAAGGGTGTTAGCTCAACCGTGTGCGGTTAGCTACCCTAGATGGATGCACACTGGGGCTTATCCATGTGATTAAGCAGATGTATGGAGGTTCACACCCAATGTATGGAGGTTCACACCCAATCCTTGTGATTGACCATATGTATGGGACCCTTGCCACTCACCCTTGGTAACTGGAGTCAGCTTCGTGCATAATGTTCGGGGTCTTTTAAAGACCTCAGGCCCAGTACCGGCTTTATGCATATGGTGGGGTGGAGCACATGGCATTGGTCCGAATGAAAGTAAAGATGTAATGATGAATTTACGGAATGAACGAACGAATGATGAAGATAATAAAGATATTATCTATGTGTACGTATGATGTGTGATCACATGTAAAAGTAATGAACGGGTTAATGAAAGTAAAAGTATGTTTTATTCTAAAACTAGAACTCACTCAGCAACGCTGATTTTTATGCATTTTCCAGTTGGCAGGTGCGCATTGCTGAGGATGACACGGAGCAGCTACTTGGCATTTTGGATGACATTCTGTTGTTTAATATTTTTGCATTGTAATACGAACGAATGATGTTTTGAAATGAACGCTTGTATTAACTTGCAAAAGCATTTGTAATGATATGAAAAGTTATTTTTATGTTTCCGTTGCAATGTTTTATGAATGTTAAATGTAAAGTATATGTTTTATGTGCAATGATTTACTAGCTGTAAGCGTCCTGGGAACGAAGCCTTACAAGTTGGTATCAGAGCCAAAGTTTAAGTGAATCGGGTAAATTTTCAAAATAAACCTAAACTTAAACTGAAAATGGGACGGAAAAGGAAGGGATGGCAGTCGAGTAGCTGCGTGCCATCAGGTATTTTCATAATGATTAACCGGTATTATATGTGCATGTTATGTGGTTATGTGTTGCTGGTAGATTTAGATACTGGTGTAGTCAGGACAGGTAATGCTTGGGGTATGAAGAGTAAAGTAAGTGGCTAATCATAACTAGCCACTATAATTATGGACTTACTATACTTGATATAAACTAAGCTGTTCCCTTGAATGACCGTGTTGGTGTTTGAATCTTTCAACGTGTATGTGAGGATGGACGGTGGTAGATCATCTAAAGATTCATATGGTGGAGGTCGTGGTGCTGAACCACGGGTTACGAGAGCAAGGCCTAGAGCCAAAAAAGTGGTTCATGAAGAACAGAGACCCCTCATCCGGATGGGGGTGATGAGAATGCTAATTTGAGAGCCTCAGTGATGGAGGCGGTTGTGGAGGAAGTACATCAAGTCATGTAGATGATGCTACCATTTGTGGTGACTGAAGTGATAAAGGCTGTTAGAGATTGGGAAAGAAAGGAAAGGAGTAGACTACAAGCGAAAGGAGACAACCCGACACTGAGATGGTTTTGTCAGATGACGAAGAAGAGGAGGAAGAAGAAGAGCCTATGCCGGAGGTGGCACGAGGCTGTAACTACAGGGCATTTTAAAGGTGCAAGCCCCCTACTTTTGATGGTAATGGCACTACTGCTGCTCACTGATGGGTGAGAGAAATGGAAGCTATTTTAAATATTAGCGAGTGTCGGGAGGATCAAAAGTAAAGTTTTCTACCTATTTGTTTGTGGACTCGGCTCTATGCTAGTGGGATAATATAGTCCAGGACGAGGGAAGTTGGGCAATTGGGTGGATGAGATGGTCCGAACTGAAGAAGTTGGTGATTGAGGAGTTCTATCCTCATAGAGAAATGGACAAAGTTGAGAGAGATTTCCTGAGTTGGAGGCGGGAACCATGACACATCAGCAGTACACCACAAAGTTCAACGAGATGGCATGTCTATTGCCGGATCAGGTTACGCCCTTGTCATGAAAGATAATAGATACATTTAGGGCTTGCCAGCGGATATTTCCAGGCACGATCGCTGCCCGACCGAGCACGTTTAGGTCGGCAGTTGATTTGGCCGGAAGACTGTATATGAGCGAGAGGTGGGTGTGGCTGAGGCAAGCAAGAAGGGTGGTGGTGATCAAAATTGGAATGGGAAAAAAGGTCGATCGGGGTGGTGCCCCAACAAGTAACAAGAAGGCACGGGTGGATGACCGACGTATGGTCAACATCAGGTGCAGGGTCGAGGAGGTGTGGCAAGTGTGGGAAGGAGAAAACGGGGAATGTTAGTAGATGGGATTTAAGTGTGTGCTTCAAATGTGGGAAACCTGGCCACATGGCGAGGGAGTGTAAGACTGGGAAGTGTTTTTAATTGTGTTGGACCAAAAGAACAATGAGCCAAGATCAGAAAACCTCTAAGTCCCACATGATATCACAACAACTGTTGAAGGCTCATTAGCAGTTCGACAAGTGCTGAAGACTTCAACAGCTGAAGATCAAGTACTGAAGACTTCAACAGCTGAAGACTAAAGTGCTGAAGCTGAACAGCTGAAGAACACAAGTGCTGAAGCTGAACAGCTGAAGAACACAAGTGTTGAAGCTGAACAGCTGAAGAACACAAGTGCTGAAGCTGAAGACCAAAGTACTGAAGTACAACAGCTGAAGAGTCTACAAGTGCTGAAGATCAACAACTGGTGTACAAAGTCTGAAGACAAAGACTGAAGACATCAGCTGATGATATCTACTGAAGTCATCAGCTGATGAAACGTCTGAAGTTCAAGTCTGAAGACCAAGTACTGAAGTTTCAGTAGTTTGTCACAACAGCTGAAGAGTACTTCTTTAGTAGTTGTGATATCAGTAGTTTTATGTTTTTACTTTCAGTAGTTTTGTAAAACGACTGAAGAGCTTGTTCTTCAGTCATTGTAGTGTCAGTAGTTTTATGTTTTTCAGTAGTTGTAGTAACTGATAACACTTAGTATTTTTGTAAGAAGATGTCAGCTGTTTTGACATCTTCAGTAGTTGTGTTTCAGTTGGAATAATTCTGTTAGATGTCACTATCAAGTGACATCAGCAGACGTCACATCTCTTATATAAGAGGTGTCGACCTAATTGTAAGTGTGACATTCCGTTACCACGAAGCGAATATTGAATGAAATATTTGCAGAATTCTCTCTATCTATAACCGTTTTTGTTCTTCATTGAATATCTTTTCGTTCTTGTGAATTGGCTAATTCATTGTTAGAATTCCGCTGCTATACTCTCTAATCAATCAAACGTAGATCACTGATCCTAACAAGTGGTATCAGAGCTGGTTAATCATTGATCGATCTAACAATTGATCATTGAAACTGCTAATTGATATCTATGTTTGATTGAATTAGCATATTTCAAGAACTGGTTATAGATTATTGAATTTCTGACACTTTCGTTCATTTATTCTGAGATCTCTCTTGGTTCAATTGGTTGTTGTGTTTTGTTCTAAATCTGTTATAGCTTAATTGAATTTGATTGAATCTGAGATGACTACTCCTTCTAATGATCCTCACAATACTGGTTCCTCAACCAAGCCCCGATGCTGGTTGGACTGAGTATAACATATGGCAACGAAGAATGCTTCATCACCTGTCTGTTAACAGTTCAGGTTGTTGGACATCTGTGGTACATGGACCACATAAGCCTATGGTGAACAATCCGGAAACCAATCAAATGGTTCCGAAGAAGAAGGAACAATACTCTGATGAAGATCGGAAACTGTTTGAGATTGATGCTAAAGCCCATGGAATTCTGGCCATGGCACTGCCTAATGAAATCTATTCAGGGCTTATGCATCATGAAACTGCTCATGATCTCTGGAATGCCCTGAAGGAACAATTCGGTGGCACAGATGAGGTCTTAGCAAACAACAGAGAAATCCTTGCCCAACAATATGAGACATTCTCTCATAGAAAGGGTGAGACACTGACTCAACAGTTTGAGCGTTTTTCCTGCTTGATCTCTGAGCTGAAAATGGTGAAACAGGAATACACCAATAGCCAGATGAACAACAGGTCCTCAGATCACTGCCTGAGAGATGGGACACATACACTATTGTCCTACGCTCCAGTGCAAATCTGGATAGCCTATCTCTCACCCAACTTCATGGGAAACTGCTTACATTCGAAAGAGAGATAGAGCAGAAGAGGAAACTGTCCTCATCAGGAAAGCTCACTGATGACTTTGTACCAGGGAATACTGCCTTGGTTGGTCATGAGTCAGAATATGCTGCATCTGAAAGCAATTATGATGAGCATATTGATTTCTCTTCAAATAGTTCTGATCATGCATTCGTTGGTATTGAGTCATTGGCTGGCAGTAATAGTGACAATCTATGCTTCATCATGGATGATTTGAAAGGAATAGCTGATGATGATCTAGAAGAGATGGATATTCTGAGCCAAATGGCATTGATTAATATCAGATCTCAGAAGTTCTATAAGAGAACTGGCAGGAAATTTCCTGGACTCTCTGGCAAAACCAAAGTGGTTTTGACAAGAGTAAGTTGAGGTGTCACAAATGCCAAAGGCTGGGACACTTTGCAAGAGAGTGTAGATCAACTGGATCTAACTCTTCTGCACCCTTTGTGACTTTTCCTAGTACTAGTCCACAAAACAGAGGGCAACATACTGTTGGTTCTGGTCATCATTCACATCCTAGGTCTCCTGCATACTTTGTTCCCCAGGGTCAAATGTCATATCCTTATCCCTGCTATTATATGCCTCAACCAAATCCTGTTCAAGCTCCAATTGCACAACAACCACAAGCATTGCCTGAACCACAACCTTCCCAATCTCATCAACAAACTCAACCTCAACAACACAGCTTCTTCACCCCAGGAGTTGTTGACTGGAGCAGTTTACAAATGACTTGTCTGGTCATGAACAACTGTTCTCAGGTGCTGGTCAACATGGTGGTGAAAGTCCCTTTGGAAATCTAGCTCTTATGGCTTTGGATTCTGCTGATACTTCAACCACTAATGCCTCTACACCAAAGGTATCACAGGTATCCTCTGAGGCAAAAGCCAAATTATGTTCTGAAACATGCATAGCAACATTTGCATCTATTAGAGAAGCAAATGTAGCTTTGATTAACAAGAATATTGAGCTAGAACAAATAATTTCCAAAAGCAAAGCTGAATTTGAGTCTGTGCTTAATGATAAGAATGATGAGATTTACAAACTTAAATGCCAAATAACTGATGATAAGGCTAGGGAAGAGATACTTCTAGAGAAGTATAAAGATCTCAAGGAAAACCTTGCAGTCACCCAGGTAGAGTGTGATCGATGGGTACAATCATGCAAAGGTTTTGAAATGCTTCTTAGTAAGCAATCTGCTTCCAATGTGAAGTTTGGCATTGGTTACAATCACACTGCTCCACCTACAGATTTTACTCCCAGAGCAGAGGTAGAATCTGATGGTGAGAGTAATAACCAATCCATTTATCATGTGATCTACTTTCTGATTCAGCACTATCAGAAGTAGAAGTCAGCAACGCCTCTCAGAACCTATCAGCTGATGTTGATGGTTCCACTGCTGACACTCACATGATCAATGAGTTGATCAACTCAGGAGTTAATTCTAAAAGTCCTGAAAGGACTAGAGAGCAAGATTTAACACCTGAAGTTCAAACTCCAACTCTGCCAGTACTGAAAAGAAGAAAACTGTCAGTAGAAAGAGTTTGAAGACTACTAAAGAGGAAGTCAAGAAAGCAAACAATGCTTCCAAAGCACTGAAGAGCAAGTCTTCAGTTGCTTCATCCTCTTTAGTTGATGATCAACATAAGATGAAGAAGAAACCATGTGAAGTATGTGGTTTGTTCAATCATCTTACAGATGATTGCTGGTACAAAAGAGGATCCAAACTCAAACATAAAGAGGAAATTAAAGACAAAATGGTTAAAATGAAAACTGAGTTTGAGACCACATTTGTATCAGCAACATCAAATCCTGTAACCCTTAAGTCCATAAAGAAATCCAAAAAGGAAGGGGTTAAACAGGTAACAGCTGAGATTGCTCAGAAGAAGAAGGTGCAACATAGGAACTTATCAAACTCCACTGGCAATGTGTCTGATGAGCTGAAAGCTTTATCACAAAATCAGACACAATGGTTATGATGGTTCAACATCTATTGGGAAGAGTAACCAATTAGATGCTCCTATGTTGAAAACAGAAAAGGAGGTCCAAGCCAAAGGATTCCTCTTCTTCACCATCTTCTTCCTCTCAGGCTGTTGTTTCCAACAAACCTGTTAGTTTACCATCTGTTGATGAGACCAGGCCAAAAACCAAAAAGGTTTGGGTCTCCAAAACTAACTGAGTTTATAATTGCAGGGTTCTTAACATGCCAAAGTAGCATCTGGTATGTAGACAGTGGGGGATCTATGCACATGACTGGGAACAGCTCTCTTCTTCATGACTACTCTCAAGGAAAGAAGGGGTTTGTTTCTTTTGGCAATGATGCTAGGGGTACATCATTGGCAACAGCTTTGTCTCCAATGGAGAAATAAAGTTTGATGATGTTAATCATGTGGAAAATCTCAAGTACAATCTCTTGAGTGTCAGTCAAATGTGTGATAAAGGCCATGTTGCTCTTTTCACCAGTCAGAACTGTAGGATTCTGTCATCCAAAGTTCTGCATTTGATTGATAAGGTGTTGGATGATCACACTCTCCTGAGAGCCAACAGGACAGGAAGAGTGTACGCCTTAGATCTTTCCAAGAAAATAGATCTCAGAGGCAATCCTTGCCTATTTTCCAAAGCCTCTTCTCAAGAATCTAAACTGTGGCATAGATGGCGGGTCATGTTAATTTCAAAAACATGAATCAGCTAATCCACAATAGTTTAGTTAGAGGCTTACCAATAAAGGAGTTCCACTGTGATGAAACCTGCACTGCTTGTTAAAAGGAAAACAGCACAAAGTCTCATTCCCTCCTATTGAAGAGCCTAAGTCCACTGCCTGCTTGCAATTACTGCATATGGATCTATTTGGTCCTGTGAGAGTGATGAGCATGGCAAAGAAGAAATACTGTCTGGTAATTGTGGATGATTACTCCAGATTTGTATGGACTTCTTTCTACATTCAAAGGATGAGGTTGCTCAGAAGATTATTCACTTTGTGTTGTATGTTGAGAAGCAGTATTCCCTTCCAGTCAAGTGTATTAGGAGTGACAATGGAACTGAATTCAGAAACCATACACTTGATGACTTCTATCTTTCAAAGGGAATCAAAAGGCAGTTTAGCATACCAAGGACTCCAAAACAAAATGGAGTAGTGGAGAGAAAGAACAGGACCCTAATTGAAGCTGCAAGGTCCATGCTGGCTGACTCTGGTTTGCCACTGACCTTTTGGGCTGAAGCTGTTAACACAGCTTGCTATGTGCAGAATAGAGTCTTAGTAAATCAGAGGTTGATGAAGACTCCATATGAAGTTCTCCATCACTTGGCTCCTCTAATTTCATTTTTCAAAGCATTTGGGTGTCCCTGTTTTATTCTCAACACAAAGGATCAACTCCAAAAATTTGATCCTAAGGTGGATGCAGGGTATTTTGTTGGTTATTCATCTACTTGCAAGGCATACAGAGTCTTCAACTGCAGAACAAAGATAGTTGAAGAAACTTTGCATGTGAAGTTTAATGAATCTCCTATGGACAAGATTCCACAAAACCCTGTGGAGTTGTTTGATTTGGACATACTGCAATATGTTCCTTATCAACCTCCAGCTGTTGCAGATCATGTGGATAAATCATCTTCTGCAGCATGTCTTCCACCTGGTGGTATTGATGATGATGATGATAATATCAATACTCACCTATTCAAGTTTAGTGACCAACTGCCTGTGTCTGCTAAATTTGATGTTCCTGTAGCTTCAGCAGTTCCATCCACAACAAATGCTGATGAGATCTCTGATTCCTCTACATCTTTTGAGTTACCATCTAATTCTTGGTTTCAAGAGTCTGCATCAACATCTGCTGCTGCTGAAGGTCCTACAAACACTTGCACAGATCTCATTGTTTATCAAGAACTGAAGAATCACCCAATGTCTAGATTATTGGTGATATCAATGCTGGTGTTTCAACAAGAAGTCAATTGTCTAACTTCTGCTTCTATGCTCTCTTCATCAGTCAGCTAGAGCCAAAGAACTACCATGTTGCTTTGAGAGACAATGGATGGGTTGAAGCCATGCAGCTTGAGCTACTTCAGTTCAAGAAACAGCAAGTGTGGGAACTGGTTCCTCTTCCCCCAGGTAAGTGTGCAATAGGCACTAAATGGGTGTTTAGGAATAAAACTGATGAAAATGGGCTTATTGTTAAGAACAAGGCTAGACTGGTTGTACAGGGGTTTTCACAAGAAGAAGGTATTGACTATGATGAAACCTTTGCCCCTGTAGCCAGACTAGAGGCAATCAGATTGTTTTTAGCCTATGCTGCATTCCACAATCTTAAAGTTTTTCAAATGGATGTCAAAAGTGCATTTCTATATGGTAAAATAAAAGAAGAAGTTTATGTGTGTCAACCACCAGGTTTTGAGGATAATAAACATCCTGAATGGGTGTATAAACTTGATAAGGCTCTTTATGGGTTGAAACAAGCTCCTAGAGCCTGGTATGAGACACTTTCCACTTTTCTTCTTAAGAATAATTTCACTAGAGGCTCCATTGATAAAACTTGTTTATTAAGAAGGTGGATCAGCATAAGCTACTTGTTCAGATTTATGTTGATGATATCATTTTTGCATCCTCTGATCCCCAGTTGTGTGATGATTTTACAACATTAATGAAAAAGAGGTTTGAAATGAGTGCAATGGGAGAATTACAGTTCTTTCTAGGCTTGCAAATTAAACAAAAGGCTGATGGAACCTTTATTCATCAGTCAAAATATACAAAAGATCTTTTGAATAAGTTTGATTTACAAAACTGTAAGCCCTGTTCTACTCCCATGTGCAACACCACACAACTGGATGCTGATCAGAAAGGTAAAGCTGTTGATGAAACACTTTACAGATGTATGATTGGGTCCTTGATGTATTTAACAGCTTCTAGACCAGATATTATGTTTGCTACATGTGTTTGTGCTAGATTTCAGGCTGCTCCTAAAGAGTCTCATTTGATTGCAGTCAAGAGAATCTTTAGATATTTGCAAGGTACACAATCTCTGGGTTATGGTATTCCACTGGACACTCTTGCAAATTAGTTGCTTTTTCAGATAGTGACTATGCAGGGTGCAAGTTAACTAGAAAGTCAACTTCTGGTGGTTGTCAATTCCTAGGCAACTGTTTGATTTCTTGGCAGAGTAAGAAACAAACATCTGTTGCTACATCAACTGCTGAGGCGAGTACATTGCTGCTGCAAGTTGCACTTCTCAGGTACTCTGGCTTCAGAACCAACTTCTGGATTATGGCATTACAGAGACTAAGACTCCATTATTAATGGATAGTGCTTCAGCTCTGTGTATTGTCAAAAATCCAGTCCAGCACTCTAGGACCAAACATATAGAGATCAGACATCACTTTATTCGGGATTGTTTTGAAAAAGGTCTGATTGATCCTAAGTTTGTGCCTAGTGCTGATGAGCTTGCAGATATTTTTACTAAGCCTTTGGATAGTTCTACTTTCCAAAACCTTGTGTTAAGGCTTGGTATGCTGCAGCTAGAATAAGTGACAACTACTGATGATTTCAGTAAAAGTACTGGTGATCATTGGTAACCATGTCACATATAAGTACTGATGAGTCCTTTCCCTTCAGTAGTTTTATAACTACTGACGGCTAAATGCCTCACAAGTACTGAAGTACTTTATCTGTTCTAAACTACTGATGTAGTTACAACTACTGATGTAGTTACAACTACTGAAATCAGTACAAACAGATAAGTACTGACGTCCTATGAAACACCTGAAAAGCAGATGCAAAGTCTGATGAGTAAGTGTTGAGGACAGTATGAAACAGCTGAAAGGCTATGAATTGACGAAAACTACTGAAGAGAACTTTCTCTTCAGTTGTTTCTACAACTGCTGTTTCATTCTAAACAACTGAAGCAAAACCATGTCTTCAGTAGTTTTATAACTACTGATGACTAACACCAAGTCTTCAGCTGTTTACAACAACTGATGACAAAACCACTGTCTTCAGTAGTTTCACAACTACTGATGACAAACACCAAGTCCTCAGTTGTTTCATCATCTGAAGTCAAAACCATGGTCTTCAGTAGTTTTCTAACTGCTGATGCCTAAAACCACGACTTCAGCTGTTTCAACGTCTGAAAGGGTAATACCATGTCAACAGTCGGTTTAAAACTACTGATGACTAACACCAAACCCTTCAGTCATTTTCTCACCCCTACCCTATAAATACCTGTCCTCTTCTCTAATGTTTCATTAGCCGTTATTTTCTGAACTTCTCTCTCTCAAACATGGCGACCATGAGTCTGAAACCACGACATAACTGCGTTGCTTACCTTAAAAAGTCGGCTTTCTGGAACAAATATGATAATGCCATTGACTTAATGGTGGATTCCCCATATCGCACAGCCTTTCTCTTGAATCCAACCATCTACCCTGAATCCCTCAGTCAATTCTGGTCAAATGCTTTTGTTCATACTGATGAGTCTACCGCCAGATCTCTGTTCGGTCCCTTGTCAACCAGAAACCAGTGGTCGTTACAGCCGACATCATTCGTCAGGCATTACACTTACACGACTCCACCGCTGTGACTGAATACCCAAAGGGCACAATAGATATGTCCTTTATCAATCATGGGTATGAAGGTCATCTTCGGGCTACAACCATTCTAAAGAAACATTTCCATGACGCTGAGAAAGTTATTTTTCACATGGTAAATGTCTGCTTAGCCTCCAAGACATCTTCTTGGGATCAAATGTCATCCCAATGGCAACAGGTATTGTATTCTATTCTAGAACACCAACCGCTAAATTTTTCTGAAATCGTGTTTCTAGAAATAAAGAACTTGGCTCAGAAACCTGCGGCAAACCGATGGCCATTATATCCCAGGTTTCTGATGGCCATTTTTTAGATGAATTAAAATCTGATGGCCTTGTTGGCCTTGGAGTCCCTGCACCAGCTATTTGGCTGAGGTATACTCCAGGCACAACTCAGACCTTACACTCAAAGAAGCTGCCCGAATGCTAAAGCCCAAGCACAGGGAACCCACAGCTTCCTCCACCAGAACCAAAGTCCCCACTAAACCAAAACCAAAAACCCAAAAACTATTCAGGGAGATGAGTCCCCTGAAGATGCTCCTGTACCACCAACGCAGGATATACTTGCTGGCTTAAACCCCCAGCAGTATCAGAGACTCTACCAGCCATAGCCGCTCAGGATTCCTCTCAAAAGGAGCCTGCAGCCACCACACAAGGGGTACCCACACATCTGGGATCTTCCTCACTTGAGGAGATTGCCATTGAAGAGCACCATCCTCCCCAGGTGCACACTGCTTCTACCCCATCTCCCCATGCAACCGCCCCCCAAAGTCCAACCATAATTATTGCAAACGTGCTGACTCAGTTGCATGCCTCTCCTCCTCCCCAACAACCACCAACAAAGGGGAGAACCACAGATATTGAGGAAGAGGATCATCATGCTTCTGACAACCCACAGCACCAGGGTTTACAAGTTCTATCTCCTAGTGTGGATAGGGAGATTAGAACATCTAGTGACTGCCACCTCTTCTGCATCAGCACATGATCAGAATGAGGCTGGTAACATTGCTAAGACCTCACTAGAGGCAACAGCTGATGAAGGACATAGTCCTGAGGCTGGAAGTCCCCAGTTCCAAGAAAAAGGGGCACATGCTAAAACTGGTCTACACCCAGTGCATGTACATCCTGCTACAAGCAGGAGGTCAGGTGATTCAGCATCTGCTGATGATGACCTGGGCTTTTTCTATGACGTTCTAGCCCACAACACCATCCTGGAGGCTGAGGTAAGCAGACTACAAGAACTGCTTGCCAAGAAGTCTCAGGATGTAAGTCCATCTGCCCCCACCAACCCACAGATGGCACCTTCATTTGAAGGTTCCCCAAACACTTTACCCTCTCACTTCACTGAGCCTCCAGCTTCTGCTTTTGGCACTATCTCTCCGGGACAGAACCCCCCAGAGCAGATGGTTGCTGTATTCCAACAATCCCTACCTCTCATCACTCCCATCATCAATGACATTGTTTATAAAGCCATTGAGAGAGGATCTCCTCAAGTCTACAACCACTCATTGATGATGCTGTGCAAAAGAAACTTTCTGCGGTACAAACCCCTGCCACCAATGCATCCAAAAAGGGGGAGAGTACTGCAGTGAAAGAAAAGAAAAGAAAAAAGAACTGAGGATGAGAAGGCACAAGAGAAAACCCAGGAGTTGGAAAAAGAAAAGGAACAACAACTGATCACTTACAAAAGAAAGAAAAGTGCTGGTGATCAAACGAATGCTGAAGAAAAATCCTTGGAAGAGCTGGTAAAAGATGCAGATGATACACACAGCCGATCCATGGACAAAATCATTGAGCAACTCTTCAAGCAAGGCTTTGACACAGCCACACTAGACAGTGAGATCAGGAGGTTGGAAGTAGAGGAAATTCAACACAGATGGGCTGGATATGATGTGCTGGAGAAAGAGAGATTGGAGATCATGATTCGATTCATAGCCAAATACTTAGGAAGATCACTGATGGAGATTCGTTCATGGACCAGAGACAGCATTCTGGCTATAGCCACCAGAATCTGTTTGTCTGAGCAATTTCATAAGGGGATAATCATTGAAGCACTTGATGAGGCTGGGGCTGGAAAAAGGTTTGAAATGGCAAGACTAACAAAAGCCAAACTCACAACCAAAATGCTTGAACAACCTTCCCAATCACCCACTCAAAAACAGCCTACCCCTCAAATCTCCAAACCAATCTCAAAACCCAAATCCAAACATCCTCAACCTTCAAAACCAATTCCTTTACCACAAAAACCAACCCAACCATCATCCAGTGATGCACCTAGAAGGAGGAGAAGGGTGCTGAGGATAGAAGAAGATGAAGAAGAAGGATGGATGAGATGCCACTCTCTGCTGTTCTAAGGCTACCAGAACCCAGGAGTCAACTCATGATCACACCTGACTCTCAAAGGGAAACGGTTAGAGTCAAAATAGAAGATGAAGAACAGCAGAAGCAACACGATGAGCAACTACTGAAGATGGTTGACAAGGAATTTCCTCAGTCATCATCTATACAAGCCATGAAAGGGCATGCTCAGAGGCTGTACACTCTCAGACACACATTTCAGTATCAGAAGGAGAGAGTGAGAGTATGGCCAGACCCCAAGGTGAGTTCTAGAATCCACAAAAGATCCATTCCACACAGATACAATGGCCAGGTTAGAAAAACAATAGACTCTACAATCATGTTGGCCATTGTAGTCTCACCATGGGAAATAATTGATGAATTCAAGAAGGCTCATCAATCAAAAATGACCCCTCAAGCCTTACTGGAAAACAAGATGATCAAAAAGGGGTTATTATATAAGAAGCTTGAAGACATTAAGAAGAATGAGCTCCAGTTACTCCTTGAGGGCACTCATCCTGATGAATTTGTCTATAGGGAGGTAACTACTGTGGAGTTGAAGAATGGCAGGACTGTAAAGTACTTATCTGAGTACTATGGTCCAGAGTTCTTCTTTGAAGGAGGAGTAGAAAAACTCTCCAAGGAGGAACAAGTTGTTCTCCTTGAGGCCTATGTTCGAGAGTCGTACAGACTCATAATGGGGAAGTAGATCTCATGAATGGGATAACAACTCTGTGTCCAGTTCCCCAAAACAGAGTTCCCATTCATACCTTGCCAAACAGATCTCTGAGATTTCTTCCCAGGCCAGTGCTTATATGGGTCATCTTCTCAACTGATCAAGAAGGAAAAAGACCAACCATTCTGCCAACAATAATAAGTGGGAAAATAAATCAATTAGAGGTTTTGGCTGCATTGGTTCAGGGGGAGTTTGTTGGACCAAAAGAACCAATGAGCCAAGATCAGAAAACCTCTAAGTCCCACATGATATCACACAACTATTGAAGGCTTCATCAGCAGTTCGACAAGTGCTGAAGACTTCAACAGCTGAAGATCAAGTACTGAAGACTTCAACAGCTGAAGACTAAAGTGCTGAAGCTCAACAGCTGAAGAACACAAGTGCTGAAGCTAAACAGCTGAAGAACACAAGTGCTGAAGCTGAACAGCTGAAGAACACAAGTGTTGAAGCTGAAGACCAAAGTACTGAAGTACAACAGCTGAAGAGTCTACAAGTGCTGAAGATCAACAACTGGTGTACAAAGACTGAAGACATCAATAATGATATCTACTGAAGTCATCAGCTGATGAAACGTCTGAAGTTCAAGTCTGAAGACCAAGTATTGAAGTTTCAGTAGTTTGTCACAACAGCTGAAGAGTACTTCTTCAGTAGTTGTGATATTAGTAGTTTTATGTTTTTACTTTCAGTAGTTTTGTAAAACGACTGAAGAGCTTGTTCTTCAGTCGTTGTAGTGTCAGTAGTTTTATGTTTTTCAGTAGTTGTAGTAACTGATAACACTTAGTATTTTTGTAAGAAGATGTCAGCTGTTTTGACATCTTCAGTAGTTGTGTTTCAGTTGGAATAATTCTGTTAGATGTCACTATCAAGTGACATCAGCAGACGTCACATCTCTTATATAAGAGGTGTCGACCTAATTGTAAGTGTGACATTCCGTTACCACGAAAGCGAATATTGAATGAAATTATTTGCAGAATTCTCTCTATCTATAACCGTTTTTGTTCTTCATTGAATATCTTTTCGTTCTTGTGAATTGGCTAATTCATTGTTAGAATTCCGCTGCTATACTCTCTAATCAATCAAACGTAGATCACTGATCCTAACAAGATTGGGGGAGGGTCATGATCCGAGAATGAAGAGCCGAGGGTTGAAAGTTCTGTTTTCAGGGAAGAAGAACGACTTGGGGAGAAGGACCAATGGTGAGTGCCAGGGCGTTCACGATGAAACAAAGAGGAGGCTAGGAGGGACCACTGTTTAATGTCAGGTACGTATCTAGTAAACGAAAGTTAGCCTCCGTGTTATTCGATTCGGGTGTAGTAAAAGTTTCATCTTCTGCGCTTTGTGCTAAACTGCCGGTAGTAGTAGGAGTGTTGTTGCGCTCTTTGATGTAGAAAATGCCTAGGTAAGTATACCAAGATTCTGAGGGATAGAAGGATGTGATGGGAATTAGAAGGTCATAAGATTTGGAGATGTTCGTAATGACTTAGGTGGTTTTGATATGGTCTTGGGATGGATTGGTTGGCGGACTACGAGGCGAACATTGTGTGTCGCAAGAGGGGAGTTCGGTAACGGTTTATGGGGATCGGGTCATGACGATCCCGAAAGTAATCTCAATGGCGGTGGCAGGAAATTGTATGAGGCATGGATGTAGCGCCTATCTGGCTTATGTGAAGGATGGGATACGCCAGCACCAGAACTGTCTGATGTACCGGTTGTGTATGACTTTCCAAACATGTTCCGAGAAGACTTACTAGGAGTGCCACCTGACCATTGAGATCGAGTTCCAGATGGATCTGCTACTGGGTGCCCAACCTGTTGCCAAGGCACCGTATCGGTTGGCTCCAACTGAGATGAAGGAGTTGTTGGAGCAATTACAAGAGCTGCTGGATAAGGGGTTATTAGACCGAGTATCTCTCCTTGGGGTACTACGGTCTTTTCATGAAAAAGAAGAAGATGGTAGTATGAGGATGTGTATTGACTACCGTGAGCTGAATAAGTGACGATAAAGAACCGATACGCCTACCCAAAAATGATGATTTGTTTGATCAGCTTCAAGGTGCCAGTTCGTTTTCAAGGATAGATATTTGATCTGGCTACCACCAGTTGAAAGTGAAGGAGCAGGATATTCCTAAAACAGCTTTTCACACGTATTATGGTCATTACAAGTTTCTTGTCATGTCTTTTGGTTTGACCAATGTGCCAGCTGCTTTTATGGATCTAATGAATTGAGTGTGTCGGCCGATGTTGGATGAATGAGTGTTTGTGTTTATCGATGATATCCTGATTTATTTGAAGAGCGAGATAGAGCATGCCAGTCATATTCGGGAGGTTCAAGAGACGTTGAGAAAGGAGAATTTATACCCTAAGTTCTCCAAGTGTGCGTTCTGGTTGCATGAGGTTCAATTCTTGGGTCACGTGGTGAATCCTGACTAAGTTTCTTGGGTTTGGCGGGCTACTATAGAAGATTCATCCAAGACTTCTCTAAGATCGCTTCTCCATTAACTAAGTTGACTCAGAAAGACGTAAAGTTTGTATGGGTGCAAGCTCAAGAGAAGGCATTTGAGGAGTTAAATGCGAGGTTGACTCAAGCTCCTGTTCTGTCATTACCCGATGGGAGTGAAGATCTGGTGGTTTATTCTGATGCTTCCTACTCGGGGTTAGGGTGTGTGTTAATGCAGAAGGGAAGGGTTATAGCCTATGCATCCCGACAGTTGAGGGTTCATGAGGTCAATTATCCTACCCATGACTTGGAGCAAGCAGTCGTGGTCTTTGCGCTAAAGATTTGGAGGCACTACCTTTACGAGACGAAGTGCACCATATTTACTGACCACAAAAGCTTAAAGTACTTCTTCGAGTAGAAAGACCTAAACATGAGGCAGAAGAGATGGTTGGAGCTCATAAAAGACTACAATTGCGAGATCCATTACCATCCGGGAAAACCTAATGTGGTGGCAGATGCCCTTAGTCGGAAGGCGAGACCTAACCGATTCGGGTGAAAGCTTACCATATAATCATGACCTCTGATGTGATGAAACAAGTCAAAGAGTTTCAAGATGAAGCATTTAAAGAAGATCATCTTAACTTTGAAAGGATGAGAGGTCTGGTTGCGGAATTGGGTTAAAACACGCTTGGTTTTAGAACTCGATTTGGACAAATATGGATTCCTCATTTTGGGGATCTACGTCGGAAGATTATGGATGAAGCTCACAAGACTCGATACTCTATTCATCCTGGTGCTACCAAGATGTATCAAGACATGAAGAAAGATTATTGGTGGCCGGGTATGAAACATGATGTGGTGGAGTATGTGAGTAAATGCCTTACTTGTTTACAAGTGAAGGCCAAGCACCAAAAGCCGTATGGGAAGATCCAACCTTTGGATATACCGGAATGGAAGTGGGAGCATATCACCATGGATTTCACTACAAAGCTGTTGCGTACCCCGAAAGGGTATGATGCTATATGGGTGGTTGTTGATCGTCTGGCGAAGAGTGCTCACTTTCTACCGATCCACGAGACAAATTCATCTGAGAGGTTGGCAGATCTTTTCATTAAGGAGATTGTAACTCGTCATGGTGTACCGGTGTCTATTGTGTTTGATCGTGACACCCGGTTTACATCAAAATTTTAGAAGAAATTCCGCGATGCTATGGGGAGGAGGTTACATATTAGCATGGCTTATCATCCTCAGATAGATGGTCAGTCAGAAAGGACCATTAAGACCTTAGAGGATATGCTTCGTGCATGTGTTATCGATTTTGGAGGTAGTTGGGATGACCACTTACCGTTAGCTGAGTTCTCATTTAACAACAGCTATCATGTCAGTATTGGTATGCCTCCTTATGAGATGTTATACGGTAGAAGATGCAGAACACCCCTCTGTTGGGGTGATATTAGTCAGAAGGAGTTAGGGAGCGTCGAGGTGATCGAGGCTACGACTAAGAATCTTGAAAGGATCAAGGCCTTCATGAAGGCAACCAAAGGTAGACAGAAGTCATATGCTGATAAACAGCGTATACCGATTGGGTTCTAGGTGGGTGACAAGGTTATGTTGAAGGTCTCACCTTAGAAGGGCATCACTCGGTTTAGGAAGCAGGGCAAGTTGAGCCCAAGATACATAGGGCCTTTTCGAATAAGTGCTCGAGTAGGAGAGATGGCCTATAGACTGGAGTTACCAGATGAGCTAAATGGAATTCACCCGACATTCCATGTATCTCATCTAAGAAAGTGCCTAGCGATGTGGATATGATTATACCACTGGAGGATATCGAGGTAGATGAACGACTCAATTATATGGAGCAACCAGTGGTGATCATTGATCGAAAAGAGAAGAGGCTAAGGAATAAAGCGCTTCCTCTTGTGCGCGTTTAGTGGAAGCACAGGAAGGGATCCGAGTCTACGTGGGAGACAAAAAAAGAGATGAGGTAGCATTACCCAGATTGTTTGAGGAATAACAGGTTTCGGGGACGAAACCTAAATAAGGGGTGGACTTGTAACGCCCGTTATTTTAAAGACAAAGAAAGAATGAATAAAGTGAAGTAAATAGAAGGAAAAGAAATAAAAACCCAAGTTTAGGGGTTAAAAGTGACAAAAAGGACAAATCTTTGAAAAGTTGCTGATAAAGGTGGCATGGCCGCCCATCACCCTTTCTACACACAAAATTCTCGGATTTTTAAGAGAGAGAGAGTAGCAGGAAGCAGAGAACTCTAGGTTTTGAAAAGAAACAAGAAGAAAAGTGTGAATTCAAGGTTAGAAGTCATGTTTTTATGGTGTTCCTAACCGGTTATGTCCTCGGGTTTGTGCTTATGTGTGTTTGCTTGTGTTCGGGTATGTTTTTAGTGGTTTCTAGACGGTTGAACTCAATTGCAAATGAGTTTGGAAGAAGCCACACTCAAGAGCTACAATGGTGAGTTCTAGAACCCTTCTTTTACTGGTTTTTAACTATTTTGGGGCTGGAAATGCATGAATGTATGTTTTCATTAAACTGGGTTTCGGACCCGCATGTTTGATTGTGTGTATGTTGATGTTATGATGTGATGTGTGACTATGTTCATACTTGATGATGTATGATGGTGTTTCTAAGGGTTAGAAGGTAAGACTTAAGCTTAGAACATGATGGATGGTGATTGGGAACTGAAATATGATGTTTAAGGCTCATATGTTAAGTTTTAGAATCTGCCTAAGTGTTTTAAAGTCCATGCGGATGAGTATGGAAAGTCAATGCGGATGACAGTTAATGTGGATGAACATTAACCACTAAGTAAGTCAATACGGATGAGCATGGAAAGTCAATGCGGATGAGTATGGAAAGTCAATGCGGATGACAATTAACGCGGATGAGCATTAACCACTACGTAAGTCAATGAGGATGAGTAATGGATGAGATGCGGATGAACATTGACTAAGTATGGGAAATGTGGATGAGTAAGGTCAATGCGGATGAACAAATGTGGATGAACAGGAATAAATGCAGATGAAGTAAGACAAACGCGGATGAACTATCGTAAATGCGAATGAACAAAAGACAAATGCGGATGAATACTTAGAATGTTTTCTGACTTTCTGGGAAAAGAGGAATGTAGGCTTTGACTTGGGATGTTCCCGGGGATTCTTGTAAGCTGACTTTTGCGGTCATAGATGTTATGATGGGCATGTTATGATGTATGTTTGATGCTTTGGCATGATGTGTATGATGTTATGCATGATGGTCTGTATGATGTATGTTATGTAAGTATGATGCCCTGTATGATGATGTTGACTGTTGATGTTCCTTATTATGTATGATTATTTTCCCTTGGCTTTACGTTGAATGTTAATGAATGAAATGAAAGTATTACGTAACGTAAAGTGGAAGATAATGAAAAGAGGAACGAAATGATGAATGCATGCATTAATGAACGAACAAAAGTATGAATGGCTTGCAAGCAAATGTAAGGAGGTTCACACCCAATGAAGGGTGTTAGCTCAACCGTGTGCGGGTTAGCTACCCCAGAAACACGCACACTGGGCCTTGATCCATGTGATTAAGCAGATGTGTGGAGGTTCACACCCAATGAAGGGTGTTAGCTCAACTATGTGCGGGTTAATTACCCTAGAAGGATGCACAATGGGGTCCAATCCTTGTGATTGACCATATGTATGGGACCCTTGCTGCTCACCCTTGGTAACTGGAGTCAGCTTCGTGCACAATGTTCGGGGTCTTTGAAAGATCTCCGGCCCAGTACCGGCTTTATGCATACGGTGGGGTGGAGCACATGGCATTGGTCCGAATGAAAGTAAAGATGTAATGATGAATGTACGTAATGAACGAACGAATGATGAAGATTATAATGATATTATCTATGTGTACGTATGATGTGTGATCACATCTAAAAGTAATGAACGGGTTAATGAAAGTAAAAGTATGTTTTATTGTAAAACTAGAACTCACTCAGCAACACTGACTTTTTATGCATTTTCCAGTTGGCAGGTGAGCATTGCTGAGGATGGCACGGGGCAGCTACTTGGCATTTTGGATGGCATTCTGTTCTTTAATATTTTTGCATTGTAATGCGAACGAATGATGTTTTGAAATGAATGCTTGTATTAACTTGCAAAAGCATTTGTAATGATATGAAAAGTTATTTTTATGTTTCTGCTACAATGTTTTATGAATGTTAAATGTAAAGTATATGTTTTATGTGCAATGATTTACCCGCTGTATGCGTCCCGGAACGGGGCCTTACAACTGACCTTCTAACGATCCCTTGCAAATCAAGAATCATGGTGAATTGAGACTTGATTTGCTGAAGGGGAGCAACATCGTATTCATCCTGTCATGGAGTTTTATTTTGCTTGATTAGATATTAAGCACAACACACATAAGTCATCATATAAAGCATTTAAACATAAACAAACATAGATGATACTTTATTACATTAATGTTAATATAATTCAAACACAAAAGTTTCTAAATACAAATACATCTAACTATTACTTTGTCTTGAATCGCAGGTTCTTCAGCAGGAGGAGCGGAGGTTGAGGCTCCTTGATCTTGACTCCGTTTGGTTTGCCACTCTTGAGCTCGAGGAGAGGCTGATGTAGCAGCACCACCTTCCTAGTCATCCTCGTCTTGATCTTTTTGGCTCGTTCCTCCCTCCTTGATATCTTCTTCACTATCATCATCATCCTCCTCCTCATTATCATCATATTCATCATCACCATCACCATCTTTGATCTTGAGCGGCTCACTCTTTGACCCCTTTAGCTTTAGCATAATCTTCTTATTTTCTTCTCAAGCTCTTCAATCCTCTTTTCCAATGCTGACACTAGCTCATTTTGACTTGTAAGCGCATGTTGGGCTCAGCTTAGAGCTTGCTCATATAGATCACTCTTCTCACTGAGCTCTATGATCTTCTTAGCTTGAGCAGCATTAACTTCCATTATCTTGTGTAACTGAGAGGCGCTGAGCTCATCAGTTGCTAGCAGCTATTCACAGTGCTATTTAGGTTAGCAAGCTGTTCCTCTAACCCTATGTGGGGTAGAGCGAGTCCAGCTGGAAATGGAGTATGTGTGGATTGACCTGCTTGGTGAGTGGTGGTGGTAGATGAGGTGAATATGTGAGGTGGAATATGTTGTGATGTGGTGTAATAGCTGTGGTAGTGGTGGTGGGATGAGAGGTAGTGGTAGTGGTGGGAGAAGTGGTTGTGGTAGTAGCTGTGGGGTGATGATAGGAGGTGTGGTAGTGGTGGCAACTATGGCTGTGACAGTGGTGGTGGAAGTGGTAATGGTGGTAGCAGTGGGTGTGACAGTGGTGGTGGTGTCTGAAGAAGTAATCAAAGTGAATCTCGGCCTCTTGCTCTTTGTCTTCTAAGGTTGGGCCATCCTCTTCTTCCTGGAGCCCGTTGCCATATGCACTCCCCCTTGCCTACTGGGTGTGTCAGGGGTGTAGAAGAATTTGTGCTATCAGTAGCATCACCCCTTGATTCAGTCTGGCATCTACCAACCGCCCTGATCCCTCTCTCAGTGGCCACAACCCGGCTCCCAACCGTCCGTACCAGAGTCTCTTCATTTGACTCCTCATCCTGATCAACCAGGAAGCTTTGGTGGAAGGCAGCCCCTTCAGTTTCACCAGGAGCATCACCACCTTGACCTTGGTTATCATCATCATCGTCGTCGGATGTGGTAGTCATGAGGGGCTCAATATCTGAATCACTGTCATCAGGACGCCATTTCTTGCGAGCAGGCACCATGTAATCCTGCCTAGCCAAATGCCTAAACAATCTCCTAACAGGGGGCTTCACCTCCTTCCCCCTGTAAACTTTCATCTTGCCTAAGGTGGTATCATCCATCACCTCAAGCACCACTGCATCATCTCTCTCCTTTGGCAGCGAAGGAAGCTTCTCGTCAATAATCAACTATAAGAAACACGGATACATACAAAAGCCTTCCTTGCCTTTAGCCTCATGGTTCTCGATCAGATAGGAGAAGATCATGCGGGAGAAACTGAACGGATGGGCATTCTGGATTTGGTCAGACAGGTCGTCAAATCCTCCACTCCTGGAGGTTATGCACTTCAGGATCACATGTGCCAAATACTTGAACTAAGGGCATATGTTGCTCTTTTTTAGTACGCCAACATTTAAGTCACCGGCGTACTTGATCCTCATGAAGCATCCCCGGACAGTCAGGAGATGTAGCTTAGTTAGGTAGGTTCCGTCCTCACCCAAACCTAAGACCCATCTCAAGTCATCCTTAGTACTTTCTATCTCTTGACCAAAAATGGAGCTCCGTATACAATGTGGCTCAACTAATCTGTCAACCCTAGCACTTTCCCAGAGTGCCTGCTGGATGGATATATACGGTGTGCGTGGAGTCAAGATAGCCTTGAAGATTCGTCGTCTGCGCAGTAAGGCAATAATCCCTGAGAACTCAGCAGTATTCCTGGATGTAGAATCAAGGTGAGCACAGATGTTGTGCTTGGTGTTTATAGTCCACCCATTAGCTATGTTGCTGAAACACAAGATGTATAAACATTAGTTTTGTACATAAGAGATGACTGTTGAAAATAAATTGTTTTGAGCAATCTGGTACAATCGTACGATTGAACCATACAACTGAGTTCAGTCGTGTGATTGAGCTTTTGGCTGAGCTCAATCGTATGATTGAGCTTGCGAATGAATTAGTCGCGTGTTGAACCATGCGGTTGAGTCAGTTATGCGACTGAGTTACCGAATGATTCATTCGTGCGATTGAATCGTACGTCTGGCTCAATCATGCGACTGAAGTTCACTCGGAGTGTCTATTCGCATACAACTCTGTTCGGCACTCTGACTATGAATCTTGGTCAAACTTGATGTTAGACGTCGTGTTTAGACTCATTTGACTCGCAAACACTCGAAATAGCACCTAATGTCCTTTACATAAACTGTTTTGTTCATTTAAGTGGTCTATTTGAGTGGTTTTACTAATTTCTTGATTTCAACCAATTAGGTCGGTTAAGGTTTGATTTCACCGTGCATTTTGTATGATTTCAGTCACAAAGTACCTGTAGATGATTGGCACAACCGTTAGAAAAATATCGGTGAGTAATCAAGGCAAATGAAATTTCGGCAGAGTGTCTGCGTATGAGGTGTGTCTGAACGATTTGAGGGGTGGTGACAAATGCTACCGAATCACCCCTTCTTTTACACTGTCTTAGCATTCTGTCATGCACCTGGGCCCATTCGCATGCTTCATTCATGCGACTGGGGTTCAGTCGTGTGACCGGCTCATACAGCCTCATCCATTCGTGCGATTGGTTCATTCTGGTGATCCAATCGCATGGATTGCTCCATGCTTATGATCCAATCATGCGAGTGGTCCATACTTGTGGTTAATCATGAGATTGGCCCATACTTATGGTTCAATAATGCGATTGGCCCATACTTATGGTCCAATCGTGCGAATGGTTCATACTTATGAGTTTGACCTCGTGCTCTTTCAAACATACATGTTTAACTATTGATAAGACGTTATGACCGATGATCATCTCAAACATGACCCTTTTAATTAAAAAACTGTTTGATCACCTCAGACGTGACCCTTTTAATTCAAAAACCCAATTGGTGACCTCAGACGTGACCACTTTTAGTGAGTGATTCACAGATTGAATCCAGATTTATAGTCAAAATTTTACCTAACTAATGACTAAAAATTAAATAAAACAAACTTGAAATTAAAACAAAAGAAGATATATTTTGTATTTTTGATTGGAGATGGATTGAAATCTTTAGAAGAGCGTCTAACCGATTTATCTTCCTGGACAACACAACTTCAAGTTAATTTGATCATTTCTAGAGAGATTCATTATGGAATCATACAGGTTTATCAAAATCATTTGAGACACTTTAACAAAACATTTTGATGCTTGATTCTTGTTTTGACCGAGAGTTAGCAAGTTTAAGAAATCATACTAGAGCTATAAGATGCACACACACACTGATTTTGATTGTCAAGAGTTGCAGCCATGATGATTGTTAGTATAATTGTCCTCTTAAATCCATACACAGGTTTTTGACACAGATTGGTAATACATTAGGTTTGATTATTTCAACAAGCATTTGTGGATCCCATACTTATATCGTAATCAACATTCTCAAGAGATTTTTGAGCGGTCTAAGGGTATTTTACAAGAAGAAACTATTCTAAGAGCTTTCAAAGAGATGCCAAGCCTCAGGTCAGTGCCATCACACAATAGATAGGCGCAAACAACAATGAATTCTAAAATATTTAGGTTATGCTTATTCTCAAGTCAGTGCCACCACACAGCAGAGAGGCACACAACCTATCTTCTTGTTAGAGCATTTATTTTTCTTTTTGCACATAACGCACCAATGACATTTGTCATTAGATTGATTATGCTTAACATTTTTTTCGTGCTTTGCTCTTTTTATGGTCATCCGCACACATTTATGGCATTTATTTGCTCATCACCCCTTATTGGAAATGCGTTGATTGTGTTAACCAGGGATAAGATGGGAACCCACAGCAAGTGGAACAACTTAGTTTGAATTTAAATCACCAATGAGGTCTCCTCATCTATTGTGTTGAATCTACCGACACATCATATAATAGTCTAGCAACCTCTAGGTCTACTTTCTCTATGTTATCTCAATAGCATACTAGTTTTACTATCATTTTACCTTTTATTTTGCTTAGACTTCTCAGAAGTATACTTTGAATTTTGCATCTTAATCATTTAAATTCTTTTAAAGTCCTAAACAATTTGTTCTCTGTGTACTATCATTTTCCATAAGCATTGAATCAAAATCACAGATTTGATTTCATTTCTATTAGCTAGGCTGCCCTCCTCCCTCGTTTTATTTAAGTTAAATAATGCAACTAATAATGAAAATAATTTAATACTAAACTAACCTATTCTCCCCCTAAAATTCTAAAACCGAAATATTTTTGTGTTTTTGGATTTTAATAGACAGGAAAATAAAATAAACTAAAAAAAATAAAAGAAAACATGTCGGACTACGCACTTTCTTCCTCCAGAATCACATCATGTTTCTTTTTCACGCCATTAACCTCAAAAAGATATAAAAACCTCGGTTTATCAAATGCTTTAGTATAGAGGTCGGCGCATTGAAAATCCGTATTAATTTTAACGACATCGATTAATTTCTTTTTAAAATAGTCATGTATAAAGTGACATTTTAATACCGATGTGTTTAGTCTTAGGATGTTGGACTGGATTTTTGGTGATAGCAATAGCAGCAGAGTTATAAACAAAAATTGGATTGTTAGAAAATTGCAAACCATAGTCGCACATTTGCTGTTGAATCCAAATGATTTGCGAATAGCAACTTGCAGCAACAACGTATTCAGCTTCACAAGTTCACAGGGCAAGTGAATTCTGCTTCTTACACTACCTGGTGACTAACTGTCTATAAAGAACTGACATCCTGTAGTTGTTGACTTGTAGTTCATCTTGCAACCACCATCGTCCGAGTCACTATATGCTTTAAGCTCAAAATCATCATCATGAGGATACCACAACCTGAGTGTTGGAGTACCCTTCACATAACGAAAAATCCATTTCACACTAATGAGATGATTTAATTTTGGTTTTGCTTGATATCTTGAACAAAGACATGTGGCATACATGATATCAGGACGAGACGTTGTGAGATACATAAGGGATCTCATCATTCCTCTATACATTGTAGCATCAACCAGATCACCATTTTCGTCAGGTGCCACGTCATGGTTCGTGGCAAGTGGGGTTCCAGCAGCTGAAGCATTCTTCATGTCAAATCGACTAAGGATATCCCCTACATATTTAGTCTCATGTAGGAAGATTCCTTTTGGTGTCTGATCCACTTGTAATCTTAGGAAGAACTTCATATCCCCTATTGCACATATCTCAAACTCTATTTTCATTACAAATTCAAATTCTTTACATAATTCGATTCTTAGAACCGAAGATTATGTCGTCCACATATATCTGTACCGACAGTAAATCTCCGTCTTTTTCTTTGATGAATAATGTACAATCAATCACTCCTCTATGAAAACCAAGTTTCATAAGATAAGTTGAGAGTTTCTCATACCAAGCTCTAGGGGCTTGATGGAGCCCGTAGAGAGCCTTGTCAAGTTTGTAAACCCTGTCCCGCTGATAAGATCCTCAAATCCTTCGGGTTGACTGACGTAGACTGTCTCACGAATTTCACCATGAAGGAATGCACTTTTTACATCTAGTTGATAAACTTTAATCTTCATGTAAGATGCATAGGCTAGGAAGATACGGATTGCTTCCATTCTAGCCATAGGTGCAAACACCTCATTGTAGTCTATGCCTTCGACTTGTCTAAAAACTTATGCCACAAGTTGAGCCTTATTTTTTGATTATGACCCCTTGGTCATCTTTCTTGCACTTCAAGACTCATTAGTGCGAATTACCTTAGTACCTTATGGTCTGTCCACCAGTGTCCATACTCCTAGCTTTTAGAACTGTAGGAGTTCTTCTTGCTTGGCACTAACCCATGCCTCATCGTTTAAGGCTTCACTTACATATTTTAGCTCAAATTGAGACACAAAACATCAATAAGAACCATCGTGAAGAAAAACTTTTTCCATGACAGAGGTATAATCAGCTGAGTATAGTTGATTTCGTGTCTGTACTCCTGACAGTACATCCCCTATGACATTATCCAGCGGATGATAAACATTTATTCGAGATCCGGGAGTGGTGGGAATAACTACTTTCTGATCCAGACTTTGAATTCCAGGTTCAGTATCTGTCACTATTGGAGTATGAGGTTCAGAAGTGTCAAATGCATCAACATCCGATGCTTGTGTACTTTTAGTAGTAGGAACCTATTCCCCCTGGTCCACCTATTCAGTCTCCACTTCTTCATCATCAGAGGAGGAATCACTTACATCAAGTGCTCCCCCTAAAGGATTAGAAGACTCACCTTGTGGAGTTGATGTTGTCGAGTCTAGTGGCTGTGTGTCTAGGATATCGTACATCATTCTGGTAGTTAACTCATCATCAGAAAGGGAGGGAGGTATGCTGAAGACTTAAAGAATCCACCATAGTAGAAGAAGAAAGAAGGTCCCTTTTTAGCAGGGGGTGGTGTATCTCTGAACATCAACGTTGCACCACACTTCTACCTGACCCGTTGAGTTGTTATAAACTCTCTTGTCCGGTATATTGTATCCGAGAAAGATTCCTTCTTCAGCTTTCTCACTGAACTTCCCGGACTGAGTTTTCTTTAGCAGCATACATGGTGCACCAAATGGTTCAAGATACTCCAAGTTAGGTTTACGTCACTGGAGCAGCTCATAACTTGTTTTACCATGATGTTTGACCACCAAGACTAAATTTACGGTGTAGCATGCATTGGCCACTACCTCGTTCCAAAATTGGTTAGGCAGCTTCGAGTCGGCTAGCATCGTTCTTACTGTCTCTATCAAGCTCCGATTCTTTCGCTCAGCAAACCCATTCATCTGTGAGGTGTAGACAGACATAAATGATGTACAATCCTTTTTTCTATACAAAATGCCTACATCCACCGGTTCTTGAACTCTGTGCCATTGTCTGATCGAATATGTCTAACTTTTAGCTTGTAGAGTGATTCCAATGTAGTTACCATATGTTTGAATGATTCAAAAGTTTCTGATTTGGCTTTTAGAAACATCACCCAAGAGAATCTTGAGTAATCATCTGTTACTACATAGCAGTACAAATCACCAGCAATACTTCTAGTGCTAACGGGACCAAACAGATCCATGTGTAGAAGCTCGAGAGGCAGGTCAATGGAATTAACTTTCTTTGCCTTGTGAGACTTCTTGGTCTGTTTGCCTTTCTTACATGGTACGTAAAAATTTGGAAGCTGGAAGTTCTTGACATTTACTCCATTCACTAGATCATTTCGTATCAATTGATTCATCTTCCTCGGATTAATGTGTCCCATTCTCCTATGCCAGGAGATTGAGTCCCTCTCTATTTCCTTTGACAAGAAGCAATGAACTTTATGATTAGTTGTGGAGGCTTTTGATAGATCCAAGATATATAAATCGTTATATCTTGAAGCTGACATTAAGACTTTGTCCTCTGGGATAACGTAATCCTTTGTCAACAAATAGCATTTCTTGTTGTCAAACACAACTTTGAAGCCTTTGTCACAAATCTGGGAGACTGAAAGAAAGTTGTTCTGTAGTTGTTGACCTTATCAAACTTGACTTTCTGTTTTCCCACTTCTCCCTGAGCAGTGATATCCTCCTTTATTCCCAGCAAATGATACATGTCCCCCTTTAATTTGATTGACTTTGAAAAGGAGAGACAACTTCCCGATCATGTGCCTAGATGCCCCACTATCAACAATCTAGGTATTTGTGATAGCATTGTATCAGACACCTTGCACATTCAAAGGAAATGAACAGTTTAGGTTTGGGACCCAAGCCATAACTTGATTTGGTGACCCAGAGGAATTACACATCATAAACTCAACCCATTGTCCATTAGAGGATGAGGGCATATCGTTCTTCTTATTGTTCTTATTATCAGACAAGCTATCTGACTTTTCTTTCCATAAGCCAGTTTTGTGTAAGGCCAGTTTGTGATAAACAAACGACTGGCTTAGAGTTTGAACTTTAGGTTCTTAGTTCTCTTAGGAGGAGTGATAGAACTCCTTTTAGAAGAACTGTGTTTTGTATCATAAAGTTCAATCTTCTTTCTAGGAGTCTCATAATAAGGACAATTAGAAGAAATATGTCCTCTTTTTCCACACTATAGCATGATCTCCCTTACACATGTTGAGGAAACTGTTTACGTGGGGTTGAGTGTTATACAGGTGCGGCATGAGTCTGATTGGGTTTAGTCACTACTCACTTAGATGTTTCTACTTCTTTAACAAAATTAATTGTTTGAACATTTTTAACATCTTTAGCCTTTTGTTTATTTGGACTTTGACGTGTAACACGGGTCTGGTTTAGTCATTTTGGGTTCATAAGAAGACATGTGTGAACTTGACCTTACATTACCCTTTTCAAATTTATAATCCAAATTAACAGTAGGCTTCTTTCCTTTAGATTCCACAGCATACTCCTTCTGTTTAGTGATAGAGTTCACCAGTTTACCCATGGAATCAGGATCACAACCAAAGGAGTGGACACCACATGGTCCTTTACTGGGTTGTTATTTAAAGGTCTACATTTTGTATTTAAAAGGATCTCATGAGGTGGTGGAACTACTTTGTAACCCAACCCTTCCCCATTATTGCGTTCTTTCACTAAGTGTTGAACTATGCGAGAAGAACTAGTCCAAATATGCAGTTTTTGCTTTAAAGAATTAACTTCGACTTCTAAAACTGCTTTTTCTTTTTTTGTTTCCTCCAAATAATTTAAATAGAACTTTATATCATTTGCTTGATTGAACGCAACAACCTCGGTTTCCCTTAGTTGTTGACCCAAAAGTTCTATTTTTTCTTTGTAATTGCACTCGTTTTGTTTAAAATATAATTAGCTTCAGTGTACAATTGTAAATCATTTACTAAGTTATCATTATGGTCTAATAACATAGAAAATTTCATATCTATGCTTTCTTTAAATTTGTCACATTTATCACAAGCATGTTTTTCAAAACTGTTGGTCTTTAGTACTTGCTTGTGAGGAATCGGTTGAATCAACCATCAATGCAGAGTTAGTCTCTACGATGCTGGAGATTCTGAACTTGTTGCTCTAAGCTCTTCCTCAATCAAGTGATGTACCACGTTCATAGCTTCTTCAGTATCAAACATTACTTGCTCAACTGTGATTTCACCTTCACTTGTAGAACCATCATCCAATCCCTCAACACAGGCAATGTTTGATTCACCCGAAGACACAAAGCGGAAGGTCCAGTCTTGCCCTTCATCACCTTGAGCAGTCAAGGCCTTTGTCTCTTTGCTAGAAGAGGTAGCTCCACTCACGGGTTTGTCTTGACGGTTGAAGGTGGAAAATGGATTTCCATTTCCTTTTGCTGAAACCAAAGGTTATGTCTATAGTGGCTACTAAATTCTGCCCAGTCTTCTTAACGAACTCTTTGGCTCGTCTAACTGAACTTGCAAGAGCCCACATGATATCCATCCTTTCTAGCTCATTCTCGTCAACTTGCTCATAGTCTTCATCTGCAAGATGGCAATTTCCAATCTTCCCGGCAACTAATCCATCATAGGAATGGACAACAGCCACTAGAAGATCCATGTGCTCCTTTGCAACTTCCACTATGATATTACCGAGATTCTAAGTTTTTAACTTTATAGTATTTGCTTCAGGCACTATGTGTTGGGTGCAAGATGACCCTGATGTTTCGGATCCTTTGCAATCGTTTGAGAAGGAGCTGTGGAACTAGACACGAATGTTGTTTGCAGTGTTGCTCCTGAACTGGTTGGAGTGGGAAATGAGTTGTAAAGTGAAGGATTCTGATCGTAGGATCCTTCTATGCTTTGAACTTCATTCTCAGTTCTTCCTCTCTTAACTTCATTATGAAATCATTTATATCTAACTTTGCAAGAATATCATTCTGTCTCAGATTAGACATAAACGAATCCCATTTATCTTGCAAACCGTCTACAAAACTTGACACGTTACCTTCCATAGACGTTGTTACGCCATGAGTGTGCAACTCACTCATCAGATGGTAGAAGCTGTCAATAATGTCATCCAAGCTCTCTTTCCCTATCCAAGAGAAGTTATCAAACTCCTTCTTGAGAGCCTTAGCCTTCAGAGCCTTTAATGTTTCATTCCTATCATATCTCTTCTCTAATGCTTCCAATAACTTTTTCGCCTGGTTGTCAAAGAACTAATGAAAGATGTCTTTCGGTATCGACTGAGTCAACAGGGCATACACTTTCTTTTCTGCATTGTACTTAACCTTCTGGCTGTTATTCATTCCTCCTAGAGCCAGCTTAACTCCATTAGCACTGACTTGCATAGTGTAACCTATCTCAATGGATGCCCAAAGATTGGGACCAACACTATTTAGATAGATCTCGAACCTCTGTTTCCATTGTGGATAATCATCTAACGTCATAAGCTTTGTGGTTTATTATGATTCCCAATTTCATTTTCCAGAAGCAGAAGGTTCTGGATGCGAGAGTCCCTTCTGGCAATAAAGGAAGTGAACTGATCTTCCATTTCTATAAACTTTGAACTTTAGAACAAGACTGGTTAAATTGTGCGAATGGACAAATACGGATCGACAAATGCGGATGAGTCAATCATGTGAATGGACAAATGCGGATGACTCAATCGTGAGAATGGACAAATGCGGATGACTCAATCGTGTGGATGGACAAATGCGGATGGTTTAGTCGTATGAATGGACAATGAGAATGACTCAGTTGTATGAATGGACAAATGCTAATGACTCAGTAGTATGAATGGACAATGCGGATGACTCAGTCGTACGAATTAACAATTGCAGATGATTCAATCATACGAATGAGCTATTCATGCGACTGAAGGCTACTATGTTTGAAAACTTTCGAATTTTGAAACTTTGACACAAAACACGATTTTTCCAGAAACCCTAATCTGCCGTATGATTGAACTTTTAGACATGGAAACATCGAAAACACCATTTTGCTTCTGAAGATGACTTTTTGAATAAAAAATGTGTGTTTAACACCAAAACTAATTGAATCACACGCAAAATCAAGACCTAATGCTCTGATACCAATTGTGAAGTCGCTGGATCGGTTGACATCCGAGCGTGTTCTTGACGGAGGGAAAAATAACCAAGAGACAAACAATAGAACGAACAATAATAAAATGGTTTCATTGATAAAACCAAATGATTACAAGTTCGTTAAACATAAGAATCAATATTCTTGGCAAGGGGAGATCGAACATGATCTCCCCTCTCATCCGGAAGCACCTAGGCCCCAGGCACACTCTCAAAAACCTTACCTCTCTACACAATGAAACTGGTATTTATAGGCCTCAGCCCATATCAGATGCGACTGGGCAATTCGTACGATTGGACCATGCGTATGGTTCAATCGTACAAATGGACTATACATATGGTTTAGTCTTACGAATGGCCCAATAGCATCTCTCAGTCGCACGACTGGTCCATTAGCATGGCTCAGTCGTACGACTGAGTCTCATTCGCATATGCTCCTACAAATGACTCAGTTTGATGTGTTTACAATATATCAGGTGTATTACATTAAGCTTAGACTATTCGTCAAGCGAGGAACACACTATATATGACAATATATACTCCAACAAAAGTTTTATTTCTGCTACTTTCTGTGCAAAATTGCCTATTAGTAGTAAGAATATTGATGCGCCCTTCGATGTAGAAATTGCCATAGGTAAGTCTATCAGGATTTCCAAGATGATAGAAGGTTGTGATATGGAACTAGAAGGTCACAAGTTTCCTGTTAGACCCTTTGTGATGACCTTAGGTGGGTTTGATGTAGTCCTAGGAATGGATTGGTTGGCAGACTACGAGGCGAACATTGCGTGTCGCAAGAAGATGGTTCGATTGACAGCGCCTGACGAGAGTACAGTGACGGTTTACGGTGATCGAGACACGATGATCCCGAAATTGATTTCGATGGTGGTGGCAGGAAAGTGCATGACGCGTGGATGTAGTGCCTATTTGGCCTATGTGAAGGATGTGGATAAGCCAACACCACAACTCACTGACGTATCAGAGGTGTGTGACTTTCCAGACGTGTTTCCCTAAGTCATACCAGAAGTGCCACCTGACCACTATATTGAGTTTCAGATTGACTTAATACTGGGTGCCCAACCTGTAGCTAAGGCACCATATCGGTTGGCTCCGATCAAGATGAAAGAGTTGATGGAGCAATTGCAGGAGTTGCTTGATAAGGGGTTCATTAGGCCGAGTATCTCGCCTTGGGGTGCTCCGGTCTTATTTGTGAAGAAGAAAGATAGTAGTATGAGGATGTATATAGACTACCATGAGTTGAATAAGCTGATGGTGAAGAATCAGTATCCCTTAACGAGAATTAATGATATGTTTGATCAGCTCTAGGGTGCCAGTTGGTTTTCAAGGATAGACCCTCGAGCTGGCTACCATCAGCTGAAGGTTAAGCAGCTGGATATTCCTAAAACAGCTTTTCGTACACGTTATGGACACTACGAGTTTCTCGTTATGTCTTTTGGTTTGACAATGCGCCAGCTACTTTTATGGACTTGATGAATCGAGTGTGTCAGCCGATGTTGGATAAATCAGTGATTGTGTTTATTGATGATATCCTGATTTATTCGAAGAGTGAGGAGGAGCATGCAGACACATTCGAGAAGTGTTGGAGACCTTGAGAAAGGAGAAGTTGCATGCCAAGTTCTCCAAGTGCGCGTTCTGGTTGCGTGAGGTTCAGTTCTTGGGTCACGTGGTGAATCCCGAGGGGATTATGGTGGGCCCGGCTATTGAATCTTGTATGCCCAAGACACATACAAGATTGATGTGGTTAGTACGTTATGATACAAGTCAGGTCATACCCAATAACAAGCTAAACAAACACCAATAAATATTTAATTGTTGATGAGATCATACAAATAAATATTGACACCAATTTAGAAAATGGGTTTTCTAAAATGTTGCTTTTGTACAAGAACAACATTATATGTGTTGGGTTTGTTGGACCATTATCAAAGTGTTTAACCATTTAAACATGATAACGCAACATAATCAAACCTTAATATATGTCTTGTAAACTGAAAATTAAGGCTTATAACTTAAAATCAACAAACCCAAGAACATAGGATCATATATATGTGTATGAACTAGCTATCAAGAATATATAACAACCAAAAGCAACAATACAAACTACCTTTGTAGAGCTGCTGAAAATGTGATTTTGATGAAGAGAATGAGGTTCTTGAATGACCAAAACACCAAGGAGAGGTGTCCTCAAGGTTCCATACCCACAAGCATCAAGCAAAGACCCTTTTGTTAGGATTTCAACACCAAACTCGAACCAAGAAGGGCTGAAAATCCGATTTTCAGACTTGAACTTCTTCAAGAAATTAGAGAGAATATGTTGTTCTTGGTCTTTTGCATGTATGAGAGAGAGAGAGAGAGATGGAGTGTATAGCTAGTTAATGTAAAAACTAATATCAAGAAACAAAAGGCACAAACTCCCTTAAAGGGGCGGCCAAAACTTGTTTCAAATGGGGTTCCCCCAAAAATTATATATACCATTTGTTTTAACTAGTCATTTAGATAAGTTATATAATTAACCCTTTAATTATATAACTCATACACACTTTTTATTACTTGATGTCATTTAACTATTTAAATAACATTACAAATAATACCCATGAACAAAATGTCATTATAAGTTGTTCCATCTCAAATGCAACTTATTTAGAAAACCCATTTTTAAATTGGTGTAATTATTTAATTGCATGATCATATCATCAATTAAATATTAATTGGTGTTTGCTAAGCTTGTTATTGGATATGACCCAACTTGGATCATAACGTACTAACCACATCAATATTCTATGTGTCTTGGGCATAAAGAATCCAACAATCTCCCACTTGCACAAGATTCATAGAAGATTGATGCAAGCAGTAAATACCGCCAACAACGGTTTACTACTCTTAATACGCATGACTAAAATCCATTCAATAACATCATCCCCTTCAAGTATCCAACCTGAAATGACTTAGGTGAATCAATCATTTTTCCTTTTGTTATAGATGTCATGTTAAATCTAAGGACACAGAATGATCATTCCTTGTTGATTTAACTTAATCAGGCCTTATACATCTTGATCTCACCAATAAGAGGAACAAATTCCATCTTGACTACATACGTTTCTCACAACCACCTCGTGTCACACCTGAACATAGCCTTATGTACTGTCCATTATTTCAGAGCAGTGAAGAACTAGCTCAAGGTATAACATTTGGTGAATATCAAAACCCAATATGTATCTCAGGTCGGAGGTTACTAAATGATATTCGCCTTTACTCAAATTTACTTATGATAAATTTAGAAGATTCCATGTAGTAAAATTTGAGAGGCGGGTCAGTCCAATATTTGTATCCCACAAATATCTATAAACTTTGGTAGCAACCAATTGCTCTATATTCATGCCTTATGAATATCCACCAATCCATGTTCATAATAGTCTTACATTCATATTTCTTCCCACAAACATGACTACCTACGGACATTTAGAATAATAAACATATTCATAGATGTATACATGCTAAAAGGAACATAACTCAAAACATTGCAAATGTATAAAAGAGTTGAATATTACATTGTTCCAAACTTTTAAATACTAAACAGATCAACTCCAATCACTAGAATATCGAAGTCCTAAGGCATAAGTATGACTTTCATGCTTTGCCCTTTCAAGGAGCTTTGTGAGTGGATCCGCAATTTTTTGATCGGTGTGAACTTTACGAATACATATCTTTCCTTTTTCAACTTCATCCCTTATGTAGTTGAATCTCCGCTCAATGTGTCTAGTCTTTTGATATGCACGAGGTTCCTTGATTTGTGCAATCGCACCCTCGTTATCACAAAAGATTTCTAAGGGGTCTTGAATGGTAGGGACCACCCCTAGATCGACGATAATTTCTTTATCCATGCAGCTTCCTGAGTTGCTAATGAGGTGGCTATGTATTCGGATTTTGTAGTGGACAATGCTATTATGTCTTGTTTTGAACTCTTCCAGGACACTGCTCCTCCTTTCATAATGAAGACATACCCCGATTATGATCGAGAATCATCTCGAACAGTTTGGAAACTCGCATCCGTGTAACCCTTTACTACGAGTTCATCTTCACCAGACCCGTATATTAGAAACATATTCTTAGTCCTCCTAAGGTATTTCATATACTTTTAACAGCCATCCAATGGCTATTACCTAGATTCTGCTGATATCTGCTTGTCATGCTCAACGCACATGACACGTCCAGTCTAGTGCATATCATCACATACATGATGGATCCTATAGCAGACGCATATGGAATGTCCTTCATTTGATCTTGCTCATCCTTTGAGCTTGGACATTGAGATGTACTCAATATTCTCCCTCCTTGATAGGTACCATAACTTTCTTAGAGTTTTCCATCTTGAACCTTTTCAAAACTTTATCAATATATGAACTTTGATTTAGACCTATCAACCGCCTTGATCTGTCCCTATAGATCTTTATTCCCAAAATATAGGCGGCTTCACCAAGATCTTTTATGGAAAAAGAACTTCCAAGCCAGGTTTTAACACCTTTCATGGTTGGAATATCATTTCCAAAAAGTAGTATGTCATCAACATACATACTAGGAATGTAATTATACTCCCACTAGCCTTCTTATATACACAAGCCTCGTCAGCATTCTTGATGAAACCTAATTTCTTGATCTCTTCATCAAAATGTTGATTCCAACTCCTTGATGCTTGTTTCAATTCATAGATTGATCTCTTTAACTTGCATAATTTATTAGGATGTTGTGGATCGACAAAACCATCAGGCTGAACCATATGGACAGTCTCTTCAAGATGTCGATTAAGAAAAGCGGTTTTGACATCCATTTGCCAAATCTCATAGTCATAATATGCAGCTATGGCAAATAATATCCTAACTGACTTTAGCATTGCCACAAGTGAGAAGGTTTCATCATAATCACCCCTTGAGTTTGAGTGAAACCTTTTGCTACAAGTCTTGCTTTCTAAGTATCCAAGTTTCCATGCATATCCGTTTTCTTCTTGAAAACCCACTTGCATCCAACCGGTTTGGAGTTAAGTGGAGGGTCAACCAATTCCCAACTTGGTTGTCATACATGGGTTGCATCTCTACGTTCATGTCTTCCGGCCATTTGTCACAATCCGAATTGGACATTGCATCATGGTATGTAGTTGGCTCATATGAGTTAACCACATAGCATCCGTTCATGAAAAATCCATATCTTTTAGGTGGGGTGCTAACTCTACCAAATCTGCAAAAGTTTTGTGTGTATCGATCAACCTCTTGATCATTATCAACAACCTCTTGTTGATTACTAGTGTCAACCAAACGTGTATCGGCTTGTGGATCTTGATCCTCATCGAATTCCACAGTTCTATACGTTGTTCCTTCCATAAGGAACTTAGCTTCCAAGAACTCTGCCTTTCGAGCAATAAATACCTTTTGATCTGTTGGATCAAAGAAGTAGTATCCTATACATTCTTTGGGATATCCAACAAATATACACTTAGTGGATCGACTTTCCAACTTGTTTCGGGTGTTTAGCTTAACATAAGCTTTGCAACCCCATACTTTTAAATATGATAGCGATGGAACTCTTCCATGCCATTTTTTAAAAGGTGTCGAATCCACTTTCTTGGTCGGGGACATGTTCAAAATACGAGCCGCGGAGAGCAATGTGAAACCCCAAAATGATAGAGGTAGTGAGATTATATCCATCATAGATCGAACCATATCCAATAGGGTTCGGTTTCTCCTTTCAGACACACCATTATGTTGTGGTGTTCCAGGTGGAGTAAGTTATGAGACGATCCCACAACTTCTTAGATGATCTGAAAAGCCTCACTAAGGTATTCACCTCCTTTATCTGAGTGAAGAACTATGATAGTTTTATTGAGTTGATTTTCTACTTCATTCTTGAAGATTTTAAACATTTCAAAAGCTTCATGTTTATGTGTCATCAAGTACACATAACCATAGCGACTGTAATTGTCGGTAAATGTAATGAAGTATATTTCCACATTTCTTGTCATTGTCTTAAAAGGACCACATACATTCGAATGTATGATTCCCAATAAGTCTTTTACCCTCTCGTTAGTACCAGTAAAGGGAGACTTGGTCATTATCAAAGTGTTTAACCATTTAAACATGAAAACACAGCGGAATCAAAACTTAATATAATGTTTTGTAAACTGAAAATTAAGGTTTCTAACTTAAAATCCACAAAACCAAAAACATAGGATCATATATATGTGTATGAACTAGCTATCAAGAATATATAACAACCAAAAGCAACACATACAACTACCTTTGTAGAGCTGCTGGAAACGTGATTTTGATGAAGAGAATGAGATTCTTGAATGACCAAAACACCAAGGAGAGGTGTGCTCAAGCTTCCATAGCCACAAGCATCAAGCAAAGACCCTTTTGTTAGGATTTCAACACCAAACTCGAACCAAGAAGGGCTGAAAATCTGATTTTCAGCCTTGAACTTCTTCAAGAAATTAGAGAGAATATGTTGTTCTTGGTCTTTTGCATGTATGAGAGAGAGATGGAGTGTGTAGCTAGTAATGTAAAAACTAATACCAAGAAACAAAAGGCACAAACCCCCTTAAAAGGGCGGCCAAAACTTGTTTTAAATGGGGTTCCCCCAAAAATTATATTTACCATTTGTTTTAACTAGTCATTTAGATAAGTTATATAACTAAGCCTTTAATTATATAACTCATACACACTTTTTATTACTTGATGTCATTTAGCTAATTGAAATCACATTACGAATAATACCCTTGAACAAAATGATATTATAAGTTGTTCGATCTCAAATGCAACTTATTTAGAAAACCCATTTTGTAAATTGGTGTAATTATTTAATTGCATGATCATATCATCAATTAAATATTAATTGGTGTTTGCTAAGCTTGTTATTGGGTATGACGCGAATTGGATCATAACGTACTAACGACATCAATATTCTATGTGTCTTGGGCATAAAGAATCCAACAATATGGATAATTTGTTCATGAGAAATTACTTGTTTCATTATTTAAGTTGGTTAAATAATAACAAATAAAAGTGTGTTAATATTATAAAATTAAAATAGGTTTTAATTTTAAACTAATGGTTTAAAGAGTGCAATTTTATAAAAAAATCGAAATGGGGGGAACCCATTTTGAAACTTAGATTCGGCTGCGTCTTGTGGGCTTTGAGGAGTCTTTTAGTCTTGAATTCTACAAGACTTTCACCTCTCTTGCACTCTTCAATCAACACATACACTCTCTCTCACACACACAAGCAAAGAACTCTCTCTAAACAAAGCTGAAAAATTCGAATTCAAGGCACAACAAGCTGAAAATTTTCGGATTTTGAAGGAGCATAGGTAGAGAGTTTTGGTGTTGTGCTCGCTAACAAGCTAGGTGTTTGGAAGAGCTTGTGGGTATACAAACTTGAGGCTTTATCCCTTGGGGGATGGACATTCAAGAGCATCATCATCTTCCTCTCATCCATACTTCAACATCTTGTTCTTGAAAGGTAGTTTCAAGAACACCCTATGGTTGTTCTTTTCATTTTGATAGCATGTCATTTCACATATATTAATGATCCTTGTTCTTGGGTTTTGTCTTTGGTTAAAATGGTTAATATTTTCAGATTGTTTAAGATAATTTAACCCCTAATATCCGCTGTGACTTTCAAGTTTAAATGGTTAAACTTGCTTTGATAACTTGTTACAAAACTCAACAATGGCATCTAGAACCAGTTATGTGGAATACATGTTTCAAGAGTTCTTGAAAAGTTAGTTTTCATGGACTTTTTCAACCCATTAGGGGCTGTTTTGTTGTGGATGAATTCTTCATCTTGTTTCAAGGTTTAATCTTACATGCTTTAGTATAAACCTTGAAAGATAAACATCAAATGGTTGATTGTGTTGTTTGGACAAAACCCTAAAGTTTTGGTTCATGTTGGCGAGAACTTTAAGGTTATAAAAGGGGTTCATTGTTGCTCTTTAATGTTGTATATGATACATATTTTGGTGCATAACATAGCGTTGACCTTATGTGTTTTGGACTTGGTTGGTTATGGTTTTGTCATGTTGGTTTTGATTCTTGAAAGGGTTGTAATATTTGTGTTTGTATTTTAGGTTGCAATTTATTTATTCATTTGGTTATGTAATAAATAGATTAGGTGCATTTATTTTATTAGAAAAATTGTATAAGGATATGATTTTGTAAAAGAAGATGCACAAGATGAAGACCTAAAGAAGGACACAAAAGACATGGACACTTGAAGCATTTGGATGTGGATTCAAGTGGGAGTTCATGGACACATTTTGATGTGTCATTTTAACACTTAGGAAAGACCTTATGACAACAGTTGTGATTGCAAACAATTGTGGTCAACTTAGTGGCTATGGTTATGCACTTATTTTTGTATGATTATGCTTGTTTGGTTGTTTGTTGTATGATTGTTGGTTGATATTTGGATATGCATAACGAACTCATTAACAAACTTAACAAGCTGAAAATTGATGGTTCTTTATCATTAAGTGGTTAATAAAATGTTATTAAAAGGATTAATGATTTTAATAAAACGGGTTTTATTAAAAAGTGAACCATAGGGTATCTTGTTTTTGAAAGCATGCAAATATAAGGTAATTAGAGTTCTAAACTAAGATTATGAAAAAGTTAAAATTTCTTTTATAAAAAAGTTTAACACCGTCCTTTTGCACAACACTTGAGTCACTTGGAAACTCCTAATGGGATAAAGGTCACCTAACCATTTTGAGGGAACTTGTGATTTGAGGTGGGGATACCATATTTGTGGGATAAAGGTCACCTAACCACTTATGTTGGAAAACTCACATGTGTGTGCAAGTAGTGTAACTTGATTTGCATACCATGTTAAATGGATCACCTACAATATGGTTTACAAAGGTGTTGATGGGATATACATGCCGACTATACATATGATGTTTTAAAGTTGATCCCATACCTCTAGAAGTTGCAAAGGGTTGCAATTGTCAAAACGTTGACTACCTTGTTATTTAAATAATTGGATAAGGTCACCTAACCACTATTTGATTCTAGAATTTTAAAATTGTGTAAGACACTTAAAAAGGGGCTTTAATTACTAAAATATGAACAATATCGAATATACTAAAATGAACTTTGTTAAATTTTGTAGATGGCCACCAACAACAATGAAAAATAATGATATCCCGTCCGCTCACTCACTATCACTAAGGACCATTCTCCAAAAGGAGTATCTAAACCATAATAACTTTATTGATTGGTTTTGAAAGATGAGAATTGTTCTCAAGCAAGAGAAAGGATCGTATAGTTTAGATGATCCGATTCCCGATTAACCTAATGAGGAGGATGAGGAGGCCTACAATAATTGGGTGAAATACACTGAGGACTCGGTCCAAGTGTCATGCCTCATGTTGGCAAGTATGACTCCGGATCTCCGAAAGGAGTATCAACATCATGGAGCATACGACATGATAACCCAGTTGATGGAAACATTCCAACAAGAAGCAAGGGTAGAGCGCTTCGAAACGGTTCGAGCACTCCATGCATATCGTATGGATGATACCCAATTTGTTTCATCTTATTTACTTAAGATGAAAAGCCACATCGACCGCCTTGAAAGGCTGAATTGTCCCGTCTTGAAAGAGTTGGCTATGGATTTGATCCTCAACTCTTTGTCAAAAAGGTTTGACAACTTTTTCATGAATTATAACATGAACGGGTTGGACAAGAACATAAGTGAGCTTCACTCTATGCTCAAAACTCCCAAGGCGGCCATGGGTAAAAGGGTTTTACCCGTTCTCACCATCAAGAAAGGGGATATTAGCCTCTACATGGAGAATGAGGCAAAAGTTCAAGTTGAAGGCCGAGGGGACTACATCTTGAAGCTTCCAAATGGTTTGGAAGCAATTTTGAACAATATTTTGTATGCTCCTATTTTGACTAGGAACATTATTTCTGTTGCCCAATTATGACAATATGGTTATGTTTTGACATTTATTGAAAATGAAATTCATGTTTCTTTAAATGGCATATTTTATTTTAAAGCTATTCCTATTAATGGTATTTATGATTTGGTTTGTGAAAACACATTATATGATAGCTCATTATACCAAACCACCATTAAGAAACTCAAATTGGATTTGAGTGATACTTATCTTTGGCATTGCGGTCTTGGTCATATAAAAAGAAGCTCATACAAACACTTCAAAAGAATGATCTTTTAAAAGCAAGTGAATATGATTCATTTGATGTATGTGAATCTTGTTTACAAGGTAAAATGACTAAGGCATCTTTTAGTGGCAAATCCGAAAGGGCAAAAGATTTATTAGGCATCATACATTTGGATGTATGTGGTCCTTTTAAGCCAATACTAGGTACCATGAAAGACACTTCATTACCATTACCGACGACTATAGTCGATATGGTATGTGTACTTGTTAAGACACAAAGATGAAGCTTTTGAAATGTTCAAAATCTTCCAAAATGAAGTAGAAAATCAACTCAACAAGAAAATTAAAATTCTCCACACTGATAGAGGAGGTGAATACCTAAGTGATGCTTTTAGAGATCATCTTAGAAGTTGTGGTATTGTCTCACAACTATCTCCACCTGGAACACCACAACACAATGGTGTGTCCGAGCGGATCTATCAAACTCTATTGGATTTGGTTCAATCTATGATGGCTAGAAGATCATTGCCTCTATCATTTTGGGGTTTCGCTTTGCTCTCTGCGGCCCGTATCTTGAATATGGCTCCAACCAAGAAAGAGGAAACAACACCTTTTGAAATATTGCATTGAAAGGTTCCATCACTATCATATTTAAAGGTATGGAGTTGTGAGGCTTATGTTAAGACTCCGACCTCAAACAAGTTAGAAAGTCATTCCACTAAGTGTATTTATATTGGACATCCTAGAGATTCTATGGAATATTTTTTTGCAATCTGTCGGAACAAAATGAGTTTGTTGCCAAGAAGGCTAAGTTCTTAGAAGCTAAGTTCCTTACGGAAGGAACTAGCAGTAGAACCGTGGATCTTGAGGAGGATCAAGAACCACAAACCGATACACGTGTGGTTGAAACTAGCACTTAACATGAGGATGTTGAGAATGATCAAGTGTTTGATCAATGTACATAAAACATCGCAGATCTGGTAGAATTAGTAATCCACCTGAAATATAAGGATTTTGGTAGATGGATGCTATGTGGTAGATTCCGATGAACCAACCACCTATCATGATGCAATGTCTAATTTGGATTGTGATAAATGGCTTGAAGCCATGAACGTTGAGACGCAATCATGTATGACAACCAAGTATGGGACTTGGTTGAACCACCTCTTAACTCCAAGATAGTTGGAAGTAAGTGGTTTTCAAGAAGAAAACCGATATGCATGGAAACTTGGATACTTATAAAGCTAGACTTGTAGCAAAAGGTTTCACTCAAACTCAAGGGGTTGATTATGATGAGACCTTCTCACCGGATGCAATGCTAAAGTCTATTAGGATATTATTGCCATAACTTCTAATTATGATTATGAGATTTGGCAAATGGATGTCAAAACCAATTTTCTAAATGGATATCTTGAGGAAGATGTCTATATGGTTCAGCCTAAAGTTTTGTCGATTCAAAACATCCTAACAAAGTATGCAAGTTAAGAAAATCAATCTATGGATTGAACCAAGCATCAAGAATTTGGAATCACCATTTTGATGAAGACATTATCAAATTTGGGTTCATGAAAAACGCTGATGAAGCATGTGTATATAACAAAGCTAGTGGGAGCATAATCACTTTCCTAGTATTTTATGTCAATGACATTTTACTATTTGGAAATGGCATTCCAACCTTGGAGGGTGTAAAAGCCTAGCTTGGAAGCTGTTTCTCCATTAAGGATCTTAGTGAAGCCGCCTATATTTTGGGAATAAATATCTTTAGGGATAGATCAAGGCGGTTGATAGGTTTAAATCAAAGTGCATACATTGACAAGATCTTGAAAAGGTTCAAGATGGAAAACTCTAAGAAAGGTACCGTACCTATTCAAAGAGGAACATTATTGAGTAAGACTCAATATCAAAGCTCAAAGGATGAGCAAGACAAAATGAAGGGAATCTCGTATGCGTCTGCTATAGGATCCACCATGTATGCAATCATATGCACTAGGCGGACGTGTCATGCGCTTTGAGCATGCCAAGCCGATACTAACAAAATCCTGGAAACAGTCATTGGATGGCTGTTAAGAACATACTTAAGTACCTAAGGAGGACCAAAGATATGCTCCTAATCTATGGATCTGGTAAGGAGGAACTCGTAGTAAAGGGTTACACAGATGCGAGTTTCCAAACTAATCGGTATGATTCACGATCACAATCGAGGTACATTTTCATCTTGAATGGAGGAGAAATCTCTTGGGAGAGCTCTAAGCAATATGTGGTGGCATTATCAACTACAGAGTCAGAATACGTCATCGCTTCATTAGCAGCTCAAGAAGCTGCATGGTTAAAGAAGTTCATTGCCGATCTAAGGGTGGTCCCTTCCATTCAGGACCCCCTAGAAATTTTTTATGACAATGAGGGTGCGATTGCTCAAATCAAGGAACCCCATGCACATCAAAAGACTAGGGACATTGAATGGAGATTCAATACATAATGGATGAAGTTGAAAAGGGAAAGATACGTATTCGCAAAGTTCACACGGATCAAAACATTGCGGATCCACTCACGAAGCTTCTTGAAAAGGCAAAGCATGAAAGTCATACTTGTGCCATGGGCTTCAATATTTTAGTGACTAGATATGATCTTTAATTTTCTATTTAGATATGGTAACTCTTTATAACTTAAATAAATTATTTGGTTATAGTGTTTCAAGTAATATTCCTATTTTGCATGTTAAAATCCATGAGTAAATCATTTACTCAGAACGTCCGTAATCTTTCATACTTGTGGGAACAAATATGAAGGTAAGACTATTATTACTTGGATTGGTAGATATTTATATGAATGAATATAGAGGAAAAGGTTGCTACCAAAGTTCATAGATATTTGTGGGATACAAAAATTGAACTGACCTACATCTCAAATATTACTACATGGGATTTTCTTGATTGATCATAAGTAATTTTGAGTAAAGGCGAATATCATTTGGTATCCTCTGACCTGAGATACATATTGGGTCTTGATATTTACCAAATGTTATACTTTGACCTAGTTCTTCGCTGTTCTGAAACGTGGCAATACATAAGTTTGAGTTCAGGTATGATATAAGGTAATTGTGAGAGACGTATGTAGTCAAGATGGATTTGTCCCTCTTATTTGTTGAGAGTAAGATGTCAAAAGCATGATAAAGTTAAATCAATGGAGAATGATCACCCTGTGTCTCTCGGATTTAACATGACATCTGTGACAATAGGATAGATGATTGATTCACCTAAAACATTTCATTTGAGGTACTTGAAGGGGATGATGTTATTGAATGGCACTTTGTCATACATATTAAGGGTAGTAAACTGTTGTTAGGCAATATTTACTGCTTGCATCAATCTTCTATGAATCTTGTCCAAGTGGGAGATTGTTGGATCTTGTATGCCTAAGACACATAAAAGATTTATGTGGTTAGTACGTTATGATCCAAGTCGAGTCATACCCAATAACAAGCTAAACAAACACCAATAAATATTTATTTGTTGATGAAATCATACAAATAAATATTGACACCAATTTAGAAAGTGGGTTTTCTAAAATGTTGTTTTTGTAATAGAAAACATTATATGTATAATTTGTTCATGAGAAATTATTTGTTTCATTATTTAAGTTGGTTAAATAATAAAAAATAAAAGTGTGTTAATGTTATAAAATTAAAATAGGTTTTAATTTTATAAACTAAATGTTTAAAGAGTGCATTTTTTTAAAAATTTCAAAATGGGGGGAACCCATTTTGAAACTTAGATTCGGCCGCCCCTTGTTGGCTTGAGGAGTCTTTTAGTCTTGGATACTACAAGAATTTCACCTCTCTTGCACTCTTCAATCAACACACACACTCTCTCACACACACAAGCAAAGAACTCTTTCTAAACAAAGCAGAAAAATTCGGATTCAAGGCACAACAAGCTGAAAATTTTCGGATTTTGAAGGAGCATAGGTAGAGAGTTTTGGTGTTGTGCTCCCTAACAAGCTAGGTGTTTGGAAGAGCTTGTGGGTATACAAACTTGAGACTTTTCTCTTGGGGGCTGGACATTCAAGTGCATGATCATCTTCATCTCATCCATACTTCAACATCTTGTTCTTGAAAGGTAGTTTCAAGAACACCCTGTGGTTGTTCTTTTCGTTTTAATAGCATGCCATTTCACATATATTAATGATCCTTGTTCTTGGGTTTTGCCTTTGGTGAAAATGGTTAATAATTTCAGATTGCTTAACATACATTAACCACTAATATCCGCTGCATTTTTCATGTTTAAATGGTTAAACTTGCTTCGATAAACTTGTTTCAAAACCCAACACCGGCAAAGGTGGAGGCGGTGATGCAATGGAAGTCTCCAAAAACACCCTCAGATATTCGTAGTTTCTTAGGTTTGACGGGTTATTATAGAAGATTCGTTCTAGACTTCTCCAAGATCGCTTCTCCACTAACCAAGCTAACTCGGAAACATGTAAAGTTTGTATGGGGTCAAGCTCAAGGAAAGGTATCTGAGGAGTTAAAGGCGAGGTTGACTGAAGCTCCTGTTCTGTCATTACCCGATGGAAGCGAAGATTTATTGGTTTATTCAGATGCTTCATACTTGGGGTTAGGATGTGTGTTGATGGAAAGAGGAAATGTTATAGCCTATGCATCCTGACAGTTGAAAGTTCATGAGATTAATTATCCTACTCATGAATTGGAGCTAGCAGCCATGGTCTTCGCGTTAAAGATATGGAGGCACTACCTGTATGGGACGAAGTGTATCATATTCACTAACCACAAGAGCTTGAAGTACTTCATCAAGAAGAAAGACTTAAACATGAGGCAGAGGAGATGGTTGGAGCTCATAAAGGACTATGATTGTGAGATCCATTACCATCCGGGCAAAGCCATCATGGTGGCGGATGCCTTAGCCGAAAGGAGAGACTCGAGCCGATTCGGGTGAAGGCTTACCAGTTGGTCATGACCTCTGATGCGATGAAGCAAGTCAAGGAGTTTCAAGATGAGGCATTGAAAGAAGACCATCTTAAGTCTGAAAGAATGGGAGGCTTGGTCGAGGAATTAGGTGAAAATACACTCGGTGTTAGGACCCGATTCAAGCGGATGTGGATTCCTCGTTTTGGGGATCTACGTGGAAAGATTATGGATGAAGCCCATAAAACGTGATACTCTATTCATCCCGTTGCTATGAAGATGTATCAAGATATGAAGAAAGATTATTGGTGGTCGGGTATGAAGTGTGACGTAGTGGAATACATGAGTAAGTGCCTTACTTGCTTGCAAGTGAAGGTAGACCATTAAAAGCCGTATGGAAAGATCCAACCGTTGATATACCAAAGTGTGTTGATACATATGTCCCTAGTTTATGTGCTTAATGTAATGGTCTGTCATGGCTTACATATGTGTAATGAAATGATGTAATGATATATTATTTGTGCTTTGATGTTAATGCATCTTTAATTCATATATATGAACTTATTATATAGGTTTGAAGTTGTTGTATGATTATTCATGGTAATGGACCATATTTATGGACCATACGCATGAAGACATCATGCTAATGAACTAGTCGCATGACTAAACCAGGAGACTGGATCAGTCGTACAATTGAAACATGAGAATGACTCAGTCATACGACTGAACCTTCAGTCGTGCGTATAAATCAGTCGCATGGGTCATTGGACGACTAACCATGCTAATGGGTGAGTTGCACGACTAAACCATGCTAATGGTTCAGTCGCACGAATGAAGATTGCAAACCTATAAATACGAGTTAATTCATGGAAAAATGATACTTTTGACACATATCGTATACCATCATAACCTAGCCATCCAGAGCGTCTAGAACGTATATTCCAACTTCATAGTTCACATCTGATCGTTTTCTGCTCAATCTTAACGTTTCTTTAATTGTTAGATCGATCAGGTTTGCATTCTCACTGATTGGATCGCCAATCAAATAGGATTCCGCACTATTTGATTCGGTTTCACGCATAATCAGTTAGTACTCTACACGTACACGGTCCCTAACAAATAGTATCAGAGCCGGTTACTGCTAGAATGATCTAACAATCATTATAGCAACCCAAGCTCTTGATTTCTAGAACTATTTCATGTTCATTGACGTTAAAACCACTTCATGTTCTTCATGTTTTGCTTAGATCTTGTTACGTGTGTTGTTTCTTGGTTAAAATAAAAATCAGAACCACGTTCTTATCACCCTTGCCAATCTTATGATGTCTGCTTTGTTTTGGTTAATGTAAAATTCATCAGATTAGGGTTTTTGGCAGCCATGGCGGCTGTAGATCTAAAATCTGCACCCAGACCCGCTCATGAGACTGGACCACGCTAATGGACCATTCGTAGGACTAGACCATGCTAATGGACCATTCGTACGACTAGACCATGCTAATGGAACTTCGTACGGCTGCACCATGCTAATGGACCATTCGTACGACTGCACCATGCTAATGGACCATTCGTATGACTGGACCATTCGACAAGACCAGTCTTATGTTCGGTCATGCAACTGGACCAGTCTTATGTCCAGTCATGCTACTGGACCAGTCTTATGTTCGGTCATGATACTGGACCAGTCTTATGTCCAGTCGTGCTACTGGACCAGTCTTATGTCCAGTCATGCTACTGGACTAGTCTTATGACCAATCACACAAATATATCAATCGTATCATCCATTCACACGAATGTGATATTTGTCCTCCATGTCATACAAATGAAAGGTGTTCCAGACCAAAAAAAGGTCTGGTACGGCCTCTTGCATAGATTTGAGGATGAGCAAAGCACATTCACTCCAAAGTTCTTTTTTCAAATAAGTTCGATGGATACCCCATTATTCATTGGACTTGTAGAATAGATGAATGTAGTTAGAACACGAAAGAGAGAAGAGAAGATGTCAGCAGTCGGTGCTGATTTTGTGGTGTAGTCAGGAGCATCTGACTATTTATGGGCCAATCAAGTTATATTTATCCGCATAGAGAGGATTCTGATTCTTAGGGGGAATCCATGTATAGAGAAATTAAAGACGCAATCAGAAAGTGATGATGTGAGCTGGTTTCTGATGATGAATCTAAGTGCATGTTGATTTATTTGAGATTGTCAACTGTGGATTGGAACCTTCTACTTTTTGCCTAATACACCGTATGAAGACGCCAGGAGAGCATAATGTTTATATTTTGGGATATGCTGAATTTGAGGGGGAATTTTTGCAGGTGTTAATGTTATCAGGTTTGCCTGTGTGAAGATTAGAGCAATGGAAAATTGTTCATGTCATTATCTAGAAAAATCAGTTATATGGGAATCTTACTACTATGATGGTGTTCTACAAAGTAAACAAAAGCTATTATGCCTAAATTCATTTTCAGAGATACTATAGCAACCTAACAGATCAACATGTTGGCTAATATGGTTTTTCGTTTGATTCTATTGGAACCAGAGCAAAGATTGACTGAAGATTGTAAAAGGTGGTATCTACTATTCACAAGCAATGTCTAAGGGGGAATTTGTTGGAGCATATATTGTCATATATAGTGTGTCTGTTGCTTGACGAATAGTCTAGGCTTAATGTAATACACCTGATATGTTGTAAACACATGAAACTATGTCATTCGCAAAAGCATATGCGAATGACACACTCAGTCGTATGACTGAGCCATGCTAATGGACCAGTCATGCGAATGAGATATGCTATTGGGCCATTCTAAGACTGAACCATAAGTATGGTCCAGTCATATTATTGAACCATACACATGGTCCAATCGTACGTACGGGCCTAGTCGCATCTGATATGGGCTAAGGCCTATAAATACCCGTTTCATTGTGTAGATAGGTAAGGTTTATGAGAGTGTGCCCGGGGCCTAGGTGCTATCAGATGAGAGGGGACATTATGCTCGATCTCCCTTTGCCAAAAGTCTTGATTCTTATGTTTAACGAGCTTGTAATCATTAGGTTTTATCAATGAGACCATTTTATTATTGTTTGTTCTATTGTTTGTCTCTTGTTATTTTTCCTTCCATCAAGAACACGCTCGGATGTCAACCGATCTAGCGACTTCACAACTTTTACTAGCACCAGAATCAAATACCATAGAGGCTAAAGTTGGTTTACTAGAAACGTACCAGACACAACATCAGGGTCTGTCCTAGCCTCCTCATGCGTCACGTGAACGCTCTTGTTGGACCAAAAGAACCAATGAGCCAGATCAGAAAAACCTTTAAGTCCCACAAGACATCACAACAACTGCTGAAGACTTGATCAGCTGTTTGACAAAGTCTGAAGATCAACAGCTGAAGACAAAAGTACTGAAGACTTCAACACTGAAGAACAAAGTCTGAAGATCAACAGCTAAAGACTAAAGTATTGAAGACTTCAACAGCTGAAGACCAAAGTCTGAAGATCAACAGCTGAAGACTAAAGTACTGAAGACTTCAACAGCTGAAGACCAAAGTCTGAAGATCAACAACTGAAGACTAAAGTACTGAAGTTCAACAGCTGAAGTACAAAGACTGAAGACATCAGCTGAAGACATCAGCTGATGACAACAACTGAAGTTCACGAAGTCCAAGTACTGAAGGCATCAGAGGTTGTCACAACAGCTGAAGAAGCATTCTTCAGTTGTTGTGATGGTTTCCTTCAGTAGTTTTCTTTCTATTTTAGTACTTGTAAAACGACTAAGAGCATGTTCTTCATTCGTTGTTGTTTCAGTAGTTCTTTTCAGTAGTTGTAGTGATAGTTAATACTTGGTATTTTTGTAAGAAGATGTCAGCTGTTTGACATCTTCAGTAGTTGTGTTTACTTTCAGTAGTTAAATAACAGTTAGATGTCACTGTCAAGTGACATCAGCTAACGTCAGCTTTCCTTATAAAAGGAAAGATGACCTAATTGTAACTGTGTGCGAAAAGCTAGCCAAAGCGGTATTGAATGAATATATTCCTTTTGGCAGAAATTCTCTCTCTCTATAACAAACACTATTTCATTGATAAATTTCGTGTGTTCTTGTTTAAATTGTTAATTCGTGAGCTCATTCCACTGCAAATCCAATCTAATTGATCAAACTAGATGCCGAGATCCTAACAAATGGTATCAGAGCAGGTTAATCATTGATTGATTTAACAATTGATCATTGAGACTGTTCTTTTGCTATCTACGTTTGATCGAATTAGCAAATTTGCAAGAATCGGTTATAGAGACTGAGTTTCTGTTGCTTCTGGCCACTTTGTTTGAGGTTCTAAGTGGTTTTGAGCTAGATTTAATTTGTTTACCTTGAATTTGTCTGAATTCTGAATATGACTACTCCTTCTAATGACCCTCACAATACTGGTTCCTCAACTAAGCCTCTGATGGTTAGGACTGAGTATAACATATGGCAACGAAGAATGCTCAATCACCTGTCTGTTAACAGTTCAGGTTGTTGGACATCTATGGTACATGGTCCACATAAGCCTATGGTGAACAATCCGGAAACCAACCAAATGGTTCCGAAGAAGAAGGAACAATACTCTGATGAGGATCGAAAACTGTTTGAGATTGATGCTAAAGCTCATGGAATTCTGGCCATGGCACTGCCTAATGAAATCTATTCTGGGCTCATGCATCATGAAATGCTCATGACCTGGAAGGCACTGAAGAACAATTTGGTGGTACTGATGAGGTCTTAGCAAACAATAGGGAAATACTTGCCCAACAATATGAGACATTTGCTCATAGGAAGGGTGAGACTCTGACTCAACAGTTTGAGCGTTTTCATGTTTGATCTCTGAGCTAAAAATGGTCAAACATGAATACACTAATAGCCAGATGAACCACAGATTCCTCAGATCACTGCCTGAGAGATGGGACACATATACAATTGTCCTACGCTCTAATGCAAATCTGGATAGCCTATCTCTCACCCAAATTCATGGGAAACTGCTTACATTTGAAAGAGAGATAGAGTAGAAAAGGAAACTAGCATCATCAAGAAAGCTCACTGAAGACTTTGTACCAGGGAACACTGCCTTGGTCGGTCATGAGTCAGAATATGCTGCATCAGAAAGTAATTATGATGTGCATATAGATTTCTCTTCAAACAGTTCTGATCATGCATTTGTGAGTGTTGATAGTCAGTCAGGCTGTAATAGTGACAATTTGTGATTTATTATGGATGATTTGAAAGGTATAAGCTGATGATGACTTAGAAGAGATGATATTCTGAGCCAAATGGCCTTGATTAATATCAGATCTCAGAAGTTCTACAAGAGAACTGGTAGGAAATTCCCTGGACTCTCTGGCAAAACCAAAGTTGGTTTTGACAAGAGTAAGTTGAGGTGTCACAAATGCCACAGGCTTGGGCACTTTGCAAAAGAGTGTAGATCATCTGGATCTAACTCCTCTGCACCCTTTGTGACTTTTCAAGTATATTCACAAAACAGAGGGCAACATCCTGCTAGTTCTGGTCATCAATCACAACCTCTATCTCCTGCATATTTTGTCCCTCAGGGTCCAATGTCATATCCATACCCTGCTATTACATGCCACAAACAGTCAAGTTCAAGTACCCATTGCTCAACAACCACCTGCTCTTCCTGAGCCTCAACCTTCCCAATCTCATCAACAATCTCAACTCACAACACACACAGCTTTTTCACCCCAGGAGTTGTTGACTGGAGCAGTTTACCAGATGATATGTCTGGTCATGAACAACTGTTTTCTGTGCTGGTCAACATGGTGGTGACAATCCTTTTGGAACCTTGCTCTTATGGCCCTGGAGTCTGCTGATACCTCATCCTCTAATGCCTCCACACCACAGGTATCACAGGTATCCTCTGAGGCCAAAGCCAAGTATGTTCTGAAACATGCATAGCCGCATTTGCATCTATTAGAGAAGCAAATGTAGCTTTAATTAACAAGAACATTGAGCTAGAACAAATAATATCCAAAAGAAAAGCTGAATTTGAGTATGTGCTTAATGATAAGAATGATGAGATTTACAAACTTAAATGCCAAATCACTGATGATAAGGCTAGGGAAGAGGTACTTCTAGAGAAGTACAGAGACCTCAAAGAAACACTTGCAGCTACCCAGGTAGAGTGTGATCGATGGGTACATTCCTGCAAGGGTTTTGAAATGCTTCTCAATAAGCAGTTGCTTCCAATGTGAAGTTTGGCATTGGTTATAATCACACTGCTCCTCCTACAGATATTTACTCCCAGAGCAGAGGTAGAATCTGATGAGAGAAAGCAATAACCAACCTTTTCATCATGTGATCTACTATCTGATACAGCACCATCAGAGGTTGGAGTCAGCATTAATTCCTCCCAAAACCTATCAGCTAATGTTGATGGTTCAAATGCTGACACTCACATGATCAAAAGGTTGATCACTCCAGGTGGTATTTCACAAAGTACTGAAGTACTAAAGAGCAAGTCATAACACCTAGAGAACAAACCCAAACTACTGCATGTACTAAAGGAAGAAAACTGCCAGTAGAAAGGGTGGGAAAACTATGAAGAAGATATCAAGAAAGCATGTACTGCAAGGAAGAAAACTGCTAGTACTGATCGCAAACTGCTGAAGAATAAGTCTTCAGTAGTTTCATCTTCTTCAGCAGATGATCAACTTAAGATGAAGAAAAAGCCATGTGAAATATGTGGCTTTTTCAATCATCTTACTGATGATTGCTGGTATAAAAAGGGCTTCAAACTCAAACACAATGAGAACCTTAAAAAGAAAATGGTAAAATGAAAAATGAGTTTGAAACCAAGTTTGTACCAGAACATCAAAACCTGTAACCCCAAATCCAAAAAGAAATCCAAAAAGGAAGGGGTTAATCAGGCAACAGCTGAGGTTGCTCAAAGGGAGATGGTACAACACAGGAATCCATCAATCTCACGCACTAATGTGTCTCATGAGCTGAAGGCTTTATCACAGAATCAGACACAACTTGTTATGATGGTTCAACATCTATTGGGGAGAGTCAACCAATTAGATGCTCCTGTGCTGAAACCACAGATAGAAAATCCATGCCAAAGGATTCTTCTTCTTCACCATCTCCATCCCCTCAGGCGTTCTTCATAGCAAATCTGTTAGTTTACCATCTGTTGATGTGAACAGACCCAAAACAAAAAGGTTTGGGTCTCAAAAACTAACTAATTTATTATGATTGCAGGGTTCTTCAGCATGCCACAGTAGCATCTGGTATGTAGACAGTGGAGGATCTATGCATATGACAGGGAACAGCTCTCTTCTTCATGATTACTCTCAAAAAGAAGGGGTTTGTTTCTTTTGGCAATGATGCTAAGGGTTACATCATTGGAAGGCTTTGTCTCCAATGGGGAAATAAGGTTTGATGATGTTAACCATGTGGAGAATCTCAAGTACAATCTCTTGAGTGTCAGTCAAATGTGTGTAAAGGCCATGTTGCTCTTTTCACCAGTCAGAACTGCAGGATTCTGTCATCCAAAGTTCTGAGTTTGATTGATAAGGTGTTGGATGATCACACTCTCCTGAGGGCCAACAGGACAGGAAGAGTGTATGCCTTAGATCTTTCCAAGAAAATAGATCTCAAAGGCCATCCTTGCCTATTTTCCAAGGCTTCTCCTCAAGAATCTATTCTATGGCATAGAAGGCTGGGTCATGTGAATCTTAAAAACTTGAATCAGCTGATACATCATGGTTTAGTAAGGGGATTGCCTATGAAGGAGTTCAGATGTGAAGACAATGCACTGTTTTGAAAGGAAAACACACAAAGTCTCATTCCCTCCTATTGAAGAACCTAAGTCCATTGCCTGCTTGCAATTACTACACATGGATATCTTTGGTCCTGTGAGAGTAATGAGTATGGCAAAGAAGAAATACTGTCTGGTAATTGTGGATGATTACTCCAGATTTTGTGGACTTTCTTCTTGCATTCAAAGGATGAGGCTGCTCAGACGATTATAAACTTTGTGTTGTATGTTGAGAAGCAGTATTCCCTATCTGTCAAGTGTATCAGAAGTGATAATGGAACAGAATTCAGAAACCATACACTTGATGATTTTATCTCTCAAAGGAATCAAGAGGCAGTTTAGCATCCCAAGGACTCCAGAACAAAATGGAGTAGTAGAGAGAAAGAACAGGACCCTAATTGAAGCTGCAAGGTCTATGTTGGCTGACTCTGGTTTGCCACTGACCTTTTGGGCTGAAGCTGTTAACATAGCTTGCTATGTGCAGAATAGAGCCTTAGTAAATCAGAGGTTGATGAAGACTCCATATGAAGTTCTACATCATTTGGCTCCTCTAATTTCATTTTTCAGAGCCTTTGGGTGTCCTTGTTTCATTCAACACAAAGGATCAACTCCACAAATTTGATCCTAAGGTGGATGCAGGATATTTTGTTGGTTATTCATCTACTTGCAAGGCATACAGAGTCTTCAACTGCAGAACAAAGATAGTTGAAGAGACTCTGCATGTGAAGTTTAATGAATCTCCAAAGGACAAGATTCCACAAAACCTGTGGAGTTATTTGATTTGGACATACTGCAATATGTTCCTTATCAGGCTTCAGCTGTTGCTCCTGTCAACAGTTCTCCACCTGGTGGTATTGATGATGATGATAATATCAATACTCACCTATTCAAGTTTAGTGATCAACTGCCTGAGTCCACTAAACTTGATGTTCCTGTAGCTTCAGCAGTTCCATCCACAACAAATGCTGATGAGATCTCTGATTCCTCTACATCTTTTGATTTGCCATCTCATTCTTGGTTTCAAGAGTCTGCATCACCATCTGCTGCTGCTGAAGGTCCTACAAACACTTGCACAGATCTCATTGTTATCAAGAGCTGAAGAATCACCCAATGTCTCAAATCATTGGTGATATCAATGCTGGAGTTTCAACAAGAAGTCAATTGTCCAATTTCTGCTTCTATGCTCTCTTCATTAGTCAGCAAGAGCCAAAGAACTATCACATTGCTTTAAGGGACAATGGATGGGTTGAAGCCATGCAGCTTGAGCTACTTCAGTTCAACAAGCAGCAAGTGTGGGAACTGGTTCCTCTACCCCCAGGTAAGTGTGTGCAATAGGCACTAAATGGGTGTTTAGGAATAAAACAATGAAAATGGGCTTATTGTTAAGAACAAGGCCAGACTGGTTGTTCAGGGGTTTGCACAGGAAGAAGGTATTGATTATGATGAAACCTTTGCTCCTGTAGCCAGACTGGAGGCAATTAGATTGTCTTAGCCTATGCTGATTCCACAATCTTAAGTTTTTCAAATGGATGTTAAAAGTGCATTTTTATATGGTAAAATAAAAGAAGAGGTTTATGTGTGTCAACCACCAGGTTTTGAGGATAATAAACATCCAGATTGGGTATACAAGCTTGATAAGGCTCTTATGGGTTGAAACAAGCTCCTAGAGCCTGGTATGAGACATTATCAATTTTCTTCTTCAAAATAATTTCACTAGAGGCTCCATAGATAAAACTTTGTTCATTAAGAAGGTGGATCAGCATAAGCTACTTGTTCAAATTTATGTTGATGATATTATTTTTGCATCCTCTGATCCCCAGTTGTGTGATGATTTTACCAATTTAATGCAAAAGAAGTTTGAAATGAGTGCAATGGGAGAATTACAGTTCTTTAGGATTGCAAATCAAACAAAAGGCTGATGGGACTTTCATCATCAGTCTAAATATACAAAAGATCTTTTGAATAAGTTTGATTTACAAAACTGTAAGCCTTGTTCTACTCCCATGTGCCACACCACTCACTGGATGCAGATCAGAAAGGTAAAGCTGTTGATGAAACACTTTACAGATGTATGATTGGGTCCTTGATGTACTTAACAGCTTCTAGACCAGATATCATGTTTGCAACTTGTGTTTGTGCTAGATTTCAGGCTGCTCCTAAAGAGTCTCATTTGATTGCAGTCAAGAGGATCTTTAGATATCTGCAAGGTACACAATCTCTAGGTTTATGGTATTCCACTGGACACTCTTGCAAATTAGTTGCTTTTTCTGATAGTGACTATGCAGGGTGTAAGTTAACCAGAAAGTCAACTTTTGGTGGATGTCAATTCCTAGGCAACTGTTTGATTTCTTGGCAGAGTAAGAACAAACATCTGTTGCTACATCACTGCTGAAGCAGAGTACATGCTGCTGCAAGTTGTACATCTCAGGTACTCTGGCTTCAGAACCAACTTTTGGATTATGGCATTACAGAGACTAAGACTCCATTATTAATGGACAGTGCTTCAGCTCTTTGCATTGTCAAGAATCCTGTCCAGCATTCTAGGACCAAACATATTAGATCAGACACCATTTTATTAGGGACTGTTTTGAAAAAGGTCTGATTGATCCAAAGTTTGTGCTAGTGCTGATGAGCTTGCAGACATTTTTACTAAGCCTTTGGATAGTTCAACTTTCCAAAACCTAGTGTTAAGGCTTGGTATGCTGCAGCTAGAATAAGTGACAACTACTGATGATCTCAGTAAACAAGTACTGATGATCATTAGTAAACATGTCACAAATAAGTACTGATTCTGTTACAAACTATGAGTTAGTAAAAACAAATAAGTACTGATGTCCTATGAAACAACTGAAAACAGCCAAAAAGACTGATGAGTAAGTGTTGAGGACAGTATGAAACAGCTGAAAAGCTAAGAATTGACGAAAACTACTGATGGGAATTTTCTCTTCAGTTGTTTTAAACTGCTGTTTCATCTTAAACAACTGATGACAAACCATGTCTTCAGTAGTTTCACAACTACTGATGACTAACACCAAGTCCTCAGTTGTTTCCAACATCTGAAGCCAAAACCATGGTTTTCAGTAGTTTTATAACTGCTGATGCCTAAAACCAAGACTTCAGTTGTTTCAACCTCTGAAGGTTAATACCACGTCATCAGTTGTTTAAAACTACTGATGATTAACACCAAACCCTTCAGTTGTTTTATAACCATACCCTATAAATACCTAATCCTACAGAGCTTCATTATCTCAAACCTAACGTTCAAAAACTCGAACCTTCTCTCACATTAATGGCGACCATGCAGCTTAAACCACGACACAACTGTGTTGCCTACCTTACCAATCCCTTTCTGGATGAAGTTTGATACTGCCATTGATCTAATGGTCCATTCTCCATACAAAACAGCTTCCTTATCAATCCTACCATTTATGCCAATCCCTAAATCAGTTCTGGACGAACGTCACCCTTACCACTGGAGAGAATGACACCGAGTCTCTCCAGTCGTTCGTCAACTCCGTAAGGTGGTCATCACTCCGGCAATCCTTCGCCAAACCCTACAACTGGATGATGCCACCTTCCCGTTGGATATTCAAAGGGCATCACTGATCTATCCTTTGCCAACATGGATATCAGGGTCACCTCAGTGCTTCTACCATCCTAAAGAAGCATTCCATGACGCGAAGGCTTATTTTTCATATGGTGAATGTCTGCCTAGCCCTAAGACTTCTTCTTGGGATCAAATGTCAAACAGGTGGCAGCAGGTATTCTTCTCTATCCTTGAGCAACAAAACTTAAATTTTTCTGAAATAATATTTCATGAACTTAAGGATATGGCCTCAAAACCTATTGCTAACCGATGGATATTATATCCACGGTTCATAATGGCCATTATAGAGAACCAGCTGAAAGCTGAGGGACTTGTTGGCCTGGAGTCCCTGCCTGGCTGTATTGCTGAGGTATACTAGGCCAAACTCAGACCAGTCACTCAAACAGGCTGCCTAGCTGCGAAAACCCACACAGCTGGAACCCACAACCACCACCTCCAATCCAAAGTCCCCACCAAACCCAAACACAAGAAACCCAAAAAGGCTGCTCAGGGAGATGAGTCCCCTGAGGATGCCCCTGCAACACAAACGTAGGATATATCTACTGGCCATAACCCCCCAGTAGATACACATACTCACCCAACCTCAACCGCTCAGGCTTCCTCTCAACAGGAGCCTGCAACAACCACATTTGGGGCACCTATACATCTGGAACCTTCCTCATTTGAGGAGGTTGCCATTGAAACGCACCACTCTCCCCGGGTGCATACTGCTTCACACCATCTCCCACTGCAACCGCCCCCCAAAGTCCTACCATAATAGTTGCAAAAGTGCTGACTCAGTTGCATTCCTCACCCCCTCCCCAGATACCAATCAAAACGGGATAGCCTCACAATTGAGGGGGAGGATCCAAATGCTTCTGATAACCCACAGCATCGGGGTTACACTGTTCCATCTCCAAGTGTAGAACCGGAGATTCGAACATCTGGTAAGGCTGCCACTTCTCCTGCTTCAGCATATGATCAGGATGCAGTTGGTACCATCCATAAGACCTCACCAGAGGCAACTGCCAATGAAGGACATAGTCTTGAGGCAGGAAGTCCCCAGTACCAAGAACAAGGGGCACATGCTGCTACTGATCTACACTCAGAGCATGCACATCCTGATTCTATCAGGAGGTCAGGTGATTCAGCAAACACTGATGATGACCTGGGCTTCTTCTATGATGTTTTAGCCCAAAATACCATCCTAGAGAATGAGGTAGCAAACTCAACGAGTTGATTGCCAAAATGTCTCAGGATCTAAGTCCATCTGCCCCCATACACCAAGAGATGGCACCTTCTTGAAGGTCACTTATACACAGAGCCACTCCAAACACTCAGCCACCTGCCTCTACTTCTGGCACTATCTCTCAGGGACAGAACCCCCTGAGCAATAGTTGCTATCCTTCAAAATCCTTACCTCTCATCACACCAATTATCACTGATATAGTGATTAAAACCTTGATGAGAGGCTTCCCTCGGTATCCAACCCTTGCCGGAGGAAGTTGTGAGCAAAAGGCTTTCTGACAATCAAACCCTTGCAACCAATGCAACCAAAAAGGGGAGATTCAGTCAGTGAAAGCAAAAGAAAAAGGATTGAAGATGGGGAGAAGAGAAAGAAAAAGAGATAGAGGTGGCAAATGAGAAGGAGTTGGGTAGAGAAGAGACTGAGAGAGAGGAGAAGAAGCTGAAATTGAGAAGTGACTGAAAGTACGAAATACTTTCATGTCACAATAAGAAAAGGAAAGTGGAAGAAGGAGAGGAGTTGGAGGAAATGGGGAAGGAGGCTGATGCCCAACACAGCCGATCAATGAATAAATCATTGATCAGCTGTTTAGCAAGGTCATGACACTAAAAATCTTGACTCAGAAATTAGAAGATTGGAGATTGAAGAAATCCAAGCAAGATGGGCAAGTTACAATGTGTTGGAAAGGGAAAGGCTGGAAATCAAAATCAGGTTCATAGCTAAGTATCTTGGAAGATCATTGATTGAAATCAAGTCATGGTCCAGGGACACATCTTGGCAATAACCACAAGATCTGTTCGTCTGAAGTATCTACAAAGGGCTGGTCATTGAAGCCTTGAATGAAGCTGGTGCTGGGAGCAGGACTGAACTGGTCAAACAATCCAAAGCCTCACTTACATCCAAAATGCTAGAACAGCTGTCAAAATTCCACACCAAAACCACCACAACCACACCCTACTAACCCAATTCCCTTACCCACAAAACAATAACGATGATGTACCCCAGAAGAGGAAAGAGAAGGGTACTGAGGCTAGAAGAGGAAGAAGAAGATAATGATGAAGATGAAGACAGGCTACCAATCTCAGCTGTTATACAGTTGCCTAAGGCCATAAGTCACCCTCCAACAATTACTCCTGAATCTCAAAGGCAAATTGTGAAAGTGAAGTTAGAAGAAGAAGAGCTTCACAAACAACATGATGAGGAAATGTTGAGAATTGTCGACAAAGCATACGCTACCACATCTTCAATCATCAATATGAAGAAACATGCTCAGAGATTATACACTCTCAGACATACCTTTCAATATCAAAAGAGAGAGTGAGGATTTGGCCGATCCCAGGGTGTCTCATAGGATTCAAAAGAAAAATATTTCACAGAAATACATTGGCCAAATAAAGAAGATTGTAGATGAAGTGATCTCACTGGCCTTTGTAGTATCACCTTGGGAGATCCTAGATGACTTCAAGAAAGCCTATAAAGCTAAACTGATCCCATAAAAGATGCTGGAGAATAAAGTGGTGAAAAAGGGTTAGTGTATAGGAGGCTTGAGGAAGTTTAAAGAATGAGCTCCAGTTGTTCTTAGAGGGTATTCACCCAGATGAATTCGCATATAGAATCATAACAACTGTGGAGCTAAAAAAGGGAAGCAGGTCAAATACCTCTCTGAGTACTATGGGCCAGAATCACTCTTTGAAGGAGAAACAGAAGAGCTTACCATGGAGGAACAAGTAACCTTCCTTGAGGCCTATACAAGGGAGTCTTACAGACTCATATTTGGGAAGTAGATCTCATGGATGGGGTAACAGCTCTGTGTCTACTTCCCCAAGACAGAGTTCCCATCCATCCTTTGCCAAACAGATCATTGAGACTTCTTCCCAGGCCTGTGCTTACAAGGGTCACTTCTGAGCTGATCTAGAAAACAAAAAGACCAATCTTTCTGCCATAATAAGTGGGACATCTTCAATAAGCTTAAAGGTTTTGCTGCATTGGTTCAGGGGGAGTTTGTTGGACCAAAAGAACCAATGAGCCAGATCAGAAAAACCTTTAAGTCCTACAAGACATCACAACAATAGCTGAAGACTTGATCAGCTGTTTTGACAAAGTCTAAAGATCAACAGCTGAAGACTAAAGTACTGAAGACTTCACAGCTGAAGAACAAAGTCTGAAGATCAACAGCTGAAGACTAAAGTACTGAAGACTTCAATAGCTGAAGACCAAAGTCTGAAGATCAACAGCTGAAGACTAAAGTACTGAAGACTTCAACAGCTAAAGACCAAAGTCTGAAGATTAACAGCTGAGACTAAAGTACTGAAGTCAACAGCTAAAGTACAAAGACTAAAGACATCAGCTGAAGACATTAGCTGATGACAACAATGAAGTTCACGAAGTCCAAGTACTGAAGGCATCAGAGTTTGTCACACAGCTGAGAAGCATTCTTCAGTTGTTGTGATGGTTTCCTTTAGTAGTTATCTTATATTTCAGTACTTGTAAAACGACTGAGAGCATGTTCTTTAGTCATTGTTGTTTCAGTAGTTTCTTTTCAGTAGTTGTAGTGATAGTAAAACTTGGTATTTTTTCTAAGAAGATGTCAGCTGTTTGACATCTTCAGTAGTTGTGTTTACTTTCAGTAGTTAATAACAGTTAGATGTCACTGTCAAGTGACATCAGCTGACATCAGCTTTCCTTATAAAAGGAAAGATGACCTAATTGTAACTATGTGTGAAAAGCTAGCCGAAGCGTGTATTGAATGAATATATTCCTTTTGGCAAAAATTCTCTCTCTATAACAAACACTGTTTTATTGATAATTTCATGTGTTCTTGTTTAAATTTGTTAATCGTGAGCTCATTCCGCTGCAAATCCATATAATTGATCAAACTAGATGCCGAGATCTGAGAGCTCTAGCACAGCTCGCCCTCTACCCTTCAGTCCCGGTAATCTTCTTCTCCTGCATCGGTAAATTTCAACCCTTGGCTTCTTACAGTCTCTGCTCATGTGGCTCTCCTTGCCGCAAATGTAACTCGGTTCTCCCGCATTTTTTCGCCACATGTATGGTCCTCCCATATTGGAAACATACATTGGATCCCACTCCAACATTCCCCGGTGTGCTCTCGTCCACACTTGACACACTTCCTTGACCATGCACCGGATGTGACCACACATCGGTCATCCACTCGTGCACCTTTGTTACTTGGAACGGCTCCGCCACGTCCCAATCACTTCCCGTTCCAATTCCGGTCACCACCATTCTTCTTGCTGGCTCATCATACCACACCACAGTCCTTTAATCATACAACCTTCCTACCAAGTCAACCGCCGACCTATATATGCTCTATCGGGTGGCGATCATGTGCCTACAGACATCCACCGGCAAAACCCTAGATATGTCTCTTGATCTTTCGTAACAAGGGTGCCACTTGATCCGGCACTAGCCGTGCCATCTCATTGAACTTGGTGGTGTACTGTTGATGTCCTATGGTTCCCGCCTCCAGCTACAGGAACTCCCTCTCAATTTTGTCCATCTGTCGGTGAGGATAGAACTCCTCAATCCCCTGCCCCTTCAGCTCTACCCATTCATACTTCTAATTGCCCGACTACCCTCGGCTTGGACGATATTATCCCACCAGCACAAAAGCGAGTCCACAAACAAATGAGCTATACATTTCACTCTTGGTCCTCTCGGCACTCGCTGATATTCATACGGCTTCCCTCTCTCTCACCCATCGGTGAACAGTAGCAGTAACGCCATTACGATCGAAGGTCGGGGGCTTACATCGTTGAAATGCCCCATAGTTTCAGCCTCGTGCCGCCTCCGGCGTAGGCTCTTCTTCTTTCATCTTCCTCTTTGTCGTCAAAGAGAACCATGTCATCTCGGGCTATCTTCTTTTGCCGTACACCTTCTCCTTTCCTTCCTCTCTCCCTGCTCTATAGCTTGTATCACTTCTGTCAATACAGAGAGTAAGATTGTTTGCATGACCTGATGCACCTCCTCAACAATAGCCTCTTTCACCGAGGCTCTTAAGTTAGCACTCTCATCCCCAACCTTTGGATGAGGGGTCTTGGGTTCTTCATGAACCACCTCTTCGGCTCTAGGCCTGCTTCTCGTGACCCGTGGTTCAGTACAACGTCCACCACGACCTCCACCATGACCTCACCACATGAAGCCTTCGATGAGCTACCACCAGCCATCATCTAAACACACTATAAGATTCAAACGCCGACACAATCATTCAAGGGAATAGCTCAGTTTATGTCAACTATAGTATGTCCCTAATTATAGTGGTGAGTTATGATTAGCCACTTACTTTACTATTCATACCCCAAGTAGTTCCTATCCTAATTACATCAGTATCTAAATCTACAAACAACACATAAACCACATAACACGCGCACGTAATGCCGGTTAACATTAAGAAAATACCTGATGGCACGCAGCTACTCGGACTGGCATCCCTTCCCTTTCCGTCCCATTTTCAGTTTAAGTTTAGGTTTTTTTGAAAATTTAACCGTTTCACTTAAACTTTGGCTTTGATACCAACTTGTAAGGCCCCGTTCCCAGGACGCTCACAGCTGGTCAATCATCACACAAAACATATATTACATTAACTTTAACAAAATATTGCAGCGGAAACATTAAAATAACTTTTCATTTCAAAATACTTGTTGCATTACATCACAAAAACATTATAAAAATGGATGCCATCAAAAAAGATCCAAGTAGCCGCCCCGTGCCATCCTCAACAACCTTTACCTGCCAACTGGAAACACATAAAAGTCAGCGTTGCTGAGTGAGTTCTTGTTTTAAAATAAAACATACTTTACTTTCATTAAAACCATTCTTTACTTTCTTTCAAAATCATACTATACTTTCATACATGATTGCACATCGTACGTACATATAGATAATAACATTATTATATTCCTTTACTATTCATCACATTCTTTCTTTATCTCTTTATCTCTTCCCGAATTAGTGTCATGAGCTATACCCCAAACGTATGCATAAAGCGGGTATTTGGCCGACGATCATAAATGACTTCCATAACGCACATAGCCTGGCACAGCACCGGGGAAAGCGACAAAGTTCCTAACTGTATACTATAAACCAAATGTAAGCACACAACGGGTACTGGGCCGTAGATCATAAATGACTTCCATAATGCACATAGCCTGTCACAAGCACCAGGGTGTGTTAGGATCAGTGATCTACGTTTGATTGATTAGAGAGTATTGTAGCGGAAATCAAACAATGAATTAGACAATTCACAAGAATACAGTTGATATTCAAAGTAAGAACAAACGATTATAGAAAGAATTCTGCAAATCAAAGATTTCATTCAATACGCGCTTTCGTGGTGGCAAAATGTCACACTTACAATCAGGTCAATCATCCCTTATATAGGAATGTCGTGGTGGAACATTCCTTATATAGGAGATGTGACGTCTGCTGATGTCACTTGATAGTGACATCTGACAGAATTATTCAAACTACTGAGAGTTAACACAACTACTAAAGATGTCAAAACAACTGACATCTTCTTACAAAAATACTAAGTGTTACTATCACTACAACTACTGAAAAGAAACTACTGAAACTACAACGACCGAAGAACATGCTCTTCAGTCGTTTTACCAATACTGAACAAAAAAAAACTACTGAAAGGAAACCATCATAACAACTAAAGAGTGCTTCTTCAGCTGTTGTAACAAACTCTGAAGGCTTCAGTACTTGTACTTGAACTTCATCTGTTGTCATCAGCTGATGTCTTCAGTCTTTGTACTTCAGCTGTTGATCTTCAGTACTTCGTTCTTCAGCTGTTGATCTTCAGAATTTGTCTTCAGCTGTTGAAGTCTTCAGTACTTTAGTCTTCAGCTGTTGAAGTCTTCAGTACTTTAGTCTTCAGCTGTTGAAGTCTTCAGACTTTGTCAAATAGCTGATCAAGTCTTCAGCAGTTTGTGATGTC